>JAYESD010000011.1:103565408-104244115 GCA_036927565.1 Tuctoria greenei | reverse complement strand
AATCATTTCCTACCTCAGGATCACCGATGGCGTCAGGACAAAGCTTCTTTCAACAACAAAATAGAGAATAGAGAGGCTCCAACATCACTCTATGGTCATGAAGTACTCCAACAATACGAGACGTTTGATCAAGTGAGTTTTGGACAGACGAATAATAAGAGAAAGCGCACTGAGGAAGATAGGTCACATAGTTGGAAGAAGAAAAGTATATTTTTTCAGCTCCCGTATTAGAAGACATTGCTAATAAGACATACCTTGGATGTCATGCACACTGAGAAAAACATTTGTGATAGCATATTGGGGACATTGCTTAATATGGATGGTAAAACAAAAGATAGTCTACAAGCTCGTTTTGATATGCAGGAAATGGGTATATGGCCAAAGCAACATCCGGTGGGTATGGAAGGGAAGTATGATTGTCCATCAGCATCATGTACTTTGCAAAACGATAAGAAGACCACCTTGTGCAAGTTTTTGGCGGATGTTAAGATGCCCGATGGTTATGCCTCAAACATCAAGAGAAGTGTGGACATAACAGCACGTAAGGTATGAGGTGTAAAAACTCATGACTGCCATATTATATTTTAGAAGTTCCTTCCTATTGCAATACCTGACATATTGCCTGAAAAGGTTGTTGAACCTTTAATTGAGTTCATCAGATTCTTTTCTAGAATTTCTTCTAAAGAATTGGCGGAACTAGATTTGGATAAGATGATTGAACAATTTGCTGAAACAATTTGTAAGCTTGAGATGTTGCTTCCTCCCGCTTTCTTTGATATCATGGTACATCTTCCAATCCATCTTGGCGAAGAAGCTTGCTTGGGTGGACCTGTTTCTTACAGATGGATGTATCCAATTGAGAGGGACCTTGGTACATTGAAGAGATATGTACGTAACAGAGCTCACCCGGAGGGTTCTATAGCCGAGGGATATATTATGGAAGAGTGTGTCACTTTTTGTGGCCAGTTTTTGGATAACATCAGCACCAAGCTTAATAGGCCAGAACGTCATGAAGCTACAACTAGGAATGAACCTTCTCTCAAGTCTAATATATTTTCAGAGGTTGATAATTCTAAAAATGGATTTAAATGGGCCCAACTTACTATGGTGGAACTACATAACATCAGGCATTATATTATTTCTAATGTTGAAGAGGCCACTCCATGGATCAAGTATGTATAACACTCAGATGTTCTATACTATATTGGATCATGCTTATTGTAGATGGCTAATTTAATGTTGTACCCTTTTCAGTGAGCATTTTGAAGAGCTTAAAAAGATTCATTCTCGTGATGTTGAAAAACACCATAGAGATGAGTTTGTTTATTGGTTTCAGAAACGAGTAAGTACATGCAAGTTTTTACTTTGATGAAATATTGAAGAAATATTTGTTCTGAAGTTGGTTTATCGATGACCCCTTTTATACTAATTAAAGTGTACAGATTACGACATTACACAAAGAAGGCAAATTAACCGATTATTTGTATGCATTATCTAGAGGACCTGATCGTCTGGCACATTTTTTTAGTCAATCTGGATTCTTCTTTCGAACAGCATAGGTGGAAAAAGATTTACAGACGCAAAACAGTGGTGTTGTTGTTCGGGATGGTGATCATGAGTGGTATGGAGTCATCAAGAAAATGATTTCTGTTGATTTTGAAAAAAAATCAAGAGGTTTTGTTATTTGAATGTGAATGGTTCGATCGGCCTCGTTCCGGTCAGAGCCAAAGCAAAGGCTACAAAATGGATTGATATGGAATGATAGATGTTTACACTACTATTTCTCAATTTAAGTATGAGCCTTACATTCTAGCCACCCAAGCAGGACAAGTTTTTTACGTTAGAAGTGTGAAGCAACCTAAATGGGCTACGGTTGTTAAAACAAAGCCACGAAACCTTTTTGCCATGCCCCCTGGAGACAGTGAAAATAATGTCACTGAGACGATGGAGGCTGAGACATTATTTGATGATCGACGACTTACTGATATAAATGAGGATATGACCGCATGGGGTAGGAATGACATTGACATAGCAATCGGTGATGCTTCCGCTCTTTCAAATGAAGATGACGACGACAACGATGATGGTACATATATCAATGATGGTATTGTACCTCCAATATTGGGGGAGGACAACAAAGATGATGATTTTTTATATAGGTGTATGTACTGTGTGAGCTAGCTGTACGTGAACTATGTAATGCAACGTTTTCTGTGGCGATAGATCCTAACGCCACCAACCGGTATTTCGTGGCAACAAATCCTAATACAACGATTGTGCTTCGTGGCGATAGATCCTATCGCCATGAACATGTGAATCATGGCATAAGTTCCTAATGCAACGTTTGTGTTACGTGGTGATAGATCCTAACTCCACGAACTGGAGAATCGTGGCAACAGATTCTAATGCAACGATCTGGTTCTGTGGCGACAGATGCTAACACCACGAACTGTTGAATCGTAGCAACAGATCCTAATGCAACAATCGGGTTCTGTGGCAATAGATGCTAATACCACGAACTAGTGAATCGTGGCAACAGATTCTAGAGCAACGTTCATGTTTCGTGGCGATAGATGCTAATGCCACAAACTAGTGAATCGTGGCAACAGATTTGTGGCGATAGATCCTAATGCCACGAACTAGTGAATCATGGCAACAGATCCTAGTGCAACGATCGTGTGCCGTGGTGATAGATGCTAATGCCATGACCTAGTGAATCATGGCAACAGATTCGTGGCGATAGGTCCTAATGCCACGAACTAGTGAATCTTGGCAACAGATCCTAGTGCAACAATCGTGTTGCATGGCGATAGATGCTAATGCCACGAACTAGTGAATCGTGGCAACAAATTTGTGGCGAGAGATCCTAATGCCACGAACTAGTGAATCGTGGCAACAGATCCTAATGCAACGATCGTGTTCCGTGGCGATAGATGCTAATGCCACGAACTAGTGAATCGTGGCAACAAATTTGTGGCGATAGATCCTAATGCCACGAACTAGTGAATCATGGCAACAGATCCTAATGCAACAATCGTGTTCCGTGGCGATAGATGCTAATGCCACGAACTAGTGAATCGTGGCAACAGATTTGTGGCGATAGATCCTAATGCCACGAACTAGTGAATCGTGGCAACAGATCCTAATGCAACGATCGTGTTCCGTGGCGATAGATGCTAATGCCACGAACTAGTGAATCGTGGCAACAGGTTCATGGCAATAGATCCTAATGCCACTAACTAGTGAATCATGGCAACAGATCCTAATGCAACAATCGTGTTCCGTGGTGATATATGCTAATTCCACGAACTAGTGAATCATGGCAAAAGACCAAGCTTACTGCAACAATTAAGTATTCGTTGCAGTACAATCGTTGCAACAGGGCGGAATCCTTATAGTGGGTATTGCTGGTGTCACATCAACTCAACATACCCGCAGTTGATTAGTGGACTTCTTTTACAGTAGCTCATGTTAATCCAGACAACATTACATGGGAGGAATTCAGGAAGAATTTCCGCAATCATCATGTACCTAAAGGAGAAATTTAAGCAAAGGGTCTGGAGTTCCTAGCACTAAAGCAAGGGAACATGAACGTACGAGGATACTTGAATAAGTTTACACGGTTTTCCCGATACGCCCTGAGAGATGTGGACACAGATGCGAAGAAACAATTCTGTTTCAATGAGAAATTAGACAAGGAGATATAGTTGATGATGTTCTCTAGCGACTACGCAAGCTTTCATCATTTGGTGGACAAGGCTTTCACTGTAGAAAGAAAGAAGGAAGAGTATGAGGGAGAGGATTGCAAGCGGAAGATGATGATGGGACAATGCTCAAGCAACAATCGTCCATGCTTTAACCCCTAGCAGTCGGGACACAAGAGTCGTCCCATGGGAACTAACCAAGGTCAGCGATACTCCAACAACTCTTCATTCATGCCTCAAGCACAGTATGCTCGCCCATAGTACCAGCAGATGCAGCCACAACACCCGCAAATGTATCAACAACGTCCAATGTCTTCAACTCCTCGTCCCATTGGGCAGCCGCAGAAAAATCAACAAAGAAACAAAGCACCAGATAACAGCACTCGAGGACCTTGCTACATCTGTGGTGACAAGGGACATTATTCCAACAATTGCCCGAAGAAGCCATCACAGCAGAATCAATCCTAAGTTCGGGTTAATCATGTTGTTTTGGAAGAAGCTCAAGACGCATCGGATGTGGTGATCAATACGTTCTCCGCTGATTTCCACCCTTCTACAGTATTGTTTGACTCTGGTGCAACACATTAGTTCATAGCAAAAGAATTCATAAGAAGACATGGTATGACTGTTACATTAATGACTCAAGTATTATTAGTCAACTCTCCTGGAGGGGAGATGTTAACAAGACAAGTATGCCCTAATGTAAGCATAAGCATTAGGGGGGTAGCATTCTTGGCAAACCTTATAGTGCTGGAATCACAAGGAATAGACATTATCTTTGGAATGGATTGGTTGACAAAGTACAAAGGGGTGATCCACTGTGCTACCAGAACAGTGTGCTTAACTCATACAGATGGCACAAAGGTTGAATTTTGTCCTGATCAGGCACCAGTTCTAAAGATACGACTCAATCAAGTTGAGGGAGTAGAGGAGATTAAAGTTGTCTGTGATTTTCCGGATGTGTTTCCTGAGGAATTACCGGGTATGCCCCCTGATAGAGAAAGTGAATTCATCATTGAATTAGTACCTGGAACAGCTCCAACTTACAAGCAACCATACAAGATGGATGCTAAACAGTTGGCAAAATTGAAGGATCATATCAATGAGTTGTTAGAAAAAGGATACATTCATCCTAGTTCCTCACCCTGGGGAGCTCCAGTGATATTTGTACCCAAGAAGGATGGCACTCAAAGATTGTGCGTGGATTATCGTGCTCTCAACGCAGTAACCATCAAGAACAAATATCCTATACCAAGAATTGAGGATTTGTTTGTCCAGTTGAGAGGCGCCTGCGTGTTCTCAAAGATTGATCTGCGTTCGGGGTATCACCAATTGAAGATCCGACCCTCAGACATATCCAAGATGACATTTGTCTCAAGATACGATCTATATGAGTTAACAGTCATGTCCTTCGGATTAACCAATGCCCCTGCTTATTTCATGTATCTCAAGAATAAGGTGTTCATGTAATATTTGGACAAGTTCATCGTGGTGTTCATTGATTATATCTTGATATTCTTCAAAAGTGAAGAGGAACATGAGAAACACCTAAGGTTGGCTTTACAGAAGCTTCGTGAACATCAACTATATGCAAAGCTTAGTAAATGCGAGTTCTAGTTAAAGGAAGTGTCATTTCTGGGACATGTTATATCGCGAGGTGGAATAGAAGTAGACCCGGGCAAATTGAAAACTGTTCTGAATTGGAAAACACCAGAAAATGATGGAGAAATCAGGAGTTTCTTGGGAATGGCTGGCTATTATTGTCGGTTTATTGAAGGATTTTCGAAAATATCTCGTCCATTAATCAAGTTACTTGAAAAGCGAGCTATATTCAAGTGGACACCAGAATGTGAGGCTAGTTTTGTAGAGTTAAAGAAGAGGTTGACCACTACTCTTGTGTTGGTTATGCCAGATATGCATAAAGAGATTGCAGTTTATTGTGATGCATACGGAATAGGGCTAGGATGTGTATTAATGCAGGAGGGACATGTAGTGGCTTATGCTTCACGCCAACTCAGAAAACATGAAAGAAATTACCCTACGCATGATTTGGAGCTAGCATCCATGGTTCATGCGTTGAAGCTATGGAGACATTATTTGATAGGGAAGAGAACTGAAATCTATATGGACCACAAGAGTCTGAAGTATATTTTCACGCAACCAAATTTGAACCTCAGACAACGCATATGGTTGGAGCTTATCAATGATTTTTATGTTGGAATCAACTATCATCCTCGAAAAGCTAATGTGGTCACAGATGCGTTTAGTAGGTCAGCACAATGCAACATCCTGGCATTACAAGATCAGCAACCGCAACTTTGTGAGGAGTTCACAAAGTTAAACCTTAGTATCGTGACTAATACTGAGGTGGTGTCTATGGAAGTAGAGTCTACCTTGGAGAAGGATATTATAGATAGACAAAAGCATGATCAGAAAATCCAAGAGATTAAGAATCAAATGTAAGAAGGAAAAGCTCCGGACTATAAAGAAGATGAACAAGGAACACTATGGCTAGGGAAGAGAATATGTGTGCGTAATATCAAGGAAATTTGAGAATTGATCTTAAGAGAAGCCCACGACTCATCATATTCTATCCATACAAGAAGCACAAAGATGTATCAAGATCTTAACGATCGATATTGGTGGCATGGGATGAAACATGATGTGGCGGAGTATGTAGCCTTCTGTGACACATGTCAAAGGGTCAAAGCAGAACATCGAAGACCTGTAGGGTTACTTCAACCAATTAAAATTCCTCAATGGAAATGGGAATAAATAAGTATGGACTTTATTGTGGGGTTGCAAAGAACTCAGTAAGGGTACAACTCCATATGGGTTATAGTGGACCGCTTGACTAAAGTGGCTCACTTTATTCCAGTTAAAGAATGCTATTCTGGTTCAAGATTGGCAGGACTATATATGTCAAGGATCGTATGTTTGCATGGAGTTCCAAAGAAGATAATATCAGATAGAGGTACTCAGTTCACATCCTAATTTTGGCAAAAGTTGCACAAGTCCATGGATACTCATCTGAATTTTAGTTCAACCTATCATCTGCAGACTGACGGCCAAACAGAGCGCACTAATCAAATTCTTGAAGACATGTTGAGAGCGTGTGCTTTGAAAAACAGTAGGAGCTGGGATAAGAACCTACCATATGCTGAGTTTTCCTATAACAATAGTTACCAAGCTAGTTTGAAGATGTCTCCGTTCGAGGCATTGTATGGACGAAAGTGCAGAACATCGCTATTTTGGAATCAAATTGGAGAGAGCCAAGTATTCAGGCCTGAAGTTTTAGAGAAGCTGAGAGACAAGTGAAAGAAATCTGGAAGAATTTGAAGACGGCTCAATAAAGGCAGAAGAGTTATGCAGATACTCGACGTCGTGATCTGTCATTCGAGATTGGTGATTTTGTATATCTCAAGGTGTCACCCGTGAGAGGATTGAGACAGTTCAAAGTGAAGGGCAAATTATCACCCCGTTACATTGGTCCTTTCCAGGTATTGGAGAAAAGAGGAGAAGTAGCCTATCAGCTCGAGTTACCATCAGACTTATCAGATGTGCATGACGTATTCCATGTGTCACAATTGAAGAAATGCTTGAGAGTACCTGAAGAACAGTTGCCATTGGAAGCAGTAGATGTGCAAGAGGACCTTACCTATGCAGAACAACCTGTTAAGATTCTCGAGACATCGGAACGAGTTATGAGAAATAAAGTTACTCGTATGTGCAAAGTCCAATGGAAACATCACTCAGAAGAAGAGGCAACGTGGGAAAGAGAAGAAGTCCTCAAAGCGGAGTTTCCCAATCTTTTCCCTTAGGCCGTCCAAATCTCGAGGGCGAGATTTCTTTTTCGGGGGGGGGGGGGGGGGGGTAGAATTGTAACGCTCAAATTTTGCAAAGAAAAAAATGTGTGTAAAATAAATTATTCAAGAGCTATAAAATAATTTCTTTGGTATAAAATCCATATAAGATAAATTGCATCATATGATTTGATCGAGTGAAATTTTTGAAATTTAAATTTGCTAGAAAATTTTGTTTTAAAATTCAAATCATAAAAGAAAAGAAAAACAAAACAGAAAAGAAAAAGAGAAAGCTTACTTGGGCCGAATTCCCCGCCCCCGGCGCATTTCCTCTTTTCCCCTGCCCCGGCCCGTTTCCACCCCGCGCCCGCGCCCGCGCCTCCCCTTCCTCTCTACCGCTGTCCAACCGGTCCCACCTATTAGGCGCTTCTTCCTCACTGCGCCGCGTGCGGTAACGCTCGCACACTGAGCCGCCCCACTATTCCCCTCTTCATTGCCGTTCGTTACACCTCAATCAAGCACCGTCTAGTGCCCCATGATTTCACCGCCTGTTACCCCACCGAAACCCTATAAATACTGGTCGAATCACCTCTAATTTCCACACCCGACGTTCCAAACCCTAGTCGCCGACCAGCTCGGTAAAGTCGACCCCGTTCCCGTCATTTCGTCCAATTCCACACCTCGGGAGCTTTACTAACTCATGCGCCGTGTTCCCACGAGCTCGCCAGACATCTTCGTCGGGGGAAAAAGTTGCTACGTCACCGACTTCGTCGGGCGCCGATGAGAACCGCCGCCGTCCACTATAGCTGCCCCATCTCCGGCCCTTCTCCGACCTCGCAACACTCTCTGCTGAGATCCACTCGACCCCCTCTACCTTTTACGCCATTTAGATGTGCCTTATCGCTTTCGTAGCGCGTTTTCTGATCACCGCTGGCGAGATCGCCGCCGTGCGCCGCTGCCCAGCCTCGGCCGAGCTGACGTGGCTCAATTCCGGCCATCCATTTTATTTGAACTGCCGAGAATAGAACCCATCGTACCCTTTGTTTATTTAAATTCGAGCCGTCCATTTTAAATCTGACGGCCCACATTCAAACACCCGTAGCAGTTGGCAATTTTACAAAGAACCCCTGGATAGTTTAGTAAACCACCTAGACAGTTTTAAATAATTAAGTATTGGTCCAAATATTTACAAAATACACCCTGGACTTTATGGAAATTAGGAATTTACTGGATAATGAAGTAAAAATTGTTTTAAAGCCCTTGGAATATTAGAAAATAGCAAATAAATTCTAGAAAATTCTAGAATAACCCCTGGACTTTGTAGAAATAGATTTTTAGCCTCTCGAATAGTTATGTTTTTATAGAAAAGCCCCAGATAATACCAGAAATTAAATAAAAGTCCCTAGTTTCTATAAAATAATTATAAAAATAGATTTATAGATGTTTTTATTTTATTTTAGTTCTGTAATATTTATGTTAATTTATTTAAATTACTGAATTATGCATAAAATTCTTTATAAGTATATTTAATTCATAAAAAATAATTTGCACCTAGAAATAATTATTAAAAATTGTGTAAAAATTGTAAAATGCACACTTTATGTTATAAAACTACTTTAGGCATATTTAGAAGGAGAAAACTTCCTGGAAAAATAGTAATAGGTTTCAAATAAATATAAAAATTGTATAAAAATTACAAAAAACATGTTTAACTTAAATTATCTCATTTAACTCCAAAATTCTCAATAAATGGCTTATGTCTATAATTTAAATTAACTATAAAATATCTTTTGCATAGGAGTTTATGTTTATTTGAAATTTTTGCATTTTATGTGTTCTTATTGTATGTTATTATTTTCTTATGCATCGTCGTAATCTAGAGTGAGGACCAGAACTGACACTTAATCTCCAAGAGCAGCAGTTTCCCGTCGACCACCAGGCTTATTTTGGAGGCAAGTTCCTTGACCATCTTGCACCCTTTTTGTTATGTTTTCGTTAGATGCATGCTAAATTAAAATATGAATCCTATGCTATGTTTCCCTTAGTTATTCCCCAGTATTCCTTGTCACTTTGTTTGGGTGTTTTACTATTAATTAGTTCACGCTTAGCCATGCTTAATTAAATATGGTCAACTTATCTACATGATATATTTGATTTACTATGATTCATGAACTGTTGGCAAATATGAATTTAGTGGATAGGAATCTGATATGGGGTTTTGTATCGATTGGTGCATCGTGCACAAGACCTTGGTCTGGGGCTTGACACCTATCAAATTCTAAGGACCAGTTTATGGAGGAAGTTGCTAAGTCTTACAGTATCACCACAGGACTATATATGGGACAACTTGGTTTAGTAATTTGGTCTCTCCCGATGTAGCATAGGTTATTGAAAAGGGTGGGGAATGGGTTCAGAATACTGCCTTGGGATCCATATGGCTCAAGAGGGGGCTTCTCCTGGCGGAGGGAAAATAGACTCCAAGTGCCAGAGCGGTGAAACCTTAGAGTACCAATTACAAGTCGGGAGAACCATCGGAAACACCTCGTAGTGATCTCCTGGCCACACACCTTTGGAAGTGTGTAATGTGGTTAGCTACCATGGGCAACAGGGAGGTTTATCTTAGTCCACCTAGCAACAGGGGATGAAATCAAGAACTGTGGGTAAAGGATACACACGCTTTAGAGTTTTGTCAAACTGTCTAGACAACCGTGCTCACGGACACGAGCAGCTTGGAACCAAGTTCATAATTAGCACACATGGTTAAATAATGGATGGTTTGGGCTTGGACTTACCTGGTTACTTGGGATTTTTGGATGGGTTTCACCTAGATGTAGGTGCTTAAAAACATTAAGAGTAGGTTGTAATTGCTATAGTGATTTACCTATGATTTGCCTTCCTTGTTGTGAACCACATATCATAACTTTCCCACTTGCGAGTACCGTTGGTACTTGTCGGTACCCTAAAAACCATACACCCCCTGAGGTTACAAAGATCTCAAGGGAAGGACATCAACTCAAATTGAAGACCCTCGGGGGCCCACTCGCCAGACGTGACCGGACCCGCTTCTCCAACATGGTTAACCTCTAGGTTGCCACGTGTACTGTCAGCCCAGAGCTATTACCCGCAAGGGTGAAGCTCCGGGCCAAGTACTGAAACGGCACCTCCGGAGGTAGCCCCCGACCGAGAGAAGCTCCGGACATGACACGTGCCAGGTCACCCCGGAGCTTCCCGCTTCTCCCAAGCAAGCTCCGGAGCTGCCACGTGTCCACACGACGGAGCTAAATGCTTAAAGCCCCCGGGAGACGTTGTAACGGCTCCGGATCTCCAAAGGACAGCCGCAGACTTCAAGATCCGATTAATTACCATTAATTCCACGTTAATGATAATTAATCGGACAGCCTTAACACCTGTAACGGCACTGTCGGAGCCGTTACAGGGTTATTAACAACAATTAATCTCGTGTATCAATACTAATAACCGCCAGGGCCACATGTCGGGCCAGGCTGACTTGTAACGGTTGGTCCTTGTACTATAAAAGGACAAACCGACGATACACAGAGGGGGGCGAACACTCTGAAGCTCACAAGTTAATACAACAAACACACACCCGTGGAGTAGGGTATTACGCTCAGGCGACCCGAACCACGTAAACCACCGTGTCACTCGTGTCCAAATCGCATTTCACTTTCTTAGATCTCCGCGCGCCCAGACCGAACTTTTCATAGTGTTAGGGGATCTGCCGACTCCAACAGTCGACAGTTGGCGCGCCAGGAAGGGGGGCGCCTGAGATCTTCAAGAATGGTGAATTCTGCAGCTGGATCATCCAACGGGCAACCTGCTGCTCAGACTGTCGGAGGCAATCCCTCCAACATGCAACCACCGGCAGGAGCCTCAGTTCCAGCGGGAGTCACACTCCCACCACCACCATCTTCTCCGGCAAGACATGCCGAACGACATGATGGTGCACCGGCGTCACATTCTGCGCCGGCAAGTCGTGACAACCCAGAACACGCGCTCCATGCAGCGCGTGCTCTCCTTCAGCGACCACCACCTCCGGATGCATCTCAAGGTGCCATGGAGCAATGGAGAGCTGATATTGAGCATTTGGTCGCAGCAGCGGCCGAACGCCTCAACAATCAGGGTCCACCTCCTTCAGGGCGGGCCCCGTCGCAGCGACGAACGTTGTCTGGAAGACTTGGTCCACATGTCTCCAACAACCGGAGAAGAGCTGCGTCACAGCAAGTGACGTCGTTGCCCTCTGGGGCACGACGTGCCCATACTGCATCTCGGCTTTCGACACACGACCTCCGAGCGGAGCTTGATCGCCGATACCGCCAACAGGATGGCCGTGTCCACATCGAGCGAGCTCGAGAAAGACGAGATGCTCAAGATCTTTCTACTCTGGAAGGAGTAGGAGGAGGCTGTTCCGCCCTAGCCATGCACCTGCGTATGGTTAGATGGCCACAGAAGTTCCGGCCACACTTGCCGGAAAAATTCGACGGGACTGTCAATCCCGTAGAATTTCTACAGATATACTCCACTGCGATCCTAGCAGCTGGAGGAAATGAGGCTGTAATGGCCAATTACTTTCCAGTGGCCTTAACTGGGACTGCTAGGTCCTGGTTTATGAGCCTTCCACCCAACTCTATCGACAGTTGGGAGGAGCTATGCCGCCAGTTCACCGCCAATTTCGGGAGTTCATACACCCGTCCGGGCACCGAACTGGACCTTTTTGCGGTCGTGCAAAAAGGAGGGGAATCTTTGCGGTCATTCATCCAGAGATTCTCTCAGGTACGTAACACAATCCCTTCTATCTCAAGCGCTTCTGTCATTGTAGCATTCAGACAGGGTGTACGAGACAAGAAGATGTTGGAGAAACTGGCGATCAAAGAGATCACCAGTGTCACGGAGCTCTTCAGCCTGGCTGACAAATGTGCCAGAGCTGCGGAGGGCCGTGAAATGCACTCCAAACCAGCCTTGGAGGATCATAAAAAATCCTCCAAAGAAGAAGTCGCTACCTCCGGGAGTGGCAAGAAGAAAAAGAAGACCAACGGCAAGAAGAAGCCGTCGGCCGGCACATCCAACGTTGCAGCCACTGCAACTCCTGATGGCCGGGGGCCACGCCCCGAGAAGCGACCTCGACCGTCTTCCGAAGACGGTGGCAAATCCAAGATGTGGTGCCCCATTCACAAAACGGGCAGCCACAGGCTGGAGGATTGCCGGGAGGTCCAAAACCTTGCCGAGCGCTACCACAAGCGCCGGGAAGGGTCTCCCTTCCGCCAGAGGGAGGGAAAACAAAAGGTCGATGAAGCTCCGGCTGAAGAGGAGTTAGGGTTTCAAGACCCCAAAAAGGTCTTGAAAGCCGTCTACACCTCCGTCGACGATGATTCCGACGTCTCCGACAACGAACGTCGAAAAACCATGAACACCATCTTTGGTGGATCATGGGACATCACCTCTCGTCGCGTCATTAAGACCATGCGACGGGATATGGCTGCTGTAGCTCCTACAGCTAGACCGGAGCCACATCGAAAGTGGATGGACACACCCATCACTTTCGATGCTTCGGATTGTCCTCAAAGCATGGTCGGAGCTGGCCAGCTGCCCTTGATGGTATCCCCCACCATCAACAACATCCAGCTCCATCATGTCCTGGTAGATGGAGGTTCGGGGCTTAATCTCATCAGCTTCGAAGCTTTCACTAAGCTTCAGCTTCGACCTTCAGACCTCCAGCCCTCTCGACCTTTCTCCGGAGTAGGTCCGGGGGCCATAACCCCACTCGGAGCTATCACTCTCCCTGTTACCTTCGGGACCCGGGAGAAGTATCGCACCGAAAAGTTGGTCTTCGACGTCGCTCAGATCAACTTACCATTCAACGCCATTTTGGGTAGACCTGCCCTGTACAAATTCATGGCAGCTGCTCATTATGGATACCTGGTGTTGAAGATGCCGACACCAGTAGGCGTTCTCCGGATCCGTGGAGATCGCACTGCCGGAGTAACTGCTCTGGAAGAACTCCATGCACTCACCACAGCGCAAGAGGAGGATTCCAGACAGAAGCAAGCTCCACAACCTCCGAGCATTCGTCAACGAGGCTCGACCTCTGCACCCCGTGTGCAGCCAAGCGGCGACACCGACATTCCCGTCAAAGTCGTCCAAATTGGTTCCGATGTCACTCAAACTACTCGCATATCGGGTGGCTTGAACGACAAATAGGAACTCGCGCTCATCACTTTCCTCCGGGCTAATGTTGACGTGTTTGCCTGGCAACCGTCACAAATGCCTGGGATCCCCAGGGAAGTGATTGAGCACAATCTGAAGATTTACCCCAACGCTCGACCTGTGCACCAGAAACCTCGGAAGCAATCTGTAGAGCGACAGAACTTCATCCGACAAGAAGTGAAGAAGTTGCTCGAAGCCGGATTCATCCGAGAAGTCTACCATCCAAAATGGCTGGCAAACCCAGTCGTTGTGCCTAAGGCCGGCGGGAAACTTCGGATGTGCATCGACTACACCACACTGAATAAGGCATGTCCAAAAGATCCATTCCCACTACCTAGAATAGACCAGATAGTGGATTCCACCTCTGGGTGTGAGTTACTGTGTTTTCTAGACGCATATTCAGGATATCATCAAATCCGGATGTCTAGGGAAGATGAAGAACATACTTCATTCATCACAGTGGATGGATTGTATTGTTACACAGCCATGCCTTTTGGTCTCAAGAATGCAGCTTCAACTTTTGTACGAGCAATGTACAAAACTTTCGAAGAACTCATCAGAGACATAGTGGAGGTGTACGTTGATGACATTGTGGTCAAAGTCAAAAACAAGGAGTCCCTCTTGGATACCTTGCAGGCTGTCTTCGACAAGCTGCGGGCCACCCGCACGAAGCTAAACCCAGACAAGTGCGTCTTCGGGGTTAGTTCCGGAAAGCTTCTTGGTTTCCTGGTAAGTCACCGGGGTATAGAGGTTAATCCGGCGAAGATAAAAGCCATCGAAGACATGCGGCCACCAACCCGCATCAAAGACGTCCAAAAATTAACTGGATGTCTAGCAGCCCTCAGTCGATTCATTTCAAGACTGGCGGAAAGGGCACTTCCCTTCTTCAAGTTACTGAGGAAGTCCGGACCATTCCAATGGTCTGAAGAGGCAGAGAAGGCATTCCAGGAGCTGAAACATTTCCTCACCACTCTACCAGTCTTGGTAGCTCCGAACCCTGGTGAGCCTTTATTGCTTTATATTTCAGCAGCTGACGAAGTCGTCAGTATGGTTCTGGTTGCGGAGAGACCGGAACTACCCAATACTCAGGAATCCAGATCCCTTCGGGAGGATCCGGAGGTTCCCGAAAGCAGGTCTGGGTCCCAGCTCCCAGACTTGAATCCTCAAGAAGCCACTTCAGAGGACACGGATCCTTCTGATAGGATCCAGGTCATTCCTGAAGAAGCTCCGGGTTCCTCCACCCAGAACCCGGAGGTCCTCGAATATAGTTTGGACCCCTCCGACAGGGTCCGGATCAATGGAGAGGAAGCTCCGGACCCCTCCGGGAGGGTCCGGACCGTTCAACGCCCAGTATACTTCATCAGTGAAGTGTTACATGATGCCAAGACTCGATACCTAGAGGTACATAAGATGCTCTACGCAGTTCTTATTGCCTCAAGGAAGCTTCGACACTATTTCCAAGCTCACAAAGTCTCGGTGGTAACCTCATATCCACTTCGAGCGATTCTGCATAATCCCAATTCAACTGGGAATATAGCGAAGTGGGCAGCGGAACTGGCTGAATTCGACCTCGAATTCATTCCAAGACAAGCAATCAAGAGTCAAGCGTTGGCAGATTTTGTGGCAGAATGGACTCCCTCTCCATTAAACCCTGGGGGCCCCAGCGAGCAGAAGAAGGAACCGCAAGTTCCGGCCTTCACTAAGCCTCACTGGACCCTTTACTTCGACGGCTCCATGCAGAAGCAGGGAGCCGGAGCTGGAGTCCTTCTCCTCACACCAACCGGGGAGAAGGTAAGATACATGGTGCACCTTGATTTCAAGGCAACCAACAACATGGCGGAGTACGAAGCACTCATATATGGATTAAAGGTGGCACTATCCTTTGGTGTCAAGCAGTTGCTGGTCAAAGGAGATTCACAACTTGTTATCAAACAGGTGAAGGGTGAATGCTCCTGCAATAATCTCCAGCTGGCTGCTTATCTCCTTGAAGTCCAGAGGCTTCAGAAGGACTTCGAAGTCCTAGACCTTCACCATGTTCAGCGTGCTCACAACGTTGAAGCTGACGAACTCTCGACCAAGGCGTCAACCGGAGCTCCGGCTCCAGACGGAACCTTTGTCCGGAGGATGTCAAAACCCACAGTTCAGCCTGCCGAGCTGAACGAAGGGGGCGAGATCAGCATCCCGAAGCTGACGGTCCCGATGGCCCTGTTACCATGGCAGCCATCAAGGGTCGTAGGTGCTGCCGGAAGCTCCGAGCAACCCAGCACGCAAGACTCAAATGCTCAAGTCAGTTCCGATGCATGGATCTCGGAGATCCGGAACTACTTGAAAGACAACATCCTTCCTGACGATGATGTATCCGCTGACCGGGTAGTCAGATTGGCTAAAAGATACACGTTGGTAGAAGGGGATCTCTACCGGCGCGGTGCCAACGGCATCCTAATGCGGTGCATCACAAGGGAAGAAGGCTGCGAGCTCCTCGCAGAAATCCATGGAGGCGAGTGTGGGAACCACGCGTCTTCCCGCACGCTGGTCGGAAAAGCCTTTCGGCACGGCTTCTACTGGCCAACAGCGCTCCAGGATGCTACTGAGCTAGTGAAGAAATGCAAAGCATGCCAATTTCATGCAAAGCAAATTCATACACCTGCTCAGCCCTTACAAATGATACCTCCTACGTGGCCTTTCGCCGTGTGGGGGATAGACATCTTGGGACCCTTCCCAAGAGCCGTCGGAGGTTACAAGTTCCTGTATGTCGCCATCGACAAGTTCACCAAGTGGCCGGAAGCTACTCCTGTTGTGACGATCAACAAACAATCTGCAATCAATTTTCTACAATCTATCGTGAGCAGATTCGGAGTCCCAAACAAGATCATCACTGATAATGGGACTCAGTTCACAAGCTCCTCATTTCAAGGATATTGCGAAGACCTCGGCATACAAGTTTGCTACGCTTCCGTAGCTCATCCTGCCAGCAATGGGCAAGCCGAGAGAGCAAACGCAGAGATCCTTAAAGGACTCAAAACGCGCACTTATGAGCGTTTGAAAAAGCACGGAGCTAATTGGATCGAAGAGCTTCCGCCCACTCTATGGGCTAACAGGACTTCTCCAAGTCGGGCAACCGGAGAAACACCCTTTTTCCTGGTGTATGGAGCAGAAGCGATCCTTCCTCCGGAAATCACCTTGGGTTCCCTCCGAGTCCGGACCTTCGACGAAGCCGCGCAGGACCAGCTCCGGCATGAAGACCTAGACCTCCTCGAGGAGGGAAGGTGCCAAGCAGCTGTTCGGAATGCCCGATACCGCCAAGCTCTACGGCGCTATCATCAGCGGCATGTACACAACCGACAGCTCGAGGAAGGCGATCTAGTGCTACGGAGAATACTATCCAGAGAAGGGCAAAACAAACTCTCCCCCGGCTGGGAAGGACCCTTCCGAGTGATCAAAGTATCCCGTCCCGGAAGCGTTCGCTTGGCTACTGAGGATGGGACACCTCTCCCAAATCCTTGGAACATCGAGCACCTCCGTAAGTTCTACACTTAATTCCACGGAGGTGAGTCTTAAGTAACTTGAAGTGTATGTTATAGAGTCATTGTACAGAGTCGGGTAGTTCCTCCGGGAGAGCAGCCGGACCTTTCCCGAAAGGTTTGAAGAGCTCATGCAACACTTGATACAGTCTCCGGACTAGAAGTGTGGCTAACTACCCAGGGTCAAACGAGAAACCAAACACACTTAGCCTGGTTCCGTACCCTAAGAGTGTACTTGTTTCCCCTGTACCTCGGACCTATAATGAAAGACATCTTCATGTGAAATAGACTCCACGTGCATTCATTTTTGCATAAGGCTCGACATTTTTATTTTTCTCTTTCTTGTCTATAACAGAAATGTGCAATTCTTAAGAAGTTCTAGTTTAACCGGTTTATGTACGATTTGGGTTGAATTGTCAGATTTTTTAGATTTAAATATCGTCTGTGGCCAACTCGCCTGAAAGCCGCCAAGCCATTCTAGGGCTGGAGTGCGCTATCGACTTAGCCTGGTCAAGCACCCTAAGTACGCCACTCTACCTACACCCCGGCAGGCCAAAGTAAGGTGGGTCCATGGACAATTAGATCTAAAAGAAAAGACAATTCATCCAATCATACTAAAAATCGTGTTCGACTTGAAATTCTCTTGAGAACCGTAAGCCGCAACGAAGTTATAGATAAGGAACGAATTTTACTGTTTTTCTTGGCCTAAGTGTGCAGGAAGAATAAACCCAACATTGATGGAGAAAAATCGGAGTTAACCAAGCTCCGACTCCCACCGGCGTTAACTTGAAGATGGTGAGAAGACTCTATCACTAGAGTCTGTTGCCAGCAAGCCAGGCGTGGCAAGGGTCATTGCCGGAGCTACTAAGCTCCGACACCTTGAAGTATTAACTATCGACACTCAACGTGTTGGTAGAGGCTATTGCCGGAGCTACTAAGCTCCGACGATGGGCAGTGCCGGAGCTTCTAAGCTCCGACGACTTCAAGGGACCTTCACTATCGAAGACTTCGGACCTAAACTATACGAGTTCGAAGCAAATTTGTCTTCAACAAAACTCAACATCCTTTTGGTACATGTCCACAATCACATTGTGCACATCTACCAGGGGGCCAAGTGAAGACAAAGATGTTGAAGACAAAAAATGAAATTCACGAAAAATTGGGGATTTCATTTCATTTGAAGACCAGAGATTACATCTGGGGACAAAGGATTACAAAATTGAGGAAGAAGAGAAGATACAAATAAAGGCTAAGAAAGATAGTCCTAGACCCTATGGAAGAACTCGGCGACCTTCTGGGCGACCTCCGACACGCTGCCTCGGGTAGCTTCGCCCTCTCCTTCGACGGGACCTTCAAGCACCGGGTCCAGAGAGAATCGAGGGATCCGGCTAGTGTAACACGTCAATACATACTCTGTGACGTTTCTAGCCAGGGATTGCCCCTCGACCTCAAGCTGGTCCGCGATGACGTCGCCCACCTTGGAGAGCTTGCCACCCGCAGCGCTCAACGCCTGCAATGCAAGGTCCGGCTCCGGCTCCGGATCATCCGGAAGCACGGGGCTGAAACCCATAGGCGCCAGCGCATCGTCGGCCTTGCTCAGGAACTCCCAAATTTGCAGGGAGTCCGTCTTCCTCAGGCCCTTCATTTCTTCCAGGGACCTCCGGGTCGCCGCCAGTTCTGAGTTCTCGCGGGAGAGGCGCTCAACTTCTTTGGCGTTTTGCTGAATTTTCGCAGCAACCCGCTTTTCGAGTCTCCCGAGCTCCTCCTCCCGGAGGTGGATCTTGTTCCGACGGTCGACCTGGTCTTTCTCCCTAGCCTCTATTTTCTTCTCCCGGGCGATGAGGGCACACTCATACTCGTAGAGTTCCTGCCCTCGCACCCAGGTCTTTTCCTCCTCTTCGAGGCAGCGCTCTTCCAATTTTTTAGCGCGCTCCTCGAGGCCCTTGTCCGCCAGAGCTGTCTTCTCGGCGAGCTCTTCTTCACGTCGCAAGACGTCATCCCGTAGCTCCAGGAGTTTTTGCTCCTCATCCTCGAGCCGCTTTTCCCTTCCCTCAAGCGCCTCTCGGCGCTTGATGAGTGCGGTACTGATGGCTTCGAGTTGATCGAACCGGGCGTTGGCCGCATCATTGGCAGCTTTAGCTTGGTCGTGGTACTCCCGGGATTGGGCGTCGAGGTTGTGAGTCATGCTCTCCCTCTCGTCCAGCATCTCACCCCAGAGCTCCAAGCGGACCTTCTCCCGCTTGATCCATTCCTTGTCCGCAGCGATCCTCGACTGCGCCAGCTTGGTTTCGAATTGGAGTCTATTACGCCACCTCCTAAGGGTTTGGCGCTCCTCTTCAAGAACCTTGCTGTCGTGGAAGAAGGCTAGTTGGACTTGGCGCAGACTGGAGCAAGCGTTGTCGATAGACATCGAGAGCGAGATGGGCTCCGGACCTTCTGGGGTCTCCTCCGCTGGTTCCAGCGGGTCTTCATTTACAAAAATTGGGTCCCACTCTGCGAGAGCGGAACCCCGAGCTTCCAAGGCACTAGGGCCCTCCTCCGGGATGGCCTCAGTCGCCACTGAAGAAGGTCCCGCCACCAAATCTTCATTCGCCCCCTCAGGCTGGGGGCCGGCGACTTCGTTCAGGCACTCTGGCTCCGCCACGGGTACCATCGACGTCGTCGCCTCCAATGGCTCCGGCCGGGACGCTTCTTCTGAGGGGAGCTCAAGCTCCCCCGCCTCCACCACCACCGGCTCTGCAGCCGGCGCTCCAATAACTACCGGCCTTGCGACCGGAGCTTCAGAAGTAACCGGCTCAATTGCCGGAACCACTTCAACTTCCGGCTCGCACGCCGGGGCTTCAGCTGCCTCCGGCTCGACCGCCGAAGCTCCAGCATTTTCCGGCTCTGAAGCCGGGACCGCTACTTCCTCCGGCTCGACAGCCGGAGCATCTACTTCTGCAGCACCAGGGCCCGGAGCTTCAACCTCCGGAGCGGGTGCCGCTGGCGCATCTTCAATCCCGTGGTCCGGCGCTACCACGGGAACTTCTGGAGACGAGTCGAGGTCCATGACCACGACAGCCGGCGCCGGAGCTGTCGCAGCCTCCGCCTGGGGCGGCACCGGGGCTGGAGCAGAAGCCCTCGCAGCCTTAGACACTGTGGCTGAGGGCGGAGCTTCACTCCCCTTCTTGGGAACGCTGCAGATGAAGAATGAAGAAATTGAGCAAACAGATGCTATAATTAAAAGTTAATTGAGGTAAGCAAGAAAAATTACCTTGGGAGGCTCACGCACCAGCTTGCGCGGAACCTCTTTCCCGGACGTTCCGGGCTGGCCACGGTCGGCGTAGGAGCTCCGGGAGGACTCCCAAGACTTGCCGTAGCCACGGGCGTTTCCCGGGTCGGAGCTCTCCTTGACCGAGAGGAACTCCTAGACCTGGAGGCCCTCATCGCTTCTCGAACCGGAGTCGCCCGTCCGGAACTGGCACCACCGGAGGGACCCGTCACAGGAACAGCTGCACTCCGGGAGGATCCCACCGCCGGAACAGTAGCGCTTCGAAAAGACCCCACCACGGGGACAGATGCTACAGCGGCGGAGGATCTTCCTTCCTGAGGACGGGGAACTGGCGGTGAAGTAGCAAGCTCGACGGACCTTCCGTCAGCATGTCGCAGTTTCCTCTTCCGGTTCTCCGGCTCCTCCGCCAGCTCCTTGCCCTTGCCGGTGACCTCAGCTCTTGGCTGAGAGACAGGGGCGGAGCCGCCTTCCGACAACCCGGGGATCGCCAACGGGGCGGTCGATCTTCTCTCGACGACGCCAAGGTCGTCAAGCGCGGGCATCTTCCGCCGGAGCTCCCTGCTGAACTCAACTTCCTCGTTCAGGGGGAGGAAAGCCGGTGGCGGAGTCAAGTACGCTCCGTCTACATCGATGCCGTGCTGGAATTTCTTGAGGTGAAACTCCAAGGACTTCCCCACCATGCTGGACTTCAACCCGGTTTCAACCCGGTCTTCGTCCATCACGCTGTTGAGGGCCCAGGCGAGCTTCTCCCTCCTCTTCAGCGGTGCCCACCTGTTGAACAGGAAGTTGCAGAACACCGCCTGGGGAGTCAATCCTCCCTCCACACATTGGCGGATCCTTGATAGGACGGGATCGAAGGCTGCCGCCAGCACCGGAACTTCGCTCCACACCGACGTGTCAATGCCAGGCAGACCTTCTGGCAGCTCCAACCGCTCGTGCTCCTCCACCCGGACAACTACCCAATCTTTCTTCCAGTCATCCCACTTCCCGGAAGGGAACGACCGGAGGTACTTGAACGGGCACTTCTTGCGCTTCACAAAGTAGTAGAAGCCAAGGTACTCGTCACTTCGGCCGGTGGTTTGGACGGTGAAGAAAGTGCGGAAGAGCTCGATGCAGGGAGGAATGCCCACCCACATCTCGCAGAAGTGGACAAAGATGGACACAAGGAGAAGGGAGTGAGGGCCAAGGTGGTATAGATGCAGACCATAGAAGTCCAGCAGCATCAAAAAGAAGGAAGAAAATGGTGGGATCAGCCCCACCATGGCATACGATGAAAAGTATACCATTTCGCCGGAGTGCTCCTTTTTAAAGGGAAGCTCTCCTCCGGTGCGGATTGAACGGTTGAAGAAGTCCGACGACCACCCCATGAGGGTTCGGACCTTCTTCAGATCGCTCTCCGTCTTCAAACGACTCTCACGCAGACCCAACTCCATCGCAGCACAGCTAGGCGAGAGAAGAAAAGCAAAGCACGAGTTGGGAGTTTGAGCGCAAGAACAGATGGAAAGCGTAAAGAACTCCCGACGGTGCGCTTTCCTTCTTAAGTAAGCCCTCACGACGCTTGGATGGAAACTGCAGGGGAATCAAGCATACTACGCAAGAATTCAACCCAGCCGATGACAAGAGGGCCCGGGACCACCCCGACGACCAAGTCGAGGCTCTTACCCAGGCAAACAGTTGTCATCACGAGGCGGGAAACCCAAAGGCGGCGGACTGACAAGGCGCGCGGAACCGATACGGTTTTCGTATCGGGAACCGACGACCTTCAATTGCGAGAGATCCGCACGTCAAAGATCTTATCTGCCGCCTGAGGTGCGCCACGCGTCGGGACTCAACCATAAAGCCCCGCCAAAGGCACCTCCGAAGACTCTTGAAGACCCAGTTCAAGAGTCACAGGTATGGACCCACCTCCGGCGGAACGACTTCATCCCGTTGGCCTTCCCCGGAGGTAGGTCCAGGGGGCCACTGTCGGTACCCTAAAAACCATACACCCCCTGAGGTTACAAAGATCTCAAGGGAAGGACATCAACTCAAATTGAAGACCCTCGGGGGCCCACTCGCCAGACGTGACCGGACCCGCTTCTCCAACATGGTTAACCTCTAGGTTGCCACGTGTACTGTCAGCCCAGAGCTATTACCCGCAAGGGTGAAGCTCCGGGCCAAGTACTGAAACGGCACCTCCGGAGGTAGCCCCCGACCAAGAGAAGCTCCGGACATGACACGTGCCAGGTCACCCCGGAGCTTCCCGCTTCTCCCAAGCAAGCTCCGGAGCTGCCACGTGTCCACACGACGGAGCTAAATGCTTAAAGCCCCCGGGAGACGTTGTAACGGCTCCGGATCTCCAAAGGACAGCCGCAGACTTCAAGATCCGATTAATTACCATTAATTCCACGTTAATGATAATTAATCGGACAGCCTTAACACCTGTAACGGCACTGTCGGAGCCGTTACAGGGTTATTAACAACAATTAATCTCGTGTATCAATACTAATAACCGCCAGGGCCACATGTCGGGCCAGGCTGACTTGTAACGGTTGGTCCTTGTACTATAAAAGGACAAACCGACGATACACAGAGGGGGGCGAACACTCTGAAGCTCACAAGTTAATACAACAAACACACACCCGTGGAGTAGGGTATTACGCTCAGGCGACCCGAACCACGTAAACCACCGTGTCACTCGTGTCCAAATCGCATTTCACTTTCTTAGATCTCCGCGCGCCCAGACCGAACTTTTCATAGTGTTAGGGGATCTGCCGACTCCAACAGTCGACAGTACTCAAACTTGTTAGTTGCATATCCCCCCTAGTCTATAAAGATGAAGAGGTGAGAACCAGGACTTCTATGGAGATCCCAATGAGATGTTCTAAGCTGGCGCTCCCTTGTGCAATGCCTGTGCTTGGAGCCCCTTTTATTTGATTTCCGCTGCTTATGTCCTTTTCTTTTAGACCTGGAAGGTCATTTATGTAATAAGGTGATATACTCGAACATGACAATATTTAATGGTATTTCTCTTTCGTCTACACATGTATGAGTTGAACTGGTCCTGACATACATGTAGAAAGCATCTGGTCGTCTTTTTAATACCAGGTGTGACACAAATTCAAAGTAACATCAACAAAATTTAGTACATAATATACTGTTAAATAAATAGGACTTCAAAAAACACATTAAACTAAATGAGAGATTGTGAGCGTGTGGTTGATTTTAACTATAATTCAAAATACAGAACAAGTTCAAATTTTAATTCTAATCAAAGCAAGAATAAAACCCTAAATAAAAGAACTCCTATCATATTTGATAATTAGTTAGAGAAAGTAAGAAAATATTTTAATAGCACAGTGGTAATTTAAATGAAACCCTAAAAGAGAGGATACAAATTTGAATTCAAAACCCATTTCTATATTAGTCAAATATCATATTTAAAAGTGGCAAGGGATTCTTCATAGCTAATTTAGTCCTCCTGCTAAAATCTAATAATTTTGGAGCAAGCTAGCTATTTTATTTCATTTTTGGAATCTGATGCAGAGTTGTGACTATGGTAGGTGGGGCCCACCTGTTGTGTGGCCCACAAGTCTCACTACAAACTTGTGGCCTCTAGTCAGCTCACGGGGACCCCACGTAAAGCCACTACTCCTATCGTTGGTCCTATCTTCTCCTCTACTCGCTTCTAGCGGAAGGAACAGAACAGCAGCACGTTTCTTCCTCGTGCTCGATGCCTCCCCTGTTACCACTCTTGGTCAAACATCAACGCAGGAAGCAACGGCGACGCGAGAAGCCGAGACACATCAATGCCAAGGCCTCCGTCATGGGACTCGGCCCAAGCGGCCCAACGTCTGTCTCTCAAGCACAGAGTGGTCACTGTTCAGACGTGCTTCCAAACTGATGTATTATATGGAGGAAACAGAGAGGGAAGAGGATAACTGATTATGACGAAAAAGCAGATTCTCTGATCCTATTCTTTCTTGCATTCCATGTTCTTCCGTTCCTCTGATGTACCAACTCCCTCTTCTTCTTCGATATCTCTAACAATTGGTATCAGATTCGTTCGATCCCGGAGCTGGAGGAACACCAGAATTACACCCGTGGGAAGAAAGGCTCTGGGCGCCATGGATCCGAACATCCGTCTCATGATGGAGGAGATGGTGAAGCACCTTCGATCCGAGGTCATCAACGTCATTGACACGCGCCTTGCGGAGTTCGTCACCTCCGAGCAACAGCACAACAAATGCATCGCGGCGCTGGAATCTTCTGCGCGCGACTTCGACAAGCAATTCTCAGAGTGGAAGCCAGAGATGGAGGCGGCGGTATCTTCCGTCAAACTCGAGATATCAGAGCTCAACCAGTTCATTGACCAGGAGGCTCGGGACACCACGATCAAAAATCAAGGCGTCCTCACCGTCGAGTCAGTGTTCGAGCGGCAGCATGCCAGTCCTCACATCGGCGGCCCCAGTGGGCACCGCGTCAAACAAAACAACTGGGGTGTTGGGTTTGGGTCGGTGTATACCCATACCCATGTCCCGGTCATGGGTACGCCCGACCTCGATCCCTCCCGCGCATCTCGTTTCTCTTGTCCAGTTCATGAGCGCTCTGCATGT
Source organism: Tuctoria greenei (assembly GCA_036927565.1). Classification (NCBI taxonomy): domain Eukaryota; kingdom Viridiplantae; phylum Streptophyta; class Magnoliopsida; order Poales; family Poaceae; genus Tuctoria; species Tuctoria greenei. The sequence continues at coordinate 104,218,999 of JAYESD010000011.1, read as the reverse complement.
TCTTCGGAGAATCTGAAGAAAACTTGCCCATGATGCATTTCCTAGTGTTCCATGGTGAAAACTCGAAACTATGGTGTTCCCGCTGTGAATCCTACTTTGAAATGTATTCTGTGCATCAAACCATTTGGGTCAAAATTGCATCACTGCACTGTGATGGGGTTGCCCTAAGGTGGCTCCAGTCTGTAGAGAAGAAAATTGCATTGTGCCCTTGGGATCATTTCTTCATGTTGGTCATGGAACGTTTCGGTAAGAACGAGCACGGAATTTTGATTAGGAAACTGTTTCATATAAAGCAATAGGGTGCAGTTTTTGAATACGTGAATACCTTCACTGAACTGATGGATAGTATACATACATATGACACCAATCTGGATACTCTGTACTTTGTTACTCGGTTTATTGATGGTCTTAGTGATTCTATTTGACCTGCTGTATTGGTTCAGAGACTCCAAGACCTCGATACTACCTATATTATTGCTTCGTTGCAGGAGGTTGCTGATACTTCTAAGAAGAAAGACTTTCGCATAATGGAATTTTTCAGCAACAAGCCTGTGGAATCTCCCAATGCCACACGATCAAGTTCTTCTGGAGCTTACCCTCTTTTACCACCTCCTCGGCAAGACATGCTCAAGGATGCTCCTCAGTCTTGAGCCACCACTGATCCTTTGGAAGCCTTGAAGTCCTACAGGATGGCTCAAGGTCTCTGCCGTATTTGCGCTGAAAAATGGCACAAGGGCCACACATGATCTTCTTCTGTGCAATTGCATGCCGTCGAAGAATTATGGGAATTCTTACAATTGGAGGATTCTTCTCAGACACCTGTTGATGGTCAGACTGAACAGCAGCTGTTCTTAGCTATCTTTGAAGTTGGACTTTCAGGTAAATAATCTCCTCGTACGAAGCACTTCAATGGCACGATACATGGCATGGATATTCTGTTTCTAATTGATAGCGGTAGTTCTCATTCGTTCCTGAGCTGCTTGGTGGCCTACAAAATCGCTGGGGTTTCTACTCTGACCAAATCTGTTCAAGTGACAGTAGCTAATGGTGCCCGGCTTAACTGCAACTCTGAACTTCGTTTGATAGCCTGGTCAGTACAAGCGCATACGTTCATCTCTGACTTAAAAATTCTTCCGCTGCACTGCTATGACCTCATCATTGGGATAGATTGGCTTTAACTTTATAGTCCCATGGAGATTCATTGGAGTCAAAAATGGATCAAGTTCCATTATCAGGGCAGCCAGATTGTGTTACAGGGCATATTATCAGCTCTTCCCCCTCATACAGTGGTGCAATTCTTAACTCTGAACACACTGGTTGATACTCTGGACATGTCTTACCTTCCACAAGATATTCAAGATATCCTCTCCAACTTCTTAATATTTGAGGCAACCACTGAACTTCCTCCGAGCAGAAGTTGTGACCATACAATTCCACTGATACCAGGGGCTCAGCCATTTAATTTAAGGCAATATCTTTACCGTCCAGAACTCAAAAATGAGATCGAGAAGCAGGTCAATGTAATGCTATCCAAGCGCCTAATTTGGCCAAGTTCAAGTCAGTTCAACTCCCCCGTTCTTCTCGTCAAAAAGAAGGACCTTACATGGCATTTTTGCATCGATTCCGTCATCTGAACACATCAATAGTCAAAAGACAGTACTCCATTCCAGTGATGGACGATATCTTCTTTGAACTTTTAGCTGCAATGTGGTTCACCAAATTGAATTTATGGTCCGGATTTCACCATATTTTGCTCCAACCGGGCGAAGAATATAAGACAGCCTTCTTGACTCGTCAAGGACATTTTGAATTTCGTGTCTTGTCTTTTGGGTTGATGGGGGCACCGGCAACCTTTCATGGAGCGATGAACAACACTCTGCAGCCTCTATTGCATAAATGTGTGATGGTATTTTTCGACGATATATTGATTTACAGCAACACCTACAAGGACCATCTTGTTCACATCAGGCTTACTCTTGACCTGCTGTTAAAGGATCAATGGAAAATCAAGTTTTCCATCTGCACATTCGCTAGACAGAAGCTTGCCTACCTCGGCCACATTATAAGTGCACAAGGCATTACCACTAAACAAAGAAAAATAGACACTATTGTTACTTGGCCGTCCCCTGCTAATTCTAAAGAGCTAAGAAGCTTCTTGGGCCTCGCCGGATACTACAGAAAATTCGTCAAGAATTTTGGAGTCGTAAGCAAGCCCCTCACATCTCTTCTCATGAAAAATACTCAATTCCTCTGGACCGACTCTCATGAGCACGCATTCCAACTTCTGAAAAGTTCTCTCTCTTCAGGCCCGGTACTCGCATTACCAGACTTCCATGCCCCCTTCTGCATTGAAACCGATGCTAGTGGCAATGGTGTCCTGTTGCTTTTGCCAGCAAGTCTCTCGGCCCAAAGACGCTGGGACTCTCCACGTACGAGAAGGAGTTCCTTGCAATACTCTTGGCAATTGACCATTGGAGGCCTTATTTGCAGTACGGCAAATTCACAATCAAAACCGATGAAAGGAGTTTGACACATATTTCAGACCAGAGGCTCCACACCCTTTGGCAACAACGTGCATTCACAAAATTCTTAGGTCTGCAGTACAAGGTGGTATACTGTCAGGGTTCGGAGAATCATGCTGCCGACGCATTGTCCAGAAGACCTCACCCTGAGAGTTTTTCACTGTCTCTGTCTACTCCTTCGCCCTCTTGGCTGTCCGATATACTGAAGAGCTACGAGTCTTCAAACTATGCTCAGCAGATCCTCTCGTCTCTTTCAGTTAACAGAGACTATGTGCCTGCCTTCACTCTGAAGCAAGGTATCCTTCGATAAAAGAACAGAATCTGGATTGGGCCCGACAAGGACCTGCAGCACAAAATTATTTCAGCACTCTCAGGACAGCCCCATTGGTGGTCACTCTGGATTCCCAATTACCCTCCGTTATCAAATAGCTGTTTGCGTGGACCGGCATGAAACCCATGGTGAAAGAATCTGTTCAGTCCTGTCCAGTGTGCCATCAAGCTAAACCTGATAGAGCCAAATATCCCGGACTTCTTCAACCGCTACCGGTTCACACATCAGCTTGGCAAGTAATCTCAGTGGATTCCATGGATGGTCTTTCAGTCTCTGGCTCCTTCCATTGTATCCTTGTTATCGTCGACAAACTGACACGGTACAACCACTTCTTACCTCTGAAGTATCCCATCAGATTCCACGCTGCATCTTGCAGGGATGCGACATCATCCATGGTGACTCTCCTATTCATCAAGTCCTCGTAGAACGGTCTCACATGCCGCCGGAGCTCGCCACATAGGAGGACTACGAGAGCCTTCGCCAGTCATTTCCCAGTGCGCCTGCTTGGAGGCAAGCAGGCCCTAAAGGAGGGGAAAATGTTACCACTCTTCATCAGACATCAACGCGGGAAGCAATGGTGAAGCGAGAAGCCGAGACACTTCAATGCCAAGGCCTCCGTCGCGGGACTCGGCCTAAGTGGCCCAACGTCCGTCTCTCGAGTGCAGAGTGGTCACACTTCTGAGGTGCTTACGAACTGATGTATTATATGGAGGAAACAGAGAGGGGAAAGGATAACTGATTATGAAAAAAAGTAGATTCTCTGATCCTATTCTTTCTTGCGTTCCACGTTCTTTCTTTCGTTCGATCTACCAACTCCCTCTTCCTCTTCGATATCTCTAACATCCCCTGTGTCATGGCCTCTGGCTCTCTGCTTCATGCCGGTAACAGCAGCTCGTGCCCGCAACTGGCCGGCGCCTTGCTTCTCCCACGCCCTCCTCATTCCCTTGCTCAGCCACGTGCCCTACCTTGCCGCACCACCGCCCTGCGCTCGTGTGCCATGCCCACCATGGCCAAGCTCTGCCTCGCCGCCAGCCGTGCGCGTGCCTATCTGCTCGCGTCCCACCGCACGCCCTTCCCCGCTGTGGCTCGCTGGCCTTCGGTTGCTTCCGCCCGCACGCATCTCGCCACCCGCGCGGACCTCGCCATGTCCGGCTACCCTGCTGCCGCCATGCACCTTAGCTTCTTTCGTCGCTGGCCGCAATCTCTCGCGCGCGTCATCCGCATCTCGCTGCGCTCTTCCGCGCCTCGCGTCGTGCTGTCTCGTCACGTCCTAGGCCTGTTGCACGTTACTCATTGACATCATGGGATGCTAAGTGTGCCTGTGCGGTGCTGGTGTGTGTGAGACCTATGTGCACTGAATACATTGGTTATGACGATAAAATTTTTGAATACTACCAAAACACCTTTTTCAACATAGGTCCGAGCTCCAGCAAGGTCCGACAATAGGTCCGACATGTCCTGGATAGCTCCGGCAAGGTCCGACGTAAGGTCCGACTTCTTTGTTTAGGTCTGACTTACTGTGGCTAGGTTCGACATGTTTTTGCTAGGCCTGGCGCAAGGTTCGTCTAGCTTTGGTTAGCTCCGGTGCTAGCTAGTTCCGACTAGCTTTGGTAAGTTCTAGCGCTAGGTCCAGCTAGCTTTGGTAAGTTCCGACGCTAGGTTTTGCTAGCTTTGATAAGCTCCGGTTTGTTTTGGTAAGGTCTGAAGCTAGATTGCAATGGTTTTGCTTTTACATTGAATTGATTCAAACTTGCTTTACGTCTATGAAAAGTTTGCTTATTATTCTTTTACTAAGTTTTTAGTGTGTTTTGGTGGTTATGGTTGATATATTTTTGCTAAGGTTTGCAACATGCTTATTTGAGGTGCTCACCTAAGGTGTTGTGGTTTCGGAACTAAAGAGAGTCAAGTCAAGGACTTGTGCTCGGAAGTACTAGTTGTTTATTCATGTGCAGGTGTTGCTTGAATTTAAGACATGGCTAGTGACGGGATCCATTGGACTAGTGTTAGGGAGAAGATGAGTTTCAACAACCAAGTTCGGGAGGAATTGTGGTTGAGTTGATCGGGAGGTTGCGCAACATGTTTCGATCAACAACAATGCATATGAAGGTATCGTGCACGTTGTTGGAAGGTGTTTGCACGTGTGCAAGGAGTGCATGGACGTTGATACATGGTTCCAACGCGTGATGAAGAGAAGTGAACATCAAGAATTTGCCGGAAAGGTCCAACCGACTAGGTTATGGACTCAGGCAGCGACTGAGTCGGGTTTGACTCAAATATGGAAAGATTTGAGTTGGTTACGATAGGATTTCATGTGGGTCACGAAGTTGAGTTGTTTAGGAATGTGGGATACGTTCCTAAGGTGTTTGGAAGTCTTAATATTGCTTCTATCTGCGTATGGAAGAGTGTTGAGAAGCTATGGAAAATTTCGGTTGAATTTGAGTAGGATTTGAGTCCTAATTAGGATTGGGTTGACCTAAGGGCTGGTTATATAAGCAAGAGAGGCCAGAGCTCATGATGCACAACTTTGGGCTGTTTCTTTTGTGTTTTGATCCATAAAATTCGTAGTCTAAAGGAGATTTTGTGTCTTGTTCGTCCGACTTATTTTCCTCAAGTTTTTCTTGTCGAGTTTCTGCACAGCACTACCTTGCTTCGGTGGTTTTATCATAACTCAAGTTTTGCAGATCCAATTGACGTCATTCTTTTAGGGTTGTCTTCACAACTTGATTATCTATCATCTGTGAAAATTTACAGTCATTGTATTTTTGGTTTTGGATCTACACAAGTTTCTTTGCAGTGTAGCGGATCTGGTTTTTCTCATGTAGAATAGATTGACCTTCGTTCAATCTTTCAATCATAACTTGAGTTTTTCTCGACGGATTTTCATGATTCTCATTGTGACATCTTCGTAACTTCATTCTCAACAATCTATACTGGTTTTGTCACAATTGATTGTGTTTAGATTAATCGCACACACAATTTCTCAACAGATTGATTTTCTATCTAGGGGTTTTTGTTTCTTCCGCTGAAAAAGTTTTAATCCACCATTCACCCCCTCTAGTAGCTTTTCATGTGCTCATCGATCCTAAAATTGGTATCAGAGCCAGGTTTCTCTAATCTTTGTGATTTGCACATGTTTTTGACTAATCATTATGAAGAAATACTCTACAAAACCTTGTGTTTTTAGTGGTATTGATTTTCTAGTTTGGAAGACACGTATGGAAGCTTTCATCCAGGCACAAGGCTTCATGATATGGGAAAGGGTGTACACGCCTTAAGACGTACTGTCAAACGATCAAGTCACGGCTACAAACATGTGTAAGACCTATGTATGCTGAATACATTGGCTTGTAGTGGATACACTTGGCTTTGATGATAAAAGTTTTTAATATCACCAAAACACCTTTTTATCAAGGTCCAACTCTAGCTCCGAGCTATAGCAAGGTCCGACCATAGGTCCGACTTGTTTTGGGTAGCTCCGACTACGTTAGATGCTAGGTCCGACTTCTTGGTAAGGTCCGACTAGCTTTGGTTAGCTCCGGTGAGCTTTATCTTTAGCTTCGGCATGTCTTTGATAACTCCGACATATATTTGATAGCTCTGGCATATATTTGATAGCTCCGACATGCTTTTGCTAAGCTCCGACGTACTTTGTCTAGCTCCGGTTTTGGGTTGACTAGTTTTGACTAGTTTTTGGTAAGCTCCAGTGCTAGGATCTACTAGTTTTGGTAAGCTCCGACAGGTGCTTCATTGTACTAGTTTTGGTAAGCTCCGGGTCAAGCTCCGGCTTGCTGTGGGATGGTCCGGAACTTGACTGCAGTGCTTCTGCTTTTCATTTGCAATGTTTCTTACTTGCTTTACATTGTTGGAAAGATTGCTTAGTATTCATTTGCTAAGTTTTTGGTGCGTTTTGGTTGATATGGATGATATTGTGTTACTGTGGTTTTGCAACATGCTTATGTGAGGTTCTCACGTAGGGTGTTGTGTTCGGAACTAACTTGAGTCAAGTCGAGGACTTGGGCTCGTATGGATTGGTTGTTTATTCATGTGCAGGTGTTGCTTGAGTTCAAGACATGGCTGGTGACGGGATCCATTGGACTAGTCTCACGGAGGAGATGAGGTTCCAACAACCAAGTTCAGGAGGAATTGTGGTTGAGCTGATCAGGAGGTTGCGCAGCATGATTGAATCAAGAATAATGCATATGAAGGTATCGTGGACGTCGTTGGAAGATGTTTGCACGTGTGCAAGGAGTGCATGGACGTGGCTACATGGTTCCGAGACGTGATGAAGAGATGTGGACGTAAAGAATTGGTCGGAAAGGTCCAACCGGCTAGGTTATGGACTCAGGGTGCGGCTGGGTCGGATTTGACTCAAATATGGAAAGATTTGAATTCTTTATGATAGGATTTCGTGTGGGTCACGAATTTGAGTTGTTTAGGAATGTGGGATACGTTCCTAAGGTGTTTGGAAGTCTTAAGATTGCTTCTATCTGCGTATAGAAGGATCCTAAGCAGTTATGGAAAGTTACGATTCATGATCTGAGTAGGATTGGAGTCCTAGTTGGATATTGGGTTGGCCTAAGGGCTGGTTATATAAGCAAGGGAGCCCAGAGCTCGTGGTACACGACTTTGGGGCTGTTCCTCTTGTGTTATATTGAATAAAATTCGTAGTTTGAAGGAACTTTTGTGCCTTGTTCGTCCTACTTGTTCCAGACAAGTTTTACTCGTCGAGTTTCTGGACAGCACTACCTTTCGTCGGTGGTTTTATCATAACTCGAGTTTTACTGATCCAATTGACGTGATTCTTTTTGGGTTGTCTTCACAACTTGATTGTCTATCATCTGTCAAAAGTTCAGGGTCATTGGATTTTTGTTCTATGATCTACACGAGTTTCTTTGCAGCGTTCCAGAACTGTTTTTTTCTCAGATAGGGCAGATTGACATTGTTTGATCTTTCGATCATAACTTGAGTTTTTCTCGACGGATTTGAGTGATTATTTTTGTGTTGTCTTTGTGACTTGATTATCTATGATATCTATCACTTTTGTCATGGTGAAACACGTTTAGATTAGTCTCACACACGATTTCTTCAACAGATCGTTTTTCTGCCGAAGGGTTTGGGGTTTAATTGTTTCCGCTGCGTAAGATTTTTAAATCTACCATTCACCCCCTCCGGTAGCTTTTCACATGCTCTTCGATCCTACAATTGGTATCATATCCACGGTGCTCTAATCTTTGTGATTTGCGCGTGTTTTTGACTAATCATCATGGAGAAGTACTCTGCCAAACCTTGTGTGTTCGCTAGTATTGATTTTCAGGTTTGGAAGGCACGCATGGAGGCTTTCATCCAGGCACAAGGCTTTGAAATATGGGAGAAGGTATACAAGCCTTACGAAGTGCCATCAAACGATCAAGTTACAGCTACAAATCTGAGAGATGTCGACAACAACAACAAGGCTCGGAACTTGATCATAAAAGGATTAACACAAAGCGACGTCGACCGTGTTGCACACCTCCGATCTGCATACGATGTGTGGAAAGCACTTTGTGACTACCACGAAGGATCCAACACGATCAAAGAGGTAAGGCAAGACATGTTCAAGAAAGAATACATGCGCTTCGAGATGCAACCTGGTGAGTCAATTGATGATCTCTTTGCTCGCTTTAATAAAATTCTCAGCAACTTGCGTAGCGTCAATGTTAATTTTTCAGATGCTGAAAATGCTAGACAATTGTTAAGTGCATTAGACAAGTCAACTTGGGAAATGAAAGTTACATCTATTCGTGAATCTACTGTCATGAGTACACTTACTTTAGATGTGCTATATTCCAAGCTAAAAACTCATGAAATTGATATAATATCACATAAGAACCCCAATAAGTCTATTGCTTTTGTTTCTCAACGTGATATGCCTAGCTCCGGCCAATCTTCATCTTGTAGTACACTTGCTTTGTTGTCCTCTCTAACCCTTGAACAGATTGAGGATTTTCCAGAGGAGGAGCTAGCACTTCTCTCTACGAGGTTCTCAAAAGCATTGCAAAATGTGAGAACTAGAAGGAGAGGAAGCTCCGAACCTCAACGATGCTTCGAATGTGGTAAGACAGGACATTTTCGTTCAGATTGCCCTAACCTTTCAGGTCCTACTTCCCGAGATGAAAAGAAAACAAGAACGAAGCACTCCTCTGCAAAAGATACGAAGAAAAAGAAGGGTACCATAAGACGCAAGATGATTAACAGCTTCATCACCGCACTTCAAGAACATAGTTCAAGTGATGTAGACTTTGAAAGTGATGAAGATGATGACGATCTGGCCAACTTATGCTTCATGGCGGGCAAAACAAGATCAAGATCAAGTCAGGAGGATGCAGAACACAACAGTGAAGACGATGAGGTATGTTCTACCTGTAATGAAATGTGTGATGCTATTTCTCGTGCAACTATTATTGTCAAAAAAAAAGGACAAAAAGCTTAGGGATAATGCTGCTAAAATTGAATCACTAGAATCTGAAATTAACCGTTTAAAAACTTTGATTCCTAGTGATGATGCATGTCCCTCATGTGACTTAATCTATGAACAATTGTCCACATTAAGAAGTGCACACTCCTCCACTCTAGATAGACTTGATGAAGAAATTGAAAAGAACAGATAGCTTGCTGCACTTAACGATGAAAACTTGAAAGATGCTAGTTGTTCTACAATTGATTTGCATTGTTCTACCTGTGATGATCTTGATAAGAAACTACAGGATGCTATGAATGAAATTTCTATATTGAACAATGCTTTACGTTCTCATGAAGTTAAATTTTGTTCCAATTGCAAAATAAAAGGAAAAACTTCATGTGAAAATTGCCTTGACCTGTCCAAAAAACATGATGACATGCATAGGACATTAGATCGGTTTTGTAATGGGAATAAGAACCTAAACTTGCTGCTGAATTCTTCCAAGTCTTGCAATGATAAAACTGGTTTAGGTATTGATTTTCATGCTCATGCTAAGGCACATCCACCTAAAATTATAAAGACATTAGGAAGTGGTTTGATTCAAACAGTTCCTAAACAAAAAGGAGTGCTTTTCAAATCTGCAGGAGTGTTGCCTCATTCGGTTTCAAATAAAAATATTGCTTGCTCATCTAGACATGAACACAAAGTTAAATTTCATTGTACCTTCTGTGGTAGAGATGGTCATGTCATAGATTTTTGTTATAGACTAGCTAAACAACAGAAAAGGGAAAGAATGGTTGCTAGATCTCATAACTTCCATGCAAAATTTGCTGCACACATTGAACCGAATGTACAACCTGCTGTTTTGAGCCAAGAACATTTAAAGTTTACCTCCGAACCTTCTGTTTTTGCCTCCGGGGCTACTGATTTTTGTGCTACACAAGTAACACCTTATAGGTCAGTAGTCAAGAATAAAAAAATCTCAAACTTTGACTCTTAAACCTGCTGTTTTGTCTCAGCTTTCGCGTGTTTTTCCTGCTGCACGTCGCGTGACTCAGTACTGGATTCCTAAATGCCTTTTGACTAACCCCAGTAATGAGTCATCGACGTATTGTGCTTTTACGTAGCTTACACGTTTGAGGAAGGAGAACATTTGGATTGTGGATTCAGGTTGCTCACGCCACATGACCGGTAACAAAGATTGGTTCTCCTCCCTCTCTTTTGTGTCACGTGTAGAGAATGTTACTTTTACCGATAATTCTTCAACTCCTATAATTGCTAAGGGTTCGGTTAGAGTAAATGATCACTACACTTTGAAGAATGTGGCACTTGTCAAAAATTTGAAATACAACTTGCTTTCTGTTGCACAATTGCTAGATGAAAATCTAGAAATTATTTTCAATAAAAACTGCTGCAAAGTTGTAGGTTCAAATAGTGAGCTTATTTTTAACATGTCTCGGTTTGGAAGAGTTTTTAAAGATGATTTTGATATGTCTTCCTCTAAGCATAGGTGTCTAGTTGCTAATGATTCAAAGGACTTATATTTTTGGCATCGTAGACTTGGTCACGTAGGCTTTGATCACCTAACACGTGTAAGTGCTCTTGATCGCATACGTGGGCTGCCTAAGCTTAAAGGGGACAAAGATATTGTGTGCTCTTCTTGTAGACATGCTAAGATGGTTGCAGGTTCACATACTCCTCTCACAATGATCATGACAACTGAACCATGTCAACTTTTGCATCTTGACACCATAGGACCTTCACGTGTTCAATCCTTCGGAGGTAAATCGTATGTTCTTGTTATCGTTGATGATTATTCTAGATACTCTTGGGTTTACTTTATGGCGTCTAAGAATGAAGTTTTTAGTCACTTTAGAACTTTATTTCTTAGATTATCAATTGATCACCCAGGGTCATTAAAAGCAATTAGAAGTGATAATGGAACTGAATTTAAAAATCAATCTTTTGATCACTTTTGTGCTGAAAATACAATAGATCATCAATTCTCTTCACCATATGTACCTCAACAAAACGGTGTTGTAGAAAGAAAGAACAGAACCTTAGTTGAGATGGCTAGGACTATGCTTGATGAATATCAAACTCCTAGGAAATTTTGGGCTTATTTGTTACCAACCGCTTGGTATGTCTCAAGTCGTGTTTTCTTGCGTGCTAAGCTAGGTAAAACACCATATGAGCTTCGGTTTGGACATAGGCCTAGTGTTACACACTTTCGGGTCTTTGGTTGCAAATGCTTTGTTAAGAAACATGGTAATCTTGATAAATTTGAACCTAGATCCATTGATGGCATGTTTCTTGGTTATCCATCTCATACTAGAGGCTACCGAGTGCTTTTACTTGACACTAACAAAATTGTGGAGACTTGTGAAGTGTCTTTTGATGAAGCTAGCCCAGGTACTAGCTTCGGTGTTGCAGGACCAGATCCGTATCCTCAGGGGGAGGGTATTTTCGAAGATGAAGAAGAGCCGGTGATACTGCCTGGTAGTTCCGAAGTTGACACGTGTCCAACTCCGGACATTGAACAAGCTCCGGCTATCACCTACGCTGGTCCTGATTGTCCACAAGTCACAAGGTCATCAATCTACGATGAACCTAATGAAGAAGAAGCTTGTGAGACATCTGTTCCCCTACGTTTTTACAAAGATCATCCCCCACAACAGATGATTGGAAGCTTGCACGAACGAGTCACACGGTCCAGGTTTTGCGATCCAAACTCTCATGCTCATTCCGCTTTTGTTGCTTCTTTTGAACCCAAAGATATATCAAACACACTCACTAATGAATCTTGGATTATTGCCATGCAAGAAGAGTTAGAAAATTTTGAAAGAAATAATGTTTGGAAACTTGTACCTCCACCTCTAGGTCACACTTTAATTGGAACTAAATGGGTATTTAAAAATAAACAAAGTGAGGATGGGGTTGTGGTTAGGAATAAGGCTAGGTTGGTTGCTCAAGGTTTCACTCAAGTTGAAGGTCTAGATTTTGATGAATCTTTTGCTCCTGTCGCTAGATTAGAAGCCATAAGAATTTTGTTAGCTTTTGTAGCATCTAAAAGTTTTAAGCTATATCAAATGGATGTTAAAAGTGCTTTTCTTAATGGCTACATAGATGAGGAGGTTTATGTCAAACAACCACCGGGTTTTGAAAATCTAGATTTTCCTAATCATGTTTACAAACTGTCCAAAGCCTTATACGGTCTCAAACAAGCCCCTAGAGCATGGTATGATAGGTTAAAAATATTCTTACTTGAAAAGGGGTTTACCATGGGCAAGGTTGATAAAACTCTTTTTGTTCTTAAACATGGCAATGACTCATTATTCGTTCAAGTGTATGTGGATGATATTATATTTGGTTGTGCTTCTCATGATCTTGTGTCCAAGTTTTCAGCAATGATGAGTTCCGAATTTGAAATGAGTATGATGGGTGAACTCACTTACTTTTTGGGGCTGCAAATCAAGCAAACCAAGGAGGGTACCTTTTTGCATCAAACGAAGTATACCAAAGACCTCCTAAGGCGCTTCAACATGGACAAAAGCAAGCCTCTTCGGACACCAATGCGAACAGCAACAACACTTGAACTTGATGAAGATGGTGAATCTGTGAATAAAAAAGAATATAGAAGCATGATCGGATCACTTTTGTACCTCACGGCATCAAGACCGGACATACAATTCAGCGTATGTCTTTGTGCACGGTTTCAAGCTTCCCCACATGTTTCACATCGTCAAGCCGTCAAAAGGATTCTTAGGTACTTACATGGAACCCAAGAATTTGGCATTTTTCTTCCTTCTTCCTCAACCGTTACTTTGAAAGCTTTTTTCGGATGCTGATTTTGGGGGTTGTAGGATTGATAGGAAAAGTACTTCCGGTGCTTGTCATTTTCTTGGTAATTCTCTTGTTGCTTTATCCTCTAGAAAACAAAATTCAGTTGCACAATCCACAACCGAATCTGAATATGTAGCTGCTGCTAGTGCTTGCTCACAAATTCTTTGGATTGTTCAAACACTTAAGGACTACGGGGTTGATCTAGATAGTGTTCCACTATTCTGTGATAACACTAGTGCCATTTGCATTGCTAAAAACCCCGTGCAACATTATAGAACTAAGCACATTGACATTAGATATCACTTTCTCCGAGATAATGTTGAAAAAGGAAACATTGTGCTTCACCATGTAGATACCGAACAACAATTGGCTGACATTTTTACAAAACCTTTGGATTTCACTCGTTTTTGTTACATTCGTAGTGAAATAGGGGTTATGCATTCTCATGGATTAAATTTAGAGGGAATTTTTGAAACTTGGGAAGTCTTTGTGTGAATCTGAAATTAAAATAATATGAGCATAGTATTTCATACATACATGACTCTGTGATTCCTTTTACATGCTGAAAGTTCTTACTACATTACTCGTGTTATACATTTTATAGTTTTTTCCATGTCTAGAAATTGGAATAATTACTTACACTAAAACTGGTCATGGTCGTACTTTCTTGCTGTTTTGAACTTGTTACATGTTCACAAGTGCTTTTGATCATAAAGAATTAATCAAGTAATCAACTCACATGTTGAGTTTTTATGAACAAATATAAATTGAGAAAATATCAAGAGAATATGCATGCATCGCACTTCTTTTTCTGAGATGGCTTATCATTGCACTTAGATTTGAACTTGGAAGAAGTTGTGTATGACTAAAACCATGTCCTTAAGCTTCTGATTGTCAAATGACATAGGCTTGGCTTGGTTGGTTAGAATAAGGCAGATGCGCATATAATCTCTTGCAAATATCATATGATCTAAATTTGTGTTTTGAAAAATAATAAAATGCAGCAACTAGTGTCATGCTTTCAAGTTATGAAATAGTTAAGTTTGTGAGATCATGACTTTCTTAAATTGAAAATTACATATGATCTCTAGCATGGCTTACACTACTTTATGTATCTCATTGATGTTATAGTGTAAGTTACTTGATAGTATGACTTGGATGAGCTTTGATTTATATGTATATGTTATAATATGCTCATAACAATTAAAATTTCTCTTTTACCTTGCTCAATACATTGTCAAAGGGGGAGAGATTAATCACACATTCAAAAAGGGAAAGATAATGTGCATGGGGGAGAGATGATAAAGGGGGAGAGATGTGTGAATTTTGAATTTTGAATTTTTGCTTTTCTTCTCATTTTATTTCTGATTTACAAAAGGGGAGAAATTGTTTTCAAAACTTTTATTGAGAATAAGCCAATGTTCGGATATTAAGTGGTTTTGCCAATGCATTCATCAAGGGGAAGATTGTAAGACTTATGTATGCTGAATACATTGGCTTGTAGTGAATACACTTGGCTTTGATGATAAAAGTTTTAAATATCACCAAAACACCTTTTTATCAAGGTCCGACTCTAGCTCCGAGCTATAGCAAGGTCCGACCATAGGTCCGACTTGTTTTGGGTAGCTCCGGCTATGTTAGATGCTAGGTCCGACTTCTTGGTGTGGTCCGACTAGCTTTGGTTAGCTCCGGTAAGCTTTATCTTTAGCTCCGACATGTCTTTGATAGCTCCAACATATATTTGATAGCTCCGGCATATATTTGATAGCTCCGACATGCTTTTGCTAAGCTCCGACGTACTTTGTCTAGCTCCGGTTTTGGGTTGACTAGTTTTGACTAGTTTTTGGTAAGCTCCGGTGCTAGGATCTACTAGTTTTGGTAAGCTCTGGCAGGTGCTTCATTGTACTAGTTTTGGTAAGCACCGCGTCAAGCTCCGGCTTGCTGTGGGATGGTCCAGAACTTGACTGCAGTGCTTCTGCTTTTCATTTGCAATGTTTCTTACTTGCTTTACATTGTTGGAAATATTGCTTAGTATTCATTTGCTATGTTTTTGGTGCGTTTTGGTTGATATGGATGATATTGTGTTACTGTGGTTTTGCAACATGCTTATGTGAGGTTCTCACGTAGGGTGTTGTGTTCGGAACTAACTTGAGTCAAGTCGAGGACTTGGGCTCGTATGGATTGGTTGTTTATTCATGTGCAGGTGTTGCTTGAGTTCAAGACATGGCTGGTGACGGGATCCATTGGACTAGTCTCAGGGAGGAGATGAGGTTCCAACAACTAAGTTCAGGAGGAATTGTGGTTGAGCTGATCAGGAGGTTGCGCAACATGATTGAATCAAGAATAATGCATATGAAGGTATCGTGGACGTCGTTGGAAGATGTTTGCACATGTGCAAGGAGTGCATGGACGTGTCTACATGGTTCCGAGACGTGATGAAGAGATGTGGACGTAAAGAATTGGTCGGAATGGTCCAACCGACTAGGTTATGGACTCAGGCTGCGGCTGAGTCGGGTTTGACTCAAATATGGAAAGATTTGAGTTGGTTATGATAGGATTTCATGTGGGTCACGAATTTGAGTTGTTTAGGAATGTGGGATACGTTCCTAAGGTGTTTGGAAGTCTTAAGATTGCTTCTATATGCGTATAGAAGGATCCTAAGCAGTTATGGAAAGTTACGATTCATGATCTAAGTAGGATTGGAGTCCTAGTTGGATATTGGGTTGGCCTAAGGGCTGGTTATATAAGCAAGGGAGCCCAGAGCTCGTGGTACACGACTTTATGGCTGTTCCTCTTGTGTTCTATCGAATAAAATTCGTAGTTTGAAGGAACTTTTGTGCCTTGTTCGTCCTACTTGTTCCAGACAAGTTTTACTCGTCGAGTTTCTGGACAGCACTACCTTTCGTCGGTGGTTTTATCATAAATCGAGTTTTACTGATCCAATTGACGTGATTCTTTTTGGGTTGTCTTCACAACTTGATTTTACATCATCTGTCAAAATTTCACGGTCAATGGATTTGTTGTGTATGATCTACACGAGTTTCTTTGCAGCGTTCCAGAACTGTTTTTTTCTCGGGTAGGGCAGATTGACCATTGTTTGATCTTTCGATCATAACTTGAGTTTTTCTCAACGGATTTGAGTGATTCTTTTTGTGTTGTCTTCGTGACTTGTTTCTCTCTGATATCTATCACTTTTGTCATGGTGAAACTCATTTAGATTAGTCTCACACACGGTTTCTTCAACAGATCGTTTTTCTGCCGAAGGGTTTGGGGTTTAATTGTTTCCGCTGCGTAACATTTTTAAATCTACCATTCACCCCCCTCTGGTAGCTTTTCACGTGCTCTTCGATCCTACAACATGAGAGATGTCGACAACAACAACAAGGCTCGCATCTTGATCATACAAGGATTAACTCAAAGCGACTTGGACTGTGTTGCTCACCTTCGATCTGCATATGATGTGTGGAAAGCACTCTGCGACTACCATGAAGGATCCAACATGATCAAGGAGGTAAGGCAATACATGTCAAAAAAGGAGTGCATACGCTTTGAGATGCAACCAGGTGAGTCCATCGACGATCTCTTTGCTCGCTTTAATAAAATTCTCAGCAACTTGCATAGTGTCAATGCTAATTTTTCAGATGCTGAGAAAGCTAGGCAATTACTAAGTGCATTATACATGTCAATTTAGGAGATGAAAGGCACATCTATTTGTGAATCTACTGTCGTGAGTACACTTACTTTAGATGTTCTATATTCTAAAATGAAAACTCATGAAATTGACATAATCTCACGTAAGAACCCCAACAAGTCTTTTGTATTTGTTTCTCAATGTGACATGCCTAGCTCCAACCAAACTTCATCTTGTGCAACACTTGCTTTGTTGACCTCTCTAACCCCTAAATAGATTGAAGAGTTTCCAGAGGAAGAACTTGCACTCATCTCTACTCAATCTCAAAAGCATTGCAAAAAGTGAGAACTAGAATGAGAGGAAGTGCCAGACCTCAACGATGCTTTGAATGTGGAAAGATAGGACATTTTCGCACGAATTTCCCTAACCTTTTAGGTGCTACTTCCCGTGATGAAAGGCAAACAAGGACGAAGCACTCCTGGGCAAACAACTACAAGAAAAAGAAGAGTTTTACAGGACACCAATTGGTGAATAGTTTTATCTCCGCACTTCAAGAACTTGGCTCAAGCGATGTGGACATTGGAAGTGACGAATATGAAGATGATTTGGCAAACATGTGTTTCATGGCAGGCAAGTCAAGATCAAGTATGGAGGAGGTAGAACACAATAGCAACAATGAAGAGTTATATCCTACTTGCGAAGAAATGTGTGATGCTATTTCTCGTGCCACTGTTATAGTTACGAAGAAGGAAAAAAACCTTAGGGACAATGCTATTAAAATTGAGTCACTAGAATCTCAAAATTAATCATTTAAAATCTTTGATTCATATTGTTGATTCTTGTTCCTCATTTGATTTAATATATGAACAATTGTCCTCTCTAAAAAGTGCACACACCTCCACACTTGATAAACTTGAACTTGAAATTTAAAAGAACAAAATTCTTGCTGCACTTAATGATAAAAACTTAAAAGATGCTTGATGTTCTACAATTGATTTGCATTGTTCTACTTGTGATGATCTTGGCAAGAAACTACAAGATGCTGTGAATAAAATTTTTATATTGAACAATACATTACGTTCTCATGAAGTTAAATGTTGTTCAAATTGAAAATTAAAAGGAAAAACTTCATGTGAAAATTGCCTTGATATGTCGAATAACCTTGATGACATGCATAGGACATTAGATCAGTTTTGTAATGCAAATAAGAATCTAAACCTGCTGCTGAATTCATCTTAATCCTGCAATGATAAATCTGGTTTAGGTTTTGATTCTCATGCTCATGCTAAGGCACATCCACCTAAAATTGTAAAGCCACTAGGTAGTGGTTTCATTCAAACAGTTCCTACAGAAAAAGAAGTGGTTTTCAAATCTGCAGGAGTGTTGTCTCATTCGGTTTCAAATAAAAATTTTCCTTGCTCATCTAAACATGACACAAAGTTAAATTTCATTGTACCTACTGTGGTAGAGATGGTCAGGTCATATATTTTTGTTATATGCTAGCTAAACAACAGAAAAAAAGGAAATAATGATTTCTAAATCTCATAACTTTCATGCAAAATTTGCTGCATATGCTAAACCGAATGATAGGAACATGCAACCTGATGTAATGAGTCAAAAACATGCAAAGTTTGCTCCCAAATCTACTGTTTTTCATGCTACACATGTAACACCTCGTAGGTCAGTAGTTGGATACAAAAATCCTTAAGCTTTGGCTCATAAACCTGTCGTTTTATCTCAACTTTCGCGTATTATTCCTGTTGGACGTCGTGTGACTCAGTACTGGATTCCTAAATGCCTTTTTACTAACCCAGTGTTGACTGATCGACGTACTGTGCTTCTATGTAGGTTACACGCTTGAGGAAGGAGAACATTCGGATTGTGGATTCAGGTTGCTCACGCCACATGACCGGTAACAAAGAATAGTTCTCCTCCCTCTCTTTTGTGTCACGTGTAGAGAATGTTACTTTTGCCGATAATTATTCAACTCCTATAATTGCTAAGGGTTCGGTTAGAGCGAATGATCACTACACTTTGAAGGATGTGGCACTTGTCAAAATTTGAAATACAACTTGCTTTCTGTTTCACAATTGTTAGATGGAAATGGAAATTATTTTCAATAAAAATTGCTGCAAATTGTAGGTTCAAATAGTGAGCTTATTTTTAACATATCTCGATTTGGAGGAGTTTTTAAAGCTTATTTTTATATGTCTTCTTATAAGCATAGGTGTCTAGTTGGTAATAATTCAAAAGACTTATATTCTTTACATCGTAGACTTCATCACGTGGGCTTTGATCATCTCATGCGTGTTAGTGCTCTTTATCGCATATGTGGGCTGCCTAAGCTTAAAAGGGACAAAGAAATTGTGTGCTCTTCTTGTAGACATGCTAAGATGGTTGCAGGTTCACATGCTCCTCTCACAATGACCATGACAACTGAACCGGGTCAACTTTTGCATCTTGACACCGTAGGATCTTCACGTGTTCAATCCTTCGGAGGTAAATGGTATGTTCTTGTGATTGCTGATGACTATTCTAGATACTCTTGGGATTATTTTATGACATCTAAGAATGAAGCTTTTATTCACTTTAGAACTTTATTTCTTAGATTATCAATTGATGGCCCAGGACCTTTAAGAGCAATTAGAAGTGATAATCGAACTGAATTTAAAAATCAATTCTTTGATCATTTTTGTGCTGAAAAAGGAATACATCATCAATTTTCTTCACCATATGTACATCAACAAAATAGTGTTGTAGAGAGAAAGAACAAAACCTTAGTTGAGATGGCTAGGACTATGCTTGATGAATATCAAGCTCCTAGAAAGTTTTGGGAAGATGCAATTGCAACCGTTTTTATGTTTCAAATTGCGTTTTCTTGCGTGCTACGCAAGGAAAAAAACCATATAAGCTTCGGTTTGGACATAGGCCTAGTGTCGCACACTTTAGGTTCTTTGGTTGCAAATGCTTTATTAATACACATGGTAATCTTGATAAATTTAAAGATAGATCTGCTAATGGCATGTTTCTTGGTTATCCATCTCATACTAGAGGCTATCGTGTGCTTTTACTGGACACAAGAAAAATTATGGAGACTTGAGAGGTTTCTTTTGATGAAGCTAGCCCAGGTACTAGCTCAAATATTGCAGGTCCGGATCCATATCTGCAGGGGGAGAGTACTTTCATTGAAGATGAGAAAGAGGAGGTGATGCCACCCAAAAAATTCAGCAGCTAATGACATTGTTCCAGCTCCTGATTTTCATTCACAACCAGCATCGATGACCAACATTGCTGGTCCAGATCGTGCTCAAGTCATAAGCTCATCGATTTTTGATGAACATAAAGAAGAAGAAGCTTGTGAAGTGTCCACTCCCCTCTGGTTTCTCAAAAGTCATCCTCTACAACAAATCATTGGAAGCTTGCACGAACGAGTCACACAGTCCAGGTTTTGTGATCAAAACTCTCACACTCATTCTGCTTTTGTTGCTTCTTTTGAATCCACAGATATATCACACGCACTCACTAATGAATCTTGGATTATTGCAGTGCAAGAAGAGTTAGAAAATTTTGAAAGAAATAATGTTTGGAAACTTGTACCTCCACCTCAAGGTCACACTTTAATTGGAACTAGTGTTTAAAAATAGACAAAGTGAGGATGGCGTTGTGGTTAGGAATAAGGCTAGGCTGGTTGCTCAAGGTTTCACACAAATTGAAGGTCTAGATTTTGATGAAATGTTGGCTCATGTTGCTAGATTAGAAGCCGTAAGAATTTTGTTAGCTTTTTCTGCGTCTAAAGGTTTCAAGTTATATCAAATGGTTGTTAAAAGTGCTTTCTTAATGGCTACATAGATGGGGAGGTTTATGTCAATGTGGCACCCGGTTCCGAAAAAATGAACCAAGTGCAGTATATGTGTGCCCAGGACGTTCAACACACATACACAAGTGCATCACAAAAGGGTATACAGAAAATTACTACAAAACAAGATTAATTGACATATTTTATTACACAGTTAATAACATCCTCGAACACAAGCTCTAATGAATATTAATGGCAAGTTCAACTAATGCAGCGGAAATAACTAATTAAGCAAACTAAGTAGCTAAGCAAAAGGAATATATATATATATATATATATATATATATATATATATATATATATATGCGCAGCTCCCAACACTCCACAGGCAAGCTGACAGCAGACACGACCTAGAACTCCGCATTATCATCATTATACTCCCAATCCTGACCTGCAACTATTGGGGAAGGGGGGAATCGCAAGAGTGAGTGCATGTCATACTCAACAAGTGTGGAAAGTATGACATGTAGCTGATACAAATGACGAATATAATAATTGCTAAGTGTTGAAAAGTACTTTAAAACATTTGAAAAGCAATATATTGTATGTATGTGAAGTAAACCAATCATAAACAACAATTAATATCATAGTACCAGTCCATATACCAGATTTCACCATTATTAATAACCATAATCAATATCAGAATTTCATTCATAACCAACCATAACCATGCCATTAACCATAACCATTATCAAACCATCCCAATACCAAGTTTTCTATAATCATGTGAGGGTCCAGGTTGCTCATAACTGGGAGCACGACTATCATGATATATTTAAGACACACTATGCAGAGGTTGCACCGCTTTACCCACGTGTTTGTGATTCCATCACCTTTTGATGACTAGAGAATCTCAATTATGTCATCTCACACTTCCGTCGGTGTGTGGCCAAGAGATCTCAAAATAGACTTTACAAAGGGATTACTAGCCTATTTAGACCCCACTGAGGTTTCACCGGTGGGGATGCCTACAACTGAGCACATCTTCAACCAAGGGCCCTCACTTGAGCCATTGGGATCCCAGGGTAGTCCCACCAATCATTATCAAACCCAATCTGACTACCCCTTCCTCGAGCATCCATAATGGTCCAAATAGCACTAGGAAAGCTATAATTAATCAGCTACGACGCACCCATACTTGGCCTCGTGGTGGCACTCTAAATCCTGGATGGTCGCTCCACGAACCGGTCCTTAGATCAAAAGCAAGCAAACCACCATAACATCCAACCCATCCACATACCATGCGTGCTTAGATCACCCATTACCATATCATATTTAACCAGTTCATATTAACCATAATCTTGTAAATGCATAGTTAAGTTAAGTAGTATAGTTGTTCTCCCATCGTGATTAAATAAGCGAAGCAAAGAGGTGAAAAGCCCATCTCGACTCTCTACCATAGAATTCGAGGTGACAAGGGTGGTTAACAAATCTAGTAAACTTCCTATCATAGGATTTCCCATCAAATTGACATAAGCATGCAGTTTTGCAAACAAAACATTTATTATCAAAACAGGATCAATATGCTTCAAGGACACTTGCCTTGCTCTTGCGGTCGGTTCGGGTCAAAGCCTTCAAACTCTTGGTGCTGGATATCCTCCACGGCACTCTCTAGCGTAAATCCTTCTAATCCACACAATAAACATACAAGACAAGAAACACAATCAAAGAGTGCACAAATATTACTCAACATGACATGACATGCATGATTAATGCAAATGTAAGGAAAAACTAGTTAATGGGTTGCTTTTAATGATCACTAACTAGTTCTAATAGCTTTAACAAGGTTATAAAGGTCTGGAGTTGATTAGATCTACTTTAGAATTAATTCAACACAATTTAGTCAGAAAAATTGGACTAGTCCGCAAGGGATTAGACAAGTCTGCACTTCGCAGAACGGGCGAACTAGAGTTTTCTAGATCGATGTGAATTTGGAAAAACGGGGTTGGATTCACGTAATGAAAAGAGAATAGAACGTATACTAGGTGTTTAGAACTCCAATGAACCAAGAATATTGGAGGAAACTTGATGGAGAACTTTCTAGGGTTGATGAAGAACTTGGTGATGAATTGGTGATGTAGAACGAAACTTGATGGAAATCTTGATCCTCTTTCGTTTCCTCCTCTTCTTCTTCTTGCATAGGATCTCCTCCTCCCTCCTTGATGGCGGCTCTTCACGGACTAGGGTTTGGGTGAGGTGAACAAGTGGCAAATAGATGTCAATCCAAGGAGTGGGGTTGTTTATATAGAGGTGGAGGCTAGGGTTAGATGGATTTCGAGATTGAGATGACTAGAGGTCGGTTTAGAGTACCACATGGGCTCTAAAAGAGTTAGGCACGACGTCCCTAGGCCCACTTAACGTAAAACCCAAGAAACAAGTCGTGAAACAAAAGATCAATTCAGAGTCGCGATTTATCAGACAAGTCCGAAAAGGGATGGACTAGTCCGAAGTTGTCCAAAGAGAAATTGGACAAGTGTGGCCTAAAATCGGAAAAATCCGACTTTAGTCAGAGAGAAATCGGACAGGTCCGCTGGATTACCAGACTAGTGTGGACAAGTCTAGGGAGTTATCAAAATTTCCAAGGAAATTGGAACACCAGACTAGTCCGCTCAAAACTAGACAAGTCTGAAAGTGTCCAGAGAGAAAAACAGACTTGTCCGCAGCAAAAACCGACAAGTCTGATTGAGGTCAGAGAGAAATCGGACTAGTCCGCACCAAAAATGGACTAGTCCGCACTTCTCAGAATTCTTAAGTGCGGGTTTGCTCTAAATAAATTTTAAACTTGTCCCTTTTTATGTTGATTAATGTTAGACATGCATATGATGGATGCAAGGCATGATGCATGAAAATGGGGGTGTTACAAACCTACCCCCCTTAAAATGAATCTCGCCCTCGAGATTTGACGCGGAAGAGAAGAGATAGGGAAATTCCTTCTTGAGATCATCTTCTATCTCCCATGTTGCTTCCGATTCTGTATGATGCTTCCATTGAACTTTACACCATCTGATGACCTTGTTCCTTGTGCCCCTCTCCTTGTTTTCCAAGATATTGACTGGTTGCTCGGTTTAAGTCAAATCATCCTCTAGCTCCAATTTTCTTCCATTGGCACTTGTTCTTCCGGTACTCTCAAACACTTCTTGAGCTGGGAAACATGAAACACATCATGCACATCTGAAATATGAGTTGGCATCTCCAACTTATACATTACTTCTCCCCATTTGTCCACAATCATGAACGGTCCAATGTAGCGAGGTGCTAGCTTGCCTCTTATGTTAAACCTCTTATGACCTCTCATTGGTTACACTTTGAGGTAAACGAAGTCTCCCACTTCAAAGGCTAGTTTCCTTCTCCTATTGTCCGCATAGCCTTATTGCCTTGATTGAGCAACCCTCAAGTTCGCACGGATAACCTAAACTTGTTTTTCAGCTTCTATCAACACATCCGGACCAAATACGTGTGTTTCTCCTGTCTCATTCTAGAATAAAGGCATCCTACACTTCCTTCCATATAGTGCTTCATATGGTGCCATCTTCAAACTTGCTCGATAACTATTGTTGTTTGAGAATTCTGCATATGGCAGGGTTTTGTCCCAACTTTTCCCGTGCTTCAAAGCACAAGCTCTTAACATGTCCTCAAAATTCTGATTGGTCGTCTTGGTTTGTCCATCCATTTGAGGGTGATATGCTGAGCTGAAATTCAACCTTGTTCTCAAAGCTTCATGCAATTTTTGCCAAAACCTGGAGGTAAACTGAGAACCTCTATCCGACACTATCCTCTTTGGAACTCCATGCAAACATACTATTCTTCCCATATACAGTTCCGCCAGTTTTTCTCCATTGTAGGTGGTTTTGACTGGAATAAAGTGAGTACCCAAATTGAGTCATATCCGGACAGAGTACGCGGCAATCCAACTATAATGTCCATAACGATTTATTCCCACTTCCGTTCCAGAATCTTCAATGGCTGCAGTGATCCAGCTAGCCTTTGATGTTCCGGCTTGACTCGTTGGCACACATCACACAAGGCTACATATTCATCTATGTCCTTCTTCATGCTAGCCCACCAATAACAAGTCTTCAAGTCTTTGTACATCTTGGTACAACTAGGATGAATTGAGTATGGTGAGTCATGTGCCTCCTTTAATATTGTTTCCCGAATATGCTTCACATTAGGCACGACAATCCTCTTACCAAGCCATAGAGTACCATGTTCATCCTTATCAAATCTGAATTCTCTCCCTTCTTGGATCCTTTCCTTGATTTCCTGGATTTCCTCATCCTTAGTTTGACCTTCCCGAATTTCTTGCTCTAAGGTTGGGTTTAACTCCATTGTTCCCATCTCATTCACAAATATGAGATTTAACCGTTCAAACTCCTTACATAGCTCGAATGGAAACTCTTGAACCGTGAGTTGATTACTTACTCCTTTCCGACTCAAGGCATCGGTCACTACATTGGCTTTCCCTGGATGATAATTGGTCCCCACATCATAATCCTTGATGAGCTCCAACCATCTTCATTGCCTCAAATTCAAATCCGTTTGTGTGAAAATTTACTTGAGACTATTGTGATCCGTGTAAATTTCACACCTATGTCCAAGAATATAGTGTCTCCAAATCTTCAATGCGTGTACCACGGCTGCAAGTTCCAAATCATGCGTTGGGTAATTCTACTCATGTTTCTTCAATTGTCTCGATGCATAGGCTACTACTTGAGCTTCTTGCATAAGCACGCATCCAAGTCCTTGTCTCAATGCATCACAATAAATATCAAAACTCTTGCTCATATCTGGTAATACCAAAACTAGGGCTGTTGTCAACCTCTTCTTTAACTCCTCAAAACTTTCTTGACGAGCTGGGGTCCATTGGAAAGCTTTCCGCTTCATTAGCAACACTGTCATTAGCTTGGCTATCTTGAAAAGGTCCTTGATGAACCGACGGTAATATCCAGCAATCCCAAGAACACTCCTTATTTCCTTTACGTTCTGTGGTGGTTCCCATTTTAACACGTCTCTTACTTTTCTAGGGTCAATCGAAACTCCTCCTCCTGAGATGATATGACCCAAAAGCGATACCTCTATCAACCAAAACTGACACTTGTGAAACTTGGCATACACTTGATGCCCCCTCACTTTCTGCAACGTGAGTCTTAGGTGTTCCTCATGCTCCCTCTCATCCTTCGAGTAGATCATAATATCATCAAAGAACACCACTACAAACTTATCCAAGTACTCCATGAAGACCATATTCATGTGATACATAAAGTAGGCAGGTGCATTTGTCAATCCAAAGGACATCATGGTGTACTCATAAGATCCATACCTTGTCCTAAAAGCTACCTTAGGTATGTCCGATGGTCTAATCTTCATTTTAAAATATCCCGACCTCAAATCAATCTTAGAGAAGATACAAGCACCCTTCATCTGATCAAACAAGTCTTCTATGCGTGGCAAGGTATATTGATTCTTGATGGTCACCTCGTTGAGAGCTCGGTAATCCACGCACATCCTTTGTGACCCATCCTTCTTGTCTACAAATAGAAAGGGCGCTCCCCAAGGTGAAGAGCTAGGCCGAATGAATCCTTTGTCTAGTTGCTCTTGAATTTGCTTCTCGAGCTCTGCTAATTCCTTAGGAGTCATCATATATGGCCTCTTAGCTATAGGTTAAGGTATTTAATCGATAACAAACTCAATGTCTCGGTCAGGTGGCATACCTGGCAACTCATCCAGGAACACTTCTAAAAATTCACACACCACCGGAATTTCCTCAATTGCAGCACCATCCACGTGATTCAGCTCCACTTGTTTCGGTGCATGTTGAGATTCTTCAAATTCTACGGTGATCCCTTCGTGGCACACTCAATAACTCCATTGTGCTTCCTCAACAAGTCCGTACCAAGTATAATGTCCAATCCTTGAGAATCCAAAACTATAAGGTTGGCAAAGAAGTCTACCCCCCTTATTCTAAGGCTTACTTTTGGACATACTATATTTGTCCTCATCTCTCCTCCAGGAGACTTAACCAATAGAGTAAACTTCATGTGAGAGATAGGCAAACTATACTTGGCAACATACTTTGATGCAATGAATGAATGCGATGCTCCAGAATCAAATAACATAGTCGCGGGGTTGGAGTTTGCGAGAAACATACCAATGACCACATCATCCACTTGTTGAGCATCGTCCATAGAGACATGATTCACGTTGCCACGAGCAACATTCTACTGTCCACGGTTTCCTTGCAGCTGTCCTCCATTGGGTCTTGGGTTTTGCCTTGGCGCATTGCTTCCTTGACCAAGGCCTAACTTTGGACATTGATGCGCAAAGTGTCCAACTTCTCCGCAAGTATAGCACTTCTTAACTCCACCAAAATTATTGGGACGAGCTTGGTTCTGAGCATTTGCGCCAGGAAAATTAGCACGAGGCACATAAGGCATTGGAGGCCTAGGTGCTTGCATGACAGGGCATTGCTGCACAAATTGAGCTGGGCGCGGTGCAAATCCAGGGCGATGAGCAAGCGTAGAGGAGCTGAAGTAAGGTGTATTGGGTGGTACAAAGCGAGGGTGCACATTACTTCCTTGATAGGGCACCTTCTTCTTGCTGTCTTGCTCCATCTCCCAGACCTTGTTCTCCACAACAATTGCTTTGTCCACAAGCTTCTGGAAGTTTGCATAGTCACAATTGAGCAATTGCACTTGGATTTCACTGTTCAAGCATCCCATGAACAAGTACTGCTTCTGACTGTACCGACTAACATCTTCAAGGGCATACCTTGAAAGATGAGTGAATTTATTGAGATATTCACCCATGCTCAATCTTCCTTGCCTCAAGTTCTCAAATTCTTGCCTCTTCAAAATCATATCATCTTCCGGCACATAATGAGAATGAAAACTCTTCTTAAATTCCGCCCAGGTGATCCTCTCCTGATTCTCATGAGCATTGCATAGTGAATCCCACCAATTTGCAGCTACTCCAACTAGTTGATGAGAAGCAAATAGAACTTTCTCCAGATCACTGCATTGGACAATGGTTAGCTTCTTCTCCATGGACTTGAGCCAATCATCCGCATCCATGGGATCAACAGCTTGATCAAAGGTCGGCGGCCTGGTCCTCATAAACTCTCCCAACCGGTTATGAGGAGGTGGGGGTGGCGGTGGAGGCATATGGGGCTGATTGTTGATATTGCTAGCCTGCAGCTGTCCCATAGTCTGTATCATGTTCTGCATGAGCTGGTTCTGCATAGCCAAAAGTTGCTCAATGTTGATAGCTCCTTGAGCATGTCCTTGTCCATTGTTGTTCTTAGATGCTCCATGGTTCTCCTCCGTATCATTGCCATCCCTCTGGTTGCGAGTCCTCAACATATGGAGAAAAGCAACAGGTAAGAATTAGAAAACGTCCTTAACTCTAGGCATGAAGGGATATGAAACTAAACAACTAACTAGCCTAGGTGGACATGGCAATGCTAAAGCATCCCAAAATTTTCTATTAAGCACACAAGCAAACAATATATAGCAAACAGCACACCAACCAACAACACATCGATTCCTGAGTGATCCTATGTGCTCTAAAGTGTCCATTCTATCTAGGCTGCATCCTACGGTCAACCTGTGGCTCTGATAGAAATTTGTGACACCCGGTTCCTAAAAAATGAACCAAGTGCAGTGTATGTGTGACCAGGACGTTCAACACACATACACAAGTGCATCACAAAAGGATATACAGAAAATTACCACAGAACAAGATTAATTGACAGATTTTATTACACAATTAATAACATCCTCGAACACAAGCTCTAATGAATATTAATGGCAAGTTCAACTAATGCAGCGGAAATAACTAATTAAGCAAACTAAGCAGCTAAGCAAAAGGGATATATATATATATATATATATATATATATATATATATATATATATATATATATATGCGCAGCTCCAAACACTCCACAGGCAAGCTGACGGCAGACACAGCCTAGAACTCTGCATTATCATCATTATACTCTCAATCCTGACCTGCAACTGCTGGGGCGGGATTTCAAGAGTGAGTACATGTCGTACTCAGCAAGTGTGGAAAGTATGACATGTAGCTGATACAAATGACGAATATAATGATGGCTAAGTGCTGAAAAGTACTTTGAAACATTTGAAAAGCAATATATTGTATGTATGTGAAGTAAAACCCATCATAAACCATAATTAATATCATTGTACCAGTCCATATTCCATATCCATCATCCATATACCAGATTTCACAATTACCAATAACCATTACCAAACAATCCAAATACCAAGTTGCTCGTAACAAGGAGCACGACTATCATGATAGTTTTAAGACACACTCTGCAGAGGTTGTACCGCTTTACCCATGTGTTTGTGATTTCATCACCTTTCGATGACTAGAGAATATCAATTATGCTGTCTCACACTTCCGTCGGTGTGTGGCCAAGAGATCACAAAATAGCCTTTACAACGAGATTACTAGCCTATTTAGACTCCACTGAGGTTTCACCGGTGGTGATGCCTCCAACTGAGCACATCTTCAACCAAGGGCCCCCTCTTGAGCCATTCGGATCCCAGGGTGGTCCCACCAATCATCATCAAACCCAAATCTGACTACCCCTTCCCCGAGCATCCATAATGGTCCAAATAGCACTAGCAAAGCCATAATTAATCAGCTACGCCGCACCCATACTTGGCCTCGTGGTGGCACTGTAAATCCTGGATGGTCGCTCCACGAACCGGGCCTTAGATCTAAAGCAAGAAAACCACCATAACATCCAACCCATCCACATACCATGCCTGCTTAGATCACCCATTAACATATCATATTTAACCAGTTCATATTAACCATAATCTTGTAAATGCATAGTTAAGTTAAGTAGTATAGTTGTTCTCCCATCCCGATTAATTAAGCAAAGCAAAGAGGTAAAAATCCTATCCTGGCTCTCTACCATAGAATTCCACGTGACAAGGGTGGTTAACAAATCTAGTAAACTTCCTATCATAGGATTTCCCATCAAATATACATAAGCATGCAATTTTGCAAACAAAACATTTATTGTCAAAAAAGGATCAATATGCTTTAAGGACACTTGCCTTGCTCTTTCGGTGCTGGATATCCTCCGCGGCACTCTCAGCGCAAATCCGTCTAATGCACACAATAAACATACAAGACAAGAAACAAAATCAAAGAGTGCACAAACATTACTCAACATGACATGACATGCATGATTAATACAAATGCAAGGCAAAACTAGTTAATGGTTGCTTTTAATGATCACTAACTAGTTCTTATAGCTTTTAACAAGGTTATACAGGTATGGAGTTGATTAGATCTACTTTAGAATTAATTCAACATAATTTAGTCAAAAAGATCAGACTAGTCCGCAAGGGACCAGACAAGTCCGCACTTCGCAGAACGGGCGAACTAGGGTTTTCTAGATCGACGTGATTTTGGAAAAACGGGGATTGATTCACGTAAGGAAAAGAGAATAGAAGGTATACCAGGTGTTTATAACTACAATGAACCAAGAATATTAGAGGAAACACTTGGATCTTGACGATCTAGGGTTGATGAAGAACTTGGTGATGAATTGGTGATGTAGAACGAAACTTGATGGAGATCTTGATCCTCTTTCGTTTCCTCCTCTTCTTGTTCTTGATTAGGATCTCCTCCTCCCTCCTTGATGGCGGCTCTTCATGAACAAGGTTTTGGGTGAGGTGAAAAAGGGCAAATAAATGTCAAGCCAAGGGGTGGGGTTGTTTATATAGAGGTGGAGGCTAGGGTCAGATGGATTTCGAGTTTGAGATGAGTATAGGTCGGTTTAGAGTCCCACATGGGCTCTAAAAGAGTTAGGCACGACGTTCCTAGGCCCACTTAACATAAAACCCAAGAAACAATTCATAAAGATCAATTCAGAGTCGCGATTTATCGGACAAGTCCGAAAAGGGCCGGACTAGTCCGAAGTTGTCTAGAGAGAAATCAGACAAGTCTGGCCTAAAATCGGAAAAATCTGACTTTAGTCAGAGAGAAATCGGAAAAGTCCTCTAGAATACCGGACTAGTCTAGAAGCCCAAGGACTTAGTGCAATTTCCAAGGAAATTGGAACACCGGACTAGTCTGCTCAAAACCAGACAAGTCTGAAAGTGTCCAAAGAGAAAAACAGACTAGTCTGCAGCAAAGACGGACCAGTCCGATCGAGGTCAGAGAGAAATCGGACTAGTCCGCACCAAAAACAAACTAGTCTGCACATCCCAGAATTCTTAAGTGCGGTTTTGCTCTTAATAAATTTTAAACATGTCCCTTTTATGTTGATTAATGTTAGACATATATATGATGGATGCAAGGCATTATGCATGAAAATGAGGGTGTTACAGTCAAGCAACCACTGGGTTTTAAAAATCCTGTTTTTCCTAATCATTATTACAAACTATCCAAAGCCTTGTATGGTCTCAAACAAGCCCCTAGAGCATGGTATGATAGGTTAAAAACATTCTTACTTGAAAAGGGGTTTACCATGGGCAAGGTTGATAAAACTCTTTTAACATAAGCATGGCAATGACTCATTATTAGTTCAAGTGTATGTAGATGATATTATCCTTGGTTGTGCCTCTCATGATCTTGTGTCCAAGTTTTCAGCTATGATGAGTTCAGAATTCGAGATGAGTATGATGGGAGAACTCACATACTTTTTGAGGTTGCAAATCAAGCAAACGAAGGAGGGAACCTTTGTGCATCAAACAAAGTATACAAGAGACCTTTTAAAAGCAAGTCTCTTTGGACACCAATGGATACAACAACGACACTTGAATTTGATGAAGATGGTGACTCGGTCGATCAAAAAGAATATAAAAGCATGATTGGATTACTTTTGAACCTCACGGCATAAGGGCTGAACATACAATTCAGCATATGTCTTTGTGCACAGATTCAAGCTTCCCCATGTTCTTCAAATCATCAAGCTGTCAAAAGAATTCTCAGGTACTTACATGGAACTCAAGAATTTGGCATTTTTCTTCCTTCTTCCTCAACTGTTACATTGATAGTTTTTTTTGGATGTTGGTTTTTGGGGTTGTAGGATTGATAGGAAAAGTACTTCGGGTGCTTGCCATTTTCTTGGTAATTCATTTGTTGATTGGTCCTCTAGAAAACAAAATTCAGTTGCACAATTCACAGCTGAATTGAATATGTAGCTGCTGCTAGCACTTGCCCACAAATTCTTTGGATTGTTCTAACACTTAAGGCCTATGGGGTTAATCTAGATAGTGTTCGACTGTTTTGTGATAACACTAGTGCCATTTGCAATGCTAAAAACCCCGTGCAACATTCTAGAACAAAGCACATTGACATTAGGTATCACTTTCTCCGTGATAATGTTGAAAAAAAAGAAACATTGTGCTTCACTATGTAGATACCGGACAACAATTGGCTAACATTTTTACAAAACTTTTGGATTTCACTCGTTTTTGTTTCATTCGTAGTGAAATAGGGTTATGCATCCTCAGGCTTAAATTGAGATGGAGCTTTCAAATTTGGGTTTTGAATTAAGATAATATGAGCATAATATTTCATACATATATGATTTTGTGATTCCTTTTACATGCTGAAAGTTATTACTACATTACTCGTCTTATACATTTTGTAGTTTTTGCCATGTCTAATAATTGGAATAATTACTTACACTAAATCTGGTCATGATCGAACTTT
Source organism: Tuctoria greenei (assembly GCA_036927565.1). NCBI lineage: Eukaryota > Viridiplantae > Streptophyta > Magnoliopsida > Poales > Poaceae > Tuctoria > Tuctoria greenei. The sequence continues at coordinate 104,186,674 of JAYESD010000011.1, read as the reverse complement.
CATGTTGTTTTGAACTTGTTGTATGCTTACAAGTGCTTTTAATAATGAAAAATTAATCAATCAACTATTTTCATGTCGAGCTTTTATGATCAAATATAAATTCAGAAAAGATCAAGAGAATATGCAAGCATCGCACTTTTTCTTTAGATGTGGCTTATCATTGCACTTAGATATGAACTTGGAAGAAGTTGTGTATGACTAAAACCATATCCTTAATCTTTCTATTGCCAAATGACATAGGCTTGGCTTGGTTGGTTAGAATGAGGCAGATGCGACATATAATCTCTTGAAAATGTTTTATGTTCAATTTTTTGCTTAAAAGAAAATAAAATTGCAGCAACAAGTGTCATGCTTTCAGATTTTGAAATAGTTATGTTTGTGACACCATGACTTGCTTAAATTGAAAATTACACTTGATCTCTAGCATGGCTTACACTACTTCATGTATCTCATTGAATTGATAGTGTAAGTTACGTGATAGTATGACTTGGATGAAGCCTTGTTTATACGTACATGTTATAAGATGCTCATAACAATTGAAATTTCTCTTTTGAACCTTGCTGAATACATTGTCAAAGGGGGAGAAATTGATCACACACTGCACACTCTCGGGGGGGGGGGGGGGGGGGAGAATTGATTTTCTTCTATTGATTTCTTCTCATTTTATTTATGGTTTACAAAGGAAGAGAAATATGTATAGGGGGAGAGAAATTTTTGTTTTTGAAATTTCTTTCTCATTTGAGTGTTTTCAAAACTTTTCATGTGAATAATCCAATGTTCAGATTCTAAGCGGTGTTGCCAATGCATTCATCAAGGGGAAGATTGTGAGACCTTTGCGTGCTGAATACATTGGCTATGACGATAAAAGTTTGAATACTACCAAAACACCTTTTTCAACATAGGTCCGAGCTCCAGCAAGGTCCAACAATAGGTATGACTTGTTTTGGGTAGCTCCGGCAAGGTCTGACGTAAGGTTCAGCTTCTTTGTCTAGGTCTGACTTATATTGGATAGGTCTGACTTGCTGTGGCTAGGTTTGACATGTTTTTGCTAGGCCCAGCGCAAGGTTCGTCTAGCTTTGGTTAGCTCCTTCTCTAGCTAGGTGCGACTAGCTTTGGTAAGTTCCAGCGCTAGGTCCTGCTAGCTTTGGTATGTTCCGACGCTAGGTTCTGCTAGCTTTGGTAAGCTCTGGTTCAAGGTCCGGTTAGTTTTGGCTAGGTCCGGAGCTAGATTGAAATGGTTCTGGTTTTACTTTGAATTGATTCAAACTTGCTTTACATCTATGGAAAGTTTCCTTAGTATTCTTTTACTAAGTTTTTGGTGTGTTTTGGTGGTTATGGTTGATATGTTTTTTCTAAGGTTTGCAACATGCTTATGTGAGGTGCTCACGTAAGTTGTTGTGGTTTCGGAACTAATGAGAGTCAAGTCGAGGACTTGCGCTTGGAAGTATTGGTTGTTTATTCATGTGCAGGTGTTGCTTGAGTTCAAGACATGGCTGGTGACGGTATCCATTGAACCAGTCTTAGGGAGAACATGAGGTTCAACAACCAAGTTTGGGAGGAATTGTGGTAGAGTTGATCGGGAGGTCGCGCAACATGTTTGGATCAAGAACAATGCATATGAAGGTATTGTGGACGTCGTTGGAAGGTGTTTTCACGTGTGCAAGGAGTGCATGTACGTGTCTACATGGTTCCAAGGCATGATTAAGAGAATTGGACGTAAAGAATTCGTCGGAAAGGTCCAACCAACTAGGTTATGGACTCAGGCAGCGGCTTAGTCGGGTTTGACTCAAATATGGAAAGATTTGTGTTGGTTACAATAGGATGTCGTGTGGGTCACGAAGTTGAGTTGTTTTAGGAATGTGATATACGTTCCTAAGGTGTTTGGAAGTCTTAAGATTGCTTCTATCTGCGTATGGAAGAGTCTTGCATAGCTATGGAAAGTTTCGGTTGAATCTGAGTACGATTTGAGTCCTAGTTAGGATTGGGTTGGCCTAAGGGCTGGTTATATAAGCAAGGGAGGCCAGAGCTCATGGTGCATGACTTTGGGGCTGTTCTTTTTGTGTCTTGATCAATAAAATTCATAGTCTAAAGGAGATTTTGTGCCTTGTTCGTCCGACTTGTTTTCATGAAGTTTTTCTCGTCGAGTTTCTGCACAGCACTACCTTGCTTTGGTGGTTTTATCATAATTCGAGTTTTTCAGATCCAATTGACGAGATTCTTTTTGGGTTGTCTTCGCAACTTGATTATCTATCATCTGGGAAAATTTCACGCACATCTGGTTTTTTTCGGGTAGAACAGATTGACCTTTGTTCAATCTTTCAATCATAACTTGTGTTTTTCTTGACGGATATTCGTGATTCTTGTTGTGAGATCTTCGTAACTTGATTCTCCACAATCTATACTAGTTTTGTCACAATTGATCATGTTTAGATTAATTTCAGAAACAATTTCTTAAAAAATTGGTTTTCTACCGAGGGGCTTTTATTGCTTCCGATGAAAAAGTTTTAATCTACCATTCACCCCCCTCTGGTAGCTTTTCACATGCTCTTCAATCCTACGGTGTGAATGGTGGGGGGAACAGCACCATGTCAGTTGCATCATACAATTCTCTTGTGCTTGCATTCTTTGTGAACGAGTGTTAAGTCAGAGCATGGGAAATGGTTGAGGAAGTGCATGGGATCATCAATGAGTTGGCAAGGAGGTGGTTGAGAAGAGTATCATCCTGATCCCAGCACATGTATCTCGCTGATTGAAGGACTTACCACTGAAGATGAGCAGATAGCTGCTATAGATACAGTGGAGCAACAACCTGAGTTACTAGGAAGCAGGTACGCACAATTTAGGCCACATGAGCTGATTCATGTATTAGTATCTATGAGCGTCTTTTAACCCTACAGTAACATCCTATGTGCAATAGACCCTGTATTGCCATTGAGTTAAATCTGTTGGACCTCTTTTGACTTCAGCTTTTGAGAATATTCATTCGGTTAGTATACCAGAATCCCAGAGCATGGTGGATTAGATATCTTATTCTGTATATGTGCATAGTCATATCACTAGCTGACGTGACGAAGATCCACAAGAAGGACGACTCGGAGGAGAAGGACAAGCATGGACCCCGCAGCAAGAACATGATTTGATCAAACAGCACACGAGAGCAAGATTTAGCCAAGCAGCATCAAAGACAAGAAAAGGAGGAGAATGACGAGAAGCTTCATCTAGAAGATCAAGCTCTGACTACTGACATTTACATTAGTCGCAGCCTAAGGCAAGCCCCGGTTTGCATTTAAGTTGTTAATATGTTTTCCATTTATAATCTATATGATGGTAATTGTGCATTAAGTCTAGTAATGTATGATACTCCACATGCATGACACAAGAATCCCTAGAGCCTTGTTAGAATAGGACTTTACATGTTTTCAACTGTTATATTAAAGTTGAGAATATGGATGGAAGAAAGATCAGGAAAGGAATGAGATGTAATAGTTAATCTGAGACTGGGCAGGAACGTAGGACGCTCAAGAACGTGGTTCTGTGAGCATAGTTCTTGTCCGTGTCGATTGAGAACCGTATCGTGTGCGGCCCCACTGGATAAGTTTGAATATGTACCGGATGCATACTAGCTCTAGTGGACTTAGCAAACTGATGTAACTTGTTAACCTGAGTATTGAGACATACCCCACCATCTTAGACATCACCATGCACATCATGAGGAGAGGAGAGATAACTGCGGCATAGGTCGTCATGTGAATCATGTTGACGGGACGGTGGGACCAGTTCAATGCTTGGGTGTCTTGTAAAAGGTTGTTATGTGCAACGTTAACTGGAGAGGTCGTACACCTCTTCTAGACGGGTGTACGTGACGTGCAAGCCAGGTGTATCTTCATTCGAATCAACGTCGCTCGCGGAAGGGAGCATACTTGTTCAATGCGCTGTGATGTAGTAGCAACTTGATCTGGGTGGAACTTGTTGTATGGTTAAGAAACTTGGTTGAAGTAGTTGATAGAAGAATTAAAGTTATGATTCTAAGCAACGTTAACTGGAGAGGTCGTACACCTCTTCTAGACGGGTGTACGTGACGTGCAAGCCAGGTGTATCTTCATTCGAATCAACGTCGCTCGAGGAAGGGAGCATACTTGTTCAATGCGATGTGATGTAGTATCAACTTGATCTGGGTGGAACTTGTTGTATGGTTAAGAAACTTGGTTGGAGTAGTTGATAGAAGAATTAAAGTTATGATTCTAAGCAACTACACCTGTTATTATATACCTAAAACATTTACTTTCTGCAATTTAAATTCAAGTCTTATGTTTCCAGCATCTAGAGTTTCATAAACCGTTTAAGTCTTGTTGATCCTTGTGCTCACTGTTGCATTTATACGTGTTTTGCAGGTATATAGCTATGACGGGTTCCTAGGCTTTGCCCTCGTCGGGGTATATAGCCAATGAAAGCCATGGACGCCGCTACTTTCTTCTGCGGTGCTAGAGTGGAGTATCCGTGGGCTGGATACGACCGCAACTACTATAGTGTAGGTTCGAGAGAGTAGTATGAAGACTTCTGCTGATGTAAGCTATTTTGTACAAAACATTGAGATTAAAGTAAGTTGCTACCCTATTGTTATGATTCCTTTGTTCTTTTCTATGTTGTGCTATTGCGTGTCGCATCGCACAACACCACCCATTGTGATTACTGGTTTGTCTGTACTCTGGTCCCCACAACCCCACTGTTGACCTCCTGGACAATAGGCATTGTTGTTCCCATTGTTGGCCGCATATAAGGTATAACCATGGGTTTCTGGGCTGTCATTGCACAAATGGCCTTTGTTCCCACATACTTCACATGTCATGTGAGAGTGCAGGGCATAGGCATTGCCACATACGTCCCCATTGGCTTGTGCATCTATCTTCTTCAAGAGGACATCCAAATTGGCAGCAATCATGTCCACCTCTTTCAAGGTGTACATGCCTCGCTGACGGGATTGGAGATGCTCGTTGTTCCAACCAATGTTTGACACCATCTTCCCTAATTAAGTTTTTGACTTTGGGCACAATCAATGAGAAGAAGGCACCTCCAGCAGCAGCACCGACATGGTCAGGAGCAGAGGGGATCATCCCATTGTAGAAGTTTTGGATAATCAGTCAGTCATCCATTCCATGGCGGGGACAAGCCAGGATGTACTCCTGGAGCCTTTCCCAGGCCTCGGGAATAGATTCATTGGCATCTTGCTAGAAGCTGAAAATCCTTCCACGTAGGTCATTAGTCTTGTCCAACTGAAAGAACTTGGCAAGGATTGCCATACAACACTTCTCCCAAGTGTCCATAGCACTTCGATTTGTTTAGAACCACTACTTCACTTTCACAAGAAGGGAGAACGGAAACAACCTAAGACGGGCGGCATCAGATATACATCCTTGATAAGTGCTGCAGATTTCAAGGAACTATTGCAGGTGAGCACTTGCATCCTCATTAGTCTTCCAACAAAATGGGTTGGCTTGCACCATATTGATCAGGTTAATCTTTTTTTCGAAGTTCATGTCTCCGATGTTAACAGTGGGCCCAATCTTGTTAGTAGAGGGAGCCAAAAACTTACGAAGGGTCTTGTGGGCCATTGGCATTTCGATTGTTGGTGCAATAGCGCTGGCTTGCTTTGTCGCACGAAGTTTTCGAGTAACTACATGAGGTCAATCTCTCAGAAGGGATTCGTGATCTTCAACAATGTTTTCCCGCAAGTGGTAACCAGACATGCACTACCCTGTTTTCAAATAAAATGCGAAAACAAGAAGGGTTATCCTACTAAAACCTACCCAGGGTCCTACCCTATTCACTCAATCATGCAATACTTCAGCTACCTTCCCCAACAATGGCGCCAAAAATGCTTGTTGACGTTTCTTACGTCACAGATAAAAATTCGCAAGCGCATGAAAACTATCGATGTAGCATTTCACCTTAAAAGAGTATTCCAAGGGTGTCATTTATATTCTCCCAAAGGAAGGCTAGGTGGAAGCATAGCAATCATCAAATGGAGGGGATAGGTTGGTATAGGTAGGGTCCACTTAAGGATGGATAATATGTAGGTGAGGTTGTGTGACACACACAAGATCATTCTATCCTAAGGGGGATAAATGGGTCAAGAGGGAGTTCGGTCGATACTCCTACTATGCTTCTAGTATACATATACATAGCCTAGGTTAGATACAATGATCATATCAATGGTGAATTCACATGCTAAGTTGTTCAACACATCGGGCACGGGTTAACCCCTAGCAATACTAGGACAACTCCCGCAAAGAGGCTGTGGCATAGCCTAACATGGAGCATTACAACGACAGATAGGGCTGTCAGCACCTATTGCCTACCTCTCCAATCTGTGGATCTATGAGACATCCAACATTACATAACTATCCTAGCACCATGCAAGCATATTAAGTAAATACTTTCGGGTGGGTCCCATTGACTGATATGGGTGATATACCAATGGATGGCCTGGAATACTTCTGTTTGTGGGCCATTTGATCCATTTGATGCCACATGTCGGCACTTGATTGGTTGGGATGATATTTTATAGGATTTCTCCCCCTCTTTTACCTCATTTCCTGCAATAAATGTCCACGTGCACTATTTCTCCAAGAACAAGTGGAAATAGGTTAAACAGAAAGGTGATATGTGCAATAAATGGTATTTCCTTCACATAATTGAGTTATATTGAAGGGTGAAATGTGTATATAACAGCCGTCGACATTTTTGATAGTTCTTAAGTAACACTAAAAAATCATCCCTAGCAATGGTGCCAAAAATGCTTGTTGATGGCTACTAACGTTACTGTGTAAATTCGCAAGCGCAGCGAAGCTATCGCTGTAGTATTTCCCCTTAAAGCGTATTCCCAAAAAGTGTCATTTATATTCTCTCATTGGAAGGCTGGGTGGAAGCAAAGCAATCATCAAATGGAGAGGATAGGTTAGTCTAGGTAGGGTTCTTGCAAGGATGGGTAAATGATAATTGGAGATAGTGTGACAACATAAGAGAATTCTATCCTAACTGGGTAAATAAGGCAAAGAGGGACTAGGCTAAGAGTTAGCTAGATACTCCTACTAGTCTTATAATATACATATACATAGCCTAAGTTAGTTACTAATGATCATATCAATTATGAATTCTCATGCTAAGTTGATCAACACATCGGGCACGGGTTTACCCCTAGCAACACTAGGACAACTCCTGCCAAGAGCCTGTGGTATAGCCGAACATGGAGGATTACAAATGACAAATAAGGCTGTCACCACCTACTGCCTACCTCTTCAATCCGTGGGTCTACGAGACATTCAACTCTTCTTAACTATCCTAGCAACATGCTAGCATATTAAGTAATTACCTTAAGAGCCTAGGGACAAGCTATCATAAAGCAATGAACTAAATCATTGTTGAACCAATGTTAATACATAGCATAAGTGATTCATAATAACATAATCATGTCATAGCTAATTAGACTATAGTGGGGGTTTGTAGTGTTTATGATAATATGATAAGAATGCTATAGCATAATCATAAATAATACTCCTACCATATATATGGAATCTACAATCAAATAAGAAATGCATCATCAAAGTATATGAACAATAGAAGACTAAAGATAACATTTTTATTAAGAGCAAAGTCACAAATACAAATAGGAATATGAGAGCCATACCTTTCCCAATTAAGAATTGGGAAGAGACTCCTTCTACTCCTCTCCTACTTGGACTATAGACTAGAGGCTCTCCTCTCTACAACGTAAACTCCTCTAAACATATGAATAATAGTGGATACAATGGAATGAATAATCAAGTGGTGTGTGTGTGAAGTGAAGGTAGGGGTCCTATTTATAGGTGGAGAAGGGTCGGTTTCCGTCACCAAAAGCGCGTGAATCAGTCACCACTGAATTCTTCAAGTCCGGAGGAGCCAGCAAGTGGCGTTTGATCGAATTAGGTGTCAGGACCAAGTCGACCAACTAGGTGGGTTGGTCGACCTGGTCTCTACACCATTTCTCGTGTGCTTTATTTAGTCACTTCCAGGTGGGTCCCATCCCTTGATATGGGTGCTACACCGTTGGATGGCCTCGGATACTTCTTTTTGTGGGCCATTTGATCCTTGTGGTGCCACATGTCAGTGCTTGATTGGCTGGGATAGTATTTTATAGGATTGCTCCTCCTCTTTTACCTCATTTCCTGCAATAATTCCTTGCATGCACTATTTCTCCAAAGACAACTGGAAATAGGATAAATAAAAAGGTGATGTGTGCAAGAAATGACAATTCCTTCACATAATTGAGTTATATTGACGTGTAAAATTGGTATATAACAACCGTCAACAAACTCCCCCAAGTTTAACCTTTGCTCGCCCCGAGCAAAGTCAAGACTTTAGATTGATGATCAGGACTTGCTACAATATTCTATGTTTCAAAAGTACCACTGCACAACGAGATACTCTACCCAGTATTGCAAAAATTGGCATGGTACTTCACCCATCTCAAGTCATTATGGGGCTTATGACATCTCCTATTCACGGGTGGTTGAGAGATGGAACAGCAAATTGAGCACACATGCCCTAGAAATCAAGTTCCACTCAAATTCCAGAGAGTTCAATTAGATTTAAGGTACCTTAATTTCATTCTCTCATTGTCTCCTTTATGTGTAGTGGAAATATGTCCTCAACAAGGAATTTTGCCTAAATTCATCCTACCACTATATAAGGCTTGTATGTGGAGCTTGGTAGGGAATATAGTAGGCATATTTTCGACACATAATGTTGCTATGTCAAAAAGCAAGCCTTAGGAGAAATCAATTCAAAACTATTTGATTCAAGACTTGTGCATGTGTGATGTAGTGGAAGTGGACATGGATGTTTGAGATGACTCCTATTTATGTAGACTCTCTTATTTTGCAGGGATGAAACATGGCTACTTTTCTTTTGCTCTTTTTTTTCATTCTTTTGATGTAGGCATGCATTTTTCCTTTTCTTTTTATTTTTCTTGTAGCCCATCTACTCACTTTTTATGCAATAAATATTGAGAGAGTACTATGTATGAAGGGTATGGAGTTTCTCTTTTTATTGTGAAATGGTGGTATGATGCAATTTTGCTTACTTCTAGTATAGAAGTATAGCATGTGCAAGTGAAGTCTTGAATTCAGAAAGTAATGAATAAAATCTCACATAGGTCTATACTAGTTTGAAAAAGCTCAATGTGAAGACAAATAGCATATATGTAGGATCAAAGAGCACGTGAAAAGCTACCAGATGGGGGTGAATGGTAGATTACAACTTTTTCAGCGGAAGCAACGAAAACCCCTCGGCAGAAAATTGATCTATTAAAGAAATCGTCTGTGTGACTAATCTAGACATGATCAATTGTGAAAAAACCAGTATATATTGTGGAGAATCAAGTCATGAAGATGTCACAACAAGAATCACGAAAATCCGTTGAGAATATCGAACATAAGTCAATATGTTCAACCGAGTAAAAACCATATTTGTAACACTGCAAAGAAACTCGTGTAGATCAGAAACCACAAATCCAATGACTGTGAAATTTTCACAGATGAAATATAACCAAGTTGTGAAGACAACCCAAAAAGAATCATGTCAATTAAATCTGTAAAGCTCGAGTTATGATAAAACACTGAAGCAAGGTAGTGTTGTGCAAAAACTGGACGAGAAAAACTTGTCTGAAACAAGTCGGATGAACAAGGCACAAAAGGTCCTTTAAACTATGATCTTTATTCAATAGAACACAAGAGGAACAACCCAAAGTCTATGCACCACAAGCTCTGGCCTCCCTTGCTTATATAACTAGCGATGAGGCCAACCCAAACCAATATAGGACTTGTATCTACTCAGTTTCTACTGAAACTTCCCATAACTGCTCAAAACTATTCTATACGCAGATAGAAGCATTCCTAAGACTTCCAAATACATTTGGAACGTATCCCGCATTCCTAAAACAACTCAACTTTGTGACCCTACCATAACCAACATAAATCTTTCCATATTTGTGTCAAACACGACTCAACCGCAACCTAAGTCTATAACAAGGCCGGTTGGACCGTTCCGACCAATTCTTTATGTCCGCTTCTCTTCATCACGCATTGGAACCATGTTGCCATGTCCATGAACTCCTTGCACACGTGCAAAAATCTTCTAATGACGTCCATGATACCTTCATATGCATTGTTCTTGATTCAAACATGTTGTGCAACCTCCCGATCAACTCAACCCGAATTCCTTCTGAACATGGTTGTTGAACCTCGTCATCTCCCTAAGACTAGTTTAATGGAGTCACCAGACATATCTTGAACTCAAGCAACACTTGCACATGGATAAACAACCGATACTAACGAGCACAAGTCCTCGACATGACTCACTTTAGTTCTGAAACCACAACACCTTACACGAGCACCTCACGTAACCATGTTGGAAACCATAGCAAAAACATTAACCACCATGATCAGCCGAAACGCATAAAAAACTTAGTAAAAGAATACTAAGCAAACTTTTCATAAGTGTAAAGCAAGTTCCAAACATTGCAAGTTAAAAGCAGAACCATTGTAATCTAGCATCAGACCTTTCCAGAGCTAACCGGACCTTGAACTGGAGCTTACCAAAGCTAGCAGGACCTAGCACTGGAGCTAACCAAAGCTAGTCAGACCTAGCACCGGAGCTAACCAAAGCTAGTGGGACCTAGCACCGGAGCTTACCAAAGCTAGTCGAACCTAGTGCCGGAGCTAGCAAAAACATGTCGGACCTAGTCATAGCAAGTTAGACCTAGACAAAGAAGTCGGACCTAGCCAAAGCAAGTCGGACCTTACGTCGGATCTTGCCGGAGCTGCAAAAAACAAGCCAGACCTATCATCAGACCTTGCAGGAGCTTGGACCTGGAGTCGGACCTTGTTGAGACAGTTGTTTTGGCAGTATTCAAAATATTTATCGTCATAGCCAATGTATTCAACACACGAAGGTCTCACAATCTCCCCCTTGATGAATGCATTGGCAACACCACTTAGAATTTGAACATTGGCTTATTCACATGAAAAGTTTTGAAAACAATCAAATGAGAAAAAAATTTCAAAACAAATATTCCTCCCCCTATACATATTCCTCCCTCTTTGTAAAACAGAAATAAAATGAGAAGAAAAAACAAAAATTCTCTCCCTTAGAAGGATCGTGGCAAAACACTTGTGAAGTTGTGCAATGTGTCATCAATTTCTCACCCTTTGACAATGTATTCAACAAGGTTCAAAAGAGAAATTTTAATTGGTTATTAGCATATTGTAACACTTACATATAAAACAAAGCTCATCCAAGTCATACTATCAAGTAACTTACATTATCACATCAATGAGATACATAAAGTAGTATAAGCCATGCTAGAGATCATGTGTAATTTTCAATTTAGGCAAGTCATGATCTCACAAACTTAAACTATTTCAAAACCTTAGAGAATGACACATGTTACTCCCTTTTTATTATTTTCAAAGCACAAATTCAGATCATATGACGTTTGCAAGAGATTTTATGCCACATGTGCCTTATTCTAACCAACCAAGCCAGTTCATATCTAAGTGCAATGATAAGCCATCTCAAAAGAAGAAATGTGATGCATGCATATTCTTTTGATCTTTTCTCAATTTTTTATTTCAACATAAAAGATCTACATGTGGATAGTTAATTGATTTATTTTTCATTACTAAAAGCACTTGTGAGCATGCAACAAGTTCAAAACAGTAGGAAAGTTCGATGATGACCAGATTTAGTACAAGTAATTATTTCAATTACTAGTCATGGCAAAAACTACAAAATGTATAACATGTGTAATGTAGTAAGAACTTTTAGCATGTAAAAGGAATCACAAAGTCATATATTCAAGAAATACTATGCTCATATTGTTCAAATTCACACATAGACTTCCCAAGTTTCAAAACTCCCCTCATTTTATGCCATGATTATGCATAACCCCTATTACACTATGAATGAAATAAAAACGAGTGAAACTCAAAGGTTTTGTGAAAATATCAGCCAATTGTTGTTCGGTATCTACATGGTGAAGCACAATATTTCCTTGTTCAACATTATCACGGAGAAAGTGATACCTAATGTAAATGTGCTTTGTTCTAGAATGTTGCACAGGGTTTTTAGCAATGCAAATGGCACTAGTGTTATCACAAAATAGTGAAACACTTTCTAGATCGACCCCATAGTCCTTAAGAGTTTGAACAATCGAAAGAATTTGTGAGCAAGCGCTAGCAGCAACTAAATATTCAGATTTAGCTCAGGATTGTGCAACTGAACTTTGTTTTCTAGAGGACCAAGCAACAAGTGAATTACTAAGAAAATGACAAGCACTCGAAGTACTTTTCCTATCAATCCTACAACCCCCAAAATCAGCATCCAAAAAGGCTTTCAAAGTAATGGTTGAGGAAGAAAAAAATTCCAAATTCTTGAGTTACATGTAAGTACCTGAGAATTCTTTCGACGACTTGACAATGTGAATCACGTGGAGAAGCTTGAAACCATGCACAAAGACATACACTGAATTGTATATCCGATCTTGATGCCACGAGGTACAAAAATGATCTGATCATGCTTCTATATTCTTTATGATCCACAGGTTCACCATCTTCATCAAGTTCAAGTATCATTGCTGTACCTATTGGTGTCCGAAGAGGCTTGCTTTTGTCCATGTTGAAGCGCTTAAGAAGATCTCTTATATACTTCGTTCGATACAAAATAGTACCGTCCTTTGTTTGTTTGATTTGCAGCCCAAAAAAATACGTGAGTTCTCCCATCATACTCATCTCAAATTTTGAACTCATCATAGCTGAAAACTTGGACACAAGATGATGAGAAGCACAACCAAAGATAATATCATCTACATACACTTGAACGAATAATGAGCCATTGCCATGCTTAAGCACAAAAAGAGTTTTATTAACCTTGCCCATGGTAAACCCCTTTTCAAGTAAGAATGTTTCTAACCTATCATACCATGCTCTAGGGGCTTGTTTGAGACCATACAAGGCTTTGGACAGTTTGTAACCATAATTAGGAAAATCTGGATTTTCAAAACCGGTGGTTGCTTGACAAAAACCTCCTCATCTATGTAGCCATTAATAAAAGCACTTTCAACATCCATTTGATATAACTTGAAAACTTTAGATGAAGCAAAGCTAACAAAATTATTATGGCTTCTAATCTAGCAACAGGGGCAAAAGTTTCATCAAAATCTAGACCTTCAATTTGTGTGAAACCTTAAGCAACCAATCTATCCTTATTCCTAATTACAACCCCATCCTCACTTTGTTTATTTTTAAACACCAATTTATTTCCAATTAAAGTGTGACCTTGAGGTGGAGGTACAACTTTCCAAATAATGAGTGCGTGTGATATATCTTTGGGTTCAGAAGAAGCAACAAAAGCAGAATGAGTGTGAGGGTTTGGATTGCAAAACCTGGACCGTGTAACTCGTTCATGCAAGCTCTCAATGATTTGTTGTGGAGGGTGACATTTGAGGATTCGGAGGGGAGTAGACACTTCACAAGCTCCTTATTCTTCATGTTCATCAAAGATAAAAGAACTTGTGGCTTGAGGACAATTTGTACCAGCTACATTAGTTATTGGCGCTGGTTGTGGTGCAAAATCAGCAACGTGATCAACATCATTTGCTTTTATATTTTTGGGCAGTAGCACCACTTTTTTGTCTTCTTTGATGAAAATAATCTCCCCCTGCGGATATGAATCTGGACCTGCAATATTAGAGCTAGTACCTGGGATAGCTTCATCAAAAGAAACCTCACAAGTCTCTACAATTTTGTCAGTGTCAAGTAAAAGCACAGGGTAGCCTCTAGTATGAGATGGGCAAACAAGAAACATTACATCATCAGATCTATCTTCAAATTTATCAATATTATCGTGTTTCTTAACAAAGCATTTGTAACCAAAGAACAAAAAGCGTGGGACACTAGGTCTATGTCCAAACCGAAGCTCATATGGTGTTTTTCCTAGCTTAGCATGCAAGAAAACACGATTTGAAACATAATAAGCGGTTGCAATTGCATCTGCCCAAAACTTTCTAGGAGTTTTATATTCATCAAGCATAGTCCTAGCCATCATAACTAAGGTTCTGTTCTTTCTCCCCACAACACCGTTTTGTTGAGGTACATAAGGTGAAGAAAATTGGTGATCTATTCCATTTTTTAGCATAAAAGTGATCAAACGATTAATTTTTAAATTCGATTCCGTTATCACTTCTAATTGCTTTTAAATATCCTTGGTGATCAATTGATAATATAAGGAAATAAAGTTCTAAAGTGACTAAAATCTTCATTCTTAGATGCCATAAAGTAAACATAAGAGTATCTAGAATAGTCATCAACAATCACAAGAACATACCATTTAGCTCTGAAGGATTGAATACGTGAAGGTCCTACGGTGTCAAGGTGCAAAAGTTGACCCGGTTCAGTTGTCATGCTCATTGTGAGAGGAGCATGTGAACCTGCAACCCTCTTAGCATTTTTACAAGAAGAGCACAAACTTTGTTTGTCCCATTTAAGCTTAGGTAGCCCATGTATGCGATCAAGAGCACTAACAAACGATAGATTATGAAAGCCTATGTGACCAAGTCTTCGATGCCCAAAATATAAGTCTTTTGAATAATTAGCAATTATCAAAATCAGCTTTAAAAACTATTCCAAACGGAGACATGTTAAAAAAAGCTCACTGTTTGAATCTACAACCTTGTAGCAATTTTTAGTGAAATTTTTTTTCCAGATTTTCATCTACCAATTGTGAAGCAGAAAGCAAGTTGTATTTCAAATATTTAACAAGTGGCACATCCTTCAAAGTGTAGTGATTATTTACTTTAACCGAACATTTAGCAATTGTAGGAGTTGAAGAATTACCGGTAAAAGTAACATTCCGTACACGTGACACAAAAGAGGGGAAAGAGAACCAGTCTTTGTTACCAGTCATGTGACATGAGCAACCTGAATCCACAATCCAAATATTCTCCTTCCTCAAATGTGTAACCTACATAAAAGTACAATACGTCGATGACTCAATACTGGGGTTAGTTAAAAGGCATTTAGGAACCCAGTACTGAGTCACACGACATGTAGCAGGAAAAACACGCGAAAAGCGAGAAAAAATAGTTGGTTTATGAGCCAAAGTTTGAGGATTTTTGTACCCAACTACTGACTTATGAGGTGTTACATGTGTGGCATGAAAAACAGTAGGTTTGGGAGGAAACTTTGCATGTTTTTGACTGATAACAGCAGGTTGCATATGCTTGATATTTTGTTTAGCATGTGCAGCAAATGTTGCATGAGAGTTATGAGATTTAGCTTGCATTCTTTCCTTTTTCTGTTGTTTAGGTCTATAACAAAAATCTATGACATGACCATCTCTACTGTCGAAGTGTAGCAACAACACTTTCCCCGGTGCTACTAAATTGTAGCCCGCGGAGGTTCTTGTAATGATTTGGGTGCGCGGAGATCAGAATCAAGATGATGGCACAGGAGTTTTACGTGGTTCGGGCCGCCTAAGCGTAATACCCTACTCCACAGGGTGTGTTGTTGTATTGAGGGTTTCAGTCGTGTTGGCGGGCATATGAGCTTGTGTCTCTCAGGTTCATGCGGCACAATCCTTTTATAGTCCAAGGACTGGCCGTTACAACATTTTCCTAGCCTGACATGTGGCCCTAGCGTATTTAATAGCCTAATACATTGTCTATGAGTATTAAGCGTGGTTAATAGTGTGATAACGTGCCTTGATGGCTGTGTTACCCATATTAACAGTGCACTGATCGTGTGTCATTAATATAGCATTAATGACACGTAATCAGGTCTTGTAATTGCCACTTTAACTATTCCATGAATGTCCATGCTGTTCGAGATCCGTCAGTGTACTCGTTGGTGGCATAGGTCTGGAGGCTCCACACGTGGTAGCTCCGGAGCTTCCCTCTACTGGGGGTTAGGTCCAGGGTCATTGTACATGTGTTGACTGCAAAGCTTCCCTATGTTGGGAGTTTAGGTCCAAACTTACGTTACACGTGTCAACCCTGGAGCTACCCTTATGAGGGAAGCGGGTCCAGTGCAGTGTGACATGTGGGGCCTGAGGAGACCTTCAACTCAGACAGGTGGAACTCTCTTGCACTTCTTGTGGTACGGTGGGGTACCCGGTACGCAGGGTACCGACAGTGGCCCCCGGGCCCACCTCTAGGAGAAACCCTTTTGGTTAAGTTATTCTACCGGTGGTGGGGCCATCCTCGATTCCCACGCTGCAACTTCAAACGCCTTCTAATGCGTCATTTTGGTGATGGTCCGGGGTTAAACTATCGCCGCGTGGCTAGTCTTGAATGTAGCAGATGAGATCTTTGAGTGCGGATCTCACGCAATTGAAGGTCGCCAGTTCCCAATACGAAAACCGTATCGGTTCCGAGCGCCTTGTCAGGGTGCCGCCTTTGGGTTTCCCGCCGCCCATCATGACAACAGTTCGCATGGGGTAATAACCTCGACCTCTTCGTCTGGGTGGCCCTGGGCCCATTAGTCATTGACGGAGTAGATTTTTGAAATGTGGTTTCGCTCTCGCCGCGGTTTCCATCCAAGCATCGTGGAGGCTTACTTAAGAGGGAAAGTATGCAAAATTTGAGGACTCTTTACACTTTCCATCAAACTCGCATTCAGACCCTCCCAAACCTCGCCTAGCTTTCCCTTCCTTTGCTCCACTTTGCCGTGATGGAGCTGGGTCTCCCCAAAAGTCGCCTCGAGAGCAAAGATGATCTGATGAAGGTTCGGACCTATATGGGTAGTCCAGCGACTCCTTCAAACACTTGATCCGTGCTGGCAAGCTCCCATTCAAGACGGAGCGCAATGGCAACATGGTGTACTTCTCGACGTACGCCATGGTGGGGTTGATCCCACCTTTTTTCAAGCTTCATCTTGATGCTGCTGGACTTATACAGCCTCCAACTGCATTATCTTGGCCCCCATTCTTTTCTGTTGGTGGCGACCTTTGTCCACTTGTTCGAGATGTGGGTGGGTGTTCCCCCCTGCATCGAGCTGTTCCGGACCTTCTTCACGGTACACACCACTGGCAAGGGGATTGATGTAAAACCCCACTTTTATTACATGTAAATTCAGTTATGAGTTTTGTGATCAACTATATTAGAGATCCAATATAGTGGTACACATGAACTTAATACCATCCAAACCTTTCTTGCACTCATGGTTAAATTTTATTAACATGAGTATTGGACTTCACCACTAATTCTAGAATGATTCTATTCACGTCTCTTCAAATTTTAGAATTATTTGGATGAAGTTTATTAAGGCAATTTAAAGTGCAGTACTAATTATAGAGGCTCTAAATTTTTCCTTGACCTTCTAACATTCTCAATAGCTTGCCTGCAAAAATTTCAAGATTTTAGGAACTCATTTGCTATTTTATTTGAGACGCTTAGCAAATTTGAATCAAATTTAATTCTGAATTTTAAATTCTTTTCCAACTTCTTTGAACATAAGATTTGGGTTCACCATTGTGTTCAGAATAATTCATTTACCATCTCCACAAAATTTCATGATTTTTGGAGTTGATCTTCTATTTTTAAATGAATTTTTAACATTACTGCTGGAGTCTGACTGACCTGTGGGCCCCACAGGTCAGCCTCTGCTGAACGGATCAGCTCGGCCACCTGCCATCTCTGCACCGGAGCTCGCCCGCTCGACAGCGCACGCGCATGCAAGCTCCAGCGAGCTGCTTGCTTGCTTGCCGCGGCACTATAAAAGGCCCGGCCGCCGCTCAGGTGTTTCCCTTCCCCAATCGGTTTTCCCCCTCTCGCTATTTCTTCTCCGCCGCGCGCCATCGTCGCCGCTCGCCTCTGCTCCATGGTGCACCGCCATTTCACGAAGTTTCAAGCCACGATCCTAAAAGCTTAAAGGTGCGCCTAGTCAAGCTCTAACTCGCGGTGCAAACCGTTTCCCTTTTCATTGAGAAATGAGCAAGTTACCAGTCTTTTTCTTTCCGGCCGATGTGAGGAAACTCGCTCGGTTTCCGTTTCAATTCTGTTTCTACAAGTAAATATTCTTTGCAATTGCTTAGAGATAGTTTCTATAGGTCCTAGCGCTCCTACCTGAGCAAAAACCCCGAAAAGTTATCGAGCAACGGCCGAGGAAATCGAGTTTTGCTCGCCGCTGGTGAGGAAGCCTCGGTTCGCCGTCGAGCTCATAGTTTCCGATTGTTTCCTCCTCTCCCACGTCCGGTTCCTTGATCTGCATCATCCCAGGAAGGTTTTGAAGAAGGTCCCGAGTGGTTTGAGCTACACTGGAGCGAGTTCCAGGTTGCCCGAGCGCTCCCTGCCGCCGCCGCCGTCGCACACATATTTCCGGCAAGTTTCTGGTCCCATCGACTTCACCGTCGTGCTCAGCGACTCCCAAAACCCCCAGGCGGCGAGTTTGGGCGAGTTTGGCACGTCGGTTTAGCTGGCGGCGAGCTCGCCGCCGAGTCACCGCCGCGGGCGCCGCCTCGCGCGGGCGTTGGCCCGAGGTGGGAGACAACCCCGTGGGGCTCACCTGCCAGTAGCTGCGGGATCATGGTGCGGCTGGGATTCCATGAGGCTGCACACAAAGAAATCTGTGGACCGCGGTGTTGCATTGACCAGAGCACGCCACGTGGTCCATGGGACCCACCCGATTGAGTTTGAATTCTGGCGCCAATATTTTATTAAATGAATTCCAGAAAATTGTTCAAACTTCTAAATTGAATATCTCTCAGTAGACTACTCCAAAAATCTTCAAACAAATTTTGTTTGAGCGCTCTTGAGCTCTAGTTTCATTTAGTACCATATAGGTTCTGTGAAACTTAATTTTAAAGTCTGTAGAAAATAATCTTTCCAAATACAAACACAATTTTTCCAGATGAAACTTCCACTGGAAAAATCCCCAAAATTCACATAAAGTACCTTGACCTATTCTTAGGTACCAGAAAAAGTTTGGGAGCCATTGAACCTGTTTAGCTTAGTCAGATTTCCAATTCTTTCTTGCTGGTTCAGTTTTCTTCCAAAACTGTATTCAGAAAATAGTATCCTTTTCTAAATTCAGTTTCTCCCAGAAGAATTGCACTAAAATCTCCAAATAAAATCCTGTATGGTCCTTACACCCTAAGAAAACAGGCTGTACTGTTGGATTGGTATGAGACCTGTATATCATCCTGTTTAATTCAATCATCTTTTTCCTTGATTGAATTATCCCAGATGTTCAGTTGCTTTGTTATACCCCAAATTTGGACTAAGCATTCCTTTAGTCATGTACTAGCTCCTGTAAAAATTTGAGATTTATTAGACCTAATATTCTAGGCCAAATTCAGTTCCTAAACTGAAAGATAATTGGTTAAGCTTATTCAATTAGTAAATAATTGCCAAAGGGCTTAACCACTTTGATTATCTTTTGCTCCTTGCCAAAAATCTCTATCATAGTCAATAGTATGTCTCAACAAATTCCCAAAGCCAATTAAGATCATCACTTTCCTTGATCATTAGATGTTAATTTGTATAATTTTTATAGTTATTATTTCAAAATCATTCATATACCATATTGTATGCATGACGTGTAGTGACCGAAGTCGAGGAGGCACCGGAGACAGTGGAAGTGTACCTTCCTGATACTAACCCCGACTCGGACCTGCATCCAGGCAAGCCCCAGTTTGCATTTAAGTCATTTATAAAATTTTACTTTATCACTATGATGAGTAGTCTATGAATTGTGCATTACATTTAGGATGATTGATACTCCACTTGCATGGCCAAAAATTCCAGGGATTGGTGGGAACGAGTTACAGTTTGACCTATAGTAACTGCTTTGCTAATGCATTGGAAATTCGGTAGAAGTCGAGTAGTTGGAATCTACTCGCGAGAGATGTAGGACATATCTCATAGGATTGGTTAGATAGAAAATGGCTTAATATAATGAAATTTAGACCGGGAAGGGAATGGATAGGAAGCGGCAAGAATTGAGTCTCGGTCGCATAGCCCTACCTGTGTCGATTAAGGCCCGTCCGTATGCATCCCCTTCGTACAAGCTTTACTTGTACCGGCAACATAATGGATATATGGGCTCCAGTAAACTGACGTAGCTTGGTCACTTGGGTGTCGAGGCATACCGTTCCGTTTTACAGGTGTGGGTTGAGGGCAACAAGGTGTAAATCCGCTGGTGGGCACGTCAGAGTACGCCCCACGTAGGGACCTTCTGCTCGTGACGTATCGACCGGTTCGACATTTGAGTGTCTCGCGAAAGGTTGCCATATACGACTAGTACTGAAGTGTTACGTAGGTACTGCACGAAGTACTCGCTGGCATTTCCGAAAGTGCGTATGTGTCGTGTTGTCCGGATGTGTTCTGATTGCAATCACTGTCCCTCGCGGAAATAGAGTACCACTTGTTCACTGAGCGGTGACGTAGTAAATACTAAAGAAGGGAGAAAATCATATTGTATTCAATTATAATTACTTTTCCACCTGGTATGATTTAGAGATAGTACAATTAAAAGTTTACAATTTCCCCATACTTTAGCTGTAATAGCATTATGTGCTCTGAGCAAGTCATATCATCGGTAAAGCGTTTCTTGTTTGATTGTGGAGCCCATGATGTGCCGTGCTTGGAGAATGTCATTTGCTACAAAAAACTTGATTATAAGGATCCACTTGTAGTCGAGTCATTTATGCTTCACCTTACCTATGTTTAGTGTCCCCTTGCATATGTCTAGTGAGACGGGTTAGTCTTGCTAAGCCTTATGCTCACATTTGCATTAACGAGTTTTCGCAGGTTATATAATGGATGAAGGGTTTGATGATGAGGCTGCACCCCCTCCAGGGTGTACAGCCGAGTGGGAACCCTGCACGCCGCCGTAATTGAGTGTTGCCAGTGCAAAGTATCCAAGGCATGGATAACTTTGCTTTTGCATATCTAGTTGTCGGTGGTTTTGATCTGGCAGATCTCCCGACACTACTAAAGTGTTAGAGGGGTTTGAGGTTCGGTGTTGGCGCGCGGAGATTCAAGAAGGTGAATTGTAAATGACACAGTAGACACGGGGATTTATGTGGTTCGGGCCGCCTGAGCGTAATACCCTACTCCACGGGGTGTGTTGATGTTGTATTGGATGTATGTCTAGAGCGACTGTCTCGTATGTGTTCGAGTGTGTAGGGCGTGTAGCCAGTCTAGAGCATGCGTCCCGTATGTATCGTCGGCCTGTCCTTTTATAGTACAAGGGCAGACCGTTACAAGTTAGCCTGGCCCGACAGGTGGCCCCGGCGGTTACTGATATTGATACACATTCAACACGTTTAATTACCCTTAATGACCGAGTTATGGGCTTTGACAGCATCGTTACTGGTAATTAAGGTTGTCTGATCGTGTGTCATTAATATAGTATTAATGACACTTGATCGGGTCTTGAAGTCATTGATTCCCCTTTGAAGATCCGGAGCTGTTGTGGAGTCTTTCAAAGGTTAGAGGCTAAAGATCCGACGGTTGGACACGTGGCAGCACCGGAGCACACTGTGGAGAACAGATGGCTCCGGTGTTACCCGACACGTATCAGCACCGGAGCTTCTCTCGGTCTGGGGTTAGGTCCGGGGGTTCCATTTCGGTACATAGCCCGGAGCTTCCCCCTTGCAGGCGGTAGCTCCGGTTTGATAGTACACGTGGCGACCATGGGACTAACCATGTTGGAGAAGTGGGTCCGGACATGTCTAACATGTGGGCCTCCAAAGGTCTTCAAATCAAGTGGATGACTTTCCATTGAGATATTTGCAATCCCAAGGAGTATATGGTACCCAGGGTACCGATAGTGGCCCCCTGGGCCCACCTCTGGGGAAGACCCCTTGGGTGAAGTCATTCCGCCGGAGGTGGGTCCATCCTTCGACTTTTGAACTGAGTCTTCAAAGGTCTTTAGATGTGCCGTTGGCGATGGTTCGGAGTTAAATCCTTGCAGCGTGGCGTATCCCGTGTGCGGCAGGTGAGATCTTTGGCGTGCGGATCTCGCGCAATTGAAGGTCGCCGGTTCCCGATACGAAAATCATATCGGTTCCGCGCGCCTTGTCAGGCCGCCGCCTTTGGGCTTCCCGCCTCATGATGACAACCGTTCGCCTGGGTAAGAACCTCGACTTGATCGTCGGGGTGGTCCCGGGCCCTCTTGTCATCGGCTGGTTGGAATTTTTGAGTAGTATCTTTGACTTCCTTGCGGTTTCCATCCAAGCATCGCAAGGGCTTACTTAAGAAGGAAAGCGCGCACCGTTTGGGGTTCTTTACGCCTCTCATCTGATCTTGCGCTCAGACTCCCAACTTGTGCTTGCTCTTCATCTCCTGCATTGCTGTGCTGCGATGGAGTCGAGTCTCCGCGAGAGCCGTTTGAAGACCGATGGTGACCTGAAGAAGGTCCGGGCCCTCATGTGATGGTCCTCGGACTTCTTCAACCGCTCGGTCCGCGCCGGGGGCGAGCTCCCGTTTGCGAAGGAGCACGCCGGCGAAATGGTGTACTTCTCCTCGTACGCCATGGTGGGGTTGATCCCATCTTTTTCCTCCTTTTTCTTGATGCTGCTAGACTTTTATGGTCTGCAGCTATACCACCTTGGCCCCCACTCCATTCTTCTTGTGTCTATCTTCGTCCACTTTTGGAGATGTGGGTGGGCATTCCCCCCTGCATTGAACTCTTCCGGACCTTCTTCACCGTCCATACCACCAGTAGGAGCAATGAGTACCTTGGCTTCTACTACTTCGTGAAGCGCAAGAAGTGCCCGTTCAAGTACCTCCGGTCGTTTCCCTCTGGGAAATGGGATGATTGGAAGAAGGACTGGATAGTCATCTGGGTGGAGGAGCACGAGAAGCTGGAGCTGCCCGAAGGCCTCCCCATCATCGACACGACAGTCTGGAGTGAAGCTCCGGTGCTGGCGGAAGCCTTCAACCCTGCTCTGACCAGGATCCGCCAGTGCGTGGAGGGAGGATTAACTCCTCAGGCAGTGTTTTGCAACTTCCTGGTCAACAGGTGGGCACCGCTGAAGAGGAGAGAAAAACTCGCTTGGGCCCTCAACAGTGTGATGGACGACGACCGGGTCTTGACCGGGCTGAAGTCCAACCTGGTGGGGACAACCTTGGAGTTTCATCTCAAGAAGTTCCAGCACGACATCGACGTCGCGGGTGATGACTTGACTCCGCCATCAGCTTTTGTCCCTCTAAACGTGGAGGTAGAGTTCAGCAGGGAGCTCCGGCTGAAGATGCCCGTGCTTGACGACCTTGGTGTCGTCGAGAGGAGATCAACCTCCAAGGTGGTGATCCCTGGAGCTCCCGAAGGTGGCTCCGACCCTGCCCCGAAGCCAAGGGTCGAGGTCGTCGTCAAAGGCAAGGAGCCGGCGGACAAACCCTTGAGCCGGAAGAGGAAGCTGCAGTATGCCGACGAAAGGTCCATCAGGCCTGCCACCTCTGCATCTGCTCCTTCTCCCCGGAGGGGGAGGTCTTCTACAACCGCGGCGGCAGTACCCGCAACGGCGTCCTCCCGGGGTGCTAGCTCCGGGCATGTGACTCCAGCACTAGGGCCGGTTGAGGCCTCTAGGTCCGAAGGTTCTTCCCGATTGAGGGGGGCCTCGACTAGGCAAATGCCCGTGGCTGCAACGAGTTCCGGGGGGCCTTTCGGAGCTTCCACGCCGGCGGCGGCTATGGTCAGCCCAGAATGCCCGGGAAAGAGGTTCCGCGCAAGCTGGTGCGGAAGCCTCCCGAGGTAATTTTTAATCTTTACCTCAGATAGTTCTTTTGTTGTAGTAATTGTTTTTTTAAGTTTCTTCATCCATCATCTGCAGTGTTCCCAAGAAGAGGAGTGAGGCTCCACCCTCAGCCACAGCAGCTGAAGCTGTGAGGGCGGAAGCTTCTGCTCCTGTCCCAGTGCCACCCCAAGTGGTGGCTGAAGCTACGACAGCTCCGGCGCCAGCTGTCGTGGTCATGGACCTCGACTCATCCCGAGAGACTCCCGTGGTAGCGTCGGACCGCGGGAGAGAAGATGCGCCAGCGGCACCTGCTCTGGAGGTTGAAGCTCCGGGTCCTGGCGCTGAGATGATGGAAGCTCCGACCGTTGAGCCGGAGGAAGCAATAATTCCGGTCCCAGAGCCGGAAATTGTCAAAGCCCCGGCGGTTGAGTCGGAGGTAGTTGAAGTCCCGGCATGCGCGCTGAATGTTGAGGAAGTCCCGGCGGTTTGGCCGGCTGCCTCTGAAGCATCGGCCGCAGAGCCGATTGTTGTTGATGCTCCGGCCGCAGGGCCGGTTGATGTTGAAGACTTTCTGGCTCCCGAGCCGGTTGTTACAGAGGCATTGGTGCTCGAGCCCCCAGTAGAGGAGGTGTCCAGGCCAGAGCCAGAAGCAACCCCTGCACTGGGGATGACGACACCGGAGGTTCCCGCAGCTGAGCCGGAGTGCCCGGAAGAGGTTGCTGGCCCCCTGCCTGAGGGGGCAGTTGAAGACCTGGCGGCGGGGCCTTCGGAAACACCTCCGGAGGTCGGAACTTCATCAGCTGGACCCTCCTTGATGGCGACTGAGGCCATCCCGGAGGATGGCCCTAGTGCCATGGAGACCCATGGGACCACTCTTGTGGAGTGGGACCCAATTTTTGTATCTGAAAACCCGCTGGAACCAGCGGAGGAGACCTCAGTAGGTCTGGAACCTATCCCGTTGTCATTGTCTATTGACAACGCCTGTTCCAGTCTGCGTCAAGTTTAACTGGCCTTCTTCCACGACAGCAAGGCTCTTGAAGAGAAGCGCCAAACCCTTAGGCGGTGGCGTAACCGGCTCTACTTCGAGACCAAGCTGGCGCAGTCGAGGCTAGCAGATGACAAAGAGTGGATCAAGCGGGAGAAGGTCCACCTGGAATACTGGGGTAAATTATTGGATGACAGGGAGAGTATGACTCGCGCTCTCGACGCTTAATCCCGGGAGATTTATGAGCAGACCAAAGCAACTAACAGTGCGGCCGATGAACACCAAGAAAGGCTTGAGGCCATTAACACTACTCTCATCAAGCGCCGGAAGGCACTTGAGGAGAGGGAGAAACGGCTCGAAGATGAAGAGCAGAAACTCCTAGAGCTGCGGGATGACGTCCTGAGGAGGGAGGAGGAGCTCACCGAAAAGGTGGCTCTGGCCGACAAGGGCCTCGAAGAGCGCACCAAGAAATTAGAAGAGCGCTGCACTTAGGATGAGGAGAAGGCCTGGGTGTGAGGGCAGGAACTCTACGAGCAAGAGTGTGCCCTTGCAGCCAGGGAGAAGAAAGTGAGGGGCAGGGAGAAGGACCTGTTTGACCGCCGGAACAAGATCCATCTCCGAGAGGAGGAGCTCGGAAAACTCGAGAATCGAGTTGCTGAGAAGATTCAACAAAACGCCAAAGAAGTTGAGCGCCTCACTCGTGAGAATTCTGAAATGGTGGTGGCCAGAAGATCCTTGGAAGAATTGAAGGGCTTGAGGACTGCGGACTCCCTACAGATTTGGGAGTTCCTGGGCAAGGCCAACGACGCGCTGACACCGATGGGCTTCAGTCCCGTGCGTCTGGATGATCCGGAGCCGGAGCCGGACCTAGCGTTGCAGGCGTTGAGCTCGGCAGGTAGCAAACTCTCCAAGATGGGCGACGTCATCGCGGACCAATTGGAGGTTGAGGGGCAATCCCTGGCGAAGAACGTCGCAGAATATGTGCTGACGTGCTACACCAGCCGGAATCCCCAATTTCCTCTGGACCCAGTGCTTGAAGGTCCTGTTGAAGGAGAAGGTGAAGCTGCCCGAGCCAACGTGTCGGAGGTTGCCCAGAAGGTCGCCTAGTTCTTCCATAGGGTCTAGGACCATCTCCATAGCTCCCACTTGTATTCTCTCTTTTTCTTCCTCAATTTTGTAATCCCTTGTCTCCAGATGAATGAAATCCCCAAATTTTTGTGAATTTCACTTTTTGTCTTCAACACTTTTGTCTTCACTTGGCCCCCTGGTAGATGTACACAATTTTATTGTGAACATGTATCAAGAGGATATTGTGTTTTGTTGAAGACTCATTTGATTCGAACTTGTAGAGTGTAGGTCCGAAGTCTTCGATAGTGAAGGCCCCCTGAGGTCGAATTGACTACTATCGGAGCTTAGTAGCTCCGACAATAGTCCCTATCAACGCGTAGAGCATCGATAGTTAGCCCTCCGGGGTGTCTGAGCTTAGTAGCTCCGGCAGTGACCTTTGCCAACGCGTAGCTTGTCGGCAGCAGACTTCGCTTGTGGGGTCTTATCACCATCTTTTATTTTACGTCGACGGTTGGCCCCCCTAGCTTTACTGGAGCTTGGTTGCTCCGGTGAAGCTCGTTTTCATTGCTTAACATCGATTACAAGCCATCTAGGGGAGTCAGAGCTTTGTTAGCTCCAGCTTTTCTCCATCAACGTGGATTTTATTTTTCCTGCACACTGAAGCCAAGAAAAATAGTAAAATTCGTTTCTTGTCTATAAATTCGCCGCGGCTTACGATTCTCAAGATAATTTTAGGTCAAACGCAATTCTGAATACAACCGAATGCGTTGTCTTTTCTTCCAAATCCAATTGTACTTGGACCCGCCTTACTTCGGCCTGCCGGTTTGTAGGTAGAGTGGCGTACTTAGGGTGCTTGACCAGGCTAAGTCGATAGCACACTCCGGCCCTAGGTTGGCTTGGCGGCATTCAGGCGAGTGGGCCACGAACAATATTTGAATCCAAAATAATCGACAATACAGCTCGAATTGTATATGAACTGGTCGAACTAAAATTTCTTAAGAATTGCACGTCCTTGTTATAGACAAGAAAGAGAAAAATAAAAAAGAATGTTGAGCCTGTACAAGATAAATGCACGTGGATTCTGTTTCACATGAAGATGTCTTTCATTATAGGTCTGGGGTACAGGGGAAACAAGTACACTCTTAGGGTACGGAACCAAGCTAAGCGTGTTTAATTTCTCGTTTCACCCAGGGTTGCTAGCCACACTTTTAGTCCTGAGACTGTGACAAGTGTTGCATGAACTTTACGGATCTTCCTGGAAAGGTCTGGCTGTTCTCCCAGAGGAACTACCCGACTCTGTACAATGACTCTATAACATACACCTCAAGTTACTACAGGCTCACCTCCGTGATATTAAGTGAACTTACGGAGGTGCTCAATGTTCCAAGGATTTGGGAGAGGTTTCCCATCCTCGGTGGCCAAGCGAACGCTTCCGGGATTGGATACTTTAATCACTCGGAAGGGTCCTTCCCAACTGGGGGAGAGTTTGTTTAACCCTTCTCTGGATTGTATTCTCTGTAGCACCAGATCGCCTTCCTCGAGCTGTCGATTGTGTACGTGCCGCTGATGATAGCGCCGAAGGGCTTGGCGGTATCGGGCATTCTGAACAGCTGCTTGGCACCTTCCCTCCTCAAGGAGGTCTAGGTCTTCACGCCGGAGCTGGTCCTGCGTGGCTTCGTCGAAGGTCCGGACCCGGAGTGACCCCAAGGTGATTTCCGGAGGAAGGATTGCTTCAGCTCCATACACCAGGAAGAAGGGTGTCTCTCTAGTTGACCAGTTTGGAGATGTTCTAATGGCCCATAAAGTGGGGGAAGCTCTTCAATCCAGTTGGCTCCATGTTTTTTCAAACGCTCATAGGTGCGCGTTTTGAGTCCTTTAAGGATTTGAGCATTTGCTCTCTCGGCTTGGCCATTGCTTGCTTGGTGAGCTACGGAGGCGTAGCAAACTTGAATGCCAAGGTCTTCACAATATCCTTGGAATGCAGAGCTTGTGAATTGGGTCCCATTACCAGTGATGATTTTGTTCGGGACTCCAAATATGCATACAATGGACTGCAAAAAGTTGATAGCAGATGGCTTGTTGATTGTCACAATTGGGGTTGCTTCCGGCCACTTGGTGAACTTGTCAATGGCAACGTACAGGAACTTGTAACCTCCGACGGCTCTTGGGAAAGGTCCCAAGATATCCATCCCCCACACATCGAAGGGACATGTAGGAGGTATCATTTGTAGGGGCTGAGTCGGTGTGTGAATTTGCTTTGCATGAAATTGACATGCTTCACATTTCTTCACCAGCTCAGTTGCATCCTGGAGTGCTGTAGGCCAGTAAAAGCCATGCCGAAAGGCTTTGCCAACCAGTGTGCGGGAAGACACGTGGTTGCCACACTCGCCTCCATGGATTTCTGCGAGGAGCTCGCAGCCTTCTTCCCTTGTGATGCACCGCATTAGGATGCTATTGGCACCGCGCCGGTAGAGATCCCCTTCTACCAATGTGTATCTTTTAGCCAATCTGACTACCTGGTCAGCGGATACATCATCATCTGGAAGGATGTTGTCTTTCAAGTAGCTCCGGATCTCCGAGATCCATGCATTGGAATTAACTTGAGCATTTGAGTCTTGTGTGCTGGGTTGCTCGGAGCTTCTGGCAGCACCTACGACCCTTGATGGCTGCCATGGTAACAGGGCCATCGGGACCGTCAGCTTCGGGATGCTGATCTCGCCCCCTTCGCTCAGTTCGACAGACTGAGCTGTGGGTTTTGACAACCTCCGGACAAAAGTTCCGTCAGGAGCCAGAGCTCCGGTTGACGCTTTCGTCGAGAGTTCGTCGGCTTTAGCGTTGTGGGAACGCTGGACATGGTGGAGATCTAGGACTTCGAAGTCCTTCTGAAGCCTCTGGACTTCAAGGAGGTAAGCAGCTAGCTGGAGATTGTTGTAGGAGCATTCACTCTTTACTTGTTTAATGATGAGCTGTGAATCTCCCTTGACTAGCAGTTGCTTGACACCGTATGACAGTGCCACCCTTAGTCCGTAAATGAGTGCTTCATATTCCGCCATGTTGTTGGTTGCCTTGAAGTCAAGGTGTACCATGTATTTTACCTTCTCTCCGGTTGGTGCGAGGAGAAGGATTCCAGCTCCGGCCCCCTGCTTTTGCATGGAGCTGTCGAAGTAGAGGGTCCAGTGAGGCTCAGTGAAGACCGGAGCCTTGTGTTCCGGCTCCTGCTCGATGGGGCCCCCAGGGTTTGATGGAGAGGGAGTCCATTCTGCCACGAAATCCGCCAATGCTTGACTCTTGATTGCTTGCCTTGAAATGAATTCGAGATCGAATTCAGCCAATTCCGCTGCCCACTTTGCAATATTCCCAGTTGAGTTGGGATTATGCAAGATTGCTCGAAGTGGGTAAGAGGTCACCACTAAGATTTTGTGAGCTTGGAAGTAATGGCGAAGCTTCCTGGAGGCCATAAGAATTGCATAAAGCAGCTTATCCACCTCTAGATATCGAGTCTTGGCATCATGTAGTACTTCACTGATGAACTACACTGGGCGCTGAATGGTCCGGACCCTCCCGAAGGGGCCCGAAGTCTCCTCTACACTGACCCGGATCCTCCCGGAGGGATACGGATTTTCTTCGGGGACCATCGGGTCCTGGCTGGAGGAACCTGGAGCTTCTTCAGAAGTGACCTGGACCCTCCCGGAGGGGTATGGGTCTTCCGAAGTGAAATCTTGTTGAAAGTCTGGGAGCTGGGACCCAGACTCGCTTTCAGGATCCTCCGGACCCTCCCGAAGGGGTCTAGATTCCTGAGTATGGGGTAGTTCTGGTCTCTCCGTGACCAGGACCATATTGACGACTTCGTCAGTGGCTGAAATGTAAAGCAGCAAAGGCTCACCAGGGTTCGAAGCTACCAGAATTTGTAGGGTGGTGAGGAATTGTTTTAGCTCCTGGTATGCCTTTTCTGCTTCTACAGACCATTGGAATGGTCCGGACTTCCTCAATAATTTGAAGAAGGGGAGTGCCCGTTCCGCCAGTCCTGAAATGAACCGGCTGAGGGCTGCTAGACATCCAGTTAGCTTTTGGACATCTTTGATGCGGGCTGGTGGCCGCATGTCTTCAATGGCCTTGATCTTCGCCGGATTAGCTTCTATGCCCAGGTGACTTACCAGGAAACCAAGAAGTTTTCCGGAGCTAACCCCGAAGACACATTTGTCTGGGTTTAGCTTTGTGCGGGTGACCCGCAGCTTATCGAAGACAGCCTGCAAGGTGTCATGGAGTGACTCCTTGTTCTTGACCTTGACCACGATGTCGTCGACATACACTTCCACTATGTCCCTAATGAGTTCTTCAAAGGTTTTGTACATAGATCGTATAATGGTTGAAGCTGCATTTTTGAGACCAAATGGCATGGCTGTATAACAGTACAATCCATCTACTGTGATGAAAGAGGGATGCTCTTCATCTTACCTAGACATTCTGATTTGATGATACCCAGAATAAGCGTCTAGGAAACACTGTAATTCACACCCGGAGGTGGAATCCACTATCTGATCTATTCTAGGTAGTGGGAATGGATCTTTTGGACATGCCTTATTTAGTGTTGTGTAGTCGATACACATCCGAAGCTTCCCACCGGCCTTGGGCACAATGATTGGGTTTGCCAGCCATTTTGGATGGAAAACTTCTCGAATGAATCCAGCTTCGAGCAACTTCTTCACTTCTTGTCGAATGAAATTATGTCACTCTACAGATTGTTTCCGAGGCTTCTGATGCATAGGCCGGGCGTCAGGGTAGATCTTCAGATTGTGCTCAATCACTTCCCTGGGGATCCCAGGCATTTGTGATGGTTGCCAAGCAAACATGTCGTTATTAGCCCGGAGGAAAGTGATGAGCGCGAGTTCCTATTTGTCGTTCAATCCCCCTGATATACGGGTGGTTTGAGCAGCATCGGAACCGATTTGGACGACATTGACGGGAATGTCGGTGTCACCGCTTGGCTGCACACGAGGTGCAAAAGTCGAGCCTCGCTGACGAATGCTCGGGGGTTTTGGAGCTTGCTCCTGCCTGGAGTCCTCCTCTTGCGCCGTGGTGAGTGCATGGAGTTCTTCCAGAGCAGTTACCCCGATAGTACGATCTCCGCAGATCCGAAGAACGCCTACTGGTGTTGGCATCTTTAACACCAGGTAACCATAATGAGCAGCTGCCATGAATTTGTACATGGCAGGCCTACCCAAGATGGCATTGAAGGGTAAGTTGATTTGAGCAACGTCAAAGACCAACTTCTCGGTGCGATACTTCTCCCGGGTCCCGAAGGTAATGGTGAGAGGGTAATAGCTCCGAGTGGGGTAATAGCTCCCGGACCTACTCCGGAGAAAGGTCGGGAGGGGTGGAGATCCGAAGGTCGGAGCTGAAGCTTGGTAAAAGCATCGAAGCTTATGAGATTGAGCCCCGAACCTCCGTCTATCATAACATGGTGGAGCTGGATATTATTGATGGTGGGAGATACCATCAAAGGTAGCTGACCTGCTCCAACCAAGCTTCGAGGGCAGTCCGAAGCATCAAAAGTGATGGATGTGTCCATCCACTTCCGATGAGGCTCCGCCCTAGCTGTAGGAGCTACAGCAGCCATGTCCCGACGCATAGACTTGATGACGCGGCGGGAGGTGATGTCCCATGATCCACCAAAAATGGTGTTCATGGTCTTCCGATGCTCGTTGTCAGAGACGTCGGAATCGTCGTCGACGGAGGTGTAGACGGCCTTCAGGACCTTTTTGGGATCCTGAAAACCTAACTCCTCTTCAGCCAGAGCTTCGTCAACTTTTTGTTTTCCTTCCCTCTGTCGTAAATGAGCTTCTTCTCGGTGCTTGTCGTAGCGCTTGGCAAGGTTTTGGACCTCCCGGCAGTCTTCCAAACTGTGGCTGTCCGTTTTGTGAATTGGACACCACACCTTGGGTTTGCCACCGTCTCTAGAAGACGGTCGAGGTCGCTTCTCGGGGCATGGCCCCCGGCCACCCGGAGCTGCAGAAGCTGCAGCATTGGATGCCCCGACCGACGGCTTCTTCTTGCCGTTGGTCTTTTTCTTCTTCTTGCCGTTCCCGGAGGTAGCGGCTTCTTCTTTGGAGGATTTCTTGTGATCCTCCGGAGTTGGTTTGGAGTGCATTTCACGGCCCTCCGCAGCTCTAGCACATTTGTCAGCCAAGCTGAAGAGTTCCGTGACACTGGTAATCTCCTTGATTGCCAGTTTCTCCAGCATCTTCTTATCCCGCACTCCCTGTCTAAATGCCACGATGACAGAGGTGCTAGAGATAGATGGGATAGTGTTTCGTACCTGAGAGAATCTCCGGATGAATAACCGCAAGGATTCTCCTCCTTTTTGCACAACTGCAAAAAGGTCCAGTTCAGTGCCTGGTCGGGTGTATGAACTCCCGTTGGCGGTGAACTGCCGGCACAGCTCCTCCCAACTGTTAATGGAGTTGGGTGGAAGGCTCATAAACCAGGACCTGGCGGTCCCAGTTAAAGCCACTGGGAAATAATTGGCCATTACGGCCTCATTTCCTCCAGCTGCCAAGATAGCAGTGGAGTAAATCTGAAGAAATTCGACAGGATTAACAGTCCCGTCGAACTTCTTCGGCAGGTGAGGCCGGAACTTCTGTGGCCACCTGACCATACGCAGATGCATGGCCAGGGCTGAACAGCCTCCTCCTACTCCTTTAGGAACAAGAATGTCTTGAGCTTCTCGTCTTTCACGAGCACGCTCAATATGGACTCGACCGTCTTGTTGGCGATATCGGCGATCAAGCTCCGCCCGGAGGTCATGAGTTGAAAGACTTGATACCGTGTGAGTGCGTCGTGCCCCGGAGGGCAACGACGTCACCTGCTGTGATGCAGCACGTCTCTTGTTGTTGGAAACGTGTGGACCAAGTCTGCCAGACAAGGTCCGCCGCTGCGATGTGGCCCGTCCTGAAGGAGGAGGACCCTGGTTGCTGATGTGGTCGGCTGCTGCTGCAACCAAGTGTTCCACGTCGGCCCTCCACTGCTCCATTGCATCCCGGGATGCGTCTGGAGGTGGTGGGCACCGAAGAAGAGCACGTGCTGCATGAAGCGCGTGTTCTGGGTTGTTGAGATTTGCCGACATAGTGATTGACGCCGGTGCACCATCGCGTTGTCTAGCTTGATTTGCTGGTGGAGGCGGTGGTGGTGGGAGTGTGACCCCTGCTGGAGCCGTGGTTCCTGCTGGTGGCTGCATATTGGAGGGGTTACCCCCAACAGCTTGAACAGCGGGATGACCATTGGATGATCCAGCGGCTGAGTTCACGATTATTAAAATCTCAGGCTCCCCCTACCTGGCGCGCCAACTGTCGGTGGTTTTGATCCGGCAGATCTCCCGACACTACTAAAGTGTTAGAGGAGTTTGAGGTTCGGTGTGGGCACGCGGAGATTCAAGAAGGTGAATTGTAAATGACACAGTAGACATGGGGATTTACGTGGTTCGGGCCGCCTGAGCGTAATACCCTACTCCACGGGGTGTGTTGATGTTGTATTGGATGTATGTCTAGAGCGACTGTCTCGTATGTGTTCGAGTGTGTAGGGCATGTAGCCGGTCTAGAGTGTGTGTCCCGTATGTATCGTTGGCCTGTCCTTTTATAGTACAAGGGCAGGCCGTTACAAGTTAGCCTGGCCCGACAGGTGGCCCCGACGGTTACTGATATTGATACACATTCAACACGTTTAATTACCCTTAATGACCGGGTTATGGGAATTGACAGCATCGTTACTGGTAATTAAGGTTGTCTGATCGTGTGTCATTAATATAGCATTAATGACACCTGATCGGGTCTTGAAGTCCTTGATTCCCCTTTGAAGATCCGGAGCCGTTGTGGAGTCTTCCGAAGGTTAGAGGCTGAAGATCCGACGGTTGGACACGTGGCAGCACTGGAGCACACTGTGGAGAACAGATGGCTCCAGTGTTACCCGACACGTATCAGCACCGGAGCTTCCCTCGGTCTGGGGTTAGGTCCGGGGGTGCCATTTCGGTACATAGCCCGGAGCTTCCCCCTTGCGGGCGGTAGCTCCGGTTTGATAGTACACGTGGCGACCCTGGGACTAACCATGTTGGAGAAGCGGGTCCGGACATGTCTGACATGTGGGCCTCCGAAGGTCTTCAAATCAAGTGGATTACTTTCTCTTGAGATCTTTGCAATCCCAAGGAGTATATGGTACCCAAGGTACCGACACTAGTGCTGAGAGCGTAGCTATGATATATATGTTTCTTTCCATACGCTAGTATTGTAAAACTTCCGTTGTATGATAAATAAAAGACTTCGTCTTGTACTTTATTCAGGTTCTATTCTTGTATACTGTTGGGTGTCGCATCGCACGACACCACCCAATGAGATCCTCGGATGTCGGGATTCCGGTCCCCACAGACATGGTATCAGAGCATCATTGGGAACAGTGTACGTGAAAAGAACATATTTTCAAAAATTAGAACTTGAGTGAGGAATTAGCTATATGCCTTTATAAGGAGTATTATTAGTATAAGATATGAAGGTTGTAAACTAACTATGTGTTACTATATTCTGTAACGATGCCCCGACGTCAGGTAAGAGGTAAGGTACGCCACCGAGAGCGGATCAATCTCGGTAAACTCAGCATACGAGAAGTGGTATATGAAATTTCCGTGGCTTGGCACGGAATGTCAATATGAGTCTCTGAAACTTTCAATGTTTCTGGGAACATATGACACGCGGTGCCCCAGCGTGACACAAAGTTAGAGGGAGACCCCGTCAGGTGGTATGTAACCCGATAGTGTGTTCTCATGTCTATGAGAACATGCGAACACGTATGCCCGAGCGTGTATAAGCCGGCTCGTACGGGAGTTCTTGCTGTACGGACGTAGTAACAGCCATGTACCTCGGGGCATGTCCCCGCTCGAGGGCGACTCACTCCAGAGTCGTATGCATTTACTTTCAAATATAATTGTGTATTGTGATTGCCTGTCGTGTTTCCCTGCCGCCGTACGGTGTGCCCGTGCCAGGGGATTGTTTGCCTTCTGCAGGTACACTAACTACGGTAGAGGACTGCGTAGAAACCGTTTGCGAGAGAACGATATAAGAACCACATATAGACGTAACTGAAAATACCGGATATAATTTTCTTTGGTAAGATACGTAGTACCGTCAGTATCAAACATGATACTAGACCATCCCCAACGATAGAATGGCTGCATTGTGTTTTGGAAAGCCCGACTATCAGGTACTGGTAGGTTTGGACTACGCAAAAGGGTTCCGACTCGATAGAGTAGATAGAATCTAGATTCTTGATTTCTGGCAGAAGTTGGCTCGACTTCGCCGGATTGTAATCTTGGTTATTTAATAGATAGTATAGGTGTATCATATATGAATGGAAATCTAGTGAAGATCACTACAACTTTTCTATTGACCATAAAGACAGAAAAGGTTGATAATATGTTGAAATCTGGGGTGTATTGTAATTGCTCCAGATGACCTTACCATTGTACCAGTCTCTGTATTTTTGCCATAACTTGCTGTAGAAAAATCCAATGCCTTATTGTGATACATGTTTGGAAAGGGTAGGAGGATCTTTACAAGTTTGTTATGGGAGGTTTTTCCTTATTTGGGTTGGAGTTAAACCAAATTGGGAAGTCAACACAGTCAACTGCAGGACTGCTGGTGCAAACCAGTCAGTTCAACTGTTAAGTTTGGATAGTTATAGCTCTTAATCCAAAATAGTGACATGGTCACATATATACATTTCTGGAAATCTTAGGAAGTCCTCTATCAACTTTATTCGTCACTCCTGACCTGAATCTGGGTGTAGCTATGCCTAATTCCATTTGTCGCAAACTTGGTTCTTGCAGTCCAGAACATGGAACAGTTTGCATAGGGTTGTGAATTTGTGCGCGATACCTGTATAACAAAGTTTTCAGGGTGGAACTCTGTTATTTCTGGATTTTTAACGCGATGTTATACAACATTTATTTTGTCATTACCTCAATATCTTATCATGATAAACCTGTATAGAATGTGGAGATAAGCCCATATACAGGGGAGGTTCTGTCAAAATTTCCAGAAAACTTGAGTCAACTTAAAACCTGTATAGATTCTTCATATTAGTTCACCTGGAGCTGTATGAGTACAATCTGGAAAGGTTTTGAAGTGTACTACAACTTTTATATTCAAATTAACTCCTAATTCTGGCATTTCCTGTATGAAACTTTTGGTTTGATACAGGAAGGTCAGCTGAACCAGAACTGTGATCACTTCCAGTTTGCAGATTTTCTTGGATCAATTGATTATGGATATTTTCTTTTGTCCAACATTATCATTGATTGAGTTGAATACTTATACTGTGTATTTACATCCGGGTATGTTTGTCCACAGATGGCAGCACCAAGAATTCAGTTACCTAATGGATGGGTGTTCTCAACGTGCACCGGGCAAGCCGGATTCCCGGACGTGTTTGTTATGTTGCTTCGCCAGTTTGGCTACCTGGAGTTGCCTAGCTATTGGGGCAAGAAGTTCCAGGAAAGCGGTATGTGGAGTTGCACCATCTACGTCGATGTGCCTGCTGGTCCACCGCACCTCGGATGGGCTCCATACTCCATCAAGATCAAAGGGTTGATATTAGAGGAAACATGGAGCTACGCCGCAAGTATTGCCATAGGGAGGTTTTGCAAACTCCATTACCGTAATCTGGTGGATACTCCGTATGAGTTCTTTCCAGTTACCGGTTGGGCTTCTGAAGCCTGGGCAACCCGTTTGCTTGTGGAGGTGGACAATCACGGTGAAACATCCGCGACAGCCTTAGCGGTGTATGCATCCGCATCACATCGCGAGAAGGGTAATCAAAGGGCATGCATAAAAGAATTGACGAACAATCTGAAGCAAGCCATGATTCGAGCGGATCACTTTGAGTGGGCAAATGACGGACTTAGGGATATGATGTCTCCTCTCAACCATCGTTTGAACCTCAGGGAGAATCAATGGCATGACGCTGTTATGGATTTAGCCGCTTCTCGCCAGGAGACTCTAGAGATGGAAACTGAGTTGGAGGCGAGCCTACTCTATGGACACCAGCGGGACACCCAATTGAACGCGGTGATTGCAGATCGGGATCAGTCCAGAGTGGAGGCTCAGAGCTAGAAGACCAGCTGTGAGCAGGCTCACCAGGAGAGCGAGGCCTGGAGGATGTTTATGGTAGAGACAGATTGGCAAGCTAAGATTGCCAAAAGGATGTCGATTTTGAATGAGGCATCAACTTCTGCTCTAGCACCCGTACCAGTGGTGCCTAATCCTGAGGATGACGAGGAGGAAGAAGATCCTCAGGAGGTCGAGTTTTATGATTAGAGGGCAGTGTTGATGTACTTATCACTTTAGCCCGAGTGTAATGATGTGTAGTAAACACCACGCGTGTTTTGTGACTTTATGAGTCTTTTTGTAAATAGTAGTGAGGTGTGTGTACGATGACATAGACATGACGACTTGTGGTGACCAAGCATAGATGAGATGACTTCTTTAGATGAAGTATGTCTATTTTTGAAGTTCTATTGTAAACTTGGGCCCAAGATAATATAGATTGTATAAAGTTTGTGCTTTATCAATATATGTGAATGTTATGCATCATCTATTGTTATCAACCGCATTACTATTTATATGGAAGGATGAACTTGAGGCAATGAGACTTATGGTGTGAATCGTTGTATTGCAGCATGGTGCGTACACATGCAGCCCCAGAAGTGGAAGGCTCAAGTGGAGGGCAGGGGGAAGACACACCACCCCCGGGGCAGAATACGCCTCAAACGCAACCACCTCCACCACCTCCACCCACACTTCCCAGAAGTCTCGCGGAGGTTCTCGTAGCAGTACTCGGCTCGCGCGACGAGCAAACTGAGTTGTTGCGGACTCTTGTACAGAACTCGTCCCGTCAAGGGGGACGACACGCTGATGGACCACGTCAGTTATATATGAGTTCCTACTCTGATTTCTCATCGACACATCCACCGGTCTTCAGAGAGGCCGACGAGCCTTTGGAGGCGGATAATTGGCTTCGCACCATTGAAGGGAAGTTTGGTTTACTCGAGATAACCGAACAACAGAAAACTCTGTTTGCAGCTCAGCAACTACAGGGTTCGGCTGGTGCGTGGTGGCAAACTACCTCGTCGCATGCCCCACAAGCTAGGTCGTGAGCTGGCAGAATTCCGGGAGGCGTTCCGCGCCTACCATATTCGTCCAGGAATTATAAGGAGGAAGCTTGAAGAGTTCTTGGAGCTAAGGCAGGGAGGAAGGAGTACGTACGAGTACTCCAAATCATTCAACCACTTGGCCCAATACGCTCAGGATCAAGTGAATACCGAAGATCGGAAGCGCGAATGCTTCTACCGGGGTTTGAACCCCAAGTTGAAGGACAAGCTTGTCCTGTTCAACCGCGACAGCTTCAACGACATCGTCAATGCCGCTATCATGCAGGAGGACGCTACACGCGAGCTGTCCTCAGATAAAAAGAAGAGCAGTGCTCTGCAGGGCAGCGGAGGTGGTGCTCCTCAGAAGTACCGTATGTTGTACCGATCACCATCCGGCCAGAGGTGGCAACCGCCATCACGACCACCAATGTTCAGTGGTTGCTAGTTCGGCCACTCCGAGTTCCGACCACAACAACAGCAGGGGATGATCCCACGTGCACTTCGACCTCCACCACGTGCACCGGGATTCCATCCTCCCATTCGTACTGGCCAATCCCCGTACACGTGTTTCACGTGTTGACTCACGGGGCACTTCGCCAAGGACTACCGGCAGAATAGGCAGGGCGGAGGACAGTCATCGTACCAGGGCACCAACCAACCCCGCAACCAGCCCAAGAAGTCAGTTCCAAGACTTGGGAACATCCACCACCTCGCCATCGAGGATGTTCCGGAAGGCGCACCCGTGCTCACGGGTACGTTCTCTATCTATGATCAATCCGTAGTCATACTCTTTGACTCCGGAGCTTCCCACAATGTCATTAGCAAATCTGTTGTCATTAAAAATCAGCTGCTTGTTATCTCCACCAAAACTCCATATATGATTCGCACTCCAGCAGGGAGGGTAGTATCATATGAGATGGTCCATAGGGTACCTCTTGACCTAGATGGGAACATCTATCCTACCTCCTTCATTATCTTAGAGACTCAAAAGATAGATGTCATCTTAGGAATGGCATGGTTGCAATACCATGGTGCTATTCTTGATATCGTTCCTCGGAAGATTTATCTAAACTCTCCACTCCATCAGCCCCAAGTTCTCAATCTCGAGAACATCATTCCATTGGAGCCATCTACTCACAATACCGAAGTTATTGGACTTGAGGATATTCCGGTAGTATGTAAGTACCCCGACATATTCCCTGATGATCTTCCTAGAATGCCACCAGAAAAAGATATAGAGTTCAAGATTGAACTTGTACCGGGAACAGTGCCAATCTCAAGACCACCCTACAAGATGGCACCCAAGGAACTTGCAGAACCTAAGGAATAGTTAACCGAACTTGAGAACAAAGGTTTCATTAGTCCAAGATCATCACCATGGGGTTGTTCTACGCTGTTCATAGAGAAGAAAGATAAGACCTTGAGCCTGTGTGTAGACTATCGTCCACTTAATGCTGTCACTATCAAGAACATGTATCCACTATCACGCATTGATATTCTCTTTGATCAATTGGTGGGTGCTAAAGTATTTTCGAAGATGGATCTTTGTTCTGGTTATCATTAGATTAGAATCCGACCAGAAGACATACCAAAGACAGCATTCTCAATGAGGTATGGACTGTATGAGTACCTTGTTATGTCTTTCGGATTGACCAATGCACCGGCTCATTTCATGTATCTCATGAACTCGGTGTTCATGCCAGAGTTGGACAAGTTTGTCTTGGTCTTCATTGACGACATACTCGTGTATTCAAAATCCGAAGAAGAACATGCTCAACACTTGCGTATCGTGCTTCAACGATTACGGGACCATCAGCTATATGCTAAGTTCAGCAAGTGTGAATTCTGGATCAGCCAAGTGCCATTTTTAGGGCACATCATATCAGCAGAAGGGATTGCAGTTGATCCAAGCAAGATCAAGCAAGTCCTCAAATGGGAGTCTCCAAAGTCTGTACATGAAGTTCAAAGTTTCCTAGGTTTAGCTGGGTATTACCGGAGGTTCATTCCCAGTTTCTCCAAAATAGCTAAACCAATGACAGAACTTCTTAAGAAGGGAATGAAGTATGTATGGACTGAGGCATGTGAGGCAGGTTTTCAAGCATTAGTAAAACACCTCACAACGGCAATAGTATTAGCTCAACCAGACACAACCAAATCTTTTGACGTGTATTGTGATGCATCCAGAATTTGTTTGGGATGTGTGTTGATGCAGGATAGACGAGTGATCGCTTATGGATCACGGCAGCTTCGGAACCATGAGCAGCACTATCCGACTCATGATCTAGAACTCCCTGCTGTGGTACTAGCATTAAAGATGTGGAGGCATTATCTACTGGGTAATTTAGTACATCTCTACACCGATCACAAGAGCCTGAAGTACATCTTCACCCAAAAAGATTTAAATATGCGACAACGTAGATGGTTGGAGTTAATCAAGGATTATGAGATTGAGATCCACTACCATCCAGGCAAAGCAAATGTAGTCGCAGATGCTCTGAGCCGCAAGTCCCATGTCAACAATATTTCCATTACCTCAATGGAAGGAGAAGAAGAACTGAGTCTCTACTTGGTTCCATATGGGGCACTCTACAACCTTGCTCTCATTCCTACTATCAAGGAGGATATTATGGCAGCTCAGAAGGAGGACAAAGGGGTGTCGCATATTCGACAAAGAATGGAGAAGGGGGAGATGAAATGTTTTCGATGTGACGATGAGGGTACCCTCTGGTTTAAAAATCGTATAGTGGTACCCCAAAACACTCATTTATCCAAGTATTCCAATCATCCGGGAAGTAACAAAATGTACCAAGATTTGAGAAAGAAGTTCTGGTGGACTCGGATGAAGAGAGAAGTAGCAAAATACATATTCGAATGTGATACGTGTCGACGAGTTAAGGCCGACCATATGAAGGCAGCGGGACAACTTCAACCTTTAAGCATACCAGCTTGGAAATGGGAGGATATCAGTATGGATTTCATTGTTGGGTTGCCTTCCACCCTCCATAAGCACAACTCAAATTGGGTGATCGTTGACCGATTGACCAAATCAGCTCATTTCATACCGGTCAGTGTGGATTATGATGCGAAGCGGTATGCAAAACTTTATATCTCCAGAATTTTGTGTCTACACGGAGTACCCCGTACTATCATTTCAGATCATGGATCTATTTTCGTTGCTTGCTTTTGGGAGCATCTCCACGATGCATTGGGTACCCAACTGATTCGAAGCTCGGCTTATCATCCTCAGACTGATGGACAAACTGAACGGTTAAATCAAGTGCTAGAGGATATGCTTCATGCCTGTGCCATCCACCATGGAAGGAATTGGGATAATCATCTACCATTGGCGCCATATGAAGCTCTTTATGGCCAGAAGTGTTGCACACCCTTGAACTGGTGCGAATCTGGTGAACAAGTGGTATATGGCATCGACTTAATAAAAGAAGCCAAAGAGCAAGTACGCATTATTCAAACAAATCTCAAAGCCACTCAGTCTCGTCAGAAGAGCTATGCGGACAAACGACGTCGACCTCTTCACTTTGAGGTTGGGGATCAAGTTTATCTCCGGGTATCCCCTATGAAAGGTATCCATCGATTCGGAGTGAAAGAGAAGCTAGCTCCACGTTTTACTGGGCCATTCGCAATAATCAAAAGATGCGGACCTGTGGCATATCAATTGGAGTTACCGCCATCGCTGGCAGGGGTCCATAATGTGTTTCACATTTCTCAGTTGCGGAAATGTCTCAAAATCCCAGCGAATATACGTATTGAGGATTTGGAAACCATCCAACCAGATCTTACGTATTCCGAGCATCCAACCCAGATCATTGGTAAGAAGACTCGCACCACAAGAAGCCGCACCTTGCGTTTCTACAAGGTCTTGTGGAGCAACCACAGTGCTGAAGAAGCCACGTGGGAAAGCGAGGAGTATCTTAGAACGAACTACCGGACTTGTTAGCGGCATATGTTCGTTAGATCTTTTCCTTTTGCCTTCTTTTGTAATCTCGGGGCGAGATTCTTTTAAGGGGGGAGGAATGTAAAACCTTACTTTTATTGCATGTAAATTCAGTTATGAGTTTTGTGATCAACTATATTAGAGATCCAATATAGTGGTACACATGAACTTAATACCATCCAAACCTTTCTTGCACTCATGGTTAAATTTTATTAACATGAGTATTGGACTTCACCACTAATTCTAGAATGATTCTATTCACCTCTCTTCAAATTTTAGAATTATTTGGATGAAGTTTATTAAGGCAATTTAAAGTGCAGTACTAATTATAGAGGCTCTAAATTTTTCCTTGACCTTCTAATATTCTCAATAGCTTGCCTGCAAATATTTCAAGATTTTAGGAACTCATTTGCTATTTTATTTGAGATGCTTAGCAAATTTGAATCAAATTTAAATACGAATTTTAAATTCTTTTCCAACTTCTTTGAACATAAGATTTGGTTTCACCATTGTGTTCAGAATAATTCATTTATCATCTCCACAAAATTTCATGATTTTTGGAGTTGATCTTCTATTTTTAAATGAATTTTTAACTTTACTGCTGGAGTCTGACTGACCTGTGGGCCCCACAGGTCAGCCTCTGCTGAACGGATCAGCTCAGCCACCTGCCATCTCTGCACCGGAGCTCGCCCGCTCGACAGCGCACGCGCATGCAAGCTCCAGCGAGCTTCTTGCTTGCTTGCCGCGGCGCTATAAAAGGACCTGCCGCCGCTCCGGTGTTTCCCTTCCCCGATCGGTTTTCCCCCTCTCGCTATTTCTTCTCCGCCGCGCGCCATTGTCGCCGCTTGCCTCTGCTCCGTGGTGCGCCGCCGTTTCACGCAGTTTCAAGCCACGATCCTAAAAGCTTAAAGGTGCGCCTAGTCGAGCTCTAACTCGCGGTGCAAACCGTTTCCTTTTTCATTGAGAAATGAGCAAGTTATCAGTCTTCTTCTTTCCGGCCGATGTGAGGAAGCTCGCTCGGTTT
Organism: Tuctoria greenei; assembly: GCA_036927565.1. Taxonomy (NCBI): domain Eukaryota; kingdom Viridiplantae; phylum Streptophyta; class Magnoliopsida; order Poales; family Poaceae; genus Tuctoria; species Tuctoria greenei. The sequence goes on along the minus strand of JAYESD010000011.1, from coordinate 104,143,683 downwards.
CCGTTTCAATTCCGTTTCTACAAGTAAATATTCTTTGCAATTGCTTAGATATAGTTTCTATAGGTCCTAGCGCTCCTACCTAAGCAAAAACGCCAAAAAGTTATCGAGCAACGGCCGAGGAAATCGAGTTTTGCTCGCCGCCGGTGAGGAAGCCTCGGTTCGCCGTCAAGCTCATAGTTTTCGATTGTTTCTCCTCTCCCACGTCCAGTTCCTTGATCTGCATCGTCCCAGGAAGGTTTCGAAGAAGGTCCCGAGTGGTTTGAACTACTCTGGAGTGAGTTCCAGGTTGCCCGAGCGCTCAGCGCTGCCGCCGCCGTCGCACAGCCATTTCCGGCGAGTTTCTGGTCCCATCGACTTCACTGTCGTGCTCAGTGACTCCAAAACCCCTAGGCGGCGAGTTTGGTCTGTCGGTTTATCCGGCAGCGAGCTCGCCGACGAGTCACCGCCGCAGGCGCCGCCTCACGCGGGCGTTGGCCCGAGGTGGGAGACAACCCCGTGGGGCTCACCTGCCAGTAGCTGCGGGATCACGGTGCGGCTGGGATTCCATGCGGCTGTGCGCAAAGAAATCTGTGGACCACGGTGTTGCATTGACCAGAGCACGCCACGTGGCCCATGGGACCCACCCGATTGAATTTGAATTCTGGCGCCAATATTTTATTAAATTAATTCCAGAAAATTGTTCACATTTCTAAATTGAATATCTCTCTGCAGACTACTCCAAAATCTTCAAACAAATTTTTGTTTGAAAGCCCTTGAGCTCTAGTTTCTTTTAGTACCAGATAGGTTCTGTGAAACTTAATTTTAAATTCTGTCGAAAATAATCTTTCCAAATACAAACACAATTTTTCCAGATGAACCTTCCACTGGAAAAATCCCAAAAATTCACATAAAGTACCTTGACCTATTCTTAGTTACCAGAAAAATTTTGGGAGCCATTGAGCCTGTTTAGCTTGGTCAGATTTCCAATTCTTTCCTGCTGGTTCAGTTTTCTTCCAAAACTGTATTCAGAAAATAGTATCATTTTCTAAATTCAGTTTCTCCCAGAAGAATTGCCCTAAAAATCCCCAAATAAAATCCTGTATGATCCTTACACCCTAAGCAAACAGTCTGTACAGTTGGATTGGTATGAGACCCTGTTTATCATCCTGGTAATTCAATCATCTTTTTCCTTGATTGATTTATCCCAGATGTTCAGTTGCTTTGTTATACCCCAAATTTGGACTGAACATTCCTTTAGTCATGTACTAGCTCCTGTACAAATTTGAGATTTATTAGACCTAATCTTCTAGGCCAAATTCAGTTCCTAAACTGAAAGATAATTGGTTAAGCTTATTCAATTAGTAAATAATTGCCAAAGGGCTTAACCACATTGATTATCTTTTGCTCCTTGCCAAAAATCTCTATCATAGTCATTAGTATGTCTCAACAAAGTCCCAAAGCCAATTAAGATCATCACTTGCTATGATCATTAGATGTTAATTTGTATAATTTTTATAGTTATTATTTCAAAATCATTCATATACCATATTGTATGCATGACGTGTAGTGACCCAAGTCGAGGAGGCACCGGAGGCAGTGGAAGTGTACCTTCCTGATACTAACCCCGACTCGGACCTGCATCCAGGCAAGCCCCGGTTTGCATTTAAGTCATTTATAAAACTTTACTTTATCACTATGATGATTAGTCTATGAATTGTGCATTACGTTTAGGATGATTGATACTCCACTTGCATGGCCAAAAATCCCAGGGATTGGTGGGAACGAGTTACCGTTTGACCTATAGTAACTGCTTTGCTAATGCATAGGAAATTCGATAGAAGTTGAGTAGTTCGAATCTACTCGCGAGAGATGTAGGACATATCACACAGGATTGGTTAGATAGAAAATGGCTTAATATAATGAAATTGAGACCGAGCAGGGAATGGATAGGAAGCGGCGAGAATTGAGTCTCGGTCGCATAGCCCTGCCTGTGTCGATTAAGGCCCGTCCGTATGCAGCCCCTTCGGACAAGCTTGACTTGTACCGGCAACATAATGGATATATGGGCTCCCGTAAACTGACGTAGCTTGGTCACTTGGGTGTCGAGGCATACCGTTCCGTTTTATAGGTGTGGGTTGAGGGCAGCAAGGTGTAAATCCGCTGGTGGGCACGTCAGAGTACGCCCCACACAGGGACCTCCTGCTAGTGACGGATCGACCGGTTTGACATTTGAGTGTCTTGCGAAAGGTTGCCATATATGACTGGTACTAAAGTGTTATGTAGGTACTGCGCGAAGTACTCGCTGGCATTTCTGAAAGTGCGTATGTGTCGTGTTGTCCGGGTGTGTTCTGATTGCAATCACTGTCCCTCGCAGAAATAGAGTACCACTTGTTCACTGAGCGGTGACGTAGTAAATACTAAAGAAGCCAGAAAATCATATTATATTGAATTATAATTACTTTGCAACCTTGTATGGTTTAGAGATAGTACAATTAAAAGTTTACAATTTCCCCATACTTTAGCTGTAATAGCATTATGTGCTCTGAGCATGTCATATCATCGGTAAAACGTTTCTTGTTTGATTGTGGATCCCATGATGTGTCGTGCTTGGAGAATGTCATTTGCTACTTAAAACTTGATTATAAGGATCCACTTGTAGGCGAGTCATTTATGCTTCACCTTACCTATGTTTAGTGTCCCCTTGCATATGTCTAGTGAGACGGGTTAGTCTTGCTGAGCCTTATGCTCACGTTTGCAGTTAACGAGTTCTTGCAGGTTATATAATGGATGAAGGGTTTGATGATGAGGCTGCACCACCTCCAGGGTGTACAGCCGAGTGGGAACCCTGCACGCCGCCGTAATTCAGTGTTGCTAGTGCAATGTATCCAAGGCATGGATAACTTTGCTTTTGCATAGCTAGTGCTGATAGCGTAGCTATGATATATATGTTTCTTTCCTTACGCTAGTATTGTAAAACTTCTGCTGTATGATAAATAAAAGACTTCGTCTTGTACTTTATTCAGGTTCTATTCTTGTATACTGTTGGGTGTCGCATCGCACGACACCACCCAATGAGATCCTCGGATGTCAGGATTCTGGTCCCCACATATGAGTTACTTGGCTTATATTACTTCGTGAAGCGCAAGAACTGTCCCTTCAAGTACTTGAAGTCGCCCCCCTACGGAAAATGGGATGAATAGAAGAAGGATTGGGTCATCATTGCAGCAGAGGAGCATGATAGGCTGGAGCTGCCCCTGGGTCTCCCCAATGTTGACACCGATGCTTGGAACGTAATTTCGCAGCTATCGGATGCATTCAAGCCCGCCCTGGCCAGAATCCAAGAATGTGTGGAGGGTGGAGTGACCCCCCAGATTGTTTTTGGAAACTTCTTGATGAACAGGTGGGCTCCATTGAAGAAAAAGGAGAAGCTCGCCTGGGCCTTCAACAGTTTCATGGATACCGACTGGATTGAAACCAGTCTGAAATCCAACTTGGATGATGAAGCTTTGAAGCTTCATCTGAAGAAATTTCAGCCTAGGTTGGCAGCTGATGATGCCTTATCTCCGCCGGCTGCTTTCCTTCTTCTGAACACGACCCCAGAGGTTAGCAGAGAGCTCAGGAGGAAGATACTGGCACTGGATGATATCGACGAGGTGGAGAGGTGTAGGACCTCCAGGGTTGTAATCCCTGGAGCTTCAAAAGAGGTGACCAACCCTGCTTTGAGCTAGAGGGTGGAAGACATCGGCAAGGGCAAGGGCAAGGAGCCGGCCGAACCATCCAACCAGAAGATGAAACTGAAGCACGATGATGGGAGGTCCGTCATGCATGATCCATCTGCAACTTCTCCTTCTCCCTTGCGAGGGAGATCTTCTGCGGCCACACCTCCTCTGGTGCAAGCGTCTTAAAGAGGCGCTAGCTCCGGACACTCGACTGCAGTCTTGGTGTCAGCGAGGGGCTCCAAGTCTTGAGGTTCTTCCTGGCCAAGGGAGACCTTGACTGGGGCAACGCCAATGACAACGGCAGGCTCCGGGCAACATTCCAGAGCTCCCTCTGCGCCAATCACAACATGCTCTGGCTCTGAGCCTTCGGTGAAGAGGTTCCGCGCTGATTGGGGAGGTAGCTTTCCAAGGTAAGCTTTGTTTTTTCACCTTGACTTGCTACTATTATTTTTTTCATGTTTGAATCTTAACTTTTTGACTGCAGGGCATCAAAGTCAGGGTTTAAAGCTTCGACCTCTGTTGCAGCTACTGGGGCTGCACAAGCTGAAGCTCTGGCTTCAACTATCAAGCCCCCTCAAGTGGTGGCTGAAGACACGGCAGCTCCAGTGCCAGCTTTTGTGGTCTTGGATCCAGAAGAGGTGCCTGAAGCTCACGTGGTAGCGCCGGACCACGGGGGGGACGTTGAAGACGCACCACCGGCAACAACGCCGGAAGTTGAGGCTCCAGTGCAGGAGTTGGAGATGTTGGAAGCCCCAGTGTCTAAGCCGGAGGCTACCAAGGCTCCGGTTCCTACACCAGAAGTTGTTGCGGGGCCAGCGGTACCAGAAGCTCCGGCCCTTGAGCCGGAAGTCATTGAAGCCCCGACCGTTGAGCCGGAGGCAATTGAAGCCACGACCACTGAGCCGGTGATGGTCGAAGCTCTGGCCTCAGAACCAGAAGCTGTTGAAGGTCCGGTTGCTGAGTCGGAGATGCTTGAAGCTCCAGTTGCTGAACCGGAAGCATCTGACGTACCAGCGCTTGAGCTCCAACCGTCACCGGGTGAAGCTCCAACCGTCGCCCCGGAGGTGAATGTTCTGAAGGTGTCCACGTCGGAGCCGGAGCACCAGGAAGAACTGGCGGCGGGCTCTCCACCTATGGAGCCAATAACTGAGGACCTGAAAGCAGGATCTTCAACTTCTGCTCTAGAGGTGGGAGTTCCCCAGTGGGATCTTCCTCAACAGCAGCCTAAGAGCTCCCGGCGGGCGGCCCCAGTGCCACAAAAGCTCAGGGAACCACTCTTGTGGAGTGGGACCCAATTTTTGTGATGGAGAATCCCCTGGAACCAACGGAGTTGATCCCAGCAGGTCCGGAGCCCATCCCCTTGTAGTTGACCATAGACAATGCCTACTCAAGTCTTCGACAAGTTCATCTCGCCTTTGATCATGTGAGCAAGGTCCTTGAAGAGGGGTGCCATACCTTGTGGCATTGGCGCAACAGGCTCCACTTCGAGACCAAGCTTGCACAAACAAGGCTTGCTGATCAGAAGGAGTCGATCAAGAGGGAGATGTCTCGAATGGAGTACTGGGGCAAGCTGCTGGAGGAGAAGGAAGCCACCATGAGGGCCCTTGATGCTAATTCTTGGGATATTCTTGAGAGTGCTATTGAGAGGAATGATGTTGCTGATGAGCATCACACCATTCTGACTGCACTGAATGAGATTCTCCAGAAGCGCCGGGCGGATCTTGATGCAAGGGAAGATAAGCTCCTGGAGCAACAGGAGGATATTTTAAAGAGGGAGGAGGAGGTCACCCAGAAATTGACTCTAGGTGAACAAAATTTGGCACATCGCAACAAGAAGTTGGATATGTGGACTGAGGAGAAAGAAAAGTACTGGAAGCTGGGGCAGGATCTCTCGAAGAGAGAGAGAGTGACGTTGCCACCAGAGAAGGGAAAGTGAAGGGCAGGGAGAAGGACCTGGCCGAACGGCAGAACTGCATCCACCTCTGGGAGACGGAGCTAACCAACCGCGAAAAGCAGGTTGCTGAGAGTATGCAGCAACATGACAAAGTAGTGGAACGCCTTGCTTGGGAGAGTTTGGAGCTAGCGGCCGCCCGAAGGTCACCGCGGGAGCTGTGGAGCTCGAAGGCAACTGAGTCCCTAATGGTATGGGACTTTCATGGATCCTTGTGCCTCTTGGTTTCAGTCCAGTATGCCCTGAGGACCCAGCGCAGGAGCTGCGCCAAACATCGGTGGCACTTGGCTCTGTTGGCAGCAAACTCAACACGATGGGTGATGTCATCGCTGATCAGCTGGAGACAAAGGGTAAATCTCTGTCCAAGAACGTCGCCGAGTATGTCTTGGCGTGTTACAGAAGCCGAGACCCCCAGTTCTCTCTTGATCCAGTCTTTGAAGGAACCATTGCCGAAGAGGAGGATGCCGCCAGAGCTAGTGTCCAAGAGGTGCTGAGAAGGTTGCTTCATTTCTCCATCGGACTTAGATCCTCCAGTAGCTAGGACCATTTTCTTCTGCCCTTTGCTGTAACCCCAATTTTTTAATCCAGTACTTGAAATGAATGAAGTCCATTGAAATGAATGAAATCCATCAACTGTTTTTGTAATGAATTTCATTTTTTTCTTGAACATACTGTGCTTTGGCTTGTTGGCCCCCTGGTAGATTGCACAATTGGAGTGTGAACAGGTACCAAAAGGATTTTACAGTATGTTGATGACCTGAATGCTTCAAACTTGTAAATGTAAGGTCCAAAGTCTTTATCTCCGATACTTGTCATGTCACGTCGACGACTAGGCCCCTGGGGCACTTAGAGCTTGATAGATCCAGTAGCGCCCGATGCCAACGCACGAATCGTCGGCGATAGGCACCCTGGGGGTTGTCGGAGCTTAGTAGCTCCGACGGCACTCACTTTCAACATATAAAATGTCAAAAGTGGGCCCCCTTGGAGGATGTCAGAGCTTAGTAGCTCCGGCATTGTCCACCATCACTATGAGTTTCTGTTTTTCCTGCACATTAAATACAAGAAAAAAGTAAAATTCATCCTCTTGTCTATAAATTGTTTGTGACTTCTCATTTTTATTTAAGCTCTAGATCTGAAGAAACTCGATATGATGACAAGTATATTGATATAATCTTTCTAGATCCACATGCCTTTTTAGTGCTCACCCGACTAAGGCCTGCCGGAATGTAGGTAGAGTGGCATACTTAGGGTGCAGGACCAGGCTAAGTCGATAGCACACTCCGGACCTATATTGGCTTGGCATTCAGGCAAGTAGACTATGCAGCAATGTCAAGACCCAAATATACCAACAATATAACTTGTAACAAATATGAATTACTGGGACTAAAACTTTAAAAAGAATTACACAACCTCATTATAGACAAGAAGGGTAATAATAATTTGGTATATCGAGCCTTGTACAAAAATAAATGCACGTGGAATCTGTTTTCATGTAACAATGTCTTTCTTTATAGGTCCGGATTACAGGGGAGACAAGGACACACTTAGGGTGCAAGACCAAGCTAAGTGCGCTATACATCTTATACTAGCCCAGGCAGGTAGTTACACTTTTAGTGTTGTGACTGTATCAAGTGTTACTTGAACTTCTGGGACCCTCTTGGAGGGGTCCGTATATTCTCCCGAAAGACCTACTCGTCTCTGTATATTGACTCTATAACATACATTGTCCATAATTACAAACTCACCTCCGTGATTCTAAGCATAAAACTTACGGTGGTGCTCGATGTTCCAAGGATTAGGAAGCGGAGTCCCATCCTTAGTTGCCAAGCGAACACATCCGAGACGGGATACTTTGATCACTCGGAAGGGACCTTCCTAGCTGGGGGAATGTTTGTTCATCCCTTCACGAGTTAGTATTTTCCGCAGCACCAGATCGCCTTCCTCAAGCTGTCAGTTGTGCACATGCCTTTGATGGTAGCTGCCGGAGCGCTTGGCGATAGTGAGCATTCCAGATAGCTGCTTGGCACCTTCCCTCGTCCACAAGGTCAAGGTCTTCACGCCGAAGCTGGTCCTGTGTGGCTTCATCGAAGGTCCGGACCTGGAGGGACCCCATGGTGATCTCTCCGGAGGAATGATTGCTTCAGCTCCGTACACCAGGAAGAAGGGTGTCTCCCAATTGACCGTTTAGGTGTTGTCCTGTTCGCCCACAATGTGGACGGAAGCTCTTCAATCCATTTGGCTCTGTGCTTTTTCAAGCGATCATACGTGCGCGTCTTGAGTCCTTTTTAGATTTCTGCATTTGCTCTCTCGGCTTGGCCATTTCTTGCTGGGTGAGCTACTAAGGCGTAGCTTAGTTGAATGCTGAAGTCTTCACTATATTCTTGAAATGCAGCACCTGTAAATTGGGTTCCATTGTCAGTTATGACTTTGTTTAGAACTCCAAATCTGCATATAATGGACATCAAGAACTTGATAGCTGATTGCTTGTTAATTCTCACAAGTGGTGTTGCTTCTGGCCACTTGGTGAACTTGTCGATGGCGACATATAGGAACCTTTAACCTCTGACAGCTTTTGGGAATGGTCCCAAGATGTCCATTCCCCACACGGTGAATGGACACGTGGGAGGTATCATTTGCAGTGATTGAGCCGGTGTGTGAATCTGTTTTGCATGGAACTGGCACGCTTCACTCTTTTTCACTAGCTCGACTGCATCCTGGAGTGCTGTAGGCCAGTAAAAGCCATGCTGGAAGGCTTTACCAACCAACGTGCGGGAAGAAGTGTGGTTCCCACCCTCGCCTCCATGGATTTCCGCAAGGAGCTCGTGGCCTTCTTCCTTTGCAATGCACCGCATTAGGATGCCGTTGGCACCGCACCGGTAGAGATCCCCTTCTACCAATGTGTATATTTTAGCCAATCTTACGATCCGATCAGTGAATACACCGTCTTCAGGAAGGATGTTGTCCTTCGAATATCTCTAGAGATCCGATATCCATGCATCTGAGCTAGCTTTAGTTTCTGAGCATTGCGTGGTGGGTTGCTCAGAGCTTCCGTCAGCACCAACGACCCTTTGTGGATGCCATGGTAACAGGGCCACCAGGACTGCCAGCTCCAGGGTGCTGGTCTCGCCCCCTTCGCTCAGTTCGGAAGGCTGAGCTGTTGGTCTTGATAACCTTCGGACAAAAATTCCATCATGAACCAAAGCTCCAGTTGAGGCCTTCGTCGAGAGTTTTTCAGCTTCAGCATTATGAAAACGCCGAACATGGTGGAGATCCAAGACTTCAAAGTCCATCTGAAGCTCCTGGACTTCGAGGAGATAAGCAGCTAGTTGTGGATTGTTGCAGCAGCATTCATGTTTGAGTTGTTTGATGATGAGCTGCGAATCACCCTTTACTAGTATCTGTTTGACACCAAAGGATAGTGCCATCTTGAGTCCGTAGATAAGAGCTTCATACTCCGCCATGTTGTTGGTCGCCTTGAAATAAAGGTGAACCATGTACTTGACCTTCTCCTCGATCGTAGCAAGGAGAAGGATTCCAACTCTGGCCCCTTGGATCTGCACGGAGTCGTCGAAGTAGAGAGTCCAGTGATGTTTTGTGAAGACCGGGACCTTGGGTTCCGACATCTGCTAACTGGGGCCGCCAGGGTTTGATGAAGAAGGAGTCCACTCCGCCACGAAGTCAACCAAAGCCTGACTTTTTATTGTTTGTCGTGACACAAATTCGAGATCAAACTCGGCTAGCTTCGCTGCCCATATTGCAATGTTCCCAGTAGAATTAGGGTTATGCAATATAGCACGCAGTGGATAAGAAGTTACCACTGATATTTTGTGGGCTTGGAAGTAGTGACGGAGCTTCCTCGAGGCAATAATAACTGCATAAGGCGGTTTATGCACCTCAATGTATCTCGTCTTGGCATCATGGAGTACTTCACTGATGAAGTACACTGGACGCTGGACGGTCTGGACCCTCTCGGAAGGGCCCAGAGCTTCCTCTCCAATGACCCGGACCCTCCCGGAGGGGTCCAAATCTTCTTGTTGAGCTTCATGGACCCTCTCGGAGGGGTCTGAAACTTCTTCTTGTTCAACCCAGACCTTGTTGGAAGGGTATGGGTCATCTTGGTCAGCCAGATGTACCCCCTCAGGAGTGTAGGGTTGGTCTCCTAGCATTCCACCTTGAGATTCTGTGTCTGGGGGCTGGGACCCAGACTCGCCTTCAGGTAGCTCCGAACCCTCCTAGAGGGGTCTAAGCTCCTGGGCTTTACATGGCTCCGGTCTTTCCACGACCAGGACCATGCTGACAATGTTCATGGTTGCAGAAATGTAGAGCAGTAAAGGCTCACTAGGATTCGGAGCTACCAAGATTGGTAGTGTGGTGAGGAGCTGCTTCAACTCTTGAAACGCCTTTCCGACCTCTTCAGACCAATGAAATGGTCCAAACTTCCTCAATAGTTTGAAGAAGGGTAGCGCCCGCTCTGCCAGTCTTGAGATGAATCAGATGAGTGCAGCTAGACATCCAGTTAACTTCTGGACATCCTTGATGCGAGATGGGGGCCGCATATCTTCAAATGCCTTGATCTTCACCGGATTTGCTTCAATTCCTCGGTGAGTCACCATAAAGCCTAGAAGCTTCCTGGATAACCCCGAAGACACACTTGTCCGAGTTCAACTTAGTGCGCATGTTGGGCAAGTTGTCTAGATGGCTTGTAAGTTATCAAGGAGTGACTCATTGTTCTTGATCTTCACGACGATGTCATCGACGTACACCTCCACCAAGTCTCTAATTAGCTCTCCAAATGTTTTGTACATAGCTCACACAAAGGTTGAAGCAGCATTTTTGAGACCAAAGGGCATGGCATTATAACAGTACAATCGATCTATTGTTATGAAGGCAACATGCCCTTCATCTTCCTTAGACATTTGGATTTAATGTTATCCAGAATATGCATCTAAGAAACATAATAGCTCACACCCAGAAGTGAGTCCACTATCTGATCTATTCTAGATAGTGGAAATGGATCCTTTGGACATGTCTTATTTAATGTGGTGTAGTCGATACACATCTGAAGCTTCTCGAAATCCTTGGGTACAACGGCTGGGTTTGCCAGCCATTTTGGATGGAAGACTTCCCGGATGAATCCAGCTTCGTGTAACTTCTTAATCTCCCATCGGATGATGTTTTGCCGCTTGATTGATTGCTTCCGGGGCTTCTGGTGTACAGGTCGAGCATCGGGATAAATTTTCAGATTGTGCTCAATCACATCCTTAGGGATCCTAGGAATTTGCGACGGTTGCCAGACAAACTCATAAACATTCACCCGGAGGAAAGTGATGAGCGCGAGTTCCTATTTGTTATTCAGACCTCCCGATATACGGGTAGTCTGAGCAGCATCGGAACCAATTTGGACAACTTTGACAAGAATGTTGGTGTCGCTGCTTGGCTGAACACGAGGTGTAGAGGTAGAGCCTCGATGATGATTGCTCGGTGGGTTCGGAGCTGGCTCCTCACAGGATGCTTCCTCCTGTGTTGTAGCAAGGGCATGGAGTTCCTCTAGTGCAGTAATTCCTGATGTGCGATCCTCGCGAACCTGTAGAATGCCTGCAGGTGTGGGCATCATCAATATCAAGTAGCCATAGTGAGCGGCAGCCATGAACCTGTACACGGCAGGCCTGCCCAGTATGGCGTTGAACGGCATGCTGATCCGCGCCACATCGAAGACTAGCTTCTTGGTTCTGTAGTTCTCCCGAGTCCCGAAGGTCACCGGGAGTGTGATGGAGCCGAGAGGAGTAATGGCCCCCGGACCTACCCCAAAAAAAGGTAGAGAGGGGCTAAGGTCCAAAGTTCAGAATTTGAGCTTGACGAAGGCCTCAAAGCTTATGAGGTTCAGTCGTCCACCTCAATCCACCAGTACATGGTGGAGTTGAAAATTGTTAATGATCAGAGACACCATCAACAGGAGCTGGCAAGCTCTGATCATGTTACTAGGGCAGCCCGAAGCGTCAAAAGTGATGGAAGTGTCCATCCACTTCTGATGAGGTTCCGCCCTAGTGGTGGGAGCTGCAGCGGCCATGTCTCGCCGCATTCTCTTTAGGATGCGGCGGGAGGTAATGTCCCAAGAACCACAATAAATGGTGTTCATGGTCTTCCGACACTCGTTGTCAGAGACGTCGGAATCATCGTCGACAGTGTTGTAGACAGCCTTCAGGACTTTCTTGGGATCCTAAAAACCTAGCTCCTCGTCACCCGGAGCTTCGTCGACTTTTTGCTTTCCTTCTCGCTGGTGGAAAGGAGCTTCTTCCAGACACTTGTTATAGCGCTTCGCAAGGTTTTGGACCTCCCGACATTCTTCTGGACTGTCCCTGTCCATCTTGTGGATCGAACACCACACTTTGGAACTGCCTCTGTCTTCTGACCATGGTCGAGGTCGTTCCTCGGGGTGTGGCCCCTGACCACCCAGAGCTGCAGCAGCCGCAACAGTAGGTGCACCGACCGACGGCTCTTTCTTGCCGTTGGATTTCTTCTTCTTTTTGCCACTACCGGAGGTAGTGGCTTAAACCTTGGAGGACTTATTATTGGCCTCCGGAGCTGGCTTTGAGTGCATCTCACGTCCCTCCGTAGCTTTAGCATAGTTGTCTGCTAGGCCGAAGAGTTCTGTGATGCTAGTGATTTCTTTGATCGCCAGCTTCTCCAACATCTTCTTGTCTCGAACGCCCTGTCTGAATGCAACAATAATAGAGGCACTTGAGATGGATGGGGTGGTATTACGTACCTGAGAGAATCGCTAGATAAAGGATCACAATGATTCTCTCGTTTTTCGCTGCACAGCAAAGAGGTCCAGTTCAGTGCCAGGTCGGAAGTATGAACTCTCGAAGTTGGTAGTGAATTGTTGGCATAGCTCCGTCCAACTGTTGATGGAGTCAGGCAGGAGGCTCATAAGCTAGGACCTAGCAGTCCCAATTAAGGCTACTATGAAGTAGTTGGGCATGACAACCTCATTACCCCCCGCTGCAAGTATAGCGGTGGAGTAAATTTGAAGGAATTTGGTGGGGTTGACAGTCCCATCGAATTTCTTCAGCAAATTTGGCCAGAATTTCTATGGTCATCTCACCATGTGTAAATGTATAGCCAGGGCAAAACAACCACCTCCTACTCCCTGAGGGCAGGGTTGTCTCGAGCATCTCGCCTCTCGCGAGCACGCTTGATATAGACGCGGTTGTCCTACTGCCGATAACGGCGATCAAGTTCCGGCCGCAGGTCGTGAGTTGACATCCTGGTGATGGTGTGGGTGCGTCGTGCCCCGGAAAGCAGCGAAGTCACGAGCTGGGATGCAGCACGTCTCCTGGGCTACTAGACTTGTGGACCAAGTCTACCTCACAAAATCCGCCGTTGTGAAGGTGCCTGCACTGAAGGGGGAGGACCCTGATTGCTGATACCAGCGGTTGCAGCTCCAACCAGATGGTCAACATCAGCTCTCCACTGCTCCATAGCACCCTGGGGTGCTCCTGGAGGTGGTGGGTGTTGTAGGAGAGCTTGCCCGACAATGAGCGCATGCTCAGGATTGTTGTTTGTCGATGCGGTGATCGACGTAGATGCCCCATCTTGTCGCCCATCATTGTTTGCCGGAACAGATGGCGGCTGTGGTGGTATAGCGACCACCGGAACAATGGAGCCCGTTGGTTGCTGCATGTTGGAGAGATTGCCTCCAGCAGGCTATTCAACGTGGTTGCCGTTGGAAGATCATGCAACACAGTTCACCATCTTGCAATCTCAGGCGCCGCCCTTCCTGGCACGCCAAATGTCGAAGTGTAGCAACGACACTTCCCCCGTTACTACTAAATTGTATCCCGTGAAGATTCTTGTGATGGTTTGGGCGCGCGGAAATCAGAATCAAGATGATGACACAAAAGTTTTACATGGTTCGGGCCGCCTAAGCGTAATACCCTACTCCACGGGGTGTGTTGTTGTATTGACGGTTTCAGTCGTGTTGGCGGGCGTATGAGCTTGTGTCTCTCAGCTTCGTACAGTGCAGTCCTTTTATAGTCCAAGGACAGGCCGTTATAACATTTTTCTGGCCCGACATGTGGCCCTGGCGTATTTAATAGCCTAATACACTATCTATGAGTATTAAGCATGGTTAATAGTTTGATAACGTGCCTTAATAGCTGTGTTACCCATATTAACAGCACTGATCGTGTGTCATTAATATAGCCTTAATGACACGTAATCAAGTCTTGTAACTGCCGCTTTAACCGTCCCTTGAATGTCTGTGCTGTTGGAGATATGTCAGCGTACTCGTTGGTGGTGTAGGTATGGAGGCTTCACATGTGGCAGCTTCGGAGCTTCCCTTTGCTGGGGGTTAGGTCTGGGGTCATTGTACACGTGTTGACTGCAGAGCTTCCCAATGTTGGGAGTTTAGCTCCGGACTTACGTTACACGTGTCAACCCCGGAACTATTCATATGATGGAAGCGGGTCCAGTGCAGTGTGAGATGTGGGTCCTGAGGAGACCTTGAACTCTGACTGGTGGAACTCTCTTGCACTTCATGAGGTATCCTGGGGTACTCGATACGCAGGGTAAAGACATCTAACATTGTGTGTACAATGAAATTTAACTTTGTGTTCATGTCTAGATGAGCAAGCAACATGTTTATTAGAAGCTGAATGAGACAGTACCCCTGTAGATTTGAAAAACACCTTTTTTTTGTATAAGAACTGTTTCAATCGATCCACTTGCTAATGACATTACAATTTTAGGTGGATGTTCCTTAGCATGAGCATGAGAATCAAAACCTAAACCAGTTTTATCATTGCAAGACTTGGAAGAATTCAGCAGCAAGTTTAGATTTCTATTCCCATTACAAAACCGCTCTAGTGTCCTATTCATGTCATCAAGTTTCTTTGACAAGTCTAGGTAGTTTTCACATGAAGTTTTTCCTTTTAGTTTTCAATTAGAACAATATTTAACTTCATGAGAACGTAAAACATTGCTCAATATAGAAATCTCATTCATAGCATTTTGTAGATTCTTATCAAGATCATCACAAGTAGAACAATGCAAATCAATTGTAGAACAGCTAGCATCTTTCAGATTTTATCATTAAGTTCAGCAAGCTCTCTGTTTTTTTCATTTTCTAACTCAAGTTTATCAAGTGTGGAGGTGTGGGCACTTCTTAGAGAGGACAATTGTTCATATATTAAATCACATGAGGAACAAAAATCATTACTAGGAAACAAAGATTTCAAACGATTAATTTCAGATCCTAGTGACTCAATTTTAACAGAGTGACTCAATTTTAACAGAGTGACTCAATTTTAATAGAGTGACTCAATTTTAACAGCACGGTCCCTAAGCTCTTTTGTCCTTTTTCTTAACTATAACAGTGGCACAAGAAATAGCATCACACATTTCTTCGCAAGTAGGACATACCTCTTCATTGTCGTTGTTGTGTTCTGCCTCATCCATACTTGATCTTGACTTGCCCGCCATGAAGCACAAGTTTGCCAAATCATCTTCATCCTCGTCACTTCTGATGTCCGCATCGCTCGAGCCAAGTTCTTGAAGTGCGGAGATAAAACTATTCACCAATTGGTGTCCTGTAAAACCTTTCTTTTTCTTGTTGTTGTCTGCAGAGGAGTGCTTCGTCCTTGTTTGCTTTTCATCACGAGAAGTAGTACCTGAAAGGTTAGGGAAATCCATGTTAAAATGTCCTCTCTTGCCACATTCGAAGCGTCGTTGATGTCTGGCACTCCCTCTCCTTGTAGTTCTCACATTTTGCAATGCTTTTGAGAACCGAGTAGAGACGAGTGCAAGTTCTTCCTCTATAAACTCTTGAATCTGTTCAAGGGTTAGAGAGGACAACAAATCAAGTGTTCCACAAGATGAAGATTGGCTGAAGCTAGGCATGTCATGTTGAGAAACAAATGCAAGAGTCTTCTTGAGGTTCTTACGTGAGATTATGTTGATTTCATGAGTTTTCACTTTAGAATATAGGACGTCTAAAGTAAGTGTACTCGTGACAGTAGATTCACGAATAGATGTGACTTTCATTTCCTAAATTGACAAGTCTAATGCACTTAGTAATTGTCTAGCATTTTCAGCATCTGAAGAATTAACATTGATGCTACACAAGTTGTTGAGAATTTTATTAAAGCGAGCAAATAGGTCATCGATGGACTCACCTGGTTTCATCTCAAAGTGCATGAACCCTTTTTGAACATGTCTTTCCTTACCTCCTTGATCATGTTGGATCCTTCGTGGTAATCACATAGAGCTTTCCAAACATCCTACGCAGATCAAAGGTGAGCAACACAGTCGAAATCACTTTGAGTTAGTCCTTGTATGATCAGGTTCCAAGCCTTGTCATTACTGTCGACATCTCTATGATTTGTAGCTATAACTTGATCATTTGGCAGACTTGGTAAGGCTTGTACACCTTTTCCCATATTGCAAAGCATTGCGCCTGGATGACAGCTTCCATACGTGCCTTCCAACCCTTAAAATCAATACCACTAAACACACTATGTTTTGCTGAGTATTTTTCCATGATGATTAGTCAAAAACACCTTCAAATCACAAAACATAGAGCATCGTGGCTCTGATACCAATTGTAGGATTGAAGAGCATGTGAAAAGCTACCAGAGGAGAGGGTGAATGGTAGATTACAACTTTTTTAGCGGAAGAAACGTAAACCCCTCAGCAGAAAATTAATCTGTTAAAGAAATCGTGTGTGCGAATTTAGACGTGATAAATTGTGACAAAACCATAATATATTGTGGAGGATCAAGTCACAAAGACGTCACAACAAGAATCACAAAAATCCGTTAAAAAAAACTTAAGTTACGATCGAAAGATCGAACACAGGTCCATCTATTCTCCCTAGTCAAAATCAGATTTGTAACACTGCAAAGAAACTCGTGTACATCAGAAACCACAAATCCAATGACCGTGAAATTTTTACGAATAATATATTATCATTTTTTGAAGACAACCCAGAAAAAATCACATCAGTTAGATCTTTAAAACTCGAGTTATGATAAAATCACCAAAGAAAGGTAGTGCTGTGCAGAAACTCAGCGAGAAAAACTTGTCTGACACAAGTCGGATGAACAAGGCACAAAAGTTCCTTTAAACTACGGTTTTTATTCAATAGAACACAAGAGGAACATACAAAAGTCCATGCACCACGACCTCTGGCCTCTCTTCCTTATATAACCAGCAACGAGGCCAACCCAAACCAAACTAGGACTCGTATCCTACTTAGTTTCTACCAAAACTTTTCATAACCGCTCAAGACTCTTCTATAGGCAAATAGAAGCAATCTTAAAACTTACAAACACCTTAGGAACATATCCAACATTCCTAAAACAACTCAACTTCGTGACCCTATCATAACCAACTCAAATCTTTCCATATTTGAGTCAAACATAACTCAGCCGCAGCCTAAGTCCATAACAAGGCCAGTTGGACCTTTCCGACCAATTTTTTACGTACGCTTCTCTTCATCACACCTTGGAACCATGTTGCCACGTCCATGCACTCCTTGCACGCATGCAAACATCTTCCAACGACGTCCACGATACATTCATATGCATTGTTCTTGATTCAAACATGCTGTACAACCTCCCGATCAACTCAATCACAATTTCTCCCGAACTTGGTTTTTGAACCTCATCTTCTCCCTAAGACTTGTTTAATGGAGTCACCACCCATGTATTAAACTCAAGCAACACCTGCACATGAATAAACAACTGATACTTGCGAGCACAAGTCCTTAACTTGACTCACATTAGTTCCGAAACCACAACACCTTACACGAGCACCTCATGTCAGCATGTTGCAAACCATAGCAAAACATTAACCACCATGATAAGCCAAAATGCATCAAAAACATAGTAAAAGAATACTAAGAAAACTTTTCATAAGTGTAAAGCAAGTTCGAAACATTGCAAGTTAAAAGCAGAATCATTGTAATCTAGCACCAGACCTTGGCAAAGCTAATCAGACCTTGAAGCGGAGCTTACCAAAGCTAGCCGGACCTAGCGCCGGAGCTAACCAAAGCTAGTTGGACCTAGCACTGGAGCTTACCAAAGCTAGTCGAACCTAGTGCCAGAGGTAGCAAAAACATGTCAGACCTAGCAATAGCATGTTGGACCTTGACAAAGAAGTCAGACCTAGCCAAAGCAAGTCGGACCTTACGTCAGATCTTGCTGGAGCTACCCAAAACAAGCTGGACCTATCGTTGGACCTTGTGGGAGCTTGGACCTAGAGTCAGACCTTGTTGATACAGGTGTTTTGGTAGTATTCGAAACAATTACCCTCATGGCCAATGTATTCAGCACACATAGGTCTCACAATATGCATAAGGTCTATCAATGTAATACATCATATGGCCTTGGTAGGCATTTCCAATCAAATGAGAGTAACTCAAATCTTTTTCGAATTTTCTCCGGAAATCTAAGTCTCACTTTTAAATTAGGAACAACAGCCCTATCACTAAATCAAATCTTAGAACAACTTAGAATGGATTTATCTTTTGCTATCCACAATTTCTAAATCAAGGCAAAAGCAATTTTAGCCAACGAGAGCAATATGTTGGAGAGTAGTAGATTGTAAACTAGCGACTTAGAAAATTAAAACAGAGCAACTATTCATCATTTCATCTGTGTGAATTCCAAGTCATTCTTACTGCACTTTTCTATTTGAAAACAAATCTACTCTACTTATTATTATTTTTATATGCAAGGTGGATGATGGGTGAATGGAAATAAATATGCAAGGGGTGTGATACAATTTACCTCAAGTGGGGGTCCTCCCCCAAACTTGTTCTTCACTCACCTCCGAGATGAGGGTTGAACCCTCGATGATGGAAGTATGCCGCGAGATCAGCTTGTTGTTGTTGTTGTAGCGTGGAGCTGAAGTTGGTGAATTGAGCGTCCATGTGTTGTTGCCAGTCTTGGGTACCTTGGACATGCTATTGGAGAGTGTTGTAGATGTCACCCATTCTCACTTAAAGGTCCTCCATACGTCTAGAGGGATCCATCATTCCATGGCTATAGTCATGATTACTTCTAGCCGAAGAGTAATGACATCTTCTCATGGACGTTGGAGGCAAGCTTCTAGAGATTGAAGTGGATAGGGGTGGCTCCCACGTGACACCTGGCCATTCATGCCAAGACGGAACTTTGGTCTCATACGATAGAGGTGGACTCCATCCGGGTGGATCACCTGTTTGTTTTTCTTCCTCTTCGTAATCATGGACCATGGAGGCTGTCGGAGGCATGGACGCTTTCCTTGCACGGCTTCTGGTTACCCTGCCATAGACATTACTTCTTCAGGCTTCCTCGATGGGAAGAAGGTCAATGGTTAGCCTCCGACATTTGTACAAGTGAAAATCCGGGTTAGATAACCAAAGTTCATTGACAAAACCGAGAAAATAAAACATCAAAGAGCCATCTTGATCATGCTTAAGGTTTTGTCCATGCACTAAATAATCTTCCTTAATTAATTCTCTTTAGTTTTCAATATACTCAAATGAAGAATATTCTAGTGCCCCTACCCTAGTAGCAATACAGGTAATCAATGAAGTGCATTCAATTGGCCTGTTCTTGAAATGTAATCTAACCATTGTGTGATCATGGCAATAACTAGAGCAACTTTTATCTTTTTAATCATGACAAATAGAATTTTCAGCTCATCTTCACGCACTACCCTTACATCTCTTCTAGGGAACATAGTCATAGCCACCCATATATGCGTGAAGCGTACAATAGGGTTGTGTAAGTGGCTATTCCTATGTGCACTACATGTGACCTCACTAGTCAATTCATACCAAAAGCTTTGTTTGTTAAACTTAGGCAAAGTGTCTAAATCTAGCAAACAACATTTATGGAAGCCTATGATTTCACTTAATTTTTTCCATAGGATGTTGTATTCTTTTCGAAATAATCTAAAAGAAATTCCATCAAATCCTATTTTAAGGGTGCAAAGAAATTGTATGGAGAGAAGGCATGAACCTCTCTCCTCTATGTGAGCAAAATTGTTCCATACCTATTTTGGAGATAAAATCTAGATCATAAGCTTTGGTATGAGAAAACTCACGATCTTTGAGGAGCTTGCGTCCTTGATCTTCAACTTCACTTTGTATGTCGAGGTCGTCGTCGTGGAGGAGTTGCTGCAGGTTGCTCCTCGCACCCATGGGAGTGTCTTCACATACACTCCTCCTTCACGAACTTGGTGTAGCAATGGAAGAGGGACATGCACTTGAGTCTCCACCATGGCTTGAGCTTGCAGCCTCCTTCCTCTTCCAAAACAACCTCTTCATTCCTTTCATGGCCACAACAAATAAGAACACAACAAGGCAAAAACTTGGAAGAGGTGGTGTTAGTGAAAGCAAAACCCCCAACAAATTTTCCCTTGAAGAACTTGAGAGCAAATTGCAAATGCAAACAAAAGCAAATCTTTTTTAGTGGGATTTGAGAAAGAGTGTTTCAATGAAGAGCAAGAAAAACAATGTGAGCAAGGAGTGACTTTGAGGAGGTGTGAAATGAGGTTAAGTGTGAGGAGGAGTGCCCCTCATGACCATCATTTATAATGTACACTCTCCAACTATCACAAGGGAACCAAATGTAGCCGTTGGAGGAGAGAGAGCCAAAATAGCCCTTTCCCCATGTGGGCTGAATAGGGGTGTCGGCCGCACTGCAATGTGGGCCCCCATGTTCTCATTTTTGGCAGGTGGATCCCCAACAGCTATAAAATTAGCACATTGGTGAAATGCCACGTTTGCAGCACGAAAAAGTTGTTTTCCGAATAAAAACTCTTTTTTCAAAACCCAATAATTTCTTTTTGTGAAAAATAAAGAAAAAAATGATAGTTGAGAATAGAAGATTCTCAACTTGCTAAGAAAAATAAATTATGCAGTAGGGAAAAATCAAACTACATGGGGAAAACCAAATGAAGAGAAAAGAAAAATCATAGAAAGGATAACTACCAATTCAACATATTGGCTAGGTCTCACCACCGTCTGGTGAGATGGACATTCCTCCTTCTTCATTTCTTGACATACGGGCCAAGAGGGGTGGGCTTGGACAGCTTGTCTTGCTTCATCCGCCATTCCTTCATTGGCGGCTTGGTGGACTTGGGCCTTTGGGGAGGCCTTGACTTCTCTGACTTCTTGGGGCGTCGGTGTGGACGATAAAACAGGTTCTCTGCATATATAAATTTTCTCATGAAAGCAATGAGCGGGTCCTACTTTGGAGGTGTGACTTTGACCTCTTGAATGTTTTTAACATTCGACCCATAGTTGATACGGATCATGGAGCATTGCTCCAACTTTGGGCAAAAGTTAAACTTCTCCTCCTTGCTATTGATATGGAAATGGATTTCTCCAGCTCCCACATCTATGTGAGCCTTCAAGGTGCTAAGGAATGGTCGCCCAAGGATGAGCGGTGTATCCTTCTCGACCTCCATGTCGAGCGCCACAAAATCCATAGGTATGAACCATTTCTGAATTTTCACCGGAACATCTTCTTCAGTACCCGCCGTATAACGGACTCGGGAGTCAGCTAGTTGGAGTTGCATTGGTGTTGGAGTAAGCTATATGAAGTTCAGCTGGTCAAAGACCACCTTGGGCATCACACTTACACTTGCTCCAAGGTCACAAAGTGCCTTGTAGAAGTGGTGAGCCCCAATTGAGCAAGATATTGTAGAACATCCAGGTTCCTTCAGCAAGTTTCCTCCCCATAAAGAAATCATGTTGACATTTTCCATAGGAGGTTCAAGCTGTCCTGGCATCTTGCCGTTCTCCACCGGTAGAACAGCAGCTACCAGTTGAGTCAACTAAGTTTCTAACATTTTGTTGAAGCTAAATTTATTATTGAAGGCCAAAGATAGTCCTTCAATCTTGGCATTAATGCTCTCTATGGTCTTGTCATTAGTTGACAGTTTCTTGGATAGAGCATCATTGATCTCAGTCGGCTAATGGCAAGCTCTCTCAAGTTGGGTTGATTTCCATTGTTTCCATTGTTGTTGTACCCTTCTTGAAAGAAAGGGTGTAGTTGGCCCCACTCTTGACCTTATGGACGATAGCCATTGTTTTTCCTATTGTTGGCTACGTATAGGGCATCCTCATGGGTTTCTCTGCAGTAATTGCCCACATGGCCCATGCTTCCATAGACTTCACATGTGATGTGAGAGTCTAAGGCATAGGCATTGCCACATACCTCGCCATTGGCTTGTCCATCTATCTTTTTCATGAGGAGATCCAATTTGGCAATGATCATGTCCACTTACTTCAAGGTGTGCATGCCTTGCTGGCGGGTATGGAGACGGTCGTCGCTCAAATCCATGTTTGACACCATCTTCTCAATCAAATCTCTGGCTTTGGGCACCGTCAATGAGAAGAAGACACCTCTAGCAGCGGCATCAACATGGTCACGGGTAGAAGGAATCAGCCCATTGTAAAGGTTTTGGATAATGAGCCAATCATCCAACCTGTGGTGGGGACCGGCCAGGATGTACTCATGAAGCCTTTCCACGCCTCGGGAAAAGACTCCTTAGCGTCTTGCTAAAAGCTGGAAATCCTTCCACGTAAGGCATTGGTCTTGCCCAAAGGAAAGAACTTGGCGAGGACTGTCGTATAACACTTCTCCCAAGTGTCCACAACACTTCGGTTCGCGTAGAATCATTACTTCGCCTTCCCATGAAGGGAGAACGGAAAGAGGCTAGGACAACATTAGGAGATACGTCCTTGATCTTAAAAATGTTGCAGATCTCAAGGAACTGTTGCAGGTGAGCACTTGCATTCTCGTTAGCCTTGCCACAAAATTGGTTGGCTTGCATCATAGGCCAGTCTTGATTTCGAGGTTCATGTCTCCCGAGTTAACAGTCGGCCCAATAGGCACATTGTTAGTAGAGAGAGCCAAAAACTCACAAAGAGTCTTCTGGGCCATTGGCGTTTCGGTTGTTGGTGCATTTACGCTGGCTTGCTTTGCTACGCGAAGCTTCTGAGGAGTAACGACACGAGGTCGATCTCTAAGAAGGGATTCGAGATCTTCAACCAAGTTTTCCGGCAAGCAAAAACCAGACATGCACTACCTTGTTTTCACATAAAATGTGAAAATAAGAAAGGATATCCTACCAAAACCTACCCAGGGTCCTATCATATTCACTCGATCATTCAATACTTTGGCTGCCTTCCCTGGCAATGGCACCATAAATGCTTCTTGATAGTTCTTAAGTAATATTAACAAATCATCCCTGGCAATGGCACCAGAAATTCTTGTTGACGGCTACTAACATTACAGATGTAAATCTGCAAGCGCAAGGAAGCTATCGATATAGCATTTCACCTTAAAGAGTATTCCCAAAGGTTGTCACTTATATTCTCCCAAAGAAAGGTTGGGTGGAAGCCAACCAATCATCAAATGGAGAGGATAGGTTGGTCTAGGTAGGGTTTTAGCATGGATGGGTAAATGATAATTGGAGGTAGTGTGACACACACAAGAGCATTATTTCCCCATGGGGGTAAATGAGGCAAAATGGGACTAGGCTAAGGGTTAGGTAGATACTCCTACTATGCTTCTAATATACATACACATAGTTTAAGTTAGTTACAAATGATGATATGTATTATGAATTCTCATGCTAAGTTGATCAACACATCGGGCACAAGTTTACCCCTAGCAACACTAGGACGACTCCCGCCAAGAGCTTGTGGCATAGCCGAACGTGGAGGATTACAAAGGATTGATAGGGTTGTCACAACCTACTGCCTACCTCTTCAATCTGTGGGTCTATGAGACATTCAACGCTACTTATCTATCCTAGCACCAGACTAGCATATTAAGTAAATACATTAAGAGCCACATATATGGAATCCACAATCAAACAAAAAACACTTTATCCAAGTATATGAACACTAGAAGACTAAAGATAACATCTTTATCAAGAGCAAAGTCACAAATACAAATAGGAATATGAGAGCCATACCTTTCCAACCTAGGAATTGGGAAGAGACTCCTTCAACTCCTCTCCTACTTGGACCATGGACTAGAGACTCTCCTCTCTATAGCCTAAACTCCTCTAAACCTATGGAAAATAGTGGATACAATGGAATGAATACTCAAGTGGTGTGTGTGTGAAGTGGGGGTAGAGGGTCCTATTTATAGGTGGAGAAGGGTCGGTTCTTGCCACCAAAAGCGCGCGAACCAGTCATCACTGACTTCTTCAAGTTGGGAGGAACCAACATGTGGCATTTGACCAAATTTGGCGCCAGCACCAAGTCGACCAACTAGGTGGGTCGACCGACCTGGTCTCTGCACTATTTCTTGTGTGCTTTCTCTAGGTCACTACCAGGTGGGTCCCATCCTGTGATATGGTTGCTACAACTCTGGATGGCCTTGAATACTTCTTTTTGTGGGCCATTTTATCCATGTGGTGCCACATATTGGCGCTTGATTGGCTGGGATGGTATTTTATAGGATTGCTTCCCCTCTTTTACCTCATTTCCTCTAATAATTCTCTACACGCACTATTTCTCCAAGGACAAGTGGAAATAGGTTAAATAGAAATGAGATGTGTGCAATAAATGACAATTCCTGCATATAATTGAATTATATTGACGGATAAAATTGGTATATAACAGCCGTCAAGAAACACACTTCTAAATGTCTTGCGGTGATTATCGGTGGATCTTAAAACAAAGGGTTAGTCCTTTCCAGCTCTCATGTTCCTTAATATTTTTTTACCCCTTTAGATCCTGACTATCAGTGGCATCGAATTTCTTTGATTTACTTCTTCTTTTTTGAACGTAGATGTCGTCGGATCGAAGTTAGATGTATGGGCCATGCCTTGCAATGAATATATCAAAGGGGTACATGCATTTATCGATTTCGAGGAGAAAGACATGTTAGGGACTATTTGTTGTCCTTGCAGACATTGCAAGAATGAGAAGAGATATCGCACAGATGAAATTTTTAGGCCACATTTGATCACGCATGGATTCAAGGTGGATTATCAATGTTGGAACAAACATGGGAAGGAGGGGCTTAATGAAGCAGAGATGAGAGATTCATATCTGGAGAGGGAGGTCCCTACCAGTGTCAAAGAAGATCAAACGAGTATGTGAACATGACAGATATATCAGGGTTCACCATATACGGCATTGAGTTTCAGGTGCATAACATAGAGGAGATGGTACACAATGTCGAGAGGCATGGCGACGTTGATCTCTACAATAATGTTGAACTTGCAAATTACAAGAAGATGCAGGAACACTAGAAGAAGCCATTGTATCATTGTCGTGCAGCTAGGTACACCAGACTGATTGCGATTATAAAACTTTTCCCGTTGAAGGCGTGCAACAGATGGATTGACTGTAAATTTATGGAATCGTTGACGCTCCTTAAGCACTTGTTACCAAAAGGCAACAAAGTCCCTACAAAAGTTTATGAGGCAAAACAGATAATCTTTCCACTTGGTTTGGAGGTGGAGAAAATACACGCGTGCAAGAATGATTGCGTTCTATACTGTGGACCTGAGTACGAAAACCTCGAGAAATTCCCTATTTGTGGAGTCAACCAATTTAATCATAGGAATGACGACGGTGATGAAAAGAACTGCAATAGAAGAAAAAGAGGGCCTAATAGGGAGTTTGGTACTTTCCTATCATTCCTCGTTTGAAGCATTGGTTTGCAAACAAGGAGTTAGAATTGTTGCGATGGCACAAAGAGAAGCATAAGCGAGATGCTAGAATGATAAGACATCCCGCTGATGCCACACAATGGCAAAACGTTGATTCACGAAATCCTGAATTTGCCGTTGATCCTAGGAATATTAGGATCACAATGAGCAATGATGGCATGAATTCTCTTTTGAACAGTAGCACACATAGCCAATTGTGCTAACAGTTTTGAACCTTCCTCCTTGGTAGGCAACAAACATAAATATATTATGATGTCAAGACTTATACCAGGCCACAACAACCCGAGAATGACATCAACACTTATTTCAGGCCTCTGGATGAAGATCTGAAGCAGTTGTGCTACAACGACAGAGTGCAGGTCTAAGATGACCACAAGCGTGAGTACTTTGGCCTCAAAGCCATTTTATTTGTGACTGTTAGTGATTCTCTAGCGGCATGTAACTTGTCTAAATAGAGTAAGAAAGTAGGTTGTGGATGTCCACATAGTTTAAGAGAAACAGACTCACAGTATTTGAGCGAGCCACAAAAAATAGTGTACATGGGACATCAATGCTACATTCCATTGAGCACCGCTTCAGAGTATGAAGGATAATTTCAATGGTAACACTGAGAAGAGGCGTCCTCCATCTCATCTCACATGTCATGAAGTCTATGAAATGTTCAAGGATATCCAGGTTGTCCTTGATAAGCAAAAATGGACTGGCAAGAATACTGGCAAAGATGACATGTGGAAGAAGCAATCGATTTTTTGGGAGCTACCATATTGGAAAGACTTAGACATCTATAATTCGATTGATGTGATGCACATTGAGAATAATGTGAGAGCCTACTCGGGACATTTCTTAACACGGATGGGAAAACTAGGGACCATGGACATGCACGAGAAGATCTAAAGAAAATGGTAATTAGGACTGTGTTGTGGGTCGATGACTCGGTAAAAGGAACGAAACTACCCACACCATGCATCCCCCTTTAAAAAAATGAGAAGAAAGAGTTTTGTGGGTTCTTGAAAAATATGAATGTAACATCAAGCTACTCAACAAATGTCTCAAAGCTTATTTCATTTCCAGAACTAAAAGTAGCTCCCGGTGTGAAGTCTCATGATAACCATGTATTGCTCACACAGATGATTGGTGTTGGAATTTGGAATATCCTACCGGTCTATGTTCAGGATGCTATAATGAACTTATGCTTTTTCTTCAACGCAATTGGTAAAAAAGTACTATCTGAAGAAAATTAGGATCGAAGAGGATGTGAAAAGCTACCAGGGGGGGTGAATGGTAGATTAAAACTTTTTCAGCGGAAGCAACAAAAAATCCCTCGGCAGAAATACAATCTATTAATAAATTATGTGTGCAACTAACCTAAACGTCATTAATCATGACAAAACCAGTATATATTGTGGAGAATCAAGTCATGAAGACACGACAACAAGAGTCACGTAAATCCCTCAAGAAAAACTCAAGTTACGATTGACAGATCGAGCAAATGTCAATTTGTTCAACCCGAGAAAAAAACAGATCTGCAACACTGCAATGAAACTCGTGTAGATCCAAAACCACAAATCCAATGACCGTGAAACTTTCACAGGTGATAGATAATCAAGTCTTGAAGACAAACCAAAAATAATCACATCAATTGGATCTGTAAAACTCAATTTATGATAAAACCGCCATAGAAAGGTAGTGCTGTGCAGAAACTCGATGAGAAAAACTTGAATGGAACAAGTTGGATGAACAAGGAACAAAATTTCCTTTCAACTATGAATTTTAAACAATAGAGCACAAGAGTAATAGCCCAAAAGTCATCTACCACGAGCTATGTCCTCCCTTGCTTTTAGAACCGACCCGAAAGCCAACTCAACTCAATCTAGGACTCTAATCCTACTCAATTCACGAATCGAAACTTTCTAACTGGTCATGACTCTTTTATACGCAGATAGAAGCAATCATAAGACTTACAAAGACCTTAGGAGCGTATCCAACATTCCTAAAACAACCCAACTTCGTAACCCACAAGGAATCCTATCATAACCAACTCAAATCTTTCCATATTTGAGCCAAACCCAACTCAACCGCAGCCTAAGTCCATATCCTACTCGGTTGGACCTTTCTGACCAATTTTTAATTCCACATCTCTTCATGACACCTCGGAACCATGTAGCCACATCCATGCACTCCTTTCACATGTGCCAACATTTTCCAACAGCGTCCATGATTCCTTTATATGCATTGTTCTTGATTCAAACATGTTGCACGACCTCCAGATCAACTCGACCACAATTCCTCCTGAACTTAGTTGTTGAACCTCATCTTCTCCCTAAGAATAGTTCAATGGATCCCGTCATGGGCCATGTCTTGAACTCAGGCAACACCTGCACATGAATAAACAACCGATACTTCCAAGCACAAGTCCTCGACCTGACTCTTGTTAGTTCCAAAAACCACAACACCTTATGTGAGCACCTCACATAAGCATGTTGCAAACCATAGCAAAACAATATTAGCCATAACCCCCAAAACACCAAAAACATAGTAAAAGAATACTAAGAAAACTTTCCTTAGATGTAAAGAAAGTTTGAATCATTTCAAAGTTAAAGCAGAACCATTCCAGTCAAGCTACAGACTTTGCCAAAACTAAACAGACCCTTAACCAGAGCTTACCAAAGCTAGCATGACCTAGCGCTGGAGCTTACCAAAGGTAGTCGGACCTAGCACCGAAGCTAACCAAAGCTAGTCGGACCTAGCTAAAATATGTCGGACCTAGATAAAGAAGTTGAACCTAGAAAAAGCAAGTCGGACCTAGAAAAAGTAAGTCGGACCTTGCCAGAGCTACCCAAAACAAGTTGAACCTATTGTCAGACCTTGCTAGAGCTCGGATCTAGAGTCGGACCATGATGAAAAGGGTGATTTGGCAATATTCAAAACTTTTATTGTCATAGCCAATGTATTCAGCACACATAGGTTTCACAATCTCCCCCTTGATGAATGCATTGGCAGCACCACTTAAAATTCGAAAATTGGCTTATTCGCATTAAAAGTTTTGAAAAAAAACAATTTTACCCCCCTATACATATTTCTACCCTTTTTTAAATTAGAAAAAAATTGTTCTCCCCCCGAGAAGAATTGTGCCAAAAACACTTGTGAATATGTGCAATGTGTGATCAATTTCTCCGCCTTTGACAATGTATTCAGCAATGTTTGAAAGAGAAATTTCAATTTCTATGACCGTATTATAACATATACATATAAAACAAAGCTCATCCGAAGTCATACTATCAAGTAACTTCTACTATCACATCAATGACATACATAAAGTAGTGTAATCCATGCTAGAGATCAAGTGTAATTTTTAATTTAAGCAAGTCATGATCTCACAAACTTAACTATTTCAAAACCTGAAAGCATGACACTTGTTGCTGTATTTTTATTATTTTACAAAGTACACATTTAGATCATATGACATTTGCAAGAGATTATATGTCACATCTGTCTTATTCTAACCAGCCAAGCCAAACCTGTGTAATTTGACAATCAGAAGCTTAAGGACATGGTTTTAGTCATACACAACTTCTTCCAAGTTCATATCTAAGTGCAATGATAAGCCATCTAAAATGAAGAAGTGCGACGCTTGCATATTCTATTGATATTTTCTCAATTTATATTTGATCATAAAACTCAACATGTGAGTTGATTACTTGATTAATTCTTTATGATTAAAAGCACTTGTGATCATGCAACAAGTTCAAAACAGCAAGAACGTTCGATCATGACCAGATTTAGTGTAAGTAATTATTCCAATTACTAGTCATGCAAAAAACTACAAAATGTATAATACGAGTAATGCAGTAAGAACTTTCAGTATGTAAAAGGAATCACAAAGTCATATATTATGAAATTTTGTGCTCATATTATTTTTAAGTTCAGATTCACACATAGATTTCGCATGTTTCAAAACGCCCCCTCAATTTAATCCATGATGATGCGTAACCCCTATTTCACTACGAATGAAACAAAAATGAATGAAATCCAAAGGTTTTGTAAAATGTCATCCAATTGTTGTTCGATATCTACATGGTGAAGCACAATGTTTCCTTTTTCAACATTGTCAAGGAGAAAGTGATACCTAATGTTAATGTGCTTTGTTCTAGAATGTTGCACGGGGTTTTTAGCAATGCAAATGGCACTAGTGGTATCATAAAACAGTGGAACACTATCTGAATCAACCCTGTAGTTCTCAAGTGTTTAAACAATCCAAAGAATTTGTGAGCAAGTGCTAGCAGCAGCTACATATTTAGATTCGGTTGTGGATTGTGCAACTGAGTTTCATTTTTTAGAGGATCAAGCAACAAGTGAATTATCAAGAAAATAAAATGCACCTGAAGTACTTTTCTTATCAATCCTACAACCCCCAAAATCAGCATCCGAAAAGGCTTTCAATGTAATGGTTGAGGAAGAAGTAAGAAAAATGTCAAATTCTTGAGTTCCATGTAAGTACCTGAGAATCCTTTTGACGGCTTGACGATGTGAAGCACGTGGGGAAGCTTGAAATCATGCACAAAGACATACGCTGAACTGTATGTTCGGTCTTGATGTTGTGAGGTACAAAAGTGATCCAATCATACTTCTGTATTCTTTTTTATCGACCGGGTCACCATCTTCATCAAGTTCATGTGTCGTTGTTGTACCCATTGGTGTTCGAAAAGGCTTGATTTTGTCCATGTCGAAGCACTTAAGAAAGTCTCTTGTATACTTTGTTTGATGCACAAAGGTACCTTCCTTGATTTGCTTGATTTGTAGCCCAAAAAAGTACGTGAGTTCTCCCATCATACTCATCTCAAATTCTGAACTCATCATAGCTCAAAACTTGGACACAAGATCATGACATGCAAAACCAAAGATAATATCATCCACATACACTTGAATGAATAATGAGTCATTGCCATGCTTATGCACCAAAAGAGTTATATCAACCTTGCCCATGGTAAACCCGTTTCAAGTAAGAATGTTTTGAACCTATCATACCATGCTCTAGGGGCTTGTTTGAGACCGTACAAGGCTTTGGACAGTTTGTAAACATGGTTAGGAAAATCTGGATTTTCAAAAACCAGGTGGTTTCTTGACATAAACCTCCTCATCTATGTAGCCATTATGAAAAGCACTTTTGACATCCATTTGCTATAACTTGAAACCTTTAGATGCAGTAAAAGCTAACAAAATTCTTATGGCTTCTAATCTAGCAACAGGAGCAAAAGTTTCATCAAAATCTAGACCTTCAATTTGTATGAAACCTTGAGAAACCAACCTAGCCTTATTCCTAACCACAACTCCATCCTCACTTTGTTTTATTTTAAACACCCATTTAGTTCCAATTAAAGTGTGAACTTGAGGTGGAGGTACAAGTTTCCAAACATTATTTCTTTCAAAATTTTCTAACTCTTCTTGCATGGCAATAATCCAAGATTCATTAGTGAGTGTGTGTGATATATATTTGGGTTTAAAAGAGACAAACAGAGCAGAATGAGCGTGAGAGTTTGGATCGCAAAACCTAGACCGTGTGACTCATTCGTGCAAGTTTCCAATGATTTGTCGTGGCAGATGACTTTTGAGAATCCGGAGGGGAGTAGACACTTCACAAGCTTCTTCTTCTTCATGTTCATCACAAATTGATGAGTTTGTGACTTGAGGACGATCTGGACCAGCAATGGTGGTTGTCGGTGCTGGTTGTGCATCAAAATCAGTAGCTAGAATAATGTGATTGGCTGCTGAATTTTTGCGCAGCAGCACCACTTCTTCCTCATCTTTAACAAAAATACTCTCCTCCTGCGGATATGGATCCGAACCTGCAATATTAGAGCTAGTACCTAGGATAGCTTCATCAAAAGAAACCTCATAAGTCTCCACAATTTTGTTAGTGTCAAGTAAAAGCACACGGTAGCCTCTAGTATGAGATGGATAACCAAGAAACATGCCATCAACAGATCTAGCTTCAAATTTATCAAGATTATCATGTTTCTAAACAAAGAATTTGCAACCAAAGACCCTAAAGTGTGTGACACTAGGCCTATGTTCAAACCAAAGCTCATATGGTGTTTTTCCTAGCCTAGCGCGCAAGAAAATATGATTTGTAACATAACAAGCGATTACAATTGCATCTGCGCAAAACTTTCTTGGACTTTGATATTCATCAAGCATAGTCCTAGCCACCAAAACTAAGGTTCTATTCTTTCTCTTTACAATACCGTTTTGTTGAGGTACATATGGTGAATAAAATTGATGACCTACTCCTTTTTTAGGACAAAAATGATCGAATGATTGATTTTTAAATTCAGTTCTATTATCACTTCTGATTGCTCTTAGAGATCTTGGGTGATCAATTGATAATCTATAAAATAAAGTTCTGAAGTAACTAAAAGCTTCATTCTTAGATGCCAAAAAATAATCCCAAAAACATCTAGAATAGTCATCAACAATCACAAGAACATACCATTTACCTCCGAAGGATTGAACATGTGAAGGTCCTACGGTGTCAAGATGCAAAAGTTGACCCGGTTCAGTTGTCATGGTCATTGTGAGAGGAGCATGTGAGCCTGCAACCATCTTAGCATGTCTACAAGAAGAGCACAAAATTTCTTTGTCCCTTTTAAGCTTAGACAATCCACGTATGCGATCAAAAGCACTAACACACGTGAGATGATCAAAGCCTACATGACCATGTCTACAATGCCAAAAATATAGGTCTTTTGAATCATTAGCAACTAGACACCTATGCTTAGAAGAAGACATATCAAAATCAACTTTAAAAACTCTTCCAAACCGAGACATGTGTAGGATCAAAGAGCACGTGAAAAGCTACCTGAGGGGGGGGGGGGTGAATGGTAGATTAAAAAAAAACTTATGCAGCGGAAACGATTAAATCCCAACCCCTTCCGCAGAAAAACAATCTGTTAAAGAAATTGTGTGTGAAACTAATCTAAACGTATTTAACTATGACAAAAGTGATATATATCAGAGAGAATCAAGCCACGAAGAAAACACAAGAAGAATCACTCAAATCCGTCGAGATAAACTCAAGTTATGTTCGAAAGATCGAACAAAGGTCAATCTGTCCTACCCGAGAAATACAGTTTTGGAACGCTGCAAAGAAACTCATGTAGATCAGAAACCACAAATCCAATGACCGTGAAATTTTTACAGATGATAAATAATCAAGTTGTGAAGACAACACACAAATAATCACGTCAATTGGATCTGTAAAACTCGAGTTATGATAAAACCACCAACGAAAGGTAGTGCTGTCCAGAAACTCGACGAGTATAACTTGTTCGGAACAAGTCGGACGAACAAGGCACAAAATTTCCTTAAAACTATGAATTTTATGCAATAGAACACAAGAGGAACAGCCCCAAAGTTGTGCACCATGAGCTTTGGCCTCCCTTGCTTATATAACGAGCCCTTAGGCCAACCCAATCTAAATTAGGACTCTGTTCCTACTCAAATCATGAATCAAAACTTTTCATAACTGCTTAGGACTCTTCTATACGCAGATAGAAGCAATCTTAAGACTTCCAAACACCTTAGGAACGTATCTCACATTCCTAAAACAACTCAAATTCCTCACCCACGTGAAATCCTATCATGAACAACTCAAATCTTTCCATATTTGAGTCAAACCCGACTCAGCCGCAGCCTGAGTCTATAACCTAGTCGGTTGGACCTTTCCGACCAATTTTTACGTCCACATCTCTTCATCACGCCTCGGAACCATGCAGACACGTACATGCACTCGTTTCACACGTGCAAACATCTTCCAACAACGTCTACGATACCTTCATATGCATTGTTCTTGATTCGAACATGCTGCACAACCTCCCGATCAACTCAACCACAATTCCTCCCGAACTTGGTTGTTGAACCTCATCTTCTCCCTAAGACTAGTTCAATGGATCCCGTCACCATCCATGTCTTGAACTCAAGCAACACCTGAACATGAACAAACAACCAATCCGTACGAGCCCAAGTCCGCGACTTGACTCAAGTCAGTTCGGAACACAACACCATACGTGAGCACCTCACATAAGCATGTTGCAAAGCATATCAAAATGATATCAGCCATATCAACCAAAACGCACAAAAAACCTAGCAAATGAATACTAAGCAGTCTTTCTAAGAATATAAAGCAAGTTTGAAACATTGCAAGATAAAAGCAGGAACATTGCGATCAAGCTCTGAACCTTGTCAAAGCTAACCGGAGCTTGAGCTGGAGCTTACCAAAGCTAGTACAACCTAGCGCCGGAGCTTCCCAAAGCTAGTACAACCTAGTGCCGGAGCTTACCAAAGCTAGTACAACCTAGCTCCAGAGCTTACCAAAGCTAGTCGGACCTAGCCCCGGAGCTAACCAAAACTAGTCGTAACTAGTCATCCCAAAAGTCGGAGCTAGAAAAATATGTCAGAGCTAACCAACATAAATCGGACCTAGCAGGACATATCGGAGCTTAACAAAGACATGCCAGAGCTAAAGATAAAGCTCACCGGAGCTATCCAAAATCATGTCAGATCTAGACAAAGAAAGTCGGACCTATTGTCGGACCTTGCAAAAGCTCGGAGCTAGAGTCGGACCGTGCTAAAAAGATGTTATGACAGCATTCAAATCTTTTATTGTCAAAGCCAATGTATTTAGCACACATAGGTCTCACAATCTCCCCCTTGATGAATGCATTGGCAACACCATTTAAATCCGAACATTGGCATGAAAATTTTTGAGAACAATTTTCCCCCTTTTTGAAAATCAAATGAGATAGAAATAAATTTCTCCCCCAATACATATTTCTCCCCCTTGCATAATTCACCATATTATCTTTCTCCCTTTGACAATGTATTCAGCAAGGTTCAAAAGAGAAATTTTAATTGTTATGAGCATATTATAACATATACATATAAAACAAAGCTCATCCAAGTCATACTATCAAGTAACTTACACTATCACAACAATGAGATACATAAAGTAGTGTAAGCCATGCTAGAGATCAAATGTAATTTTCAATTCAAGCAAGTCATGATCTCACAAACTTAACTATTTCAATAACTGAAAGCATGACACTTGTTGCTGCATTTTATTATTTTTTATGGAACAAATTTAGATCATATGATATTTGCAAGAGATTATATGCGCATCTGCCTTATTCTAACCAACCAAGCCAAGCCTGTGTCATTTGACAATCAGAAGCTCAAGGACATGGTTTTAGTCATACACAACTTCTTCCAAGTTCATATCTAAGTGCAATGATAAGCCATCTCAAAAGAAGAAGTGTGATGCATTCATATTCTCTTGATCTTTTCTCAACTTATATTTGTTCACAAAAAACTTAACATGTGAGTTGATTACTTGATTAATTCTTTATGATTAAAAGCACTTGTGAGCATGCAACAAGTTCAAAACAGCAAGAAAGTTCAACCATGACTAGATTTAGTGTAAGTAATTATTCCAATTACTAGACATGGCAAAAACTACAAAATGTATAACACGAGTAATGTAGTAAGAACTTTTAGCATGTAAAAGGAATCACAAAGTCATATATGTATGAAATACTATGCTCATATTATTTTAATTTCAGATTCACACATAGACTTGTAGGGTTTGAAAACTCACCCTCTATGTAAGCCATGAGGATGCATAACCCCTATTTTACTACGAATGTAACAAAAAACGAGTGAAATCCAAAGGTTTTGTAAAAACGTCGGCCAATTGTTGTTCGGTATTTATATGGTGAAGCACAATGTTTCCTTTTTCAACATTATCACGGAGAAAGTGATACCTAATGTCAATGTGCTTAGTTCTAGAATGTTGCACAGGGTTTTGAGCAATGCAAATGGCACTAGTGTTATCACAAAACAGTGGAACACTATCTAGATCAACCCCAGAGTCCTTAAGTTTTTGAACAATCCAAAGAATTTGTGAGCAAGCACTAGCAGTAGCTACATATTCAGATTCGGCTGTGGATTGTGCAACTGAATTTTGTTTTCTAGAGGACCAAGCAACAAGTGAATTACCAAGAAAATGACAAGCACCGGAAGTACTTTTCCTATCAATCCTACAACCTCTAAAATCAGCATTGGAAAAATCTTTCAAAGTAACGGTTGAGGAAGAAGGAAGAAAAATGCCAAATTCTTGAGTTCCATGTAAGTACCTGAGAATCATTTTGACGGCTTGACGTTGTGAAGCATGTGGGGAGGCTTGAAACCGTGCACAAAGACATACGCTGAATTGTATGTCCGGTCTTGATGCCATGAGGTACAAAAGTGATCCGATCATGCTTCTATATTCTTTTTGTTCCACGGGTCCACCATCTTCATCAAGTTCCAGTGTTGTTTCTGTTCCCATTTGTGTCCGAAGAGGCTTGCTTTTGTCCATTTTGAAGCGCCTTACAAGGTCTTTTGTATACTTCGTTTGATGTACAAAGGTACCCTCCTTGGTTTGCTTGATTTGCATCCCCAAAAAGTATGTGATTTCTCACATCAAACTCATCTCAAATTCTGAACTCATCATAGCTGAAAACTTGGACACAAGATCATGAGAAGCACGACCAAAGATAATATCATCCACATACACTTGAACGAATAATGAGTCAGTGCCATGCTTAAGAACAAAAAGAGTTTTATCAACCTTGCCCATGGTAAACCCCTTTTTAAGTAAGAATGTTTTTAACCTATCATACCATGCTCTAGGGGCTTGTTTGAGACCGTACAAGGCTTTGGACAGTTTGTAAACATGATTAGGAAAATCTGAATTTTCAAAACCCGGTGGTTGTTTGACATAAACCTCCTAATCTATGTAGTCATTGAGAAAAGCACTTTTAACATCCATTTGACATAGCTTAAAACCTTTAGATGCAACAAAAGCTAACAAAATTCTTATGACTTCTAATCTAGCAACAGGAGCAAAATTTTCATCAAAATCTAGACCTTCAACTTGAGTGAAACCTTGAGCAATCAACCAAGCCTTATTCCTAACCACAACCCCATCCTCACTTTGTTTATTTTTAAACACCCATTTAGTTCCAATTAAAGTGTGACCTTGAGGAGGAGCTACATGTTTCCAAACATTATTTCTTTCAAAATTTTCTAACTCTTCTTGCATGGCAATAATCCAAGATTCATCAGTGAGTGCATGTGATATATCATTGGGTTCAAAAGAAGCAACAAAAGCAGAATGAGCATGAGAGTTTGGATCGCAAAACCTGGACCGTGTGACTCGTTCGTGCAAGCTTCCAATTATCTGTTGCGGGGGATGATCTTTGTAAAACTGTAGGGGAACAGATGTCTCACAAGCTTCTTCTTCTTCATGTTCATCACAAATCGATGAGCTTGTGACTTGAGGATGACTGGAATCAGCATTGATGGTTGTCGGTGCTGGTTGAGAATTAACATCCGGAGCTGAACAAAAGTCTTTAGCTGCTGAATTTTCAGGCAGCAGCTCCAATTCTTCCTCATCTTCAATGAAAATGCTCTCCCCCTCCGGATATGGATTTGTACCTGCAAAGTTTGAGCTAGTACCTGAGCTAGCTTCATCAAAAGACACTTCACAAGTCTCAACAATTTTGTTAGTGTCAAGTAAAAGCACACGGTAGCCTCTAGTATGAGATGGATAACCAAGAAACATGCCATCAATGGATCTAGGTTCAAATTTATCAAGATTACCATTTTTCTTAACAAAGTATTTACAACCAAAGACCCGAAAGTGCGTAACACTAGGCCTATGTCCAAACCAGAGCTCATATGGTGTTTTACCTAGCTTAGCGCGCAAGAAAACACGATTTGAGACATAACAAGCAGTTGCAATCGCATCAACCCAAAATTTCCTAGGAGTTTGATATTCATCAAGCATAGTCCAAGCCATCTCAACTAAGGTTCTGTTTTTTCTTTCTACAACACCGTTTTGTTGAGGTACATATGGTGAAGAAAATTGATGATCTATTCCATTTTCAGCACAAAAGTGATCAAAAGATTGATTTTTAAATTCAGTTCCGTTATCGCTTCTAATTGCTTTTAAAGATCCTTGGTGATAAATTGATAATCTAAGAAATAAAGTTCTAAAGTGACTAAAAGCTTCATTCTTAGACGCCATAAAGTAAACACAAGAGTATCTAGAATAATCATCAACAATAACAAGAACATACCATTTACCTCCGAAGGATTGAACACGTGAAGGTCCTACGGTGTCAAGGTGCAAAAGTTAACCCGGTTCAGTTGTCATAATCATTGTGAGAGGAGTATGTGAACCTGCAACCATCTTAGAATGTCCACAAGAAGAGCACGCATTTTCTTTGTCCCCTTTAAGCTTAGGCAGCCCATGTATGCGATCAAGAGCACTAACACGCACTAGGTGATCAAAGCCTACGTGACCAAGTCTACAATGCCAAAAATATAAGTCCTTTGAATCATTAGCAACTAGACACCTATGCTTAGAGGAAGACATATCCAAATCAGCTTTAAAATTCTTCCAAACCGAGACATGTTAATAATAAGCTCACTGTTTGAACCTTCAACTTTGCAGCAGTTTTTATTGAAAATAATTTCCAGATTTTCTTCTAGCAATTGTGAAACAGAAAGCAAGTTGTATTTCAAATTTTTGACAAGTGCCACATCCTTCAAAGTGTAGTGATCATTTACTCTAACCGAACCCTTAGCAATTATAGGAGTTGAAGAATTATCAGCAAAATAACATTCTCTAAACGTGACACAAAGGAGAGGGAGGAGAACCAATCTTTGTTACCGGTCACGTGGCGTGAGCATCCTGAATCCACAATCTAAATGTTCCCCTTCCTCAAACGTGTAACCTACATAGAAGCACAATATGTCGGTGACTCAATACTGGGGTCAGTCAAAAGGCATTTAGGAATCCAGTACTGAGTCACACGATGTGCAGCATGAAAAACACGTGAAAGCTAAGATAAAACAATAGGTTTACCAGTCAAAGTTTGAGGTTTTTTACTCTTAACTACTGACCTATAAGGTGTTACTTGTATAGCACAAAAATCAGTAGCTACAAAGGCAGAAATAGATGGTCCGGAGGTAAAATTTGAATGTTTTTGACTCATAACAGCAGGTTGCATGTTCCTGGCATTCGGTTTAATATGTGCAGCAAATTTTGCATGAAAGTTATGAGATCTAGTAATCATTCTTTCCCTTTTCTGTTGTTTAGCTAGTCTATAACAAAAATCTATGTTATGACCATCTCTACCACAGTAGGTACAATGAAATTTAACTTTGTGTTCATGTATAGATGAGCAAGCAATATTTTTATTTGAAACCGAATGAGACAACACTCCTGCAAATTTGAAAACCACTTCTTTTTGTTTAGGAACTGTTTGAATCAAACCACTTCCTAATGACTTTACAATTTTAGGTGGATGTGCCTTAGCATGAGCATGAGAATCAAAACCTAAAACAGTTTTATCTTTGCAAGACTTGGAAGAATTAAGCAGCAAGTTTAGGGTATTATTCCAATTACAAAACTGATCTAATGTCCTATGCATGTTATCAAGTTTATCGGATAAGTCAAGGCAATTTTCACATGAAGTTTTTCCTTTTAATTTGCAATTGGAACAATATTTAACTTCATGAGAATGTAAAGTATTATTCAATATTGAAATTTCATTCATAACATTTTTTTAGTTTCTTTTCAAGATCATCACAACTAGAACAATGCAAATCATTTGTAGAACAAGAAGCATCTTTTAAGTTTCCAATGTCAAGTGCAGCAAGATTTTTGTTCTTTTCAATTTAAAGTTCAAGTCTATCTAGAGTGGAGGAGTGTGCAGTTCTTAGTTTGGACAATTGTTCATAGATTAAATCACATGAGGGACAAGAATCATCACTAGGAATCAAGGTTTTCAAACGGTTGATTTCAGATTCTAGTGATTCAATTTTAGCAGCATTATCCCTATGCTTTTTGTCGTTTTTCTTAACAATAATAGTTGCTCGAGAAATCGCATCACACATTTCATTATAGGTAGAACATACCTCATCGTCTTCACTATTGTGTTCTGCATCCTCCTGACTTGATCTTGATCTTGGTTTGCCCGCCATGAAGCATAAGTTGGCCAGATCGTCATCATCTTCATCACATTCAAAGTCTACATCACTTGAACCGAGCTCTTGAAGTGTAGTGATGAAGCTATTAATCATCTTGCGTCTTATGGTACCCTTCTTTTTCTTGTTGGGGTTTCCAGAGGTGGTCTTGACCTTGTTCTGTTTTTCTTTACGGGTAGTAGGACCTGAAAGGTTACGACATTCTGTACGAAAGTGTCCTGTCTTACCACATTCAAAACAGCGTTGAGGTCCGGAGCTTCCTCTCCTTCTAGTTCTCACATTTTGCAATGCTTTTGAGAACCTAGTAGAGATTAGTGCTAAATCCTCTTCTGGAAATTCCTTGATCTGCTCCAGGGTTAGTGAGGACAACAAAGCAAGAGTATTGCAAGATGATGACTAGCTGAAGCTAGGCATATCAAGTTGTGAGACACATGCAATAGACTTATTTGGGTTCTTATGTGATAAGATGTCAATTTCATGAGTTTTGAGTTTACAGTAAAGCACATCTAAAGTAAGTGTACTCATGACAGTAGATCCACGGATAGATGTAATTTTCATCTCTTAGATTGACATGTCTAATGCACTAAGAAGTTGCCTAGCATTTTCAGCATCATAAAAAATAACTTTGACACTATGCAAGTTAATGAGAATTTTGTTAAAGCGAGCAAAGATATCATCAATGGACTCACCGGGTTGCATATTGAAGCGCATGTATTGTTTCTTGAACATGTCTTGCCTTACCTCCTTGATCGTGATGGATCCTTCGTGATAGTCACAAAGTGCTCTCCTTACATCGTATGCCGATCGGAGATGTGCAACGCGGTTGAAGTCGCTCTGTGAGTCCTTGGATGATCAAGTTTCGAACTTTGTTGTTGTTGTCGACGTCCCGTAGGTTTGTAATCATAACATGATCATTTGGTGGAACTTCGTAAGGCTTGTACACCTTCTCTCGTATTGCGAAGCCTTGCGCCTGGATGAAAGCCTCCATGCCTGCCTTCCAAACCTGAAAATCAATACCAGCAAACACACAAGGTTTGTCGGAGTATTTCTCTATGATGTCTAGTCCAAAACACATGCAAATGACAATGATTAGAGAACCGTGGATCTTATACCAATTGTAGGATTGAAGAGCACGTGAAAATCTACCAGAGGGGGTGAATGGTAGATTAAAAAAAACTTATGCAGCGGAAACAATTAAATCTCAACCCCTTTGACAGAAAAACGATCTGTTAAAGAAATCGTGTGTGAAACTAATATAAACGTGTTTCACCACGACAAAGGTGATATATATCAGAGAGAATCAAGTCACGAAGAAAACACAAGAAGAATCACTCAAATCCGTCGAGAGAAACCCAAGTTATGATCGAAAGATCGAACAAAGGTCAATCTGTCCTACCTGAGAAAAACAGTTTTGGAACGCTGCAAAGAAACTCGCGTAGATCAGAAAACATAAATCCAATGACCGTGAAATTTGGACAGATGATAGATAATCAAGTTGTGAAGACAATTCAAAAAGAATCACGTCAATTGGATCTGTAAAACTCGAGTTATAATAAAACCACCGACGAAAGGTAGTGTTGTCCAGAAACTCGACGAGTAAAACTTGTCTGGAACAAGTCGGACGAACAAGGCACAAAAGTTCATTCAAACTATGAATTTTATTCAATAAAAAACAAAAGGAACAGACTCAAAGTCGTCCACCATGAGCTTTGGCATCCCTTGCTTATATAACCAGCCCTTAGGCTAACCCAATCTCAACTAGGACTCTAATCCTACTCAAATCATGAATCAAAACTTTTCATAACTCCTTAGGACTCTTATATATGCAGATAGAAGCAATCTTAAGACTTCCAAACACATTAGGAACGTATCCCACATTCCTAAAACAACTCAAATTCTTGACCCACACAAAATCCTATCATAACTAACTCAAATCTTTCCATATTTGAGTCAAACCCGACTCAGGCGCAGCCTGAGTCCATAACCTAGTCCGTTTGACCTTTCCGACCAATTTTTACGTCCACATCTCTTCATCACGCCTCGGAACCATGCAGAAACATCCATGCTCTCCTTGCACACGTGTAAACATCTTCCAACAACGTCCAAGATACCTTCATATGCATTGTTCTTGATTCGAACATGTTGCGCAACCTCCCGATCAACTCAACCACAATTACTCCCGAACTTGGTTGTTGAACCTCATCTTCTCCCTAAAAATAGTTCAATGGATCCCGTCACCAGCCATGTCTTGAACTCAAGCAACACCTACACATGAACAAACAACCAATCCGTACGAGCCACAGTCCATGACTTGGCTCAAGTTAGTTCTGAACACAACACCTTACGTGAGCACGTCACATAAGCATGTTGCAAAGCATGTCAAGACAATATCAGCTATATCAATCAAAACTTAGCAAATGAATACTATGTAATCTATCTATGAATATAAAGCAAGTTCAAAACATTGCAAGATAAAAGCAGGAACATTGCGATCAAGCTCTGAACCTTGTCAAAGCTAACCGGAGCTTGAGCTGGAGCTTACCAAAGCAAGTACGACCTAGCGCCAGAGCATACCAAAGCTAGTAAAACCTAGCGCCGAAGCATACCAAAGCTAGTATAACCTAGCGCCGGAGCTTACCAAAGCTAGTCGGACCTTGCGGTGGAGCTAACCAAAACTAGTCGGAACTAGTCATCCCAAAAGTCGGAGCTAGAAAAACATGTCCGAGCTAACCAACATAAGTCGGACCTAGCAGAAAATATCGGAGCTTAACAAAGACATGTTGGAGCTATCAAAGATATGCAGGAGCTAAAGATAAAGCTCACCGGAGCTACCCAAAATCATGTCGGATCTAGACAAAGAAAGTCGGACCTATTGTCGGACCTTGCAGAAGCTCGGAGCTAGTGTCGGACCTTGCTAAAAAGATGTTATGGCAGCATTCAAAACTTTTATTCTCAAAGCCAATGTATTCAACACACATAGGTCTCACAACATGTTAAAAATAAGCTGAATATTTGAACCTACAACTTTGCAGCAATTTTTGTTGAAAATAATTTCTAGATTTTTATCTAGCAATTGTGAAACAGAAAGCAAATTGTATTTCAAATTTTTGACAAGTTCCATATCCTTCAAAGTGTAGTGACCATTTACTCTAACCGAACCTTTAGCAATTATATGAGTTGAAGAATTATCAGCAGAAGTAACATTCTTTACACGTGACGCAAAAGAGAGAGAGGAGAACCATTCTTTGTTACCGGTCATGTAGCGTGAGCAACCTAAATCCACAATCCAAATGTTCTCCTTCCTCAAGTGTGTAACATACATAGAAGCACAATACATCGATGACTCAATGTTGAGGTTAGTCAATAGACATTTAGAAATCTAGTA
This sequence comes from Tuctoria greenei, assembly GCA_036927565.1. Taxonomy (NCBI): domain Eukaryota; kingdom Viridiplantae; phylum Streptophyta; class Magnoliopsida; order Poales; family Poaceae; genus Tuctoria; species Tuctoria greenei. The sequence goes on along the minus strand of JAYESD010000011.1, from coordinate 104,100,863 downwards.
CTAACTCACACGACGTCCAGTAATAACAACACGCGACAGCTGAGATAAAACAACAGGTTTATGAGTCAAAGTTAATGATTTTTTGTTCTTAACTACTTGTAGTACAAAAATCAGTAGCTCTGGAGGCAAAAACAGAAGGTCTAGAGGTAACAACAGGAGGTCCGAAGGTAAAAATTGAAGCTCTAGAGGTAAACTTTGAATGTTTTTTACTCATAACAGCAGGTAGCATGTTCCTGACATTCGGTTTAGTACGTGCAGCAAATTTTACATGAGAGTTATAAGATCTAGCTTGAATTCTTTCCTTTTTAGGTTGTTTAGCTAGTCTATAACAAAAAATCTATGACATGACCATCTCTACCACAATACGTACAACGAAATTTAACTTTATGTTCACGTCTAGATGAGCATGCAGTATGTTTATTTGAACCCGAATGTGACAACACTCCTGCAGATTTAAAAACCACTTTTGGTTTAGGAACTATTTTAATCAAACAACTTCCTAATAACCTTACAATTTTAGGTGGTTGTGCTTTAGCATGAGCATAAGAATGAAAACCTAAACCAGATTTATCATTGCAATATTTAGTGGAGTTCAGCAGCAAGTTTAGGTTCTAATTCCCATTACAAAACCGCTCTAGTGTCCGATTCATGTCATCAAGTTTTTTAGACAAGTCTAGTCACTTTTCACATGAAGTTTTTCCTTTTAATTTGCAATTAGAACAATATTTAACTTCATGAGAATGTAAAGCATTGATCAATATAGAAATTTCATTCATAGCATCTTGTAGTTTCTTATCAAGATCATCACAAGTAGAACAATGAAAATCAATTGTAGAATAGCAAGCATCTTTCATGTTTTTATCATTAAGTGCAGCAAGCTCTCTGTTCTTTTCAGTTTTTACTCAAGTTTATCAAGTGTTGAGGTGTGTGCACTTCTTAGAGAGGACAATTATTCATATATTAAATTACATGAGGAACAAGAATCATCACTAGAAATCAAGGATTTCAAACAATTAATTTCAAATTCTAGTGACTCAATTTTAAAAGTAGTGTCCCTAAGCTTTTTGTCCTTTTTAGTAACTATCACAGTGGCACAAGAAATAGCATCACACATTTCTTTGCAAGTAGGACATACCTCTTCATTGTCGATGTTGTGTTCTGCCTCCTCGATACATGATCTTGATTTGCCCGCCAGGAAGCACATATTTGCCAAATAATCTTTCTTGTTGTTTGTAGAGGAGTGCTTCGTCCTGATTTGCTTTTTGTCACGGGTACTAGTACCTAAAAGGTTAGGGCAATCCATGCAGAAATGTCCCGTCTTACCACATTCGAAGCATCGTTGAGGTTTAGAGCTTCCTCTCCGTCTAGTTCTCACATTTTGCAATGCTTTTGAGAACCTAGTAGAGAGAAGTGCTAGCTCCTCCTCTTGAAACTCCTCAATCTGTTCAAGGGTTAGAGAGGACAACAAAGCAAGTTTACCACAAGATGAAGATTGGTCGGAGCTAGGCATGTCACGTTGAGAAACAAATGCAAGACAGTTGTTGGGGTTCTTACGTGAGATTATGTCATTTTCATGACTTTTCAATTTAGAATATAGCACATCTAATGTATGTGTACTCATGATAGTAGATTTACGAATAGATGTAACTTTCATCTCCCAAATTGATAGGTCTAATGCACTTAGTAATTGCCTAGCATTCTCAGTATCTGAAAAATTAACATTGACACTATGGAAGATGAGGATAATTTTATTAAAGCAAGCAAAGAGGTTATCAATGGACTCACCAGGCTGCATCTCGAATCACATGTATTCTTTCTTAAACATGTCTTGCCTTACCTCCTTGATCGTGTTGGATCTTTCGTGGTAGTCACAAAGTGCTTTCGACACATCGTACGCAGATCGGAGGTGTGCAACACCGTCGAAGTCACTCTGAGTTAGTCCTTGGATTATCAAGTTCCTGGCTTTGTTGTTGTTGTCGACATCTCTTAAGTTTATAGGCGTGACTTGATCGTTCGACGACACGTCGTAAGGTTTGTACACCTTTTCCCATATCATGAAGCCTTGCACCTGGATAAAATCTTCCATGTGTGCCTTCCAAACCTAAAAATCGATGCCAACAAACACACAAGGTTCTGCGAAGTATTTCTCCAAGATGAGTAGTCAAAACATGTGCAAATAACAAAGATTAGAGCACCGTAGCTCTAATACCAATTTTAGCATTGAAGAGCATCTGAAAATCTACCAGAGGGGGGTTAATGGTAGATTAAAACTTTCTCAGCGGAAGCAACAGAACCCCCTCGGTAGAAAATCAATCTGTTAAGAGATTATGTGTGTGACTAATCTAAATGTGATCAATCATGACAAAACCATTATATATTGTGAAAAATCAAGTCACAAAGATACGACAACAAGAATCACATAAACCTATCAAGAAAAACTCAAGTTGCGATTGAAAGATCGAGCAAAGGTCAATCTGTTCTACCCGAGAAAAAACATATCTGCAACACTGCAACGAAACTGGTGTAGATCCAAAACCATAAATCCAATGACCGTAAAAATTTCAGAGATTATAGATAATCAAGTTTTGAAGACAACCAAAAAAGAATCACATGAATTGGATCTGTAGAACTCGAGTTATGATGAAACCAGCGAAGAAAGGTAGTGCAGTGTAGAAACTTCCTAAGACTAGTTCAATGCATCCCGTCACCAGCCAAGACTAAGAGAATCAAATTGAGGTACTTAAAATCTAAATTGAACTCACCGAAATTTGAGTGTAACTTGATTTCTAGGGTATGTGTGCTCCATTTTCTGTTCTATCTTTCACCCATGAATAGGAGAAGGCATAAGCACCATAACAACTTGAGATGGGTGAAGTACGATGCCAATTTTCATAATACTAGGCGGATTATTTTGTTGTGCATGTGGTACTTGTGAAAATAGAACATTGTACCAACTCCTGATCATCAACCTAAAGTCTTGACATTGCTCGGGACGAGCAAAGTATAAGCTTGGTAAAGTTTGTTGACCGCTGTTATATACTGTGACACCCGGTTCCGAAAATTGAACCAAGTGAACGCATATGTGTGCCCAGGATGTTCAACACACATACACGAGTGCATTCACAAAAGAGTATACAGAAAAATACCACAGAACAAGATTTATTATGAAATGTTTTTTACAAACCATATTATCCTCGAATACAAGCTCTAATGAATATTAATGACAAGTTCAACTAATGCAGCGGAAATAACTAATTAAGAAAACTAAACAGCTAGGCAGCATAAGCAATGGGTATAGCGTAGCTCCAATAACATCACACGCAAAGCTGACGGTAGACACGTCCTAGAACTCCGCATTATTGCCATTAAACTCCCAATCCTGACCTCCAACTGTTGGGGGGGGGGGGGATTGCAAGAGTGAGTACATGTCGTACTCAGCAAGTGTGGAAAGTATGACATGTGGCTGATTCAAATGACGACAATAATAATGGGCAAGTGCTGAAAGGTACATTAAAACATTTGAAAAGCAATATATTATATGTATGTGAATCAAACCCATCATAATCATAAGTAATATCATAATACCAGTCCATAATTCACCATCCACATCAGTAATTCCAGATTTCACAATTTGCCAATAACCATATTCAATACGAGAAATTAATCCATAACCAGCCATAACCATTACCAAACCATAACCATACCAAATACCATCCCAATACCATCCCAATACGGAGTTCCCTCTAATCATGGAAGTTGTCCAGGTGCTCATAACCGGGAGCACGGTTATCATGATAGTTTTATTTGACTCTGCAAAGTTTGTACCACTTTACCCACGTGTTTGTGATTTCATCACCCGTCGGCGACTAAAGAACCTCCCTTTCGCCAATTACACTTCCTTTGGTGTATGGCCAAGAGATCACAAAATAGCCTTTACAAAAGGGATTACTATCCTATTTAGACCCCACTGAGGTTTCACCGGTGGCGATGTCTCCCGCAGAGCACATCTTCAACCAAGGGCTCCCTCTTGAGCCATTCAGATCCCAGGGTAGTCCCACCAATCATCAACAAACCCAATCCGACTACCCCTTCCCCGAGCATCCTTAATAGTCCAAATAGCACTGGCAAATCCCTAATTAATCAGCTACGCCGCACCCATACTTGGCCTCGTGGTGGCACTGTAATCCTGGCTTATTCTCGCATGAAATGATCCTTAGATCTAAAGCAAGCAAACCACCATGACATCCAACCCATCCACATACCAGGCTTGCTTAGATCACCCATTACCATATCATATTGACCAGTTCACATTAACCAGAATATCATTAATGCATAATTAAATGTGTAGTGTTGTTTTCCCATCACAATTAATTAAGCAAAGCAAAAAGGTAAAATCCCTCCCGGACTCTCTAACATAAATTTCAGGCGACAAGGGTGGTCAAACAACGCTAGTAAACTTCCTACCATGGGATTCCCATCAAATTGACACAAGCATGCAGTTTTGCAAACAAAACATTAACTTTAAAAACAGGATCAATATGCTTCAAGGACACTTGCCTTGCTCTTGCGATTGATTAGGGTCAAAGCCTTCAAACTCTTGGTGTTGTAGATCCTCCGCGGCACTCTCTAGCGCAAATCCGTCTAATACGCACAATAAACATACAAGACAAGAAACACAATCAAAGAGTGCACGAATATTACTCAATATGACATGACATGCATGATTTATGCAAATGCAAGGTAGAACTTGTTAATAGATTTCTTTCAATGATCACTAACTAGTTCTAATAGCTTTTAATAATTTTATACAGGTTTGGTGTTGATTTGATCTCATTTTAGAATTAATTCAACACAATTTACCCAGGAAAATCGGACTAGTCTGTAGAGGGCCGGACTAGTCCGCACTTCGCAGAACTAGCGAACTAGGGTTTTCTAGATCGACGTAAATTTGGAGATTTGGGGTTGAATTCACATAAGGAAAAGAGTATAGAAGGTATACCAGATGTTTAGAACTCCAGTGAATCAAGAAACTTGGAGGTAACACTTGGATCTTGATGATCTAAGGTTGGTGATGAACTTGGAGATGAATTGGTGAAGAAGAACGAAAGCTTTGTGGAGATCTTGATCCTCCTTAATTTCCTCCTCTTCTTCTTCTTGCTTGGGATCTTCTCCTCCTTCCTTGATGGTGGCTCTCCACGAACTAGGGTTTGGATGGGGTGGAAAAGTGGCAAATAGATGTCAAGCCAAGGGGTGGGGTTGTTTATATAGAGGTGGAGGCTAGGGTTAGATGGATTTCGAGTTTGAGAGGAGTAGAGGCCGGTTTAGAGTCCCACATGGGCTCTAAAATAGTTAGGCACGATGTCCCTAGGCCCACTTAATGTGAAACCCAAGAAAAATTCGTAAAACAAAAAATGAACTCGGAGTCTCGAAATATCGGACAAGTCTGAAAAGGACCGGACTAGTCCGAAGTGGTACAGAGAGAAAATCGGACAAGTCTGGCCTAAAGTTGGACAAGTCTGACTTTAGTCAGAGAGGAAAACGAACAAGTGCGCTGGAACACCGGACTAGTCCGGAAAAGTCCAGGGACTTAGCAAATTTTCAAGGATTCTTGGAATATCGGACTAGTCCGCACAAAATCGGACAAGTCCAAAGGTTTCTAGAGGAAAAATCAGACTAGTCCACAGCAAAAACGGACAAGTCCATTTTTATTCAGAGAGAAATCAGACTAGTCCTCAGTAAAATCGGACTAGTCCGCACTTTCCTGCATTTTAAGTGCGGTTTTGTTCCAAATAAATTTTAAATGTTCTAAATCAATTTTAAACTCGTTCCTCTTGATGTGGATTAATGTTAAACATGTATATGAATGTATGTAGGGCATGATGCATGAAAAAGAGGGTGTTACAAACCTAACCCCCTTAAAATGAATCTCACCCTCGAGATTCGACGCGAAAGAGAAGAGATAGGGAAATTCCCTCTTGAGATCATCCTCCAATTCCAACGTTGCTACTTTTTCTGTGTGGTGCTTCCATTGAACTTTACACCATCTAATAACCTTGTTCCTTGTGACTCTCTCCTTGGTTTCCAAGATCTTGACCGGTTGCTCGGCATAAGTCAAATCTTCCTCTAATTCCACTCCTTCCATTGGCACTTGTTCTTCCGGTACTCTTAAGCACTTCTTGAGTTAGGAGACATGAAAGACATCATGAACATCTGAAAGATGAGTTGGCATATCCAACTTATACGCTACTTCCCCTCTTTTGTCCAAAATCTTGAATGGTCCAATATAACGAGGTGCTACTTTGCCTCTTATGTTAAACCTCTTATGACCTCTCATTGGTGACACCTTGAGGTAAAGAAAATCTGCTATTTCAAAGGCTAATTTCCTTCTCCTATTGTCCGCATAGTCTTTTTGTCTTAATTGGGCAGCCCTCAAGTTTTCATGAATTATTTGGACTTGCTTTTCGGCTTCTTGCAACACATCCGGACCAAATACTTGAGTTTCTCCTGCCTCATTCCAGAACAAAGGTGTCCTACACTTCCTTCCATAAACCGCTTCATATGGTGACATTTTCAAGCTTGCTTGGTAACTATTGTTGTATGAAAATTCCTCGTATGGCAAGCTTTTGTCCCAACATGTCCCATGCTTTAAAGCACAAGCTCTTAACATGTCCTCTAAAATTTGATTGGTCCTCTCGGTTTGTCCATCCGTTTGAGGGTGATATGCCAAACTGAAATTCAACCTCATTCCCAAAGCTTCATGCAGTTTTTGCGAAAATCTGGAAGTGAATTGTGAACCTCTATCCGAGACTATCTTCTTCGGTACTCTGTGTCGACACACAATATGCTCCATGTATATTTCGGCCAATTGTGCAGCTGTATATTTGGTCTTCACAGGGACAAAATGAGCTTGATTTGGTTAAGCGATCCACAATTACCCAAATTGAGTCATACCCGGACTGAGTACATGGTAAACCAACTATGCAGTCCATTCCGATTTCTTCCCACTTCCATTCCGGGATCTTCAATGATTGCAATAATCCAGCTGGCCTTTGATGTTCCGCCTTGACTCGCTGACACACATCACACTATGCCACATATTCAGCTATGTCCTTTTTCATGCTATCCCACCAATAGCAAGCCTTCAAGTCTTTGTACATCTTCGTACAACCGGGGTGAATCGAGTACGGCAAGTCATGTGCCTCCTTTAATATTGTCTCCTGGATATGCTTTACATTAGGAACAACGATTCTCTTTCCAAGCCATAAGGTACGATGTTCGTCTTCATCAAATCTGAATTCTCTCCCTTCTTTGGTCCTTTCGTTGATTTCCTTGATCTCTTCATCCGCGACCTGTGCTTCTCGAATTTCTTGCTCCAGGGTTGGGTTTAACTCCATCACCTCCATCTCATTTACAAATCCGAGGTTCAACCTTTCAAACTCCTTACATAACTCGAATGGTAACTCTCGAACTGTGAGTTGATGGCTTACTCCTTTTCTACTGAAAGCATCAACCACTACATTGGCTTTTCCCGTATGATAGTTGATTACCAAATCATAATCTTTGATGAGCTCCAACCATCTTCGTTGCCTCAAGTTCAGATCCGTTTTGTGAAAATATACTTCAAACTCTTATGATCCGTATAAATTTCACACATATGTCCAAGGATGTAGTGTCTCCAAATTTTCAATGCATGTACCACGGCTGCAAGTTCCAAATCATGCATTGGGTAATTCTGCTCATGTTTCTTCAATTGTCTTGATGCATAGGCGACCACTTGACCTTCTTGCATAAGCACACATCCATGTCCTTGTCTTGATGCATCGCAATAAATATCAAAACTCCTGCTCACATCTGGCAGTACCAAAACTGCGGCTGTTGTCAACCTCTTCTTTAACTCCTCAAAACTGTTTTGACAAGCTTGAGTCCATTGGAAAGCCTTTCCCTTCATTAGCAATTCCGTCATTTGCTTGGCTATCTTGGAAAAGTTCTTGATGAATCTACGGTAATATCCAGCCATCCAAAGAAAACTCCTTATTTCCTTTACATTTTGCAGTGGTTCCCACTTCAACACGTCTCTCACTTTTCCGGGGTGAACCGAAACTCCTCCTCCTGAAATTATATGACCCAAAAACGACACCTATTTCAACAAAAACTGACACTTGTTGAACTTGGCATACAATTGATGCTCCCTCAATTTCTGCAACGTAAGCCTCAAGTGTTTCTCATGTTCCTTCAAATCCTTCGAGTAGATCATAATGTCATCAATAAACACCACAACGAATCTATCAATGTACTCCATGAAGAACTTATTCATGAGGTACATAAAGTAGGCAGGTGCATTTGTCAATACAAAAGACATCACGGTGTACTCATAAGATCCATACCGCATCCTAAAAGCTGTCTTGGGTATGTCCGATGGTCTAATATTCATTTGAAACTATCCCGACCTCAAATCAATCTTAGAGAAGAGACAAGCACCCTTCATCTGATCAAACAAGTCTTCTATGCATGGTAAGGTGTACTTGTTCTTGATTTTGACCTCGTTGAGAGCTCGTTAATCCACACACATACTTTGGGTTCCATCCTTCTTGTCCACAAACACCATGGGTGCTCCCCAAGGTGAAGAACTAGGGCGAATACAACCTTTCTCTAGTTGCTCTTGAATTTGCGTCTTGAGCTCCTCTAATTCCATAGGAGGCATCCTATACAGCCTCTTAGCTATAGGTGCAGTTCCAGGTATTAAATCAATAACAAACTCAATGCCTCGACCAGGTGGCATACCTGGCAACTCGTCCAGGAAAACATCCAAAAATTCACACACCACCGGAATCTCCTCAATTGCGGTACCATCCATGTGATTCAGCTCCAATTTCTTCGGTGCATGTTGAGTTACTTCAAATTCTACGGTGATCCCTTCTTCATTAGTCAACTTCACCATCTTCGTGGCACACTCAATAAATCCATTATGCTTCCTCAACCAGTCCATACCAAGTATAATGTCCAATCCTTGTGAATCCAAAACAATGAGGTTGGCGGAGAAGTCTACCCCCTTATTCTAAAGCTTACTTTTGGACGTACTATATTTGTCCTCATCTCTCCTCCAGGAGACTTAACCAATAGAGTAAACTTCATATGAGAGATAGGCAAACTATACTTCACAACATACTTCAATGCAATGAATGAATGTGATGCTCCAGAATCAAATAACATAGTTGCGGGGTTGGAGTTTGCGAGAAACATACCAATGACCACGTCATCCGCTTGTTGAACATCCTCCGTAGAGACATGGTTCACGTTGCCACGAGCAAAATTCTGCTGTCCATGGTTTCCCTATGGTTGTCCTCCATTGGATCTTGGGTTTTGCCTCCGCGCATTGCTTCCTTGACAAAGTCCTGACATTGATGCGCGAAGTGTCCAGCTTCTCCACAAGTATAACACTTCTTAACTCCACCAGAATTATTGGGGCGAGCTTGGTTCTGAACATTGGCACCAGGAAAGTTAGCACGAGGTGCAAAAGGCATTGGAGGCCTAGGTGCTTGCATGACAGGGTGCTGCTGCACAAACTGAGTTGAGCGCGGTGCAAATCGAGGGCGTTGGGCAGGAATTGAAGAGCTATAATAAGGCGCATTAGGTGGTGCAAGGCGAGGGCGCACATTACTTCCTTGTTGCAGTCCTTGATATGGCACCTTCCTCTTGTTGTCTTGCTCAATCTCATGGATCTTGTTCTCAACCACAATTGCTTTGTCCACAAGCTTCTGAAAATTTGCATAATCACAATTGAGTAGTTGCACTTGGATTTCATTGTTCAAGCCCCTCATGAACAAGTATTGTTTCCGGCTGTCCCAACTAACATCCTCAGGCGCATATCTTGAGAGTTGAGTGAACATATTGAGATATTCACTCACGCTTTATTTTCCTTGCCTCAAGTTCTCAAATTCTTGCCTCTTCAGAATCATAACACCTTCCGGCACATAATGAGAACGAAAACTCTCCCTGAATTCTGCCCAAGTGATCCTCTCTTGATTCTCATGAGCATTGCAATAAGCATCCCACCAATCCGCAGCTGCTCCAACAAGTTGATGAGATGCAAATAGCACCTTCTCCTGGTCATTGCATTGGACAATAGCAAGTTTCTTCTCCACAGACTTGAGCCAATCATCGGCGTCCATAGGGTCAGCAGCTTGAGAAAAGGTTGGCGGCCTAGTCCTCCTAAACTCTCCCAACCGGTTATGAGGGGGTGGGGGTGGTGGTGGGGCATATGGGGCTGATTGTTGTTATTGCCAGCCTGCAGCTGTCCCATAGTTTGTATCATGGTCTGCATGAGCTGGTTTTGCATAGCCAATAGCTGCTCAATGTTGATAGCTCCCTGAGTAGATCTTTGTCCAATGTTGTTCTGAGGTACTCCATGGTTCTCCTCTTCATCATGGCCATCCCTCTGGTTGTGAGTCCTCACCATCTGGAGAAAAGCAATAGGTAAGAATTAGAAAACGTCCCCAACTATATGCATCAAGGGATATGGATCTAGACACCTAACTAGCCTAGGTGGACATGGCAATGCTAAAGCAGCCCAAAATCCTCTATTAAGCACACAAGAAAACAATATATATAGCAAACAGCACACCAAGATAGAACACATCGATTCCTAAGTGCTCCTATGTTCTCTAAAGTGTCCATTCTATCTAGGTTGCGTCCTACGGTCAACCTGTGGCTCTATACCAATCTGTGACACCCGGTTCCGAAAATTAAACCAAGTGAACGCATATGTGTGCCCAGGATGTTCAACACACATACACAAGTGCATTCACAAAAGAGTATACAAAAAATTACCACAGAACAAGATTTATTATCAAATTTAATTAAACAAACCATATTATCCTCGAATACAAGCTCTAATGAATATTAATGACAAGTTCAACTAATGCAGCGGAAATAACTAATTAAGCAAACTAAACAGCTAGACAGCATAAGCAATGGGTATAGCGCAGCTCCAATAACACCACAAGCAAAGCTGATGGTAGACACGGCCTAGAACTCCGCATTATCACCATTAAACTCCCGATCCTGACCTGCAACTGTTGGGGGGGGGGATTGCAAGAGTGAGTACATGTCGTACTCAGCAAGTGTGGAAAGTATGACATGTGGCTGATTCAAATGATGACAATAATAATGAGCAAGTGCTGAAAGGTACATTAAAACATTTGAAAAGCAATATATTATATGTATGTGAATCAAACCCATCATAATCATAAGTAATATCATAATACCAGTCCATAATTCACCATCCTCATCAATAATTCCAGATTTCACCATTTGCCAATAACCATATTCAATACGAGAAATTAATCCATAACCAGCCATAACCATTACCAAACCATAACCATACCAAATACCATCCCAATACCATCCCAATACCGAGTTCCCTCTAATCATGGAAGTTGTCCAGGTGCTCATAACCGGGAGCACGGTTATCATGATAGTTTTATTTGACTCTGCAGATTTTGTACCACTTTAACCACGTGTTTGTGATTTCATCACCCGTCGGCGACTAAAGTACCTCCCTTTCACCAATTATACTTCCTTTGGTGTATGGCCAAGAGATCACAAAATAGCCTTTACAGAGGTATTACTAGCCTATTTAGACCCCACTAAGGTTTCACCGGTGGTGATGTCTCCCATAGAGCACATCTTCAACCTAGGGCCCCCTCTTGAGCCATTCGGATCCAGGGTAGTCCCACCAATCATCAACAAACCCAATCCGACTACCCCTTCCCAGAGTGTCCTTAATGGTCCAAATAGCACTGGCAAAGCCCTAATTAATCAGCTACACCGCACCCATACTTGGCCTCGTGGTGGCACTGTAATCCTGGCTTATTCTCGCATGAACCGGTCCTTAGATCTAAAGCAAGCAAACCACCATGACATCCAACCCATCCACATACCAGGCTTGCTTAGATCACCCATTACCATATCTGTAAAATCCCACTTTTCCTTTCATGTGAAGTTCAGCAACAAGTTGTTTACCAAACATAATGGAGGTCAATATAGTTGTGCACATGAACTTGACCTCACTAAAAAGTTTTCTTCCTACTAATGTTTAATCTTATTAACATGAGGACTGGACTTCACCCTAATCCTAGAACATTTTAATTAAACCATTCTGCAAAGTTGGGAATTTAATTGATTGAAATGGTTAGGGCAAATTATATTGCAGCAATATAAAAATCAAAACAAATGGAATTTGATTATGTTGCTATGCATATTTGGCCCTGCCAAAAAGATTCAAATCCAAGGCTCCAAATTTTTCCTTGGCCTCTTAAATATCTTAAATAGCTTCTCGGAAAATTTTCAAGATTTTTGATGTACGTTTTCCACTTATTTGGACATGTACAAAGGATCCATTTCGTGTCGATCTCAAATTTAGCTTTGCACTGAACCTTGCCCAAATCAACCCCCAATTTTTCCTAAGACCTTTTAGGGTTCAGGGAGCTTTGTTTCAAAGTTTGGGGATTTATGGACCTCAGCTACTATTAATTTCAATGAGGTTTATAAACATGTTTGAATTCAAATTTGATTTTAAATTTGAAACAAACTATGTACAAATTGAAATCTGATTGCATATTTGAGTTCCTCATATTTTTCATAGCCTGTCTGTAAATTTTGGGAATTTTTGGACAATTTTTGAGGTGGAATTTAGAGGAACAGGTAAGGGGGAGCTGTGGGGCCCACAGGTCAGCCGGGGAGGCCGTTTAACCGCCCCTGTTTCTTTCTCCACGCGACACCGCGACGACTGCATGCCGCTAGCGCGCCGATCAGCCGCCGGTCGCCTCCATCTGCCCCTAGCCTCCTTATCTACTGCGGTAAGGTCTATAAATTCACCCCCCGTCGACCAGAGTCCCTCCCCGATTCACTTTTCGTCGCGCCGCGCCATTTCCTCGCCGCCGTGACCACCTCAGTGCCGACCGACGCCACTCAGCCCCGCCGCCGATACAAGCCTCCCCGTCCTCTGCAGTCTATAGGAAAAAGGTGCGCAACGACCTCGTGAAGCTTCTGGTTAAATTTAAACTCATGTCGTGCATCCTAGTGTCCCTATTCCGTAAATTACCAAAGCACTTTTACAGCTTCGAAGCTAGTTCATCGGTTTAATTCTGATTGTATGGACAATAATTCTTTGATCCAGTTAGATGACATGATCTACGTATCCTAGCGCACCTTCCCTCCAAAAATCAGAAAGAACCATCGACTAATTAATGAGCTATCCGATTTTTCCCCTTCCGCCATTGATGGAGCTCGGTTCACCGTCGATCTCGGTGTTGCCGGCTATGGCACGAGCTCTAGACCCTCCTAAACTCTTTCCCATGCTTCCAAGATGCTTCCCGAGCTTTCAAATGACAGTTTTAGCTAGGGAATCGAGGGTCTCGACATAACCGAAACCCTAGCACCCGCCGCCGCCATCGGGAGTGTTTTTCCGGTCACCCATCACCGTTGGGAGTTGGTCCAGTGTGTTCCCCGCGTGAAAATAGGGTGGGGCGGCGAGTACTGAGACCTCCCGTGGGCCGGGAACCAGCACCGGCGAAAGCGCCGCCGCGCGCCGGCGAGAGCGCCGCCGCCCGAACCGTGGCCAAAGGTTGAAAAAGGTAGGTTCGCGGGTCCCACCTGCCAGCGAGTGCAAAGGCGCCCGGATCAGTCAGTGGCCAGGGATTTAGTGCGGCCACGTGGGAATATTTATGGCCCCGGTGTGGGTAGCTCCTGGTTGGCTGATTTAAAATCCAGTGGGCCCTGGCGCCAAATTTAAAAGCTGCAATTTCCAAATATGTGCAGAACCATTTCCAAAGTTGAAAAATCAATATCTCTCTGTAGACAGCTCCAAATATATTCAATCAAATTTTATTTGAAAGCCCTCAAGCTCTAGTTTCTGTCAGTACCAATTAGGTTCTGCGAAACTCACATTTAAATTCTGTAGAAAACAATCTTTCCAAATGCAAATACAATTTTCCTGGTGAACCTGCCACTGGAAAAATCCCCAAAATTCACATAAAATACACTGTCCTATTCTTGGATACCAGAAAAAGTTTGGGAGCCATTGCACCTGTATATCCCTCTGTATAGTTCAATTACCTTTTTCAGTTATTCAATTTTTACAGATGTTCGGATGCTTTATTATTTCCCAAATTTGGACTGAACTTTCCCTTAGTCATACACTAGTTACTGTAAAAATATTGGATTTAATTGACCTAATCTCCTAGTGCTAATTCAGTTGCAAACTGAATATTAATTGAAAAGCTAAAAATTCAATTATAAAATAATTCCAGAAATTCTTGCCAACTTTGAAATTCAATAACTCCTTCACCAAGGCTTAGAAATTTATGAAACCAAATTTTGCTAGAACCAGGACAACTTCCTCTATCAAGATTATCAACTGGCAGCTATGTTCAAGCTACAGTTTCTTCTCTAAAATTCTTGGGAGTTTATTGCTTGCCATAATTTTAGAGACAACAAACTACTTTGATCGTCTCCTGTTCTTTGCAAGAGCTTCTATCATATTCCCTAGTATCTACCATCAATATTCCAAAGCCAATTAGGTCATTATCATATAATGATCACCATAGATTAAATTACGTATACATATTATATGCATATCGTGTAGTGACCAAAGTCGAGGAGGAACCAGAGGCCTTGGAAGTACGCCTGCCGGATACTAACCCTAACTCTAACCTGCATCCAGGCAAGCCCCGATTTGCATTTAAGTCGTTTATAAAGTTTTACTTGATCACTATGATGATTAGCATATGAATTGTGCATTACGTTTAGGATGCTTGAATACTCCAGATGCATGACCCACAATCCCATTGGTTAATTGGGTAGGTTAATAACTCGACATGTAGAATTGCAATGCTAATGTTGTAGGTAAACCGGTAGAAGTCGAGTAGTTGGAATCTACTCGCGAGATAGAAAATTACACTCATCTATACTGGGATAACATTTATAGAAAATAACAGTTAAATCTAAACTTGAGAATGGTCAGAGATGGATAGGAAGCGGCAAGACGTGGTCTTGGTCGCATAGCTCTGACTGGTCGGTTAAGGCCCGTCCGTATGCGGCCCCTTCGAACAAGCTTGACTTGTACCGGCGACATACTGGACATATGGACTCCAGTAAACTGACGTAACTCGATAACTGGGATGTTGAAGCCCATAAACTCACCATCGATAGGGGTGGGTTGAGGACAGTAAGGTGTAAATCGGTCGACAGACACAAGAGGTGTTCCGTGCGGAGACCTTCTATTCGCGGAGGTGAGACGGGTTCGGCGTTTGGGTTTCTTGTGAAAGGTAGCCATATACGACTAGTACTGAAGTGTTACGTAGGTACTGGTGTGCTCGCTGACACTTCCGAACGTGCGTATGCGTCATGTTGTCCGGGTGTGTCCTGATTGCAATCACCGTCCCTCGCGGTAATAGAGTACCACTTGTTCACCGAGCTGTGACGTAGTAAATACTAAAGAAACCAGAAAAATATGTTGTATTGAATCATAATTGCTTTGCAACCTTGTATGATGTAGAGATAGTAAAATTAAAGTTTACAGTTTCCCCATACTTTAGCTGTAATAGCATTATGTGCTTTGGGCATGTCATATCATCGGCAAAGCGTTTCTTCTTTGATTGTGGAGTCTATGATGTGTCGTGCCTAGAGAATGTCATTTTCTACTTAAAAATATGAATTTAAGGATCCACTTGTAGGCGAGTCGTTTATGCTTCACCTTACCTATGCTTAGTACTCACCCTTGCATATGTCTAGTGAGACGGGTCAGTCTTGCTGAGCCTTATGCTCATGTTTGCAGTTAACGAATTTTTGCAGGTTATACGATTGATGAAGGGTTTGATGATGAGGCTGCACCCCCTCCAGGGTGTACAACCGAGTGGGAACCCTGCACGCCGCCGTGATTTGGGTGTTGCTAGTGCAAAGTATCCAGGGCATGGATGACTTTGCTTTTGCATAGCTAGTGCTGAGAGCATAGCTATGATATATATATTTCTTTCCTTCCGCTAGTATTGTAAAACTTCCGCTGTATGATAACTAAAAGACTTCGTCTTGTATTTTATTGTAGTTCTGTTCTTGTATATTTGAGTGTCGCATCGCACGACACCACAGAATGAGATCCTCGGATGTCGGGATTCCGGTCCCCACAATATCATATTGACCGGTTCACATTAATCAGAATATCATTAATGCATAATTAAATGTGTAGTATTGTTTTCCCGTCCCAATTAATTAAGCAAAGCAAAATGGTAAAAGCCCTTCCTGACTCACTACCATAAATTTCAGGCGACAAGGGTGGTCAAGCAACACTAGTAAACATCCTACCATGGGATTCCCATAAAATTGACAAAAGCATGCAGTTTTGCAAACAAAACATTTACTTTAAAACAGGATCAATATGCTTCAAGGACACTTGCCTTGCTCTTGTGGTTGATTAGGGTCAAAACCTTCAAACTCTTGGTGCTATAGATCCTCCGTGGGACTCTCTAGTGCAAATCCGTCTAATACGCACAATAAACATACAAGACAATAAACACAATCAAAGAGTGCACAAATATTACTCAATATGACATGACATGCATGATTTATGCAAATGCAAGGTAGAACTTGTTAATAGATTTCTTTCAATGATCACTAACTAGTTCTAATAGCTTTTAATAAGTTTATACAGGTTTGGGGTTGATTTGATCTCATTTTAGAATTAGTTCAACACAGTTTACCCAGGAAAATCGGACTAGTCTGCAGAGGGCCGGACTAGTCCGCACTTCGCAGAACTAGTGAACTAGGGTTTTCTAGATCGACGTAAATTTGGAGATTTGGGGTTAAATTCATGCAAGGAAAAGATAATAGAAGGTACACCAGGTGTTTAGAACTCCAATGAATCAAGAAACTTGGAGGTAAAACTTGGATCTTGATGATCTATGGTTGGTGATGAACTTGGAGATGAATTGGTGATGAAGAACGATAGCTTGGTGGAGATCTTGATCCTCCTTCGTTTCCTCCTCTTCTTATTCTTGCTTGGGATCTTCTCCTCCTTCCTTGATAGTGGCTCTCCACGAACTAGGGTTTGGGTGGGGTGGAAAAGTGGCAAATAGATGTAAAGCCAAGGGATGGGGTTGTTTATATAGAGGTGGAGGCTAGGGTTAGATGGATTTCGAGTTTGAGAGGAGTAGAGGCCGGTTTAGAGTCCCACATGGGCTCTAAAAGAGTTAGGCACGACGTCCCTAGGCCCACTTAATGTGAAACCCAAGAAACAAGTCGTGAAACAAAAGATCAACTTAGAGTCGCAAAATATCGGACAAATCCAAAAAGGATCGGACTAGTCTGAAGTGGTCCAGAGAGAAAATCGGACAAGTCTGGCCTAAAATCGGACAAGTCCGACTTTAGTCAGAGAGGAAAATGAACAAGTCCGCTGGAACACCGGACTAGTCCAGAAAAGTCCAGGGATTGAGCAAATTTTCAAGGATTCTTGGAATATCGGACAGTCCGCACAAAATCGGACAAGTCCAAAGGTTTCCAGAGGCAAAATCGGACAAGTCCGCAGCAAAAACGGACAAGTCCGTTTTTAGTCCGAGAGAAATGGACTAGTCCTCAGTAAAATCGGACTAGTCCGCACTTTCCTGCATTTTAAGTGCGGTTTTGTTCCAAATCAATTTTAAATGTTCCAAATCAATTTTAAACTCATTCCTCTTGATGTGGATTAATGTTAAACATGTATATGAATGTATGTAGGGCATGATGCATGAAAATGAGGGTGTTACATATACCAATTTCACCCATCAATATAACTCAATTATGTTGTGGAATTGTCATTTCTTGCACTCATCACCTTTCTATTTAACATATTTCCACTTGTCCTTGTAGAAATATTGCATGCAGGGAATTATTACAGGAAATGAGGTAAAAGGGGGGAGCAATCCTATAAAATATCATCCTAGCGAATCAAGCGCCAACATGTGGCACCACATGGATCAAATGGCCCACAAATTGAAGTATCCGATGCCATCCGACGGTGTAGCACCCATATCAAGCGATGAGACCCACTTGGCAGTGAGAAAGCACATGAGAATTGGTGCAAAGACCAGGTCGTCCCACCTTCCTAGTCGGTCGACTTGGTCCCGGTGCCGAACTCGGTCAATCGCCATGTGTTGGCTCCTCCAAGGTTGAAAAAGTCAGTGTTGACTGATTCACGCGCTATTGGTGGCAGGAACCGACCCTTCTCCACCTATAAATATGACACCCTACCCTCACTTCACAAACACACCACTTGAGTGTTTATTGCATTGTATCCACTATTCTCCATAGGTTTAAATGAGTTTAGGCTGTAGAGAGGAGAGCCTCTAGTCCATAGTCCAAGTAGGATAGGAGTAGAAGGAGTCTCTTCCCAATTCCTTATTGGGAAAGGTACGGCTCTCATATTCCTGTTTGTATTTGTGTGTTTTCTCTTAATAAAGATGTTACTTTAGTCTTCTATTGTTCATATACTTGGCTTCGGGATCTCTCGCTAAGGTATAAAAGGACTAGTCCGTACCACAGCGGACAAGTCCAAACTCAGATAGAAACGTTTGGTCCGTTCCAAAACGGACTACTCTGGGGTTCGGACTAGTCCGACCCCTGGGGCGGAAAAGTCCGGCCTCTCTGGACTTAGCTCCAAAAACGCTCACCAAGGCTTAACGGACTAGTCCGTTCCAATACGGAAAAGTCCGAACTCGAACAGAGACCTTTAGTCCGTTCCAAAACAGACTAACCTAGCTGCCTAGACTAGTCCGGCCTGAGGCCCGGACAAGTCCGATCCCTAGGGATTTTTCTCTCTCTCTAAGGCTTCTCACTTAAGTATTTCCCTTAACCACCACTTTCAATCCCCTTTGATTATCTCAATTCACATGATACACACACCCTAACACTTGATACAACTAGTCTAAACTCAACACAAAAGAAAACCTAATTCCTACGCTTTAGTCTTCGGCGCTCATTTCAAACTTTTCCTTTTTGAGGGATTTTGTCTCATTTCAATCATCACAACTGTGCTTAAGATCAACTCAGCTCATTAGTCTCTTAATTGTCATCATCAATCATCCAAAACCCACGGGGATGCCTAGATGTACTTTCAACTTATTATGGTGCCATATGGCACAACTCACATGGGCGATCATTTCATGCAGTCACAATAATATATATGAAAGTAAGGCATCTGTTCTATATCATTCCATACGGGCCGCCCCGAGCTGAGCCAAGTCTCAAGGTATGTGACTGGGTTTTCTACCACCCGATGGGGGTCCCACATCTTTGCATAATGCTACACCACAAGGAGGTGCATCGGGTTATGTACCACCCGATGGGGTCCAACGTATTTGCCTAATTATGCACCAGTAGGAGGTGTTTTCGCGTGTTTATTAAAAACCACACTACATGTTTTCAACAGCACGATAGGTGGCCACATAATTTATCTCGTGCGCTAGGGGTCAGCGCTGCGTATGCCCTTTGAACATTGAACATTCAAGAGTTGCATACTTCATGTTTTTTACCACACAATGGGGTATCCACGCTTTTGCCTGAAGCACGCTGGGGAGCAGCGTTTTCATATGTTCCCAGAAACATGAGAAGGTCCAGACACTCATATTAACTCTCGTGCCAAGCCACATGGGACAATCATCGTACTACCTCTCGTACGGGGGAGCTTACCGCAATTGATCCGTTTGCGGTGGCGTACCTTACCTCTTACCTGACGTTAGAGCGTCATTACAGAATATAATAACAAGTATGTTATCTTTTCCACCTTAATAACTATGCTATAATAGACCTTATGTGGGCATATAGACTAATCCTCACTTGAATACTTCGGAGTTTTTAAAATAGACTCTTTTCATCTTGCTATTTCGAATGAAGCTCTGTTACCAGACTGCGAGGACCTGGGTTCCGACATTCCATGAACACATTGGGTAGTGCCGTGTGGTGCGGCACCCAACAACACACATGAAAAGACATAGCAAATATACAAAGTTTTCATTTCATAATAAGATATTGTTTACAACATAGGATACAACAATGGTACACATGCAGCGGAAAGTACATACTCACGCTCTCAACCTATCTATGCACAAGACAAGCCGTCCATGCCCATGGAGGCTTCTCACTAGCAACACGACAACACATGGCAGCAGCGTGGTGTCACGTGAGAGATACATCTCGACAACTCGAGGTCTCAGAGACAATCCAAAACAGCAACAAAATAGGTAAACCAGCAAAACCACAAATAAAGCAACCGTGAGCATGAAGGCTCAACAAGACTTAATCTTCTCACCTTAACGTGGAACTCTACATGCTTGAGACTTCTAATATAGGAAACGTAAATTTGCATAAAGGACTTGCCTATTAGTAATTCCTTAGCTCCGTTTTAAGGTAGCAAATGACATTCTCTGACCATGGCACATCATGGACCGCACAATTAGACAAGAAACGTTTCATCCCCAATGTTACATGCTCAAAGCTGAATAAGCTTTATTCAAGTTAAATGTTAGCAAATGTAAACTTAATTGTTCTATTTCTAATCCATATAATTTGCAATACAATAATAACCATGGAAGCAGCTTCATGATATTCCAACTATTGTTTATTACTATGTCATGACTCAGAGAAAATGTATGCTCAATCCATAACCACGAGCGACGGTGATTCAAATCAATAAAACTCGGATAGCACGACACATACACCCACACTTGGAGCTGCGAAGGCACACTCCACTGATGTTGTATGCAGCCACCTTTCACTCAACACCTACACGCCGAACCGGTCCCACCGCAACAAGTAGGAGGCCCCCACATGGAACGTGCATGTGCCCACTGGCAGGTTTACACCTTGATGCTCTCAACCCACACCTATAAGGAAGTGGGTTATGCTTCAACGCTAAGGTGAACAAGTTACATTGGTTTCATGGGTCCCATATATGTAGTATGCCTCTAGTACAGTTCAAACTTTCCCAAAAGGGCCGCACAAGACGCGGTCCTCAATTGACACAGACAGGGCTACATACCCGAGACAACGTCCCGTTGCATCCTATCCTGCTGCCCGGTCTCATATTCAGTTCATAAACCATTCTCTAAAATGATCAATCCCGGCGACAATGTAGCTATCTCACGAGTGGATTCCAACCACACGACTTTTAACGAATTCCCTACAACATTAGCATGGCAATTATATACTTTCAGCTATCAACCTACCCAAAAACTCCATAGGATTGTGGGTCATGCATTTGGAGCATTCAGACATAATAGTTCTAATGCATAATTCATATACTAAACAACATAGTGATAAAGCAAAACTTTAGAAACGAGTTAAATGCAAACTGGGGCTTGCCTTGTATTGCGACTAGATAAATGTCAATAGAGTCAGCTCTTGATCTTCATACTAAAGCTTCTCATCGAATCACTTCTTCACGGGCTCCCACTGTTGCTCCGGATCCACCTCATCGCAGGAAGTCCACGCTGGTTCCCTTCTCTTTCATATGGTGCTCCTCGTTTATCTCAGATATGAAATGCAATGTTAGACAAGAAATCGAAATGGCAATTGAAGGATCAAATTAATTCAAACCAAAAGTGAGGGGTTTAAAATTCAAAAATTACTACTGTTCAAACTTTGTCAAATTGTGCAATTGAGATGTCCATTGGATTCCTCATGATTCAAAAAGCAGCCATGCAAAATTTCAAGATTTTCTCAACATCGTATGCTATTAATTAGAACTACAAGAGGAAGAACATTTGAGTTTGAATTCAAATTTGCAAAACCTAATTGTGTTGAAATCCAGTTCTGAATTCAACACTGAATTCTCCATAATTGAATTTGTCCACCTGTAAAATATTGTTTTTGGAGCAGTGAAGATATTTCAAGAATTTTGATGAGGATAAGGAGAGGGCAAGATGGGACCCACCTTTCATACTCTCAATGGACAAAACAGAGCATATCTTCTACTGCCTTTTATGTTTCTTGCCCAGGCGCCACGCACCAGCATGCAGGCCACAGAGCTCCCTGCCTGCCTGCTTTCTGGTCCACAGTACAGCTGCACCAAACCAACCCTCTGTCATCCATTGTATTCTTTCTTACCGTGGTGGAGAAGCCTCTGCTCTCTGTTTCTCTTACCTAAAGAACAGAGCTCTATCGCCCAGTTGCTATCTCCCTCACTCCATGGATTCAAGCCAAGTTTCTTGCTCTTGACAGAAGAAAAAAGTGGCGCAAAGATCTTCTCGCTTCCTCCCTGACGCAAGTCCACGCTGCCTCCCCGAGGTGACAGTAGGAACAGAGGCAAGAAATTGCCATTTTCATCTCCTCTGTGCCGCCCTGATGGTTCCTCATCGCACCGACGCTACAAACTGTTTCTCACATCACTGCAAACATGAAAAAGGTGCGCCATGATCCATAGATTCTTCCTGCAGAGGTTCATGGCATGTCATCGCATATCCAACTCTTATTTTGAGAGTTCCTGATGAGTTCTTCATAGCAATATTGCTAGGTCTTGATATCAATTCGGTTTCTATGTGCAACCATAATTTAATCCAGTTGGACAATATGTTCTACACGCCCTCACCCACCCCCTAGATCAAGAACCAGCAAAAATCATCGACTAATCAAGCGGGGCAACTAGATTTTCTAGCCGCCATGTAAAAATTCCCTGTTCACCATCGAACTCGGGGCTGCGAGCTATTTCAACCAATTTGATGTCCATACCTGTCCTCCCCTTGATCCCAGGAGGCCATAGGGTCTAAATCCGAGCTCGATTGATCCCCTCGTCATGATTTCCGCCATGGCGGATGAAGCTCGCCGCGGCCTTTCTGTTGGCTGCCCGATTCCGGCCATCTTCGTGTGTGGGATGCTGCCCGGCAGGTTGGCCGTGGACTGGGGGTCATTTTGCCCCAACTCACCTCGACGGAGCTTGCCGTTCGACGCCAGAGCGGGTGCGCGCCGCCAGGGCACCACCAGCTTTGGTGCTGTCTGGGTACATCTGCTGTGGATGTTCATCTTCAGTATCCATACAAAAGTAATTTTGTGGCCCTCCTGTTGCTTCCAGGTAAGTGGATGATTTAAATTCATGGGTCCAGAGATCTGTTTACCGTTTTTCTTTTGGAAAATAATCTCAGCTTTCCATCAAACTTCAAAAATCAATATCTCCTAGTTTAAGTGTCCACAAGTTATGAAACAAATTTTGTTGGATTCCTTTTAACCAGTACATTGTGGTGGAGCAAATTTATTGGTAGAAAATCCCTGTATTTTGCTCTAAAAGTCCTTAAAGTAAGGACTTTGGGAATTAATTCCAGGAGATCCACTTCATGGAAAATTAGCAATTTTGTCAAGAAAGTCATCCATAAATCTCTTGTTCTTCAGACAAAATTTCAGCTTCATTGGACTTTATTTGGTCAGTCAAACTGTGTTGCTTTTTCATATGTTCATGGAAATTGTAAAAACAACAGAAACTTTTCCAGAATATGGTAGAAACTTGTAAAACGTGTATCTCCCTCTAGGTTGCTTAGAGAAATATCAAACCAATTGTGTTGGACTCTATATGAACCCTTATATCCATAACACCTAGTTTGGCTTATGTAAAAGTATCTGTTTGATCATGAAAATTCAGAGAAGCTTAAAGATTTGTAGATTTTTGTAGACCACATTATGTCATTGCTTTAGCTGAAATTTGGCTAGCACCTTTCGTATGACATCTGTGGACTAATACAAAATCTCATCTTCATTTCATTTTGTATTCATCAGATTATGACAGTAGTATGTTTCCTCTACATCAGAGTCATAATGAACTTTCCAATTCCATTACTTTCAGCTCAACTTGGGTAAATTCAAACCTCCCCACCAGAATTGAGATCCACTTAGAGCCTTCCTATAGTCGTGTACAGTATATCAATCATTCTCCAGATTTATAAAGTTTCATCGTTGCTAAACTATGTTCTTATGCTTTGAATCTCATATTGAATAGTAATCGAGACGAAGGACTTAGAGTACTTGGAGGACGGATTTTTATTGGAAGGACCAACAGCTGATTGTGTTCTGATTGCACTGACTTTGACTAACCATTGAGCAAGGCAAGGCATGGTTTGCATTTAAGAGCTTTTATAAAATTTTACTTTGTATCACATTACGTCTTGGAGATGAATTGTGCATTAAGTCTAGATGATCTTGATACTCCACTTGCATAACCAGAACGCCTATGGAGTATTTGGTTAGTTGTTAAGTCCTCGTGTAGCTGATGCTATGCTAACTATTGTATAGAAATCCAGTAGAAGTCAAGTAGTTGGAATTTACTCGCGAGATAGGTTTGACCTCACACGGGGTTGGTTTATGGTAGAGAATGAATTATGGAAATGGATATGAGACCGAGCAACGGGGTAGGATGTGTACCCCTGCCTGTGTCAATTGAGGACCGATCCGTTTGCGGCCCTGTTGGGCAAGTTTGAGCTGTACCGGATGCATACTATTATATGGGACCAAGGAAACTGATGTAACTCGTAAACCTTGGTGTGGAAACTTCTTCGCTGTCTTTGATTGGAGTTGATAAGGCATAATGGTGTAAATCTTCTAGCGTGCAACTTCGACGTGTCCATGTAGGGGACCTTTTGCTCTGGATGGAGAGTTGATTCCATATTAGGGCCTCTTGTGAAAAGTAGTTGCATATGGCGTAGAGTGAAGCGCATCGACCTGGCTTCCTTGCGGGCATATGTTTCGTGCAATCCGGGTTGTTATTGATTGCAATCACCGTCGCTTGTGGTTATGGACTGAGCATACTTGTTCGCTAAGTCATGACGTAGTAAACTATGAGTAATTGAGTTTTATGAGTTATGCTCTATGCTTAATCACTATTTTACTACTTGTATGCTCTAGTTATATTGCTAACTAAATTTACCTCTTATGAAACATTAAATTGCTGCTAAAATCTGAAAATAAAGGACATACATTAGACGAGTTCCTTTTATGCAAATTCAGCTGCCTATGTAATAGAGTTTCCAGCATGTAGAGTTGCATGTTTAGGTGAGATGGTTAAGTATTACTGAGCGTTAAGCTCACAGTTTGTGGGTTAATGTTTTTCAGGTAACATCGCATATGATGGGTTGCATAGTGTGGCATCACCCCTCTCGGGTTGTATTGCCCAGCGGAAACCCCACGAGCCGCTACTCTGCTTCGTGTTGCTAGTGTGAGGTATTCCGGGCTGAATACTCTCACTTGTGCAGTAGCTAGGTTCGATTGAGTGTATTATGTATCTTTCGCTGCTTATGTACTCCTTATGTACATTATTTTGTAAACTCGCATATCTTATGAAATAAAACTTTGATATGTTTCACGTATTATTTCCGTGTGTGCTGTTGGTTTTGCATCGCACGACGTCACCCAATGCAATTCCTGAAATGTCGGGACCCCGGTCCTCACAGTTTGGTATCAGAGCCGCATTGGAAATAACACGCGTGAAAAGAGCCTATTTTTGAAAACTTCTAAGTAGTCAAGTGAGAATTAATGACTATGCCCACATAAGGTGTATTATAGTATTAGTTACTTAAGGTGGCAAGCTAACATATGTGTTATTATATTCTGTAACGACGCTCTGACATCAGGTAAGAGGTATGGTACGCCACTGCAAGCGGATCAATTGCGGTAAGCTCTCCATGTGAGTGATAGCATGTGATTGTTCCCCATGGCTTGGCACGGGAGTTAATATGAGTCTCTGAACCTTGTCATGGTTCCGAGAGCATATGAAAACACAATTCCCCAGCGTGCTTCAGACAAAAGCGTGGATACCCCATCGTGTGGTCAAAAACATGAAGTATGAAACTCCTGAACGTGCAATGTTCAAAGGGTCATACGCAGGCTGATCCCTAGCGCAAGAGATAAATTACGTGGCCACCTATTGTGCGGTTGAAAAGCACGTCATGTGTTTTTTAGTAAACACGTGAAAGCGCCTCCTACTGGTGCAGCATTAAGCAAAGTCATGGGACCCTGTCGGGTGGTACATTACCCGATGTGCCTCCTACTGGTGCAGCATTATGCAAAGATAGGGGACCCCCTTCGGGTGGTAGAAAACCCGGTCATGTACCTCAAGATGTGGCTGAGCTCGGGGCGGCCCGTATGGAATGAGACGGGATGGATGTCTTCCTTTAATATATATTATTTTGACTACCTAAAATGATTGCCCGTGCGGGCCGTGCCGTACGGCACCACAATGAGTGTTCAGTAAATTGGGTGTCTTATGCAGGTACACTAACCACGATATCGTATTGCGTTTAGAAAATGTTTGCGAGTGACCATTTACAGTGCCACCGATTTAGACATATATACTGATATAATCAGGTTAGGATTTTCACTTTTGTCAGGCACGTAGTACCGATATGTATCCCATCAATGCATTATGAAGATCACTGTAAGATGAACTCAAGAAGGTGTAAGAATACATGTATTGGCTATTTATCTATGATTTTGAACTAAGTTTTAAAGTTGGAGTAGGTTTAAACTGAAGTGAATTAAAACACAGAGTCTCTGTTTTCTGTCAGGAATTTGTCCTGGGTTTGAAAATTCATAAATCCCGGAAGAAAAGTTTAATGAAGGTTAATTTTACATGGATGGAAAGATTAGGAAGTCGTATACAACTTTTTTGTTGAAGTCCAGAGCAGAATCTCTTTCTGACCTATTAAAAAATTCAAAAGTTCCAGAGTCTGCCAAATTGAACAGAAACTGGAACCCCTCTCTGTACCTGTTACTATTTTTGTCATATCTCTTAGTAGAAAAATTGAATGGCTTCATGTGATATATTTATAGAATCCTTGTTATGTGTATAACAGTGTTGTAATTTAAAGTTTTGGCAAATTTTGATATTTTCTATTTGTAAAATTGTGGCCAAATCCACAATATACAAAGGAGGTGCTGTCAAAATTTCCCTGGGAATCTGGGAACTTTGTCAAACTTTAAAAATCTATATCTCCTCAACAATAAAATCTATATGGGCAAGTAAATACATTCTAGAAATTTTTTCGAGTGTTCTACAACTTTGTAGTTCAACTTGGAAGTGTATCTAGGCTTCCCTTGTGAGTTTTATTTGGTTTATGAGAAACAAATGAGATCCTAACAAAATTGTTAAGATGAACACATGTTTTAATGAAATTATGAATAAAGAGAAAAAAGAAAGAAGTATGAGGATCAATATGGAAAAGAGCTCAAGAGCTGAATAGATTAGATCATTGTGTGTGGAGTGTATTGGAGAAACATACCCCAAGAGCTCAAGCGCAAGAAATCTCATTCACTGCACAATTCACAGGAAAAATGGACTAGTCCGATATGACCACAGACTAGTCCGATATGTCTGACTAGAAACGTACAAGTCTTACTAGTGCAGACTTGTTTGCTAGTACACCTGTTTTCACAGCACCGGACTAGTCCAATAACACCACGGACTAGTCCGATATCTTTCTGACTAAGTTCGGACTAGTTCCCCCCAGTGCGGACCTGTCCTAAGAACCTCACACTTTACACAGAACGGACAAGTCCGATATCACCACGGACTAGTCTGAAAACTCTCTGACTAATATCGGACAAGTCATCCAAGTGCGGATTTGTCCTCAATTCTACTTGAGGTTCACCAGAATGGACTAGTTCGATACATGCCGGACTAGTCCCAACACTTCGAGAGACCAAATCGGACTAGTCCGATAATTCAAGAGACTTAGGGTTTCCCACACGCCGCACAACAGACTAGTCCGGAGTCCACAGAAGTCTAGTCCGGACATCGCAAATCCTAACAGTAACTTTTGGAAACCCTAGTATAATTAGAGGTGTATGACCCCTAGTCAAACTCTCTCGACCCCTGCGCCATCACACCTCCCAAGAGCCCTAGAAACACATCTCTCCACACATTCTAACCAAAAGAAGGTCAAATCTTTGAGGATTAGCATTGATCAAAAGGAGAGACTTGTTTCACATGTCTTGAGCTCTTGGGTTTGAATCTCTCGCACACTCTCAATGTTTTATTGCATATATTTAAAGTGTGTTTGGTGGTGTTTTCAATTGTAAATCTTGGGGAGCCCTCAACTTGGGAGAAGGCCCCTTGAACACGATGATTTGCCCCCTTTGTGATTAGTGGAAGAGAATCGGCCTCCGTGGCGATTCGACGAGGGTATGGTTGGTGAAGACCCGGTCCTCCGTGGTCTCCTCAACGTGGACGTAGATTTCCTCTGTGGAATCGAACTACGGGGTAAAAATCTTATGTCATACATGTTCTTACTATTCACCATATTCTAGGGTTTACTCAATCTTGTACAACTTACGTTAAAACATTGAAACCAAAGTTAGTTTGTGTCATACCTAGTTTCATTGAAGTAATACATTGAAGTTACAACTTAAATTCTGCTACATAGAGTACTTGAATAGAAATCATTGATCGAACTTGGTCAATCTTGTCCGCACACACCGGGCCAGTGTGCACCCTACCGGAATAGTCCGATTTGTCTGTATTTGATCAAGTTTGTTAAGTGTTCCAGGATCCAACAAAATTTCAAAAAGCCTATTCACGCCCCCCCCCCTCTCTAGGCTACATTCATTGGTATCAAAGCAAGACTCTTCAAAAGAGACTCATCGCTCGAAGAGAAGATGTCGGACACTAAGGATGTGCACAAGAACTTCAACATAGATAAGGTTGATGATGAAAAGACTCAGAAGTTGGAGAAGCTCCTATATGCCATCCAAGACTGTGAGGATGATGATGAGGAGACACTTGAACTCAAGGAACTCCTAAGGAGGAAGCACTCTCCAAATAGAAGATTAAGATCAAGGATAAAAAGAAGAAGAAGGGGAGTAGTCATACCGACAACTCCTGATATCATTTTAACTATGATTGTTTGAATTCCAACAATAACCATTACTTATCAATTCCTCTAGGAAAGGCCCATACTTTGATGGCAATGATTATTCAATGTGGAGGCAAAATATGAAAATGCATCCCATATCACTTAACCCCAGCTTGTGGCATATAGTGTGTACAGAGGTAGATATCCCGGATGATGATGAAGAGCTCACATCAAGCCAAGAACAAACTATTCATCGGAACGCTCAAGCTGCAACTATCATAACATCGTCACTGAGCCAAGACAAGTTCACTAAAGTGGATGGACTCATAATTGCTAAGGAGATATGGGATACTCTACAAACCGCACATGAAGGCGATCGTCATGTGCGAGAGGCAAAGATTGAAATTATTGAAGGCGAATTGGGAAAATTCACCATAGACGAAGATGAGTCACCGCAAGACATGTACAATCGGTTGAAGAATCTCATCAACAAAGTTCGATCATATCGAACCAATAAATGGAATGATCACGAGGTGGTGAAGCTAATTCTTAGAGCCTTCATGCCTCGCAATGTAACCCTATGCTCGATGATTAGAGAAAGCCCCAGGTATAAGAAAATAACCCCGTACGAACTGCTTGGGAAGATTATCAATCTTGAGATGATGGTGAAACAAGCAAAGCATGTCAAAGAGATTGTTGACCTTACCTCGACAAAGAAGAAAGGAGTCGCTTTCAAGTCCACTTGTAAGCCTATGACGAAAGAAGAGAAGCTCAAGAAGAAGACAACAGCGATGACGAAGGCAGTGACATCGATGAAGAAGATATGATCCTATTCATGAAGAAATTCAAGAAAATGATGAAAAGAAGACAAGGTGGTAGATCAAATGAAGCAAGACATAGAGACAAATCAAGAACAAAGATGATGCGCGCTTGTTATAGCTGTGGTGAATAGGACCACTTCATAGTTGATTGTCCTCATGAGGAAAACAAGAGGAAGGCCAAGGAGAACAAGCCTCAACCCAAGATGTTCAAGAAGAAGATGCAATCCGAACAGGCACATCTAGGGAAGGAATGGGACTACAATGAAGAGTCCTCATACGAAGAGAAAGAGGAGATGGCTACTGTAGCCATCAAGAAGACAACCAAGAAATCCACCCTGTCAAAGTGTTTGATACGACACTTCCCCAGAACCCGCTAAGAAGCAGCCCGGGGAGGTTCTTTTATTGATGGGGTACACATAGATCAAGATCAAGATGATGACAACAGATATTTATGTGGTTCGGGCCGCTTGAGCGCAACACCCTACTCCACGGGGTTTGTGTTGTTTTATTGTGTGTGTTCGTTCGCTAGTCAGCTCGGATCAGGTCGAATGAGATGTCCCCTGAGTTCGTGTGGTACAACCCTTTTATATTTCTAAGGACTGATCGTTACAAAGCTTGACTGGCCTGACATGTGGCCCTGGCGTATTTAATGGCCTAATACACTATCTAAAGAGTATTAAGCACGATTAATAGAGTGATAACGTGCCTTAATGGCAACGTTACCCATATTAATAGCGCTCTTGATCGTGTGTCATTAATACATAATTAACGACACGTAAGTACATCTGGGAACTGCCGCTTTAATTACGTTTGATGGCTCATGTTGAAGGAGGTCTGCCAGTGTACGTGCCGATGAAGGTCTGAAGGCTCCACATGCGATAGCTCCGGAGCTTTCCCTTACGGGGGTTAGGTCCGGGGCTGCTGTACATGTGTCGGCACCGGAGCTCCTCTCTGTTGGGGGTTAGGTTCGGAGCTGCTGTACACGTGTTGACGCTGGAGCTTCCCTTTGCTGGGAGTTTAGCTCCGGCTTTTCTTTACACATGTTGACCCAGGAGCTTCCCATAAGAGGGGAGCGGCCCCAGCACAATGTGACATGTGGGGCCCGAGAAAACCTTCAACTCTGTCTTGTAGAATTCTCTTGTACTCTTCGCGGTACTACAGGGTACCCGATACGCAGGGTACCAACAGTGGCCCCCGGGCTCACCTTTGTGAGAAACCCTCTGGGTTAAGTTATTCTATCAGAGGTGGGGCCATTCTCGATTCCCGCGCTTTGGTTTCAAGAACCTTCTGATGTGCAGTTGGAGCGATGGTCCGGGAGTGAACCATCGACGCATGGCTTGTTATGAATGCGGCAGATGAGATCTTTGAGTGTGGATCCCACGCAATTGATGGTCGTCCATTGCCTATACAAAAATCATATTGATTTCGCGCGCCCTGTCAGGGTCCCAATATGGTGTACTTCATAGCATACGCCATGGTGGGATTCATTCCACCTTTCTCTTCCTTTCTTTTGATGCATCTAGACTTTTATGGTCTGCAGCTGTATCACCTTGGCCCCCATTCTCTTGTTTTTTGGCAACATTCGTCCAATTTTGTGAGATGTGGGTTGGTATTCCCCCCTGCGTCGAGCTTTTCCGCACCTTCTTCACCATTCACACCACCGGCAAGGGGTCCGAGCTTCTTGGCTTCTACTATTTGGTGAAGCACAAGAACTGCCCCTACAAATACTTGAATTTGTTTCATTCCAGCAAGTGGGACGACTGGAAGAAGGATTGGACCATCATTGCGACGGAGGAGCACGAGAAGTTGGAGCTTCCCGAATGTCTCCCAAATGTTGACACCAACGCCTGGAGTGTAGTTCCGGTGCTGTCAAACGCATTCAACCCTATCTTGACCAGGATCCGCGAGTGTGTGGAGGGTGGAGTGACCCCCCAGATGGTCTTCTGTAACTTCCTGGTCAACAGCTGGGCTCCGCTGAAGAAGAGGGAGAAGCTCGCGTGGGCCCTCAACAGCGTGATGGATGATGATCGGATTGAAACCGGTCTGAAGTCTAACTTGGATGACAAATCTTTGGAGTTTCATTTGATGAAATTCTAGCATGGGATAAACGTCAACGGCAATGACTTAGTTCCGTCGGCATCTTTCCTCCCTCTGAACATGGAGGCGCAGTTCAGTAGGGAGCTCTGGAGGAGTATGCCGGTGCTTGACAACCTTGGTGAGGTAGAAAGGCGTCCGACCACTAGATTGGTGATCCCCGAAGCTTCGAGGGCGGTCCTGCCTCCGCCCCGAGCTGGAAGACTGAAGACACCGGCAAGGGCAAGGGCAAAGAGCCAGCTGAGCCCTCCAGTCAGAAGAGAAAGTTGAAGAACGCTGACGTGAGGTCCGTCAGGCCTGCTCCTTCTACCACGACTCCTTCTCCCCGGTGGGGGAGATCTTCTGCAACCACTCCTACTCCGGTGCAAGCGTCTTCAAGAGGTGTCAGCTTCGGGTAGTCGACCCCGGCCTCAGTGCCGGCTAAAAGCTCCAAGCCCGGGAGTTCCTCCCCACCAAGAGAAGCTCCGGCTGAAAAGACTTTGGCTGCTGCAAGCGACCCTTAACTGAGGTCCAAAGCTGTCGTCTCACCTGACTTGGTGGGCTCTAGCTCTGGGCCTCAGAAGAAAAGATTCCGAGGCGGCTGGGGTGGTAGCATCCCTAGGTAAGCATTGATTGCTCGCCCTAAAATGCTAGTCTTGTTTTTGATGTGTTTTTAATCTTCTCTTCCCTTTATTTCTAGGGTGTCGATGAAGGGATTGGGAGCTTCAGCGCCTGCTGCAGCGGCCAGGGTTGTGCCTGCCGAAGCTCCAACTTCAAGCCCTGAGTCTCCTTGTCAAGCGGAAACCGAAATTGCGATAGCTCTGGTGCCAGATGTCGTGAGGTTGGACTCGGAGTCCTCGCCCGAAGCTCCTGTGGTAGCGCCAGACCACGGGGGAGAAGTTGAAGATGTACTCCTGGCGATAGTGGCGGGGGTTGATGCTCCAGCACCGGCGATGCCAGAAGTTCCGGCTTTTGAGCCGAAAGTTGTCGAAGCCCTGGCTGCTAAGCCAAAAGTAGTTGAAGCCCCGGCTATTGAGTCGGAAATGGTTGAAGATCCAGCGGCTGAGCCAGAAGTGGTTAAAGGTCTGGCGGCTGAGCCGGAAGTGGTTGCAGGTCCGGCGGCTGAGCCGGAAGTGAGTGACGTGCTGGCATCTGAGCCAGCTACAGCAGGGGTGCTGGATGAAGCCCCGGCTGCTGCTCTGGAGGTAGTTGTTCCGGTGGTACCTGGGCCTGAGCCGGAGCAGCTTGAAGAATTGGTGACAGGTTCTCCGCCTTTGGAGCCGGCGACTCAAGAACCTGAAGCAGCGCCTTCGACTGCTATAGAGGTGGAAGTTCCCCGAAGGGATTCTTCTGCCACTACCACTGAAGGGCTTCCCGAGAGCCCTAGCGCTGCAGGACTCCAGGGGGCCGCTATTGTAGAGTGGGACCCAATTTTTGTGATGGAAAATCCTTTTGAGGCTGTGGAAATGGTCCCAACAGGACCGGAACCTATCCCTCTAGCGTTGTTCATAGACAATGCCTGATCAAGTCTCCGACAGGTCCAGCTTGCCTTTGATCATGAGAGCAAAGCCTTGGAGTAGGAGCGCCACACCTTGAGGCGTTGGCACAACAGACTCCATTTTGAGACCAGGCTCGCCCAAACGAGGCTGGTTGACCAGAAGGAATGGGTTGAGAGGGAGAAGGTTCGGTTGGAATATTGAGATAGACTAAAGGAGGAGAAAGAAGCCGCCATCTGGGCGCTTGACGCTAACTCCAGGGAGATCCTGGTGCAAGACAAGGAGAGACGTGATGGTACTGATGAGCGTCACAAAAAACTCACTGAATTGAATGAAGTTCTCCTGAAGCATCGAGCGTACCTAGATGTGAGGTAAAAAAAATTCCTGGAGTAACAGGAGGATGTAGTAAAGAGAGAGGCGAAATTCACCCAGAAGTTGACTCTGGGAGAGTAGAATTTTGCAGATCGCAGCAAAAAGATGGATCTACGGAAGGAGGAAAAAAGGAAGAAGAACTAGAAGGTGGGGCAAGAGCTCTCAAAAAGTGAGTCTGACGTTACCGCTAGGCAAGAGAGAGTCAAAGGCAGGGAAAAGGACCTAGCTGAAAGGAAAAACTGCATCCACCTCCGGGAGATAGAGCTGGCCGATCGGGGGAAGCAAGTTGCCGAGAACATGCAGCAGCATGCTAAGTTGGTCTAGCGCCTTGCTCGGGAGAGTTCGGAGCTAGCAGCCGCCCGGAGGTCACTAGAAGAGCTGCGGAGCTCGAAAGCAACTGAGTCCTTGATGGTATGGAACTTCTTGGGACATGCAAACAGGGCCCTTGTGCCTCTTGGTTTTAGTCCAGTATGCCCGGAGGACCCAGCACAGGAGCTGGACCAGACGCTAGCGGCACTTGGCTCTGCTGGCAACAAACTCGACGCAATGGGTAAAGTCATCACCAATCAGCTGGAGACGGAGGGTAAAACCTTGGCCAAGAACGTCGCCGAGTATGTCATGGCATGTTACAAAAACCGAGACCCCCAGTTCTAACTTGATCCGGTCTTTGTAGGAATCATCGCCGAGGAAGAGGATGCCGCCAGAGCTAGTGTCCAAGAAGCTGCAGAGAAGGTTACTTTGTTTTTTCCACAGGACATAGATCCTCCAGTAGCTAGGACTTTTCTCCTTTTTCTCCTTGTAATCCCAATTTTGTAATCCAGTATTCTTGATTAATCAAATCCTCCTTTTTGTCTTGAATTTCACTTTGTCTTCAATATACCGTGTCGTATCTTGTTGGCCACCTGGTACATGTGTACAATTGAAATGTGTACATGTACCAAAGGTTGTGGCAATATGTTTACGACTTTAATGCTTCACACTTGTAGATTTTAGGTCCGAAGTCATCAATTCTGAGGCGTCAAACACATGCCCCATGGAATGGTCGGAACTTGGTAGCTCCAACGTCATCCACTGTCAACATATTAGACGTTGATGGCGGACCCCTCTTGGAGGATGTCGAAGCTTAGTAGCTCCAGCGTCGTCCACCATCGCTATGAATTTTTGCTTTTCCTGCACATTAAAGGCAAGAGAAAGAGTAAAATTCGTCCTCTTGTCTATCAATTGGTTGTGACTTATTGTTCTTATTTGGACTTTTGATCCGAAGAAACTCAACATGATAACGAGCGTTTTTATATAATCTTTCTAGATCTGCATGCCTTTTTAGTACTCGCCCTACTGAGGCCTGCCGGGGTGCTGGTAGAGCGGCGTACTTAGGGTGCAGGACCAGGCTAAGTCGATAGCAGACTCCAGACCTATGTTGACTTGGCGTTCAGGTAAGTAGACTATGTAGCAATGTTAAGATCCAAAAAGACTATCAATAAGGCTTGTAATGCATGTGAATTACTTGGAACAAAGCTCAAAAATATTTGCACAACTTCATTATATACAAGAGGGGTGAAAATAACTTGATATATTAATCCTTGCACAGAAAGTAAATGCACGCAGACTCTGTTTTCACACAACAATGCCTTTCATTATAGGTCTGGATTACAGGGGAGACAAGGACACACTTAGGGTGTTGGACCATGTTAAATGTGCTATACATCTTGTACTAGCCCAGAGCAAGTAGTTACACTTTTAGTGTTATGACAGTCTCAAGTGTTACTTGAACTTCCCGAACCCTCCCAGAGGGTTCGGATGTTCTCTCGGTGGACTTGCCCGTCTCTATATAATGACTCTACAACATGCATTGTGTATAATCACAGACTCACCTCCGTAATTCTAAGCATAAAAATTATGGAGGTGCTCGATGTTCCAAGGATTAGGATGTGGAGTCCCATCCTTAGTTGCCAAGCGAACGCATCTGGGTCGGGATACTTTGATCACTCGGAAAGGACCCTCCTAGATGGGGGGAAGTTTGTTCATTCCTTCTTGAGTTAGTATCTTCTGAAGCACCAGGTCACCTTCTTCAAGCTGTCGGTCGCGCATGTACCTTTGATGATAGCGCCTGAGCACTTGGCAATAATGTGCGTGTCGAACAGCTGCTTG
Source organism: Tuctoria greenei (assembly GCA_036927565.1). Classification (NCBI taxonomy): domain Eukaryota; kingdom Viridiplantae; phylum Streptophyta; class Magnoliopsida; order Poales; family Poaceae; genus Tuctoria; species Tuctoria greenei. The sequence continues at coordinate 104,065,100 of JAYESD010000011.1, read as the reverse complement.
GCACCTTCCCTCGTCGACGAGGCAAGGTCTTCACGCCGGAGATGGTCCTGCGTGGCTTCATCGAAGGTCTGGATTCAGAGGGACCCCAAGGTGACCTCCGAAGGAAGGACTGCTTCAGCTCCGTACACCAGGAAGAATGGAGTCTCCCCAGTTGACAAGTTGGGTGTTGTCATGTTCGCCCATAATCTGGATGGAAGCTCCTCAATCCAGTTAGCTCCATGCTTTTTCAAGCGCTCATATGTTCGTGTCTTGAGTCCATTTAATATTTCAGCATTTGCTCTCTCGACTTGGCCATTGCTTGCCAGATAAGCTACTCAGGCGTAGCTTAATTGAATGCCAAGGTCTTCGCAATATTCTTGAAATACAACATTTGTAAATTGAGTTCCATTGTCAGTTATGAATTTGTTTGGAACTCCAAATCTGCATGTAATAGACTTCAAGAACTTCATTGTTGATTATTTGTTGATTGTTACTAATGGAGTTGCTTCCGGCCACATGGTGAACTTGTTGATGGCGACATACAGGAATCTGTAACCTCCGACAGCTTTTGGGGAAGGTCCCAAGATGTCCATGCCCCACAAAGCGAATGTCCATGTAGCAAGTATCATTTGTAGCGATTGAGCCAGTGTGTGAATTTGTTTTGCGTGGAACTGGCACGCTTCACATTTTTTCACTAGATCAACCGCATCCTAGAGTGCTGTAGGCCAGTAAAAGCCATGCCGGAAGGCTTTACCGACCAACATGCGAGATGAAGCATGGTTCCCGCACTCGCCTCCATGGACTTTCACGAGGAGCTCGCGACCTTATTCCATCGCAATGCACCGCATTAGGATGCCATTGGCACCGCGTCAGTAGAGATCCCCTTCTACCAACGTTTATTTTTAGCCAATCTAACTATCCAGTCAGCGGATAAACTGTCTTTATGAAGGATGTTGTCTTTTAAGTAGCTCCCAATCTTCGAGATCCATGCATCGGAGCTAACATGAGCTTCTGCGTCTTGCGTGTTGGGTTGCTCGGAGCTTCCGGGAGCACCTACGACTCTTGGTGGACGCGATGGTAACAGGACCACCGGGACCGCCAGATTCGAGGTGTTTGTCTCGCCCCCTTCACTCAGTTCGGCAGGCTAAGCAGTTGGTTTTGACAACCTACGGATATTCCATCAGGAGCCGGACTTCCGGTTGAGGCTTTCATCGAGAGTTCGTCGGCTTCAGCGTTATGTAAACGTTGAACATGATGGAGATCCAGGACTTCAAAGTCCTTCTGAAGCCACTGGACTTCAAGGAGATAAGCAGCTAATTGAGAATTGTTACAGCAACATTCACCTTTCACATGTTTGATGATGAGTTATGAATCTTCCTTTACCAACAGCTGTTTTACACCATAAGATAGTGCCACCTTGAGTCCATAGATGAGGGCTTCATACTCTGCCATATTGTTGGTTGCCTTGAAATCAAGGTGTACCATGTACTTGACCTTCCCCCCGGTCGGAGTCGGGATAAGGATTCCAGCTCTGGCCCCCTACTTTTGCACAGAGCCGTCGAAGTAGAGAGTGAGAGTACAGTGAGACTCGGTGAATACCGAAACCTTGAGTTCTGGTTTCTACTCACTATGACCCCCAGGGTTTGATGGAGAGGGAGTCCATTCCGCCACAAAGTCAGCCAACGCTTGACTTTTGATTGCCAGTTTTGACACGAATTCTAGATCGAATTCGGCCAGTTCCGCTGCCCACTTTGCAATGTTCCCAGTATAATTAGGATTATGCAAAATAGCATGCAGTGGAAAAGAAGTTACCACTAATATTTTATGGGCTTGGAAGTAGTGATGAAGCTTGCTTGAGGCAATAAGGACTGCGTAAAGCAGTCTATGCACCTCAATGTATCTAGTATTGGCATCATGGAGTACTTCACTGGTGAAGTACACAGGGCGTTGGATGGTCTGGACCCTTTCAGAAGGACCCGAAGCTTCCTCTCCATGGACTCGGACCCTGCTAGAGGGTTCCGGACCTTCAGGTTGTGCTTCTTGGACCCCCCCCCCCCCGGAGGGGTCCAAAACTCCTTCTTGTTCAACCCGGATCTCACTAGGAAGATCCAGATCATCTTGGTTAGCCAAGTGAACCTCCTCAGACCAATGATGTTGATCTCCTAGCACTTTGTTTTGAGGTTCCGTATCTGGGAGCTGAGACCCAGTCACGTCTTCAGGTGATTCCGGATCCTCTCGGAGGGGTCCGGACGCCTGAATCGGATGTGACTCCGATCTTTCCGCAACCAGGACCATACTGACAACTTCGATGGTTGCCGAAATGTAAAGTAGTAAAGGCTCACCAGGATTAGGAGCTACCAATATTGGTAGTGTGGTGAGTAGTTGTTTCAGCTCTTGAAACACCTTTTCTGCTTCTTCAGACTAATGAAAAGGTTCGAACTTCCTCAAGAGTTTGAAGAACGGTAGTGCCCGTTCTGCCAGTCTTGAGATAAACTGACAGAGCGCAGCTAGGCATCGAGTTAGCTTCTGGACATCTTTAATGCAGGTTGGGGGCCGCATATATTCTATAGCATTGATCTTCGCCAGATTTGTTTCAATTCCTCGGTGAGTCACCAAAAATCCCAGAAGCTTCCCGGAGCTAACTCCAAAGACACACGTGTTCGGGTTCAGCTTGGTGTGCGTGGTGCGCAACTTATTGAAGACGGCTTGTAAGTTGTCAAGGAGTGACTCCTTGTTTTTGATCTTCACAAACGATGTCATCAACATACACCTCCACCAAATCTCTAATTAGCTCTCCAAATGTTTTGTACATAGCTCGCACAAATGTTGAAGAAGCATTTTTAAGACCGAATAGCATGGCAGTATAACATTACAATCCGTCTACTGTTATGAAGGTAGTATGCTCTTCATCTTTCTTAGACATTTGGATTTGATGATATCAAGAATATGCATCTAAGAAACACAATAGCTCACACCGGGAGGTGGAGTCCACTATCTGATCTATTCTAGGTAGTGGATATGGATCCTTTGGACATGCCTTGTCCAAGGTGGTGTAGTCGATACACATCCGAAGCTTCCCACTGGCCTTGGGAACAACAACCGGATTTGCCAGCCATTTTGGATGGAAGACCTCCCGGATGAATCCAGCTTAGAGCAACTTCTTAATTTCCTGTCGGATGAAGTATTGTCGCTTGATTGATTGCTTACGGGGCTTCTGGTGTACAGGCCGTGCGTTTGGGTAAATCTTCAGATTATGCTCAATCACCTCCCTGGGGGTCGCCACTTGGTTGCACACGAGGTGCGGTGGTAGATCCTTTGCGACGAATGCTCGGAGGATTCGGAGCTGGCTCCTTACTGGATGCTTCCTCTTGCGTTGTGGTAAGCGCATAGAGTTCTTCCAGTGCAGTAACTCCTGCGGTACGATCTCCGTGGATCCGGAGAACACCCGTTGGTGTTGGCATTTTCAACACCAAGTAGCCATAATGGACAGCAACCATAAACTTGTATGATGCTGGCCCTGCCAGAATGGCATTGAAAGGTAGACTGATCTGCGCGACGTCGAAGACCAGTTTCTCGATTCTGTAGTTCTCCCAGGTACCGAAGGTCACTAGGATTGTGATGGAACCAAGAGGAGTAATGGTTCTCAGACCTAATCCGGAGAAAGGTCTGGATTGGAGAAGGTCGGAAGGCCGGAGATGAAGCTTAACAAAATCTTCAAAGCTTATGAGGTTTAGCCCGGAACCTCCGTCCACCATTACATGATGGATTTGAATATTGTTCATGGTCGGTGACACCATCAACGGGAGTTGACCAGCCCCAGTCATGTTTTGAGGGTAGTCTGAAGCATCGAAAATGATTGGAGTATCCTTCCACTTTCGATGTGGTTCTGCCTTAGCAGCGGGAGCTGCCACAGCCATGTCCGCCGCATTGTCTTGAGGATGCGGCGAGAGGTGATGTCCCAAGAACGACCATAGATAGTGTTCAGGGTCTTCCGACATTCGTTGTCAGAGACGTCGGAGTCGTTGTCGACAGTGTTGTAAACGGCTTTCAACACCTTTTTGAGGTCCTGGAAACCTAGCTCCTCTTCGGCCGGATCTTCGTCGACTTTTTGTTTTCCATCCCTTTGACGGAAAGGAGCTTCTTCTCGGCGCTTGTTATAGCGCTCGACAAGGTTCAGAACCTCCCAACATTCTTCCAAGCTGTATAGATTCATCTTGTGAATCGGACACCATGCATTGGAACTATTGCCATCCTCTGATGAAGGACGAGGTCGCTTCTCAGGGCGTGGCCCCTGGCCACCAGGAGCTGCAGCAGCAGCTGAAGCGCTGGTCGACGACTTCTTTTTGCCGTTGGGCTTCTTTTTGTTCTTGCCACTACCGGAGGTAGCACCTTCAGTTTTGGAGGACTTATGTTTGTCCTCCGGAGCTGGCTTAGGATGCATTTCACGGCCCTCCGCAGCTCTAGCACATTTGTCAGCTAGGCTGAAGAGTTCTGTGACGCTGGTAACTTCTTTAATGGCCATCTTCTCCACCATCTTCTTATCTCAAATGCCCTATCTGAATGCAATGATAACAGAAGAGCTCAAGATTGAAAGGATGGTAATTCGTACCTGAGAGAACCGCTGGATGAAGGACCGTAGTGATTCCCCCGATGTTTGCTTTACGGCAAACAGGTCCAATTCAGTGCTGGGCCGGGTGTAGGAGCTCCCGAAGTTGGCAATGAATTGCTGGCCTAGCTCCGCCCAACTGTTAATGGAGTCTGGTGGAAGACTCATGAACCAAGACCTTGCAGTCCCAGTTAAAGCCACTGGGAAGTAATTTTCCATCACAGCCTCATCACCTCCCGGTACTAGTATGGCAGTGTAGTAGATTTGAAGAAATTCGGCGGGGTTGACAGTCCCGTAGATTTTTTCCAGCAAGTGGGGCCTGAACTTCTATGGCCATCTGACCATGCGTAAGTGCATGGCTAGGGCAGAACAGCCTCCTCCTACTCCTTGAGGAGCGTGATTGTCCCGAGCTTCTCGCCTCTCACGAGTGCACTCGATGTGGACACGACCGTCCTGTTGCCGGTATCGGTGATCCAGTTCCAACCACAGGTCATGAGTCGGAATCCTGGTAATGGTACGGGTGTGTCGTGCCCTGGGAGGAAACGAAGTCACCTGCTGTGATGTAGCACGTCTCCTCTACTGCGAAAGTTGCAAACCAAGTCGGGCTGACAAGGTCCGTCATTGAGATGGTGCTCGCCCCAAAGGGGGATGACCTTGATTGCTGATGCCTGCAGCCGCAGCTGCGACCAGATGGTCAACATCAACCCTCCACTACTCCATAGAACACTAGGGTGCACATGGAGGCGGTGGGCGTTGTAGAAGAGCTCGCGCACCAATGAGCGCATGCTCGAGGTTGTTATTTGTCGATGTAGTGATCGACGCAGACGCCCCATCTTGTTGACGAGCATTGTTTGCTGGAACATATGGCGGCTGTGGTGCCATAGCACCTGCTGGAACAATGGCAGCTGCTGGTTGTTGGATGTTGGAGGGATTGCCTCTGGCAGGTTGTCCAGCATGGTTGCCATTGGAGGATCCAGCAGCTGAATTCACCATCTTGTGATCTCAAGACATTATGCCCCTACCTGGCGCGCCATATGTCGAAGTGTTTGATATGACACTTCCCCCGTACCTGCTAAGAAGCAGCCCGCGGGGGTTCTTTTATGGATGGGGTACGCAGAGATCAAGATTAAGATGATGACACCAGAGATTTATGTGGTTCGGACCGCTTGAGCGTAACACCCTACTCCACGGGGTTTGTGTTGTTGTATTGTGTGTGTTCATTCTCTAGTTAGCTGGAATCAGGTCGAATGAGATGTCCCCTGAGTTCGTGCGGTACATCCCTTTTATAGTTCTAAGGACTGACCATTACAAAGCTTGCCTGGCCTGACATGTGGCCCTAGCATATTTAATAGCCTAATACAATGTCTAAAGAGTATTAAGCACAATTAATAGAGTGATAACGTGCCTTAATGGAGCTATTAACAGCACTCTTCATCGTATGTCGTTAATACAACATTAACGACATGTAATTACATCTTGTAACTGCCGCTTTAATTATGTTTGATGGCTCATGTGGAAGAAGGTCTGCCAGTGTACGCGCCGATGAAGGTCCGAAGGCTCCACATGTGGTAGCTCCGGAGCTTTCCCTTACGGGGGTTAGGTCCGGAGCCGTTGTACACGTGTTGACGCTGGAGCTTCCCTTTGCTGGGAGTTTGCTCCGGCTTTCCTTTACACATGTTGACCCAGGAGCTACCCCTATGAGGGAGCGGTCCCAGCGCAATGTGACATGTGGGGCCCGAGAAAACCTTCATCTCTGTCAGGTAGAATTCTCTTGTACTTTTCGGGGTACTAAAGGGTACCTGGTACGCAGGGTACCAACACACCCTCTTCTCAACCATGGGCACATGGAAGGATAACGACAACACATGTTTAATGGCGAAGGAAGGTAAAAGAAAGGTAACAACTAAATCTTCCTCTTCGCATTCTTTCTCTAGCGATAATGATACTTCTAGTGATGATGAAGATATGCTTGTTGGCTTAGTTAAGAAAACGGCTGCTAAAATGAAATTCTTGATGGATAAGCTTATTGATAAGGAGGAGCTAGTTGATCGTCAAGAAGATATGATCATCATTCAAAAGGAAGAATATCTTAAGATCAAAAAGCTCCTCGAGCTTGAAAAGGAGCGAAGCAATTCACTGGAACTTGAGTTAGCTTCAAGCAAGGAAACTTGTTTGAAGCTAAAAGACTCAAACGTGGCTATCAAAGATGAACTTGCTAACTTGACCAAAGTTAACAAGATCCTTGATGTACAAGTTGAGTCACTCAAGTCAGATGGCTCTTCATCCTGTTCAAGCTCACCTTGTCAACATATAATATCTGAAACTGTTATTGTTTGTACATGTGCTAAAAATGACAATAACTTGAAGGAGATGTCAAACTTGACAAAGGACAAGCATCCTTCCCGAAGTGGCATATTTGACAAGGAGAAGGTCAAGTATGCATGCAGTGCATACTTGGCCACAAGACCTCCTAATGTCAAATATGGCATTGAGTATTCTTATGGTGAAAAGCAAAATGCTACAAGCCACAAGAATAACAAGGAACACATTGCTTTTGTCAAGGGAAACTCCTCTCAAGCTAGAAAGCCTAATAATGTTGATAAGTCAAAAAATGTTAACACTTATGAACAACAACTATTGTTTAGAACCTTTGATGCATCATATGTTCTCATGAAAAGTAATCTTGGTAGAGTTTATGCTGAACATGTTGGGCCACACCATGGGAACACCAAGTCCCATGTGTGGGTGCCCAAATCACTTGTGACTAACCTCAAACGACCCAAGCAAGCTTGGGTACCTATGACCAAATCATAATTTGTTTTTGCAGGCTTACTCCTCCGGTGGAGCAAAATGGGTGCTAGATAGTGGATGCACCAACCACATGACCATAGAAAGAAGGATGTTCGTTGAATATGAAGAAAAAGAAGATCCAAGCGAAGGTGTCTATTTTAGCGATTTCGGAGTCTGGTTCCGACAATTCTCTCGATACTACCGTTGGCAGCCCGCAGAGTTTGTAGTTCGGTAATGGGCGCGCAGAGATTCAGAAGACGATGGCAAGTTGACACAAGGACTTACGTGGTTCGGGTCGCCTAAGCGTAATACCCTACTCCACGGGGTGTGTAGTTGTTGTATTGAGCGCCTGAGCACTTGTGAGTGTGTGTCAGAGCCGAGTCTGGAAGAGTCTCTGGAAGAGAGTCCAAGAGTCTCCCTATGTATCACTCGAACATTCCTTTTATAGTACAAGGACTGGTCTTTACATCGTTAGCCTGGCCCGACATGTGCCCCTGGCGGTTACTGATGCTTAATACACAATTAATGAGCTTAATTACCCTTAATAGCGTGGTAACTAGCCTTGATAGTGCTGTTACTGGCATTAATGGCCCTCTGATCATGTGTCATAAAGATGGAATTAATGACACTTAATCGGGTCTTGAAGTCCTTGATTATCCCTTGAAGGTTTGAGCCGTTGGGGGTCCACCAGTCTAATTGTTGAAGTTGAAGGTCCGGTGGTTGGACACGTGGCAGCTTTGGAGCTTACCATCTGGGACGGGTAGATCCAGTGCTGTTGTACATGTGTTAGAACCGGAGCTTCCCTCTGTCGGGGGTTAGGTCCGGGGGTGCCGTGCAGGTATTTAGCCTGGAGCTATCCCATGTGTGGGAAGTATCTCCGGTTGTAGGATACACGTGGTAGCACAGGGACTAAACATATCAGGGAGGAAGGTCCAATCCCGTATGACACGTGGGGACTTCGGAGGTCTTCAACTCAGACACGTGAACTTCCTTTGATCTTTCTGCAGTCCCAAGGGGTATTCGGTACGCAGGGTACCGACAGTGGCCCCCTTGGGCCACCTCTGGGAGAGACCTTTTGGATGAAGTTGTTTTGCCGGAGGTGGGTCCATCCTTTGGTTTTTGAGCCGTGTCTTCAAGGGTCTTTGGATGTGCCATTGGCGGTAGTTCACAGTTAAACCATCGCCGCGTGGCATACTCAGGATGCGGCAGGTGAGATCTGAGCTTGCAGATCTCACGCAATTAAAGGTCGCCGATTCCCGATACAAAAACCGTATCGGTTCCGCGCGCCCTGTCAGGCCGTCGCCCTCGGGCTTCCCGCCTATCATGATGACAATTGTTTGCCTGGGGTAAGTACCTCGACTTGATCGTCGGGGTGGCCCCAAGCCCCCTTGTCATTGGCAGGGTGAAGTTTTTGAACTTTATCATTGGCTCCTCCCCGGTTTCTATCCAAACATTGCGGGGGCTTACTTAAGAAGGAAAGCGCACATCGTTTGGGGATTCTTTACTCCTTCATTCGAACTTGCGCTCAAATCCTCCAAACATTCGCTCACTTTTCCTCTCTCGCCACGCGGTGCTGTGATGAAGTTGGGACTCCCCAAGAGTCGCATCGGTAGCAAGAAGGAGTTGTCTAGGGTTCGGACCTACATGGGATGGTCCAGTGACTCCTTCGACAATGACATTCGTTGCGGCAAGCTTCCCTTCGAGAAGGATCGAGACGAAGATATGGTGTACTTCCTTGGGTATGCCATGACGGGTTTGATCCCGCCTTTCTTCAGTTTCTTTCTGATGCTGCTAGATTTCTATGGTCTACAGCTCCACTGTCTGGGCCCCCATTCAATCTTGTCGGTGGCGACATTCGTCCACTTTTGCGAGATGTGGGTGGGCGTGCCCCCTTGCGTGGAGTTGTTCTGGACTTTCTTCACTGTCCACCCGACCGACAGGAGTGATGAGTTCTTCGGCTTCTACTACTTTGTGAAGCGGAAAAACTCTCCCCTCAAGTACTTGAGGTCCTTCCCTTCTGGCAAGTGGGACGACTGGAAGAAAGACTGGGTGGTCATCACCGTCGAGGGACACGAGAGGCTGGAGCCGCCTGAAGTCCTTTGTCGCATCAACACCGACACTTGGAGTGATGTGCCGGAGCTGTCGAGGGAGTACAGGTCCATCCTGGACAGAATCCAGGAATGTGTCGAAGGTGGGGTGACCCCGCAGATGGTCTTTGGCAACTTCTTGATGAACAGGTGGGCCCCGTTGAGGGCTAGGAGCCGGCCTGCCTGGGCCTTCAACAGTGAGATGGATACCAACCGCATTGAAGTCGTCTTGGACACCAACTTGGCCTGTGAAGCTTTGAAGACCCATCTCAAGAAGTTCCAACCTGGGAACATCGGCCCTGGCGATGTGTCTCCACCGGCGGCCTTCCTATCTCTGAATACGATACTAGAGGAGTGCAGAGAGCTGCGGAGGAAGATGCCGCTGTTGGACGACCTGGGCCTGATGGAGAGGCGATCAACCTCCAGGGTGGCAATCCCCGGAGCTTCAGAGGATGGCTCTGTTCCCTCTCCAAATCCTAGAACTGCAGTCGTAGGCAAGGGCAAGGAGATGGCCGAGCCCTCGAGCCGCAAGAGGAAGTTGAAGCACGCTGACGGGAGGTCCGTCAGACCTGCTCCTTCCATGGCAGCTCCTTCTCCTCGGAGGGGGAGGTCTTCAACGGCGGCAACCACTCCAGCATCGCAATCTCCCTGGGGTGCTAGCTCCAGCCATGTGGCTACGGTACTAGGGCCAGCTGATGGCTCTAGGTCTGAGGGTCTTTCTCAGTTGAGGAGGGCCTCAACCAAGACGACATCGACAGTGGCAGCAAGCTTCGCGGATCCATTCGGAGCTACTACACCAGTGGCGATAGGGTTCAGTCCTAAGTGTCTGGTGAAGAGGTTCCGCACTAGCTGTAGCGAAAGCCTTCCAAGGTAAATTTGATTTTTCACCTTAGTTGATTGTTTTTATTGTAATCATGTTTTGAGTTTCTTTGTCCTTTATCCGTAGGGTACCCAAGAAAGGGGTTGAAGCTCCAGTTCCTGCGGCAACAACTGATGCTGCGCAAACGAAGGCTCCGACTCTAGTTCCAGCGCCGCTCCAAGAGGTGGTTGAGGCCGTGGCAGCTCCGGCGCCAACTGTCGTGGTCCTTGACCTCGATTCATCCCCTAAAGCTCCTGTGGTAGCACCAGACCACGGGAATAAAGATGTACCAGCGGCACAAGCCCCGGAGGTTGAAGCTCCGGGTTTGGATGTTGAGATGATGGACGCTCCGGCCTCAGACCCGGAGGTAGCTATAATCCCGGCCCTAGATCCGGATGTTGTTAAAGCCCCGGCGGTGGAGCCAGTGGTTGATGAAGCCCCGACGGTAGAGCCGGTGGTTGATGAAGCCCAGGCGGTAGATTCAGTGGTTGATGAAGTTCTGGCGCCCGAGCCTGTTGACGTAGAGGTGCCGGCGCTTGAGCCGGTTGACGTAGAGGTGCTGGCGCTCGAGCCAATGGTGGTCGAAGCACCAACGCCTGAACTGACGATGGAGGAGGCGCCATCGTCGGAGCCGGAAGTAGCTTCAGCTCCGATCGAACCTTCAATTCCTGCTCCGAAGGTGGTGGTTCCGGAGGTGCCCGTGCCTGAGCCAAGGTGCCAAGAGGAGGCTGCTGGTCCCTCGCCTGAGGGACCAGTTGCTGATGACCTGGCGGCGAGACCTTCGGAATCGACTCCATAGGTAGAAACTTCTGCTGCAGGACCTTCCTCGGTGGTGGCCTAGGCTATCCCGGAGGGCGGCCCTAGTGTCGTGGAAGCTCAGGGGTCCGCTCTTGTAGAGTGGGACCTGATTTTTATTACAGAGAACCCACTGGAGCCAGCGGAGAAGACCCCGGCAAGCCCGGAGCCAATCTCTTTGTCGCTATCTATCGACAACGCCTGCTCCCGTCTTTGTCAGGTCCAGCTGGCCTTTTACCACGACAGCAAGGCCCTCTAGGAGGAGCGCCAAAACCTTAGGAGGTGGCGCAACCGGCCCCAATTCAAGACCAAGCTGGCTCAGTCGAGGCTAGCTGACGACAAGGAGTTGGTGAAAAGGGAGAAAGTCTGGTTGGAGTACTGGGGTCAGCTGCTGGACGAGAGGGAAAGAATGATGTGATCCCTCAACAACCAGTCCCAGGCCATCCACGAACAGGCCGTAGCTGCTAATAATGCAGTGAATGATCGCCAAGAGAAGCTCAGCACCATCCACGACAGCCTTGTCAAGCGCCGGGAGGCTCTTGAGGAGCTGGAGAAAAAGCTCGAAGATGAAGAGCAAAAACTCCTCGAGCTACGGGATGACCTCGTGAAGAGGGAGGAGGAGCTTACTTAGAGGCTAACTCTGGGTGACAAGAGTCTCGCGGAGCGCACCAAGAAGCTGGAGGAGCGCTGCGAGAAAGAGGAGAAGAAGGTCTGGCAGTGAGGACAGGACCTCCACGTGAGGGAGAATGAAATTGCTGCCAGATATAAGAAAGTGCGGGGCCGGGAGAAGGACCTGGTCGATCGCCAGAACAAGATCCACCTCCGGGAGGAGGAGCTCGGTAAACTAAAAAGGCAGGTTGCTAAAAAGATTCAGCAAAATGCAAAAGAGGTAGAGCGCCTTGCCCGGGCGAATTCGGAGCTTGCGGCGACCAAGAGATTCTTGGAAGAGATGCGAGGATCAAGGGCTGAGGGGTCCCAACAAGTTTAGGACTTCTTGGGCAAAGCCAATGATGCGCTGACACTGATGGGTTTTAGTCCCGTGCGTCCAGATGATCCGGAGCCGGAGTTGAACTAGGCATTGCAGGCGTTGAGCTCGGCGGGCAACAAGCTCACCAAGATGGGCGATGTCATCGCGGACCAGCTGGAAACCGAAGGGCAATCTTTGGCGAAGAACGTCGCAGAGTACATGCTGACGTGCCACACATGTCGGGACCCTCACTTCCCACTGGACCCGGTGCTTGAAGGCCCCATCGACAGAGAGGGAGAAACCGCCAAAGCCAGCGTGTCAGAGGTTGCCCAGAAGGTTGCCTCGTTCTTCCATAGGGTCTAAGACTCTCTCTTTGTAGCTCCCGCTTGTATTCTCTCTTCTTTTTCTCCAATTTTGTAATATCTTATCTCCAGATTAATGAAATCCAAGAATTTTATGAATTTCATTTTTTGTCTTCAACACCTTTGTCTCACTTGGCCCCCTAGTAGATGTACACAATTTGATTGTGAACATGTACCAAGAGGACGTAACAGTTGTTGAAGACTTGTGTGCTTCGAACTTGTAGAGCGTAGGTCTGAAGTCTCATTGCGTTGACATAGAGGCCCCCGAGGTTGTCAGAGCTTAGTAGCTCCGGTAGCGACTGTCGTGGGAGCTGAGTAGCTCCGACAGCAGCCACCATCAACACGTAGAGCATTGATAGCAAATCCTCTGGGGTTATCGGAGCTTGGTAGCTCTGGCATCGGCCACCGTTAACACATAGAGGTTCGATGGCGGGGAGCATTCTTCCACCATATTTTCTTCACATTGACAGATGGCCCCCTGGCTTTGCCGGAACTTGGTAGCTCCAGCGACGCTCACTATCAATGTTTAAAACATCGACAACAAGCCACCTTAGGGGATGTCGAAGCTTTGGTAGCTCCGGTATTGTCCACCATCATCACGATATTCTTATTTTTCCTGCACACTGAAGTCAAGAAAAACAGTAAAATCCATTTCCTATCTATAACTCAATAGCGGCTTACTATTCCCGAGAGAAATATTTAGGCCGAACGCAATTCTAAATACAATCAAGTGCAGTGGCTTGTTTTCTCTAGGTCCGATCGTTTCTGGACTCGCCTTACTTCGCCTTGCCGTGGTATAGGTAGAGTGGCGTACATAGGGTGCAGGACTAGGCTAAGTCGATAGCACACTCCAGACCTAGATTGGCTTGGCGGCATTTAAACGAGTAGACCATTAACAATGTTTAGACCCGGAAGAATTGACAATGCAACTTGAATTATATATGAATTGGTCGAGCTAAAGTTTTAAGAATTGCACGACTTTGTTATAGACAAGAATGAGAAAAATAAAAAATATTGAGCTTGTACAAAATAAATGCACGTGGAGTCTCGTTTCACATAATGATGTCTTTCATTATAGGTTCGGGGTACAGGGGAAACAAGTACACTCTTAGGGTACGAAACCAGGCTAAGTGTGTTGCATTTCTCGTTTGACCCAAGGTAGCTAGCTACACTTTTCGTTCTGAGACTGTGACAAGTGTTGCCTGAACTTTGCGGACCTTCTGGGGAATGTCCGGATGTTCTCCCAAAGGAGCTACCCGACTCTGTACAATGACTCTATAACATACATCACATGTAACTACAGACTCACCTCCATGATATTAAGCGTAGAGCTTACGGAGGTGTTGAATGTTCCAAGGATTAGGGAGAGGTGTCCCATCCTCATTTGCCAAGCGAACGCATCCAGGACGGGATACTTTGATCACTCGAAAGGGTCCTTCCCAGCTGGGGACAGTTTTTTTAACACTTCTCAAGTTTGTATTCTCCGTAGCACCAGATCACCTTCCTCGAGTTGTTGGCTGTGAACATGCCTTTGGTGATAGCGCCGAAGAGCCTGGCGGTATCGAGCATTCCGAACAGCTGCTCGGCACCTTCCCTCTTCAAGGAGGTCAAGGTCTTCACACCGGAGCTGGTCCTGCGTGGCATCATCGAAGGTCTGGACCAGGAGTGACGCCAAGGTGATTTCTGGAGGGAGGACTACTTCAGCTTCGTACACCAGGAAGAATGGTGTCTCTCATGTTGACTGGTTTGGAGTTGTCCTGTTGGCCCGCAGTGTGGGTGGAAGCTCTTCAATCCAGTTGGCTCCATGTTTTTCCAGGCGCTCATATGTGCGTGTCTTGTGTTCTTTTAGGATTTCTGCATTTGCTCTCTCAGCTTGGCCATTGCTTGTCGGGTGAGCTACTGAAGCGTAGCTGACCTGAATGCCGAGGTCTTCGCAATATCCTTGAAATGCAGAGCTTGTGAATATGGTCCCATTATCAGTTATGATTTTGTTTGGGACTCCAAATATGCATAAAATGGACTGTAAGAAGTTGATAGCTGATTGCTTGTTTATTGTCACAACTGGAGTTGCTTCCGGCCATTTGGTGAACTTGTCAGTGGCACCGTACATGAACTTGTAACCTCCGACGGATCTTGGGAAAGGTCCCAAGATATCCATCCCCCACATAGCGAAAGGCCATGTAGGAGGTATCATTTATAGAGGCTGAGCTGGTGTGTGGATTTGCTTTGCATGGAACTAGCATGCTTTTTATTTCTTCACTAGCTCAGTTGCATCCTGGAGTGTTGTAGGCCAGTAAAAACCATGCCGGAAGGCTTTACCGACCAGCGTGCGGGAAGACACGTGGTTTCCACACTCACCTCCATGGATTTCTGCGAGGAGCTTGCAGCCTTCTTCCCTTGTAATGCAGCGCATTAGGACGCCACTGGCACCACGCCGGTAGAGATCCCCTTCTACCAGTGTGTATCTTTTAGCCAATCTGACTATTCGGTCAGTGGATTTATTATCTTCAGGAAGGAAATTGTGTTTCAAGTAGCTCCGGATCTCCGAGATCCATGCATCGGAGCTAGCTAGAAGATTTAAGTCTTGCGTGCTGGGTTGCTCGGAGCTTCCTGCAGCACCTACGACCCTTGATGGGCGCCATGGTAACAAAGCCATCGGGACCGCCAGCTTCGAGGTGCTGGTCTCGCCCCCTTCGCTCAGTTCGGCAGGCTGAGCTGTAGGTTTAGACAACCTCCGAACGAAAGTTCTGTCAGGAGCCGGAGCTCCGGTTGAAGCTTTCGTCGAGAGTTTGCAGCTTCAGCGTTGTTGAGACGCTGGACATGGCAGAGATCCAGGACGTCGAAGTCCTTCTGAAGTTTTTGAACATCAAGTAGGTATGCAGCTAGTTGAGGGTTATTGCAGCAGCATTCACCTTTGACTTGTTTTACAACAAACTGTGAGTCACCCTTTACCAACAGCTGCTTGACACCATACGATAGTGCCACCTTGAGCCCATAGATTAGTACTTCATACACTGCCATGTTGTTGGTCTCCTTGAACTCAAGGTGAACCATGTATTTAACCTTCTCCCCGGTCGGAGCGAGGAGAAGGACTCCAGCTCCAGCCCCCTGCTTCTGCACGGAGCCGTCGAAGTAGAGAGTCCAGTGAGGCTCAGTGAAGACTGGAACCTTGGGTTCCAACTTCTGCTTATAGGGGCCCCCAGGATTTGACGGAGAGGGGGTCCATTCCGCCATGAAGTCCACCAATGCTTGACTCTTGATCGCTTGTCTTGGGACGAATTCAAGGTCAAACTCGGCAAATTCCACTGCCCACTTTGCAATGTTCCCAGTGGAGTTTGGGTTATGCAAGATTGCACGCAGTGGATATGAAGTTACCACTGAAATTTTGTGAGCTTGGAAGTAGTGTCGGAGCTTCCATGCAGCAATAAGAACTGCGTAGAGCAGCTTATGCACCTCCAGGTACTGAGTCTTGGCGTCATGGAGTACATTGCTGATGAAGTACACTGGGTGTTCCACTGTCTGGACCCTCTCGAAGGGGCCTGGAGCTTCCTACTCATCAACCCGGACCCTCCCGGAGGGGTCCGGACTTTGTTCGGGGACCTCCAAGTTCCGGTTGGAGGAACCCGGAGCTTCTTCTGAAGTGATCCGGACCTTTCGCGGAGGGGTCCAAATCTTCTTTTTCAGCAGCAGGGACTCCTTCATTTGAAGGAGATGGATCCTCCGGTGTCTCGCCTTGAGGATCAGAGTCTGGGAGCTGGGACCCAGACTCATCTTCAGGTAGCTCCGGACCCTCCCTGAGGGGTCTGAACTCCTGAACTGGGGTTGGTTCTGGTCGTTCCGCAACCAGGACCATGCTGACAACTTTGTCAGTTGCTGAAATGTAAAGCAGAAGTGGCTCACCAGGATTCGGAGCTACCAAGGTGGGTAGAGTGGTGAGGAGCTGCTTTAGCTCCTAGAATGCCTTTTATGCTTCTTCAGACCATTGGAATGGTCCGGACTTCCTCAATAACTTGAAGAAGGGTAGTGCCCGTTCCACCAGTCTTGAGATGAATCGGCTCAGGGTAGCTAGACATCCAGTCAGTTTCTGGACGTCCTTGATGCTGGCTGGTGGCCGCATATCTTCAATAGCTTTAATCTTTGCCGGATTTGCTTCTATTCCTCGGTGGTTCACCAAGAAACCAAGAAGTTTTCCGGAGCTAACCCCGAAGACACACTTGTCTAGGTTCAACTTTGTGCGTGTGACTTGCAACTTGTGGAAGACAGCTTGCAAGGTGTCAAGGAATGACTCCTTGTTCTTGATCTTGACGACGATGTCATCGACGTACACTTCCACTACATCTCTGATGAGCTCTCCAAAAGTTTTGTACATAGCTCGTACAAACGTTGAAGCAGCGTTTTTGAGGCCAAATGGCATGGCAGTGTAACAATATAATCCATCTACTGTGATAAAAGAAGTATGCTCTTCATCTTCCTTAGACATTCTGATTTCATGATATCTAGAATATGCGTCTAGGAAACACAGTAATTCACACCCGGAGGTGGAATCCACTATCTGATCTATTCTAGATAGTGGGAATGGATCTTTTGGACATGCCTTATTTAGTGTAGTGTAGCCGATACACATCCGAAGCTTCCCGCCGGCCTTGGGTACAACGACTGGGTTTTCCAGCCATTTTGGGTGGAAGACTTCTCGGATGAATCCAGCTTTGAGCAACTTCTTCACTTCTTGACGTATGATGTTTTATCGCTCTACTGATTGCTTCCGAGGCTTCTGATGTATAGGTCGAGCATCGGGATGGATCTTCAGATTGTGCTCGATCACTTCCCTAGGGATCCCAGGCATTTGTGACGGTTGCCAGGCAAACACGTCGACGTTAGCCTGGATGAAAGTGATGAGCGCGTGTTCCTATTTGTCATTCAGACCGCCTGATATACGAGTGGTCTGAGCGGCGTCAGAACCGATTTGGAAGACTTTGACGGGAATGTCAGTGTCGGCGCTTGGTTGCACGTGGGTGCGGAGGTTGAGCCTCGGTGACGAATGCTCGGGGGTTTCGGAGCTTGCTCCTTTCCGAATTCTTCCTCCTGCGTTGTAGCAAGTGTATGGAGTTCTTCCAGGGAAGTCACTCCGGCGGTGCGATCTCCACAGATCCGGAGAACACCTGCTAGTGTTGGCATCTTCAACACCAAGTAGCCATAATGAGCAGTAGCCATGAACTTGTACAAGGCTGGCCTGCCCAAGATGGCGTTGAACGGTAAGTTGATCTGAGCCACGTTGAAGACCAACTTCTCAGTGCAGTAATTCTCCCAGGTCCCGAAGGTCACCGGGAGAGTAATAGCACCGAGTGGGGTTATGGCCCACGGACCTACTACGAAAAAAGGTCCGGAGAGGCGAAAATCCAAAGGTCGGAGCTGAAGCTTGACGAAAGCTTCAAAGCTTATGAGGTTCAGTCCCGGACCTCCGTCCAACATCACATGGTGGAGTTGAATGTTGTTGATGGTCGGGGATACCATCAATGGGAGTTGGCCAGCTCCGATCATGTTCCGAGGGCACTCCAAAGCATCGAAAGTGATGGCAGTGTCCATGCACTTCCGGTGCGACTCCGCCCTGGCGGTGGGAGCTACTAAGGCCATGTCCTGCCCCATGGTCTTGAGGACACGGCGGGAGGTGATGTCCCACGAACCACTAAAGATGGTGTTCATGGTCTTCGAGCGCTCATTGTTGGAGACGGTAGAGTCGTCGTCGACGGAGGTTTAAACAGCCTTCAGGACCTTTTTGGGGTCCTGAAAGCCTAATTCCTCTTCAGCCGGAGCTTCATCGACTTTTTGTTTTCCTTCCCTTTGATAGAAAGGAACTTCTTCTCGGCGCTTGTTGTAGCGCTCGACAAGGTTCTGGACCTCTCGGCAGCCTTCCAAGTTGTGGTTGTTCGTCTTGTGTATAGGAAACCACATCTTGGAACTGCCACCTTCTTCAGATGATGACCGGAGCTGCGGCAACAACGGTTGTAGGTATGCCGGCCGACGGCTTCATCTTGCCGTTGCACTTTTTCTTCTTTTTACCACTCTCGGAGGTAGTGGCTTCTCCCTTGGAGGACTTCTTGTTGTCCTCCGGAGGTGGTTGGGAGTGCATTTCATAGCCCTCTTCAGCATTGGCACACTTGTCTGCCAAGATGAAGAGTTCCGTGATGCTGGTAATTTCCTTGGTCGCGAGCTTCTCCAGCATCTTCTTGTCTTGTACGCCCTGTCTAAATGCCACAATGACATAAGCTCTTGAGATAGAAGGTATAGTGTTTCGTACCTGGGAGAAGCTCTGGATGAAGGATCGCAGGGACTCTCCCCCTTTCTGCTTGACAGCAAAAAGTTCTAGTTCCGTGCTTGGTCGGGTGTATGAACTGCCGAAGTTGGCAGTGAACTGATGGCACAGTTCCGCCCAACTGGTTATAGAGTCAGGCAGGAGGCTCATGAACCAAGACCTGGCAGTCCCAGTTAAAGCCATGGGGAAATAATTGGCCATTACGGCCTCATTGCCTCCGACCGCAAGGATTGTGGTGGAGTAGATTTGGAGAAATTCGACTGGATTGACAGTCCCGTCGAATTTCACTCGCAGGTGAGGTCAGAACTTATGTGGCCATTTGACCATGCGTAGGTGCATGGCCAGGGCAGAATAGCCTCCTCCTACTCCCTCAGGAGCAGGACTGTCCCGAGCCTCTCGCGTCTCACGAGCTCGCTCGATGTGGACACGACTGTCCTGTTGGCGGTAACAGCGATCAAGCTCCACCCGGAGGTTGTGAGTTGAAAGCCTGGTTACCGTATGGGTACGTCGCGCCCCGGAAGGCAGTGATGTCGCCTGCTGAGATGCAGCACGCCTCCCGTGTTGTGAAGCGTGCGGACCAAGTCTACCCGACACGGTCCAATGCTGTGATGGGGCCCGCCCCGAGGGGGGAGGACCTTGGTTGCTGATGCGATCGGCTGTTGCTGTAACCAAATGTTCCACATCAGCTCTCCACGGCTCCATTGCACCCTAGGATGCTCCTGGAGGCAGTGGACGTTGAAGAAGAGCACGCGCAGCATGGAGCGCGTGTTCAAGGATGTTGTTCGCTGATGCAGTGATCGATGTGGAATCTCCATCTCGCTGTTCGGCTTAATTCGCTGGTCCGAACAGTGGCGGCGGTGGCATGACTCCTGCTGGAGCCACAGAACCTGCTGGCTGCTGCATGTTGGAGGGGTTGCCTCCAGCAGGTTGCGCAGCAGGGTTGCCGTTTGACGATCCAGTAGCAGAGTTCACCATCCTTGAATCTCGGGCACACCCCTACCTGGCGGCCCAACTGTTGGAGTCTGGTTCCGGCAATTCTCCCGGTACTACCATTGGCAGCCCGCGGAGTTTGTAGTTTGGTAGTGGGCGCGCAGAGATTCAGAACACGATGGCATGTTGACACGAGGATTTACGTGGTTTGGTCCGCCTAAGTGTAATGCCCTACTCCATGGGGTGTGTAGTTGTTGTTTTGAGCGTTTGAGAACTTGTGTGTGTCAGAGCCGAGTCTGGAAGAGTCTCTGGAAGAGAGTCCAAGAGTCCCCTTGTGTATCGCTCGACCAGTACTTTTATAGTACAAGGACTGGTCGTTACATCGTTAGCCTGGCCTGACATGTGGCCCTGGTGGTTACTGATGCTTAATACACAATTAATGAGCTTAGTTACCCTTAATAGCGTGGTAATGAGCCTTGACAATGCCGTTACTGGTATTAAGGGCCCTCCGATCGTGTGTAATTAAGATGGTATTAATGAAACTTAATCGGGTCTTAAAGTCCTTGATTATTCCTTGAAGGTCCGAGCCATTGGGGGTCCACAAGTCTAATTGTTGAAGTTGAAGGTCTGGTGGTTGGACACGTGGCAGCTCTGGAGCATACCATCTGGAACAGGTAGATCCGGTGCTGTTGTACACGTGTCGGAACCGGAGCTTCCCTCTGTCGAGGGTTAGGTCCAGAGTGTCGCACAGGTATTTAGCCCGGAGCTATCCCATGTGTGGGAAGTAGCTCCGGTTATAGTATACACATGGCAGCACAGGGACTAACCATAGAAGGGAGGCAGGTGCAGTCCCGTATGACACGTGGGGCCTTCAGAGGTCTTTAACTCAGACAGGTGAAGTTCCTTTGATCTTTTTGCAGTCCCAAGGGGTATTCGGTATGCAGGGTACCGACAGGCGATAACAGTCAAGGAAGGGTTCTTGGTACTGGAAAAAATTGCGATTTCGTCTCAACACACTCTTTCTCATGTTTTACATGTCGATTCCTTAGATTATAACCTCCTGTCTATATCTCAATTATGTGACAAAGGTTATAATTGTTTGTTCACTAATGAGGGTGTGACCCTCTTTAGAAGGAATGATAACTCGGTTGCATTCAAGGGTGTGTTAAAGGAAAACTTTATCTAGTTGACTTCAACAAAGATAAAGCCAAACTTGACACATGCTTGATTGCAAAGACCAACATGGGTTCGCTGTGGCATAGACGGATAGCACATGTTGGTATAAGGAATCTTCAAAAACTTCTAAAAGGTGATCACATCCATGGTTTAAAGGATGTTGTATTTTAGAAAGAGAGGCCTTGTAGCGCGTGCCAAGACGGGAAGCAAGTAGGAGCACCCCATCCTGTGAAGAATGCATGACAACAACGAGACCACTCGAGCTACTTCACATGGACCAATTTGGTCCAATTGCTTACATAAGCATCGGCGGTAACAAATATGGTTTGGTAATTGTTGATGATTTTTCACGCTTCACGTGGGTTTTATTTTTGCATGATGAGACAGAAACTCAAGGAACCCTCAAGAAATTTTTCAAGCGTGCCCAAAATGAATTTTCATTGAAGATCAAGAACATAAGAAGTGATAATGGCACGGAGTTCAAGAATACCCAAGTTGAGGAATACCTAAACGAGGAGGGTATAAAACATGAGTTTTTAGCACCATATTCCCCTCAACAAAACGGAGTAGCCGAGAGGAAGAACCGAACCCTCATTGAGATGGTGAGGACGATGCTCGATGAGTACAAGACTTATGATCGGCTTTGGGCTGAAGCAGTTAACACCGCTTGTCATGCCATAAACCGACTTTATCTTCATCACCTACTCAAGAAAACATCATATGAACTACTCACCGGTAACAGCCCAATATTTCCTATTTTCGAGTTTTTGGTTCTAATTTTTATATTTTGAACAAGAAGCCTAGGACATCAAAGTTCGCTTCGAAGTCCGATGAAGGTTTCTTGATTGACTATTATTCGAACTCTTACGCCAATCGTGCCTTCAACAAGGTCTGCAGACTTGTTGAAGTAGCACATGACGTAGTGTTCGATGAAACTAACGGCTCTCAAGAAGAGCAAGTTGATGAATGTGTGCTAGATAGAGAAGAAGCTCCATGCCAAGCATTGAGAAGAATGGCGTTGGGCGATGCTCGACCACAAGCGCAACCTCCAAATGCGAATGAAGAAGATGAACAACAAGTGGAGGTAAATGATCAAGGGGGAGCTTCTACACAAGATCAGGCTCATGAAGATCAACGTGATCAAAAAATCAATGAGGACAACCATCTAGGGGAAGAAGAAGATGATCATGAAGATTCAAGACCACAAGTGCGCATCCAAGAGTACATCAATGCATCCAAAGAGATCACCGCGTCGACAATATAATCGGTGACATCCAAAAGCGAGTAACAACTCGATCTCATATAGCTACTTTTTGTGAACATTAGTTGATGAGTAGTTTAGGCCCGATCTTCCAAAAGGTAAGTCGATTGGGGTGGAGAACTCGACGTTGATGATCCACAACACTTGAGCAGTTCGAATACCCCTGCAATCACTACACCACTGCTCCGTTTTTTTATCAACCGTGCTGCACATGCTTGACCTCGCCAGGAAGGCTAATCCCTGCTAGTGCAACCGAGAACACAAGCAAGAACATTGAAGACACGATCTGAAATCGCAAAGTTGGGGTCTCACAAACCGTAGGATGGTGATATTATTGATCTAAGCAAAACCCACCGAATATGACTGGCGTCTGCAGTATTTAAAGGCTAGGGTTCGACCAAAGCATGCTTAGATGCGTCCCTAATGGACTCATACGGGATATATGGCCAAAAGGCCCGATTCGGTGGCACAGCACCGGACAGAAATCTGGAGTCAAATGTTTCGACAATTTCTAGTGACTCAGGACGAATTTTGAGGTGGGACCAGAACCATTTGAATGTTTATCTTCTCCTCTTTCCATGCATATGTGGAACGTCGAAAACAGAGTCCGTATACATCCTGGGCATCTGTTTTAAGGTGGACTGCTCCTAGACTCCGAGTTGAACTTGACTCCGAATTGTAAACTGATTCGATCAATTTGTAGACGTCCTAGCTGGTTCTCCATGTTCCCAAGGCCACTTCCCTTCACTTCTTAATCTTCTCCATTGTTCCTAATAACAATTAAATCATCACATAGCAATCTATTCTCAAACTCACATGCAAAGGAAGTTAGGATCGAGTTCACCTGCTGATTTATTAACTGTGCTCGTGCTCTTGTGATTGGTCCTTGCATTTCATTGTGCGTCTCCGCTGTTGTGATGTCCTCATCATCCCCCCTCTTGAATTGGAGTCGTCCTCGACTCAAGTTCATCTTCTTCTCCCACGTACGGTCGCTAATCTAAAATGTTAAATGTAGGACTAACCCCAAAATCGGGAGGCAATTCAAGCTTATATGCATTATTATTAATATTTTCAAAAAACTTTAAAAGGACCAGCAGCTCGTGGCCTAAGTTTAGATTTTCTCAAGTCAGGGAACCGCTCTTTTCTCAAATGTAACCATACCAAATCACCCGGTTCAAGGTTTACTTCTTTTCTACCTTTACTACATGCAATCATATACTTCTCATTCATCTTTTCAATATTCCTTTTGTAGTTTCATGCATCTCAAGAATGAATTCAGATCATTGTGTAGCATCCAAATTTATAGTTTCAGAAGGAGGCAAAGATAGTAAATCAATATGATCACGAGGATTGAAATCATACACTACCTGTAATGGACTTACCTTTGTTGTTGAGTGAACGGATCTGTTGGAAGCAAATTCTATATGTCGTAAACACTCCTCCCACAATTTCAAATTTGTTTTCAAGACAGCCCGCAACATAGTGGACAAAGTACGATTAAAAACCTCGGTTTGTCCATCCGTTTGTGGGTGGCATATAGTTCAAAACAGCAACTTGGTTCTTAATTTATACCACAAAGTTCTCCAAAAATGACTTAGAAAATTTTGCATCACGATCAGAAACAATGGTATTTGGCACACCATGTAAACGAAAAATTTATGTCATAAATAAATCAGTAATGTGTGAGGCATTATCATTCTTATGATAATGTATAATGTGTGCCATTTTGGAGAAATGATCAACAACTACAAAAATACTATCCCTCCCCCTCTTAGTCCTAGGCAATCCAAAAACAAAGTCCATAGAAATATCCTCCCAAGGTACACTAGGAACAGGAAGAGTCATATAAAGACCATGTGGGTTAAGGCGATACTTAGCTTTATTGCAAGTAGTGCATTGTGACACGTAGTGCTAGACATCATGCCCCATCTTCAGCCAAAAGAAGTGTGTGGACAGCACATTTTCAGTTTCTTCATTCCAAAATGTCCCATCAAACCTCCTCCATGTGCTTTCTGCAAAAGTAGTAGGCGAACGGAGCTAGCTGGAACGCATAGCTTGTTAGCACGATAGAGGAGACCCTCTCACAGCACATATTTATTACATGTTCTTCCTTCTCTAAAATTTTCAAAAGCATATTTGGAGTCCAAATCAGTGGGATATAATGCTTTTATTGTTTCCAAACCAAAGATTTTCTGATCAAATTGGGACAGCATGGTATAACGTCTAGATAATGCATCGGAAATAGCATTTTCCTTCCCTTTCATATGCTTAATGATGTATGGAAAAGACTCTATGAACTCAATCCATTTAGCATGTCGTTTATTCAGATTGATTTGACACTTAAGATACTTCAATGGTTCATGACCCGAATGTATGGCAAACTCTTTAGACGAAAGATAATATTGCCAAGTTCGTAATACTCGCACTAAGGCATACAATTCCTTATCATAAGTAGAATAATTCAGAGAAGGACCATGAAGTTTCTCACTAAAGAAAGCAACGGGTTTACCTCCTTGTATGAGAACGCCTCCAATACCAATGCCGCTTGCATCACATTCTAGCTCAAAGGTCTTGTCAAAATCAGGAAATTGTAGCAATGGTGCTTGTGTAAGTTTCGATTTGAGAGCATCAAAAGCTTGTTGATGCAGTCCGCCCCATCGAAACGGCACTCCCTTCTTCGTTAGCTCATGTAGAGGTGCAACAATGGTGTTGAAATCCCGCACAAAACGGCGATAAAAACCTGCAAGACCAAGAAAACTACGAACTTGCATGACGGTTGTTGCGGCTGGCCAGCTAGTGATCGCTTCAATTTTTGCGTCATCCATCTCAATTCCCTGCGAGGAAATGACATAGCCAAGAAACGAGACTCAATTGGTGCAAAAGACACACATTTCGAGGTTACCAAACAAAAGTGCATCTCTCAAAACAGTAAAAACGGCACATAAATGATCAAGATGTTCATCATATGACTTGTTGTAAATGAGGATATCATCGAAGTAAACCACTACAAATTGTCCAATGAAAGCACGTAAAACCTCATTCATTAATCGCATAAAGTTGTTGGGTGCATTAGTTAAACCAAAAGGCATGACTAACCACTTATAAAGTCCAAACTTGGTTTTAAATGCAGTTTTCCATTCATCTCCTAGTGCCATTGTAATTTGGTGGTAACCACTACGCAAGCCAATTTTTGTGAAAATAATGGCACCACTCAATTCATCAAGCATGTCATCTAAGCGAGGAATAGTATAACGATACCGAATGGTGATGTTATTAATCCCTTGACAATCAACACACATGCGCCAACTACCATCTTCCTTAGGAACCAAAAGAACAAGAACAGAACAAGGGCTAAGGCTTTCACGAATGTACCCGCGGTCCAAAAGATCTTAGAGTTGTCGATGAATTTCCTTACTTTCCTCTGGATTCGCATTGTATGCTGCACGATTTGGCAAACTTGCTCCTGGAATCAAATCGATCTTATGTTCAATGCCTCTCATGGGTGGTAAACCAGGGGGTATTTCGGAGGGAAACACATCCTCAAACTGCTGCAAAAGGTTAGCAACAGCAGGGGGCAATGCAATAGACAATTCATGAAGTGAAAACATGGCTTCTTTGCATACTAAAGCATAGCACATCCCCTTAGCATCGAATAAATCAGCAAGGTCAGATTTAGTTGCAAGCAACGATGGTGATTTTAACTTAATGACTTGTTGTTTTTCAGATTCTACCATTGTTGCTTTGCCATCACGAATTTTACTCTTCTCAAAATGCACAATTTCAGCAGGAGTCGTCGGGAGAAAGTGATTTTCTTTCCTTTATGTACGAGAGTATATTTATTAGTTCTACCATGATGAATAGCATCGGTATCAAATTCCCAAGGACGACCCAATAAAAGATAACAAGCATCCATAGGCACGACATCAAAATCAGCAAAATCATGGTAAGAACCAATTGAAAAATGTATTCTCGCTATTTGTGTTACCTGAACCTTACCGTTGTTGTTGAACCATTGAATGTGTTATGGATGAGGGTGTGTTCTTCTTATCAAACCAAATTTCTTGACGACGTCCGTGTTCACCAAGTTATTACAGCTAACTTCCATCAATTATAGTGTGTACACGGCAATCCTTGACGACGAGAAACATGTGGAAGAGGTTGTGTCATTGTAGCTTGTCGTCGGCCTCCACTTTGGAGCTCAAGGCACGTTACACAATGATGCTCCTATAGTTCTCCGTCACCGCTGTACCAAGTACCTCTTCTTCGGTGTGTTCGTCATTTGGATCTGTAAACTCAGTAGCAAGAGAATATTCATCTTCAACATCCGAAGTACTATCATACCCGCCAACATCGCGTGTTATGTATGCTCGTTTGCTCGGGCAATCTCTCATCATATGAACAAGTCTCTGGTAGCAGTGACACCTAATGTCGGAAGTACGACTCATAGAAGGAGTAGACAATGAAGGCTTGAGTGATGTCACCTTGCTGCCCTCCGGCACGCGAGAAGGTGGAGCAGAAGGTGTAGTTCGTTGGCGGCCATTGGATAGTGTAGTCACTGCACGTTGGGTCGAATATGGTGCTGTTTTGGATGGTGTAGACGTCGAACGGGGCATAAAGTTGCTCCTCGTGCGTTGTTGCTGTTGTTGTCGCCCCTGCAATTCTTTTTCTACCAACATAGCAAGCTGAAACAATATATTAACAGTATCATATTCCTTGTAATCAACAATGTCCTGAATTTCACGTCTCAACCCCCCATAAAAACGAGCTATTTTATCATCCATGTCCTCTACTACCTCACAACGCAACATACCCTTTTGTAAATCTTGATAATACTCCTCTATGGACATGTTACCTTGGTCTAAGTGCTGCAATTTTTTGCGAAGGTCCCGCTGAAAAGATGGAGGAACAAATCGAACACACATAGCTTCTTTTAATCTATCCCACGTTGGAGGACCAGTTCTAGTTTTAAAAAGTTCATTCCACCATATGATAGGAAAGTCCTTAAAATCACTAGTGGCTTGACGAACTCTATGTTGTTAAGGAACAAGATGGGCATTAATTTTTTCTCTACTGTCATCTCCCAATCAAGATAAGCCTCAGCATCATAAGCAACAGAAAAAGAGGGTATAGTAAATTTCACTTTAGCAAAAGGATCATCAGGAGGACGATTATAATTGTTATGATGATTATTACCTCCCATACCTCGATGATAAAGTGGCAGTCTTGGCTGATTGTTGTGATCTTCCATATAATCATAAGCATTGTCTTCATGTCTTTCAGCGAGAGGCAAACGAGCCTCAAGAGTATTCATCCGAAGACCAAGGTCATCAAGTTGGCGAGTCAAGGTCGCCACTGACTCCTCCGTTGATGCGTTGTATTTGGCGAACATTTATGTCATGGTCTTCATCATATCATGTAACTCGGCATGTTGGACACATTCGTCATCATTGTTTTCTCCTGCCATTGTTAGTAGAAAACAAAAGACAACAAAAATTTGTTATCTCTATCAACTACAGTGACAATGTGAAAGGTGGAAGAAAACAATCTCTCTCGCTCAAGCGTCTTATCACGCTCTTACAAGTGTTCTTACCAACACAGCAGGTCGTGTGGACAGTGAGATGAACCAATAAAGTGTGGGGTGATTGCAAAGGTACCTGTTATGCTCAAGAGAAAGGTGGAGCTTGGATGGCACAATATGGTAACTTATAAGAAGAAAATCATTAACAGGTAAACAAAATTGAATAAGTATTCGATGTAGGAAACTGTTGCTGGTCAACCAAGTGCTCTAGGGCCTAGCACAACACAAGGAAGTAGCAAGTCAAAAGAAAGACAAAATGATATAACCAACAAATCAGCACCAAGTGGTATAGGCCAATTGCTTTAATATGCATGCTCTTAACTATTGTTTTAAAGGAACCTTTGTGCTTTTTTCTTCCGACTTGTTTCAGACAAGTTTTTCTCGTCAAGTTTCTACACAGCACTACCTTGCTTAGGTGATTTTATCATAACTCGAGTTTTACAAATCCAATTGACAATATTATTTTTTAGTTGTCTTCACAACTTGATTATCTGTAATCTATGAAAATTTCATGGTCATTTGATTTGTGGTTTTTAATCTACACAAGTTTTTTTGTAGGACTACATATCTGCTTTTTACTCAGTATAATTGATTGACCTTTGTTCGATCTTTCGGTCGTGACTTGAGTTTTTCCGACGCTTTTTTGTGATTCTTGTTGCCGTGTCTTCATGAATCGATTTTGTAAAGTCTATACTGGTTTTGTCACAATTGATCACGTTTAGATAAGTTGCACACACAATTTCATAACATATTGATTTTCTACCGAGGGGTTTTTGTTGCTTTCGCTGAAAAAGTTTTAAATCGACCATTCACTCCCCTCTGGTAGCTTTTCAAGTGCTCTTTGATCCTAAAATTGGTATCAGAGCCACGGTGCTCTAACCGTTGTGATTTACACATGTTTTTAATTAATCCTCATGGAGCAATACTCGGCAAAATCTTGTGTGTTTGTTGGCATTGATTTTAAGGTTTGGAAGGCACGCATGGAAGATTTTATCCAGGCGCAACGATATGGGAAAAATTGTACAAGCCCTACGACGTGCAGCCGAATGATCAAGTCATGGCTACAAACATAAGAGATGTCGACAATAACAACAAAGCCCGAAACTTGATAATCCAAGGACTAAGTCAGAGCGACTTTGACCGTGTTGCACACCTCCAATCGGCATACGATTTGTGGACAACACTTTTTGACTACCATGAAGGATCCAACACGATCAAGGAGGTAAGGCAGGGTATGTTCAAGAAAGAATAATGCACTTTGAGATGCAACCAGGTCAGTCAATTGACGAATTATTTGCTCGCTTTAACAAAATTCATAGCAACTTGAGTAGTGTTAATGTCAACTTTTCAAATGCTTAGAATGCTAGGAAATTATTAAGTGCATTAGACATGTCAATATAAGAGATAAAAGTGACATCTATTCGTGAATCCACTATCATGAGTACACTTACATTAGATGTGCTTTATTCCAAGTTAAAAACTCTTGAAATTGACATTATATCACGTAAGAACCCCAACAAGTCTCTTGCATTTGTTTTTCAACGTGATAAGCTTAGCTCTGGACAATCTTCATCTAGCAATATACTTGCTTTGCTGTCTTCACTAACCCTGGAACAGATTGAAGAATTTCAAGAAGAGGAGCTAGCACTCATCTCTACTTGGTTCTCCAAAGCATTGCAAAATGTGAGAACAAGAAGGAGAGGAACCTTCGGACCTCAATGATGCTTTGAATGTGTTAAGAAAGAACACTTTCATACAGATTGCCCTAACCTATCAGGTCCTTCTACCTGTTATGAAAAGAAGAATAAAGTCAAATCCTCTTCTGGCAACACCAACAAGAAAAATAAGGTTTTACATGATGCAAACTGATAAACAGTTTCATCACCGCACTTCAAGAACTTGGCTCGAGTGATGTGGACATTGGAAGTGACAAAAATGAAGATGAGCTGGTGAACTTGTGCTTCATGGCTGAAAATCAAGATCAAGTATGGAGGATGTAGAGCACAACAGTGACAACGAATAGGTATGTCCTACTGCTGATGAAATGTGTGACTTTATTTCCTGTGCAACTATTTTTGCTTATAAAAAGGACAAAAAGCTTAGGGACAATGCTGTTAAAATTGAGTCACTGGAATCTGAAATTAATCTTTTGAAAACCTTGATTCCTAGTGATGATTCTTGTTCCTCATGTGATTTAATATATGAACAATTATCCTCCTTAAGAAGTGCACACTCCTCCACTCTTTATAAACTTGAGTTAGAGATTGGAAAGAACAAAAAGCTTGCTGCACTTAATGACAGAAACTTAAAAGATGCTTCTTGTTCTACAATTGATTTGCATTGTTCTACCTGTAATGATCTTGAAAAGAAACTAAAAGATGATATGAATGAAATTTCAATTTTGAACAATGCTTTACGTTCTCATGAAGTTAAAAATAGTTATAACTGCAAACTTAAAGAAAAAACTTCATGTCAAAACTACCTAGACTTGTCCAAAGAACTTGATAACAAAAATAGGACACTAGAGTGGTTTTATACTAGGAATAAGAAGCTGAACTTGCTATTAAATTCTTCTAAACCTTGCAATGATAAAACTAGTTTAGATTTTGATTCCCATGCTCATGCTAAAGCACATCCACCTAAAATTGTAAAGTCATTAGGAAGTGGTTGGATTAAAACAGTTCCTAAATGAAAAGAGGTGTTTTTATTTGCAGGAATGTTGTCAAATTCGGGTTCAAATAAACATACTGCCAGCTCATCTAGACATGAACACAAAGTTACATTTTATTGTACCTATTGTGGTAGAGATGGTCATGTCATAGATTTTTGTTATAGACTAGCTAAACAACATAAAAAGGAAAGAACGAAAGCTAGATCTTATAACTCTCATGCAAAACTTGCGGCACATACTAAATCGAATGTCAGGAACATGCAACATGCTGTTATGAGTAAAAAACATTCAAAGTTTACCTTCAGAGCTTTAGTTTTACCTCCGGAGCTTCTGTTGTTACTTCCAGACCTTCTGTTTTTGCTTCCGGAGCAACTGATTTCTGTCCTACACAAGTAACACCTTATAGATCAGTAGTTAAGAACAAAAAATCTCAAACTTTGACTCATAAACCTGTTGTTTTATCTCAGCTTTCGCGTGTTATTCCTGCTTGACGTCGTGTGACTCAATACTGGATTCCTCAATGCCTCTTCACTAACCTCAGTATTGAGCCATCAACGTATTGTGCTTCTATGTAGGATACACGCTTGAGGAAGGAGAACATTTGGATTGTAGATTCAGGTTGCTCACGCAACAGGACTGGTAACAAAGAATGATTCTCCTCCCTCTCTTTTGTGTCACACATAGAGAATGTTACTTTTGCTGATAATTCTTCAACTCCTATAATTGCTAAGGGTTCGGTTAGAGTAAATGATCACTACACTTTGAAGGATGTGGCACTTGTCAAAATTTTGAAATACAACTTGCTTTCTGGTTCACAATTGCTAGATGAAAATCTGGAAATTATTTTCATTAAAAATTGCTGCAAAGTTGTAGGTTCAAATAGTGAGCTTATTTTTAACATGTCTCGGTTTGGAAGAGTTTTCAAAGTTGATTTTGACATGTCTTCTTCTAAGCATAGGTGTCTAGTTGCTAATGATTCAAAAGACATATTTTTTACATCGTAGACTTGGTCACATAGGCTTTGATCATCTCACATGTGTTAGTGCTCTTGGTCGCATACGTGGGCTGCCTAAGCTTAAAAGGGACATAGAAATTGTGTGATCTTCTTGTAGACATGCTTAGATGGTTGCAGGTTCACATGCTCCTCTCACAATGACCATGAAAACTGAACTGGGTCAACTTTTCCATCTTCACACCGTAGGACCTTCACGTGTTCAATCCTTTGGAGGTAAATGGTATGTTCTTGTGATTGTTGATGACTATTCTAGACACTCTTGGGTTTACTTTATGGCATCTAAGAATGAAACTTTTAGTCACTTTAGAACTTTATTTCTTAGATTATCAATTGATCACCTAGGATCTTTAAAAGTAATTAGAAGTGATAACGGAACTAAATTTAAAAAACAATCATTTTTTCACTTTTGTGATGGAAATGGAATAGATCATGATTTTTATTCACCATATTTACCTCAACAAAATGGTGTTGTAAAGAGAAAAAACAGAACCTTAGTTGAGATGGCTAGGACTTGCCTGATGAATATCAAACTCCTAGAAAGTTTTGGGCAGACACAATTGCAACCGCTTGTTATGTTTCAAATTGTATTTTCTTGCGTTCTAAGCGATGTAAAACACTATATGAACTTCGGTTTGGACATAGGCCTAGTGTCACAAACTTTAGGGTTTTTGGTTTTATGTTCTTTGTTGAGAAACATGGTAATATTGATAAATTTGAAGCTAGATCTGTTGATGGCATGTTTCTTGGTTATCCATCACATACTAGAGGCTACCGTGTGCTTTTACTTGACAATAACAAAATTGGGATACTTGTGAGGTTTCTTTTGATGAAGCTAGCCTAGGTACTAGCTCAAATATTGCAGGTCCGGATCCATACCCGCAGGAGGAGAGTATTTTCGTTAAAGATGAGGAAGAAGTGGTGCTACTGCCCATAAATTTAGCAGCTAATGATATTGTTCCATCTCCTGATTTTGATTCACAACCAGCACTGACGACCACCATTGCTGGTCCAGATCGTTCTCAAGTCACAAACTCATCGATTTGTGATGAACATGAAGAAGAAGAAGAAGCTTGCGAAGTGTCTACTCCCCTCCGAGCCCTCAAAAGTCATCCTCCAAAACAAATCATTGGAAGCTTGCACGAACGAGTCACACGGTCCAGCTTTTGCGATCCAAACTCTCACGCTCATTCTGCTTTTGTTTCTTCTTTTGAACCCAAAGATATATCACACACACTCACTAATAAATCTTGAATTATCGCCATGCAAGAAGAGTTAGAAAATTTTGAAAGAAATAATGTTTGGGAACATGTACCTCCACCTCAAGGTCACACTTTGATTGGAACTAAATTTGTGTTTAAAAATAAACAAAGCGAGGATGGGGTTGTGGTTAGGAATAAGGCTAGGTTGGTTGCTCAAGGTTTCACGGAAATTGAAGGTCTAGATTTTGATGAAACTTTTGCTCCTGTTGCTAGATTAGAAGCCATAAGAATTTTTTTAGCTTTTCTTGCATCTAAAGGTTTCAATTTATATCAAATGGATGTAGTGATTTTCTTAATGGCTACATACATGAGGAGGTTTATGTCAAGCAACCACCGGGTTTTGAAAATTCAGAATTTCCTAATCATGTTTACAAACTGTCAGAAGCCTTGTACGGTCTCAAACAAGCCTCTAGAGCATGCTATGATAGGTTAAAAACATTCTTACCTGAAAAGGGGTTTACCATGGGCAAGGTTGATAAACTCTTTTTGTGTTTAAGCATGGAAATGACTCATTCTTTGTTCAAGTGTATGTGGATGATATTATCTTTGGTTGTGCTTCTCATGATTTTGTGTCCAAGTTTTCAGCTATGATGAGTTCAAAATTTTAGATGAGTATGATGGGAGAACTCACATACTTTTTGGGGCTGCAAATCAAGCAAACCAAGGAAGGTACCTTTGTGCATCAAACGAAGTATACAAGAGACCTTCTCAAGCGCTTCAACATGGACAAAAGTAAGCCTCTACGGACACCAATGGGAACAACATCAACACTTGAACATGATGAAGATGGTGAACCCGTGGATCAAAAAGAATATAGAAGCATGATGGGGTCACTTTTGTACCTCAGGGCATCAAGACCGGACATACAATTCAGCATGTCTTTGTGCACAGTGTCAAGCTTCCCCACGTGTTTCACACTATCAAGTCGTCAAAAGGATTCTCAGGTACTTCTATGGAACTCAAGAATTTGGCATTTTTTTCTTTCTTCCTCAACCATTACTTTGAAAGCCTTTTCGGAAGCTGATTTTAGGGGTTGTAGGATTGATAGGAAAAGTACTTCGGGTGCATGTAATTTTCTTGGTAATTCACTTTTTGTGTGGTCCTCTAGAAAACAGAACTCAGTTGCATAATCCACAGCCGAATATGAATATGTAGCTGCTGCTAGCGCTTGCTCAGAAATTCTTTAGAATATAAACACTTAAGAACTATGGGGTTGATCTAGATAGTGTTCCACTGTTTTGTGATAAGAGAAGTGCCATTTGCATTGCTAAAAATCTTGTGCAACATTCGATAACAAAGTACATTGGCATTAAGTATCACTTTCTTCGTGACAATGCTGAAAAAGGAAATATTGTGCTTCACCATTTAAATACCGAACAACAATTGGCTGACATTTTTACAAAACCTTTGGATTTCACTCGTTTTTGTTACATTCGTAGTGAAATAGGGGTTATGCATCCTCACGGCTTAAATTGAGGGGGAGTTTTGAAACTTGGGAAGTCTATGTGTGAATCTGAATATAAAATAATATGAGCATAGTATTTCATACATATATGACTTTGTGATTCCTTTTACATGCATAAAGTTCTTACTACATTACTCTTGTTATACATTTTGTATTTTTTGCCATTACTAGTCATTGGAATAATTACTTACACTAAATCCGGTGAAATTTGAATATGAAATTGGCAGGTTCATGTGTCAAGTTGAATACCAAAGTTAAATTTAACTTCGATATCTTTCCAACGAGTATTCATATGCCCTCATATCACTTATGGGTAAAGATATATGAATTTTTGAAGTTTGACAAAGTTCCCAGAATTCCAGGGAAATTTTGACAGCGCCTCCTTTGTATATTGTGGATATGTCCACAATTTTACAAACAGCTAATTTCAACATTTGCCAAAACTTTAAATTATAACATTGTAATAGACATCACAAGGATTCCAGAACTGTATCATATGAAGCTATTCGAATTTTCTACAAGGAGATATGATCAAAATAGTAACAAGTACAAAAATGGTTCCAGTCTCTGTCCAGATTTGGCGGACTTTGGAACATGGAAATTTGGAATAGGTTATAGGGAGATTCTATTCTGAAGTTCAACAGAAAAGATGTAGAAAACTTCGTAATATTTCCATACATGTAACATAAACTTTCATTGGAGTTTTCTGCTGATAGTTGTGAATTTTCAAAGTCAGGTCAAATTCCTGAGAGAAAACAGAGATTCTGGTTTTTGAATCGCAGGAGCTTAAGCCTACTCCAACTTTGAATATTAGTTCAAAACCAGAGATCGATAACTAATAATGTGTTATTACATTTTCTTGCGTCCATTTTACAGCGATCTTCTTAATGCATCGACGGGATACATGTCGGTACTACATCCTCACCAAAGAAAATCCTAAGCCGGTATTCCGGCATACGTCTCAACGGTGGCAATAATGACGTTCACTCGCAAACGTTTTGTACTCGAGCTACAAATAATGCGGTTAGTGTACCTGCAACTACACAAAAATTACTGATCAATCATATAGTGCCATAAGGCACAGCCCACACGGGCGATCATTTCAGGTAGTCACAATAATATATATGAAAGTAAAAACATTTGTCCCGTATCATTCCATACTGGCCGCCC
Organism: Tuctoria greenei; assembly: GCA_036927565.1. Taxonomy (NCBI): domain Eukaryota; kingdom Viridiplantae; phylum Streptophyta; class Magnoliopsida; order Poales; family Poaceae; genus Tuctoria; species Tuctoria greenei. The sequence goes on along the minus strand of JAYESD010000011.1, from coordinate 104,029,820 downwards.
CGAGCTAAGCCACATCTCGAGGTACATGACCAGATTTTCTACCACACGACGGGGTCCCACGTCTTTGCATAATTCTACACCAATGGGAGGCGTATCGGGTTATGTCCCACGCCATGGGGGCTCCCACTAATTTTGAAGCATACTGGGGCACCGTGTGTCATATGTTCTCAGAAACATGGAGAGTTACAGAGACTCATATTGACTTTCCGTGCTAAGCCATGAAAAAATCTACATGCTACCTCTCGCATGGTGAGCTTACCCCAATTGATTCGCTTGCGGTGGCATACCTGACCTCTTACCTGACGTCAGAGCATCGTTACAGAATATAATAACACATAAGTTAGCTTGCCACCTTAAGTAACTAATACTATAATAGACCTTATGTGGGCAAAGTAACTAATCCTCACTCAACTACTTCTAAGTTTTCAAAATAGGCTATTTTCGAGTGTGTTATTTGTTGACGGTCCTTAAGTACCACATTTTGACCATCAATTCACCTCATAATATGCATAAAAGAAACACAAAACATAGTGGTAGGGTTATACACTAACCCAATTCCACAAGTGTTGGTGTTTGTCTGTATGTTGATGAATTATTACCCAAAATACCAAAACATGCAGGGATGAATCCATGAAAATGGATTTCAACGAATCAGGTGATGACACATGGCAACACATGGATCAAATGGCCCACAAACAGAAGAATACGAGGAGATCCACTGGCGTTGCACACATATATATCAAGAGGGCCCACCTGGAAGCTACCTGGAGGAAGCACTCCCCGGGAGGAGCCTTGACCAGGTCGGCCGAACCCCCTGGTCGGCCGACCTCTTCCTGGCGCCAAACTCGGTCAAACGACACGTGTTGGCTCCTCCCGGCTCTCTAAGGTCAATGGTGACTGATTCGCACGTAAATTATGGCAGGAACCGACCCTTCTCCACCTATAAATAGACCCCCTCACCTCACTTCTAACACACCAAAAGTTGAGAATAGTGCTACACTCCAAAGGTTTAGAGTAGTCCTAGAGGCTGCCAAAGTAGAAGGAGAGTGTGGTGAAGAGTCTAGGAGAAGGAGGCTTGGGCTTGTCAGGTACCTCTTCTACACTTGTACCCCTACAAAGATTTTACTTAATCAAGTAAGCCTTTGTGAATTCAATACAAGTTTGATCGTTTATTCTTAGTAGTTTGCACAGGTAGTTACTTGTGGGTTTACTTCTTTAATTCATTAGAGGCTCTAGTTGTAGCTTTGTGTTCGAAACAACTAGAGTAGTGATTTAGAACATAAGCGTGGTGCTTAGGTTATAAATCATCAATGGATATCTCGTAGACCCACGAATTGGAGAGGTAGGCAGTAGGTGGTGACAACCCTATCTGTCCTTTGTAATCGTCCACGTTCGGCTATGCCATAGGCTCTTGGCGGGAGTCGTCCTAGTATTGCTAGGAGTAAGCCCGTGGCCGAAGCAAGCATCTACTGCAAACTACCTTGAATTAGGATCAATACTTTGAATTCCTCTCTATTCCTTGCCTACCAAACACCTTTGTGTCCTTGGGTGAGCTCGTTCGAAAGATTAGCACACAGGTTCTTTGGATTCGATACCCTTGAGAATACTCCTTAAGGGGAAGTGCTACAATGGTATTTCCGTGCGCTTGCGGATAACTCTGTGGTGTTAAGAAATACCAACAAGCATTTCTAGCGCCGTTGCCGGGGAACGGTTGTTGTTAATCTTCGAACCAAGATCACCCTCGTATCATATCCCCCTTATCTATCATCTTACCTTTTCTTATTCTTACCTTACCAGCACCATATAAATGGAGCAACCCACCATTATTTCTTATTCTGCTCCGAAGGGCAAGTTCTGTGAGCCACCGCCTTCGGCGGATCCTATTTGTTCAACCAGCTATGAACTTCGCCCTGGCTTTATAGCCATGGTTCAGGAACAATCCTTCTCAGGAACGGATTGTGGAAACCCTTACCACCATCTACGAGAGTTCGAACAACTGTGTTCATGCCTTCTAATCAAAGGTATGACATAGGAAACTCTGAAATGGAAGTTGTTTCCTTTTTCCCTCAAGGAAAAAGCGAAACAATGGTACAAACCACTACGTTGGGAAGACAAACGGTGATTGGAGTGAATTACGAGACAAATTTTGTCTTGCTTTCTTCCCCATTGTCTGAATTGTTTCCTTACGAAAGGAAGTATTATGCATCCAGCAGATGGAGAAGGAATCCATAAGTGCAGCTTGGGATAGATTTTCTCTTTTGAAAAATTCTGGCCCAGATTTTTTAATCCCTGATCCAATGCTTTTGCAACATTTCTTCATGGGATTAAACAAAGGGTCTGCCCTATATCTTGATATTACGGTCGGAGGATCTTTCCTCCATAAGACTCTAGAAGAAGGAAAGGATCTTCTGGACAAAATTCTATAAAATTCTTCCTCCATTATGGTTCTTAATGAGCCTCCCCAAGAGGAAGTCATGTCAAGAACGGAGGATACACTGTTGGACAAGGATGAACCCATTTCTTGTTTACCCCAAGCCCTGCTAGAGGAATCCTCTCCCGAACCTGAGACTACGAAGGTACAAGAAATTCAACCCTTGTAGATTCCATTTTACTTTGAGGAACAGCTTTTTGAAGACTATGGAAATACCTCGAAGTATTGTTGCTATAGGAAACCTTCATTGCCACCAACTCCACCTGAACCACCTGAAGGGGTGTTCGTCCGTCAGACGGTCAAGGAGTTGACCTCTATCCTGAGCAGAGAGTGGACAACTGAAGTCGAGAATTCACCCGAAATTCTTCGGATGACCTCACCTTTGGCTACCATTTTATGTTCTATTAGAGGGACACCAATGAGAATCCTATACAACCCTACTGTTGGAGCAAATCTCATTTCCGATTCTTGTGCTCTCGCCATTCTTGGTGATGTGCCATTGGCACCAACTCGCAAATCCTTCTGAGATTCATTTGGAACCATTCTTGAAGGATGTGGGGTTCTGCACCAAGTGTCTGTTAGACACAAGATGTTGAGTCTCTCCTAGATTTTCACGTCTTCGAAATCCAAGATTTCGACATCATAATAGGGATTCCCATAGAGAAATTTCTCATGGAAGTTCCCTTGGAAGGAAGTCTCAATATCAATCTTGGAGGGAGAAATTTCTCCATGCCTATTCTGCGTTCAAAGAAAACATATGCAGAATCTCCCATCCAAGATGAGCCAATGGAGGAGGTTAGGACTCTTCAATCTTTAGAACACCCTGAAATTGAAGTAGAAGAAGACTTCATCCAATAGGAGGATGAATTTCAGGAGGAAATTGAATTGCCAAAAGAAGAGCCCTCCCCAAAACCTCTTGTTGAACTCAAGATTCTACCTCCAGGCCTACTTTATGCCTTTCTATATGGTGATTTGGAAGCCCCTGTCATCATAAGTGACAAGCTTTCAGATGATGAAACGCTCAAACTCATAGCCATGTTAGAAAGGCATAGAGCTGTTTTTGAATATTCACTTCAGGATCTCAAGGGAATTAGTCCAATGTTATCCACCCATCGTATTCCTATTGACACTGAGAGTGTCCCCTCAAGGGAACCTCAAAGGCGATTGAATAATGTGATGCGGGAAGTTGTAAAGAAAGAAGTCTTGAAACTTCTGCATGTCGGTATTATTTACCCTGTTCCTCATAGGGAATGGGTAAGTCCAATTCAAGTAGTGCCTAAGAAGGGATGTATGACGGTTGTTCAAAACAAGAAGAATGAATTAATTCCTCAACGGACCGTCACGGGATGGAGGATGTGCATTGACTATCGAAAGCTTAACAAGGCAACAAGGAAAGACCATTTTCCATTGCCCTTCATCGATGAGATGTTAGAGCGATTGGCAAAACATTCCTACTTATGTTTCCTTGATGGGTATTCGGGATATCATCAAATTCCTATCCATCCTGATGATCAAAGTAAGACCATGTTCACATGTCCTCACGGGACCTATGCCTATCGGCGTATGTCCTTTGGATTGTGTAACGCTCCTGCCTCTTTCCAAAGATGCATGATGTCTATATTTTCAAACATGATCGAGAATATCATGGATGTTTTCATGGATGATTTCTCCGTCTATGGAAAAACTTTTGATCATTGCCTGGAAAATTTAGACAGGGTCTTATAAAGATGTCAGGAGAAGGACCTTGTGATTAATTGGGAAAAGTGCCATTTCATGGTCCGGGAAGGCATCGTTCTTGGACACTTGGTGTCCGAGAGAGGGATAGAGGTGGACAAAGCTAAAATTAAAGTTATTGAAAAACTTCCATCCTATCAATGTTAAAGGAATCCGCAGCTTTTTAGGTCATGCGGGGTTCTACCGACGATTTATCAAGGATTTCTCCAAAATTGCTAGACCCCTCACCAACCTATTAGCTAAAGAAGCTCCCTTTGATTACGATGATGAATGTCTTAAATCATTTGATATACTAAAAAAGGCACTCATCTCAGCTCCAATTATCCAACCTCTTGATTGGGCGATGCCACTCGAAATCATATGTGATGCCAGTGACTTTGATATTGGTGTGGTCTTAGACCAAACCAAAGATAAAAAGCATCACGCAATAGCCTACGCTAGCAAAACTCTGACAGGAGCCCAACTCAATTATGCCACAACTGATAAAGAGCTCCTAGCAGTAGTTTTTGCTATCGACAAGTTTAGATCCTATTTTGTTGGAGCAAAGGTCATAGTCTACACAAACCATGCTGCTTTGAAATATCTGCTTTCCAAAAAGGATGATAAACCCAGGCTAATTCGATGGATTCTACTCCAAGAATTTGATCTAGAAATAAGAGATAAGAAAGGAGTAGAGAATTCAGTAGCAGATCATCTTTCACGTATGGAATCACACAAACCATGGACATACCTATCAATGACTTCCTACGAGATGATATGCTCCTCAAGGTGATAGACTCTCACCCTTGGTATGCGGATATTGTGAACTTTATGGTCACGGGATACGTACCACCAGGGGAGAACAAAAAATTTATGAGAGTCATAGACACCATTGGGATGACCCTTACCTCTATCGACTATGTGTCGATGGCCTCCTTAGAAGGTGCGTCCCATCAATCGAAGGCACCAAAATCATAGAGAAATGCCATGTTGGCCCCTATGGTGGTCATTACGGTGTTTACCGTACTCAGGCAAAGATCTGGCAGAGTGGATTCTATTGGCCTTCAATGTATGAAGATACCAAGGAATTCATTCGCAGATGTTGGAAATGCCAGAAGCATGGAGGAATCTCTGCTTGCGATTTGATGCCCCTAACATACAATCTCCAAGTGGAATTATTTGATGTATGGGGTATTGATTTCATGGGACCTTTTCCTAGGTCTTATGATTGCGAGTATATTCTGGTTGTCGTCGATTATGTGTCAAAATGGGTAGAAGCATTGCCATGCAAGAATGCTAATTCCAAGCAAGCAAGGAAAATGTTCCATGAGATCATTTTCCCACGCTTTGGAACTCCCTGTATGGTCATAAGTGATGGAGGGTCTCATTTCATAGATAAGACCTTCTGGAACTTTTTAAGGAACTTGGAGTCCAACATAACATTGCTACCTCATACCAACCATAGACAAGTGGTCAAGCAGAAACATCTAATAAACAAATTAAGAATATTCTGCAAAAGATTGTCTTGGAAATGGGAACAGGATGAAAGAAAAAGCTACCCGAAGCATTGTGGGCATATCGTACTGCCTACAAAACACCAATCGACATGTCTCCTTTCCAACTTGTCTATGGGAATACTTGCCATCTTCCTGTAGAATTGGAACATAGAGCGTATTGGGCCATCAAGCGGTGGAACATGAATCTTAACGAAGCTGGAAATCACCGATTGAAGCAAATCTCTGAGTTGGAGGAATGGAGAGATAAGGCGTACCACAGTGCCAGGATTTATAAAGAAAGAACCAAAAGATGGCACGATAAGAGGATTACGCCGAAAGAGTTCAAACCTGGAGATAAAGTTTTACTCTTTAACTCTAGGGTTAAACTCTTTGGACATGGGAAGCTTAGAAGTAAATGGGAAGGACCCTTCACTATAGTAGAGACTTCATCCCATGGAGCAATCACACTCCAAGGTGATGACGGTCAACTATTCAAAGTGAATGGGCACCGACTCAAATCATTTCTTGATTCCCAAAAGGATACAGAAAAAGAATTTTACGTGGTAAATTTAATCGATTTCCATGCCATTTCTTTCAATTCTATTGAAATTCTCCACGTCCAACTAATGCGCCCATCCAATTTTTCTTCTAGAAGGCCCATTTAATCGACCCAAGAAAATGCAGCCCGAACAGAGCCAGAAGGGGTTCGGCCGAACCCTAGGGTATGCCACTCTCTCTTTGCGCCGCTCGCGTTCTGTTTTCTTGTGTTGATTCTCCTCGATATCCTACACAAAATCCTCGGTGAAACACGTCGTTCCCCGCCTATTTAAAGGATGGAAATAGAGAGGAAAGTTTTACACCTCATTGAATCATCATCCTCCTCCCATCCTCGTCATGGCCGACAAGAAGATTGTGCCTCATGCCTCCTCCAGGTCAACCTTCAACCTGAGCGGGGACATTACGCCGGCCAACGACAAAACTTCCCTCACCCGACAACATAGGATGCTTACTACTTAGGATTTTTATTCTTTTCCAATCATTTGTTTTCCAAAGCTAGCTTGAATAATGTAAGCATCCCCATATTTTGATTTCATATAACACCGCTAAAGTTCCCCCTTTAGTTTATTTTGTTGAATAAAGAATTCAGGAAACAAGTGTGGGGGAAACATGTCCCCAAGTCACGAAATCCCAACGTGAAAAATTAACGTTGCATATCAAAACACATCGCGACGGAATGAGCAAAACGACCCGATGAAACAAAGCCACAGAAGAGCCACCAGAAGGTTGGCCGAACCAACTGGTCGGCCGACCTGTTCTCTGCTCCACAGGACTCCGTTTCCCTCCAGAAAATCGGTTTGGATTTCCTATCTCCACATTTATGCGCTACCCTGCTGTTTGTGTTGATTTCATATTTTCCATTGCATAACTAAAATGAATCAACTCAACAAATTGAAATAAAATTTGGTAGTCAATAATTTGCTTAAGCTGAAAATTTGAATACTTTATATTTCAATTCTTTACCTTGTTTATGATTCCCATAATTCAATAGGAAAAACACATCATCTAGGTATTTGACTAGAGCGATATGGTAAATGAGTTCTTCAGAAATCATCCTTTTGCTCGAAATTGATTTTGACATTTGTAACTATTTGAAGTCTTGGACTTTGCCTAAATCACTCATTGGAAATTTATATACCCACCAAGGCCATATGATACATTCATTGAAAACCACATGCATATGCCACTTTGCATTTCATTGAACTTTGTCAAACCCGTGACCCAATTGAGTGACATGCATGAACTTTTTGGATTGAAAACTCTTGTGCACTCCATTCATGCAAAATTTCTCACGTTGAGAGTTTGCATCCATCGATTATCCATCTGCCAAAAAGAAACTCCATACAATACAAATGAAAGCCTCTCTAAAAATAAAAAGGAGTAGAAGACATGGCTACAAAAAAAAGTAGTGATGTTTCATCCTTAAGTGAGAGCAAATTCATGGGAGTTATCACCTCGCTCCTCCATTCCATTCATGTGCACAAGAATTTTCTCTTCACTTTGTTCATTGCATAAATCTCTCATAGGATCAAGTTTTTGACTTAGTAACATATGAATTACAAATGTGTGCCACATTCATCCCTACCAAGCTCCAGATATAGCCACTTTTAGTATAGGGACAAGAATTGGAAAAACATGCCATGGTGAGGACTCAAACACTTTGAGAGATTCCAATCGAGATGGCAAAGGCAAAAGTTCCTATGACTTTCAAATATAGCAATTGCCTAATCATTTTAGCAGAGAATGATCCAAGGGAACTTCATTCTAACTGTTCCACTTTTCAAACACCCAAGATTGATGTGGTAGCCACATACACAAAGGGAATCCATGAATTCAGGTATAAGTTGAAATATCTAGTATCCTTATTTTCCACCTTATAGCAAATTCATGACAACACTCTAGTTCTATTTGCCTTCACTCGAGGCGAGCAAAGGACTATGTGTGGGGGAGTTTGTTGATGGTCTATAAGTACTTCATTTTGACCGTCAATTCACCTCATAATGTGCATAAAAAAACACAAAACATAGTGGTAGGGTTATACACTAACCCAATTCCACAAGTGCTGGTGTTTGTTTGTATGCAGGTGAATTATTACCCAAAATACCGAAACATGCAGGGATGAATCTATGAAAATGGATTTCAACGAATCAGGTGATGACACATGGCAACACATGGATCAAATGGCCCACAAACAGAAGAATACGAAGAGATCCACTGGTGTTGCACCCATATATGTCAAGAGGGCCCACCTGGAAGCCACTTGGAGGAAGCACTCCCCGAGAGGAACCTTGACCAAGTCGGACGAACCCCCTGGTCGGCCGACCTCTTCCTGGCGCCAAACTCGGTCAAACAACACGTGTTGGCTCCTCCCGGCTACCCAAGGTCAATGGTGACTGATTCGCGCGTAAATTATGGCGGGAATTGAAACTTCTCCACCTATAAATAGACCCCCTCACCTCACTTCTCACACACACCAAAAGTTGAGAATAGTGCTACACTCCAATGGTTTAGAGTAGTCCTAGAGGTTGCCAAAGTAGAAGGAGAGTGTGGTGTAGAGTCTAGAAGAAGGAGGCTTGGGCTTGTCAAGTCCCTCTTCTACACTTGTACCCCTACAAAGATTTTACTCAATCAAGTAAGCCTTTGTGAATTCAATACAAGTTTGATCTTTTATTCTTAGTAGTTTGCACAAGTAGTTACTTGTGGGTTCACTGTTTTAATTCATTAGAGGCTCTAGTTGTAGCTTTGTGTCCGAAACAACTAGAGTAGTGATTTAGAATGTAAGTGTGGTGCTTAGGTTATAAATCATCTGTGGATAGCTCGTAGACACACAGATTGAAGAGGTGGGCAGTAGGTGGTGACAACCCTATCTGTCCTTCGTAATCCTCCACGTTCGGCTATGCCATAGGCTCTTGGTGGGAGTTGTCCTAGTATTGCTAGGAGTAAGCCCGTGTCCAAAGCAAGCATCTACTGCAAACTACCTTGAATTAGGATCAATACTTTGAATTTCTCTCTGTTCCTTGCCTACCAAACAACTTTGTGTCTTTGGGTGAGCTAGTTCGAAAGATTAGCACACACGTTCTTTGGTTCCGATACCCTTGGGAATACTCCTTAATGGGAAGTGCTACAACGGTATTTCTGTGCACTTGCGGATAACTCTGTGGTTTTAAGAAATACCAACACTATTCCCAATGCGGCTCTGATACCAGGTTGTGAGGACCGGAGTCCTGACTTCCAGGAAACGCATTGGGTGGTGCCGTGCGATGCGGCACCCATCAGCACACCCGAAAGGAATAGTCAAAATACATCAAAGTTTTCATTTCATAATATAATAAAATTTACAAAATAGTGTACAAAGAGTACACACACAGCGGAATATACATACTCACTCTCTTTAACCTAGCTAAGCAAAAGAGAAGCCATCAGTGCTCGCTGACGCTTCCCAATAGCAACACGAAGAGATATGGAAGCAGCGGGGTTTCACCTAAGCCTTACACCTCGAAAAGTCTGAGGTCTCATGGATAACCAATAGCTAAAGCAAAATATACTAGTACCTGCAAAAACAAGTATAAAGTAACCGTGAGCACAATGCTCAGTAAGACTTAACCGTCTCACCTAAAGCATAGAACTCTACATGCAAGGATACTATTAAGATAGGAAGCTGAATTTGCAATAAAGAACTCGCCTAAAGTTAATCCTTAGTTTTTCAGGTTTTAGCATCAAACTTAATGGTTCATAGAACATAAAATTAATGAGCAATATCATCTAAAGCATACATGTTGCAATACAATGATTAATCAATATAAGCAATATTTCAATAGTTACATTTACTCTTGCTTACTGCGTAACGATTTAGTGAACAAGTGGTACTCAAATGACCGCGAGGGACGGTGATTGCAATCAGTAGACACCCGGTGTGCACGACACATACGCCCGTGTGGAAGACACACCGGTGCTCTTCACTACACGTCTTTGTTATCTACCTTTCACCCGTCATCCCAATGCCGAACCAGTTCTATGATCCTCACAGAAGGTCCACTACACGGCACGTTGGAGTTGCCCGCTAGCAGATATCCACCTTCTGTCCTCTATCCCCCAAGGGACCATGGTATATGTTTTGACGCGAGGGTGCACGAGTTACATCGGCTTCCTGGGACCCATATAGCCAGTATGCAACCGATACAGTTCAAACTTGCTCAGCGGGGCCGCATACGGATCGGTCCTCAATCGACACAGGCAAGGCTACGCACCCACGACCACGTCCTGCTGCTCCCTACCCCACTACATGGTCTCATTTTTAGCTTACTAAATCAATTCTCGAACCAATAATCAAGTAAACCTTATTAGTGTCGTGAGTGGATTTCAACCACTCAACTTCTACCAATTTCCCTAAAACATTAGCATAGCAATATAATACGATGGGGTAATGTTCTACACAGCCACTCCAAGGACTATTTGGTCATGCATGTGGATTCTCAACAAAACCTGACCTAATGCACAATACATACCTCATATGTATATTGTATACAAAATAAAACTTTATAAGGGCGCTTATATGCAAACCGGGGCTTGCCTGGCTGAGAGTCAGATTCAAAGTTCGCTCTGGGGATTATGCTGTCCAAGGCCTCCGGCTCCTCCTCGAACTCGGTTACTATATGAGGTGCATAGTATGAAAGCATATAAGTGACATAGAACTATACAAATCAATTTCTAAATATTGTTTCTATTACTAAATGATTTTAATTGGCTTTGGGATTTTTACAGTGGATACTTGCTTCTATAAGGAAGATTTAGACCAAGAATTGGAGATGTTCCAGGAAGCTTGTTGTCTCTAAAATTCCAACAATAAAAGGCTTATTGCATTTAAAACGGGCCAATCGAAACTCGGCCACACCAAGGGCCACGGGGTTAAACCGAGCAGCCGCACCTGATCCTTACCCGCAGCAGATCCCATAGAGGATAGACACTCACTGGCGCGTGGGACCTGCCCGACTTCTTCAACCTTGCAACGAAGGCGACACTCCTCACCAGAACCGCGGTGGCGCCCCGCCGGCTTGCTGCACCGAGCTCCTCTCAGCACTTCTTTGGCCGCCTAGTCCCATAATCAGCCACACAACGCGACGATGAGGTCCAATCGGGGCGGCAACGGCCAGGGGCCAGTGTACGATGGTGGCGGCGGGACTAGGGTTTCGACGATGGTCGGAAATCCATAAATTAGGCTCAAAAGACCCGGGAAACAAGCTAAATGATTCCTTGGATAATGGTGAGTATGAAAATGGGGTGCAATAGGAGTGAAATGGCCAGAAACCTCAAATCCGACGGTGAGCCGACGAGTTTTCCTAAGGTGGCTACGAAAACTCGAAATACTCAAGGTTCGGTCGATGGTTTTCACTGAGAATTGGTAGGCATGTGCACTATGAGGTATGGAACAATATCCATGAACAAATTAAAGGATGGTTGCACGTACAAGGTGAATTGAATGGAGAACCTAGCTAGTTCATGGGCAACAGCCGAAAGTAAAACTTGAATCATTCGCTCGATAGGGGATGAAATGAAGAACGGTTTTTACCGTGAGAAAGGTGGTGTCTCAGCGATCCTATTTGCTTCTGGGGCAACTAAAGAGGAGGCATGTGGCGCTGATGCGACGGGGAGGCAGTAAGCTTTCTTGCGGCGGCATAACGGCAGCGTCAGCAAACTGCAAAATAACCCCATTGTAGCCGACAAAACAGGGAACCAAAAGCTGGAGAAGGTAGAGGGAAGTCTTATGCACCACTTCGCTGTTGAGGGCACGGCAAAACCATGCTGCATTTGGCCGGCTACGTAGAGCTACGGTGAGGCGATGCTGAGCACAACGGCGAGCAAAAAACAGAGCGATGGAGTGTTGGTACTTTTCCACTTCGGTCATGAGAGGACGACAGGGACGGGGAGGGATTGAAATACACGCCAGAGAGGCCACGCAGCTGCTTCGTGAGCTGGAGAGAAGCGGCACCGACGGCGAGCTGTTGGGGCGCGGGGCACTCTTGGCAAGGGCGGTTCCTCTATTCGGTGAGGCTGACTAGTGGGCCCCACCGCCCTTTCATCCCAATCCTCCCCTGAACAATGAAAAATCCAACCAACTTGTGTCCAAAACTCATGTAAATTTTTAGATAAGCTCATACAAAAATCTTGGATTCGATTCTGAATTCAAAACTTTGAATTGATCAAGTTTCAATTGAAATTCAAATTTGAATTTGAAATTGAATGGAATTCAATGTACACCTTGAACTAAATAGCAAATGTGCTCCAAACTTTATGAAAATTTACATGGATGCTATTTGGAATATTTGGAAACTAGTGGCGCACTCAAATTTTTATTTTGACAAGGTTTGAACATGAGCTATTTTGAAATTTTTAATTCCCTCTATTGAAGTTTTAATTGGTTTGATTCTTATATTGCCACTTCAACTTATTTTTCCCATTCAAATTTCAAATTCTCCTATCTGAACTTTGCACTCTGAATTTAGGGCTTTTACAATCATTGAACTTAGATATGAACTTCGAAGAATTTGTGTATGACGAAAACCATGTCCTTAAGCTTCTAATTGTCAAATGACATAGGCTTGGCTTGGCTGGTTAGAATAAGGCAGATGGGCATATAATCTCTTGCAAATGTTATATGATCAGAATTTGTGATTTAAATAATATTGAAAAATGAAAAATGCAGCAACAAGTGACATGCTTTCAAGTTTCGAAATAGTTAAGTTTGTGAGATCATGACTTGCTTAAATTGAAAATTACATTTGATCTCTAGCATCGCTTACACTACTTTAAGTATTTCAATGATGTGATAGTGTAAGTTACTTGATAATATGACTTAAATGAGCTTTGTTTTATATGTATATGTTATTATATGCTCATAACAATTAAAAATTCTCTTTTGTACCTTGCTCAATACATTGTCAAAGGGGGAGAAATTGATCACACATTGCACACATTCACAAGTGTTTTGGCACGATTCTTCTCAGGGGGAAATATTGTTTTTCTTCTCATTATTTCTGATTTACAAAGGGGGTGAAATATGTATAGGGGAGAATTTTGTTTTCAAAACTTTTCATTTGAATGGGCCAATGTTTTGATTCTAAGTGGTGTTGCCAATGCATTCATCAAGGGGGAGATTGTGAGACCTATGTGTGTTGAATACATTGGCTATGACAATAAATATTTTGAATACTACCAAAACACCTTTTTCAACAAGGTCCGACTTTAGGTCCGAGCTCCTACATGGTCCGATAAAAGGTCCAGCTTGTTTTGGGTAGTTCCGACAAGGTCTGATGTAAGGTCCGAATTTTTTTGGCTAGGTTTGACTTCTTTGTCTAGGTCTGACTTATTTTGGTTAGGTCCGACATGCTGTGGCTAGGTCCGACTAGCCTTGGTCAGCACCGGCACTAGGTCTGACTAGCTTTGGTAAGATCCGGCGCTAGGTTAGTCGCACACATGATTTCTTAATAGATTGATTTTCTAACGAGGGGTTTTTGTTGCTTCCGCTGAAAAAGTTTTAAATCCACCATTCACCTCCCCCCCCCTCATGTAGCTTTTAACGTGCTATTCGATCCTACAACATTGGCATTGGGTGTGTCCGGGATGCTCGTGATGGCGGGAATGTCTCCTTTAGGATATTTAGAGGGGAGGCAATTTTGAGGTGAGCTGGCTAGGCCAAAGTTCGGCACGAGTAAATGCAGGATCCTCTCTGACAGAGGTAGGCAATATAACCGCCTAGATACGGCGCGGTTGTTTTCCTAGAATTGGAAATTGAAACTCTAGATTGGCGGGCCCCAGGGTTGTAAGGATGAGTTTGAACGAGGAGTGGGCCCTTGCCTATGATGTAGGGCGCGACGGAGTTCGCCCAAAAACGGTCGACGGCAAGGTGATGGACGGGGAGGGGGTCTGGGCCTGGCCGGAGGACCGAAGACTGCATGCATATATCTCGCCGGAGAGAGTGAAAGACTTGGGCCATCGGAACCACACGTTCCGGGACAATCAGACTGTTGATGCCCCCAACCTAAAGGGTGTTGGATGGGTGCTGAGGCAAGTGTAGGATCAAAGTGAAAGTGCATCTAGGAATCCCTTGTGGGTTTTGGTTGATTTATGAAAAGGAAATGAGATCCTAACCACACTGTTAAGATAAGCACAGGTTCTAATGAAATAATGAACAAAGCGCCAAAAGGAAAGGAGAATGAGCAGCAATGCAGAAAAGAGCTCAAGAACCAAGTGTAGTAGATCATTGTGTATGGAGTGTGTTAAGGAAACACACCCCAAGAGCTCAAGCACAAATAATCTCACACATTGCACAAAATTATACAGGACCAAACTAGTCCGACTGACCCCGGACTAGTCCGATATCTTTCTATACCAGATCGGACAAGTCCTGACAATGCGGACATGTCCACACAGTCCAGTTTTCACTGATCGGACTAGTCCGATTTTACCACGGACTAGTTTGATATCTCTCTGACTAGAATTGGACTAGTACTCCGCAGTGCGGACTAGTCCCCCAAACACATCACTAGTTGCACAAAATTGGACAAGTCCGATAACACCACAAACTAGTCTGATATCTTTCTGATGTCAATCGAACAAGTCCGATGTTAGCACGGACTAGTCCGAAATCCCCCTGACCTAAATCTGACAAGTCCTCCAAGTGCGGACTTGTTCCCCAAATTCACTATGGGATTCACCTATCCGGACAAGTCCGATATTCATCGGACTAGTCCGAAGATTTCTAGAACCAAATCGGACTAGTTCGCTTTCACCAAGGACTAGTCCGATCTTTCTAAACCCTAACGGTAACTTTTGGGAACCACATATAAATAGGTGTGCACAGCCCAACTTACATCTCTCTCGACACCCTGCATCGTCACACCCTCCAAGAGCCTAGAAAACTCATCTATCAACGCATAACAATGCAAGAAAGCTTAATCCTTTGAGGATACACTTTGGATCCAAGGAGAGACACGGTGCTTCACTCATTGAACTCTTGGTTTGATTCCCTAACACACTCTTGTGGTTTTCATTGTAATCTTAAGAGTGTGTTTTTGGTGGTGTTCATCTTGTAATCTTGGGGAGCCCTCAACTTGTGAGAAAGCCCTTTGAATTCGGTTATTTGCCCTTTGTGATTAGTGAAAAGGATTGGCCTCCGTAGAGATCCGACGAGGGTAGGGTTGGAGAAGACCCGGTCCATTTGTGGACGTCAATGTGGATGTAGGTTGCCTCTGTGGGAATTGAACCACGGGATAAAGAGCTTGTGTTCTTACTTTGTGCACATTGTTCTTAATCTTCATATCTATCTAGGGTTTCAATCAATTGTTTACATTATGTTGAAACACTGAATATAAGATTAACTCGTGCTACATCCTAGTTCATAGTAGTGTGACACGTCAATTATATGTACATTTCTGCTGCATATAGTCTAGGATCGAGATAATCGATCAAACTTGATCAATCTAGTCCACATGCACCGGACTAGTCTGCACTGTACCAGACTAGTCCGATATCTCAGGATTTGATCAGTTTGTTAAGTGTTGCAGGTTCCGACTAAAACTTAAAAGGGCCTATTCACCTCCCTCTAGGCCACATTCAATTGGTATCAGAGCAGGACTCTTCAAAAAGAGACTAATCGCTCAAAGAGAACATGTCGGACATGAAGGACGTACACAAGAGCATCAACCAAGAGAAGGTTGAAGAAGAAAAAACCAAAAATTGTAGAGGCTCCTCGAGGCCATTCAAGACTTCGAGGATGACGATGAGGAGACGCTGGAACTCAAGGCGCTCCTAAGGAAGAAAACCCTCTCCAAGGGAAAAGTGAAGATCGAAGACGAGAAGAAGAAGAAGAAGGGGAGTAGTCACACCAACTACTCCCGATATCCTTTCAACTACGATCATCTTAATTTTAACAATAATCATTACCTATCTATTCCTCTTGGAAAAGCCCCACATTTTGATGGCAATGACTACTTAATGTGGAGGAAAAACATGAAAATGCACTTGATCTCACTCAATCCAAGCTTGTGGCACATTGTGGTTACAGGAATAGATATCCCTGACGATGATGATGAGCTCACACCTAGCCAAGAGCAAGCAATCCATCGAAATGCCCAAGCTGCAGCAGTCATCACCTCATCACTTAGTCGGGGCGAGTTCACCAAGGTGGATGGGCTTGAGATTGCGAATGAAATATGGGATACGTTGCAAACCGCACATGAAGGCGATCGTCATGTGCGAGAGGCGAAGATCAAAATGATTGAAGGCGAATCGGGAAGATTCGCCATCGAAGAAGATGAGTCGCCACAAGACATGTACAACCGGCTAAAGATGCTCATCAACAAGGTTCGAGCATACGGAAGCAAGAAGTGGAATGACCACGAGGTGGCAAAGCTCATTCTTAGAGCTTTCATGCCACAGATTGTCACCTTGAGCTCGATGATCAGAGAAAGCCCTGGGTACAAGAAAATGTCCCCGGATGAGTTGCTTGGGAAGATCATCAATTTCGAGATGATGGAAAAGCAAGCAAAGCATGTCAAGGAGATTGCCGACCTCACCTCGACAAAGAAGAAAGGGGTCGCATTGAAGTCCACTTGCAAGCCCTTGTCAAGAGAAGCTCGAGAAGCTCAACTAGAAGAAGATGGTGATGATGAGAGCAGCGACTTGGATGAAGATGACATGATACTATTCATGAAGAAATTCAAAAGGATGATGAAGAAAAGACAAGGGGATAAATCAAGTGAAGAGAAGCACAAGGAAAAATCAAGACCGAAGTTGAGGCGGGCATGCTATAATTGTGGTGAGTATGACCACTTTATAGTTGATTGCCCATATGAAGAAAACAAGAAGAAGACCAAGGAAACAAAGCCTCAACCCAAGAAATTCTTCAAGAAGAAGAAGCAAGCTGAACAAGCGCATCTAGGGAAAGAGTGGGACTCAAATGATGAGTCCTCATCCGAAGAAGAAGAGGAGATGGCTAGCATAGCCATCGAGAAGACATCCAAGAAGTCCACTCTCTTCCCCACTCTCGACGCATGGAAGGGGAATAGAACATGCCATATGGCAAAGGAAGGTAAACAAAAGGTAACATTCAAACCCTCTTCCTTGCATTCCTATTCTAGTGATAGTGAAATTGCTAGTGATATTGAAGATATGCTCATTGGTTTAAATAGGAAAACAGCTGCGAAAATGAAATTTCTACTTGATCAGCTTGTTGAAAAGGAGAAGTTGATAAATCATCAAGAAGATATGATTATATCCCAAAAGGAGGAATATCTTGAACTTTACAAGCTTCTTGAACTTGACAAGGAGAGAAGCAAGTCACTAGAGCTTGAGTTAGCTTCAAGCAAGGAAGCTTGCTTGGAGTTAAGCGACTCAAATGCTACAATCAAGGACGAACTTGCTAACCTAGTCAAGGTTAACAAGATCCTTGAGGTACAAGTTGAGTCACTCAAGCAAAGTGACCCTTCATCCTCTTCAAGCTCGCCTTCTCAACGCCTTAAAACACAAACTGCTTCTACTTGTGCATGTGGTAAAGTTGACACTAGCTTGAAAGACAAGTCAACCTCTACCAAGGACAAGCATCCTACCTAAAGTAGCATATTTGACAAGGAGAAGGTCAAATATGCACGTAGTGCATACTTGGCCACAAGACCTCCTAATGTAAGATATGGCATTGGGTATTCTTATGGTGGAAAGCAAAATGCTAGAAGCCATAAGAATAACAAGGAGAGCATTGTCTTTGTGAAGGGAAATTACTCTCAAGCTAGGAAGTCCAACAAAATCAACACACAGGAACACCGGACTAGTCCGGCATCAGCACGGACAAGTCCGGTGACCCGGACTAGTTCTGTTTACAAACAACAACAGTTGCTATTTAGAACCTTTGATGCATCTTATGTTTTAATGAGAAGTAATTTTGGTAAGGTTTATGCTCATTATGTTGGGCCACGCCATGCAAACACCAAGTCTCATGTGTGGGTGCCCAAATCTCTTGTAACTAACCTCCAAGGACCCAAGCAAGCTTGTGTATCTAAAACCAGGGCTTGATTTGTTGTTGTAGGCCTATTCCTCCGGCGGATCTATATGGGTGCTAGACAGTAGTTGCACCAACCATATGACCGGAGAAAGAAGGATGTTCGTTGAGTATGAAGAAAATGAGGATCCAAGTGAGGGCATCTATTTTGGAGAGGATAGTCAAGGAAAGGTGATCGGTATCGATAAAATTGCCATATGATCTCAACATACTCTTTCTCATGTGTTACATGTTGATACCTTAGATTATAACCTTCTGTCCATATCTCAATTATGTGACAAAGGTTATAATTGTTTGTTCACTAATGAGGGTGTGACCGTCTCTAGAAGGGGTGATGGTTCCATTGCATTCAAGGGTATGTTAAAGAGAAAGCTTTACCTTGTTGACTTCAACAAAGACAAAGCCGAACTTGACACATACTTTATTGCAAAGACCAACACGGGTTGGCTGTGGCATAGATGGCTGGCGTATGTTGGTATGAGGAATCTTCAAAAACTCCTCAAGGGCGATCATATCCGAGGTTTGAAGGATGTTGCGTTTGAGAAAAACAGGCCTGGTAGCGCGTGCCAAGCCGGGAAGCAAGTTGGAGTACCTCACCCCGCGAAGAATGTCATGACTACAACAAGACCGCCCGAGCTACTTCACATGGACCTATTCTGTCCAATTGCTTACATATGCATCGGCAGTAACAAATATGGGTTAGTAGTTGTTGATAATTTTTCTCGTTTCACTTGGGTTTTCTTTTTACATGATAAGACAGAAACACAAGGAACACTCAAGAAGTTCTTCAAGCGAGCCGAAAATGAGTTCTCTTTGAATATCAAGAACATACGAAGCGACAATGGCACGGAGTTCAAAAACACTCAAGTTGAGGAGTACCTAGATTAAGAAGGGATAAAGCATGATTTTTCAGCACCTTACTCCCCTCAACAAAACAGAGTTGCCGAAAGGAAGAACCGAACCCTCATAGAGATGGCGAGAACAATGCTCAATGAATACAAGACCTCCGATCGGTTTTGGGCCGAAGCGGTTAATACCACTTGCCACGCCATAAACTAACTCTACCTTCATCGACTACTCAAGAAGACATCATATGAGCTACTCACAGGTAACAAGCCTAATATTTCATATTTTTGAGTTTTCGGTTCTAGATGCTATATTTTGAACAAGAAGCCTAGGACTTCAAAGTTTTCTTCAAAGTTCGATGAAGGTTTCTTGCTTGGTTATGATTCGAACTCTTACGCCTATCGCGTCTTTAACAAGACCTACAGACTTGTTGAAGTATCATGTGACGTAGTGTTCGATGAAACTTACGGCTCCCAAAAGGAGCAAGTTGATCCATGTGTGCTAGAAAGAGAAGAAGCTCCTTGCCAAGCACTGAGAAGAATTGCATTGGGCGAAGTTCAACCACAAGAACCACCTCTACATATGCATGAGGAAGATGAACCACAAGAGGAGGCCAATGATCAAGGGGGAGCCTCCATACAAGATCAACCTCAATAAGACGAAAATGATCAACAAGTCAATGAGGGCAACCATCTGGGGGGGAGAAGAAGATGACCATGAAGATTCAAGATCACAAGTGCCACACCCAAGAGTACACCAATGCGTCCAAAGGGATCACCCAATCGACAAAATCATTGGTGACATCCAAAAGGGAGTAACTACTAGATCTCGCGTAGCTAATTTTTGTGAGCATTATTCGTTTGTATCCTTTTTGAAACCGCGCAGGGTTTAGGATGCATTGAAGGATCCGGATTGGGTAGTGACCATGCAAGAAGAACTCAACAACTTCAAACGGAACGAGGTGTGGGAACTAGTCGAAAGACCCAATTTCAACATCGTCGGCACCAAATGGGTCTTCCGGAACAAACAAGATGAACACAGGGTGGTGACAAGGAACAAGGCACGACTTGTGGCCAAAGGGTATTCACAAGTCGAACGTTTGGTCTTCGATGAAACCTTTGCTCCCGTAGCTAGACTTGAGTCTATTGGAATATTACTTGCATATGCTACTCACCATGATTTCAAGCTCTATGAAATGGATGTGAAAAGCGCCTTCCTCAACGGACTAACAAGGAGGAAGTGTATGTGGAGCAACCCCCAAGATTTGAAGATGAAGAGTTCCACGACCATGACTTTAAATTGCGTAAGGATCTCTACAGCCTCAAACAAGATCCTAGAGTCTGGTATGAGTGTCTTAGAGATTTCTTAATTGAAAGTGGTTTTAAGATCGGTAAAGTAGATTATACATTGTTTACAGAGAACATTGACAATGATATCTTTATTTGTCAAATTTATGTTGATGATATTATCTTTGGTTCAACTAACAAATCTTTTTGTGGGGAATTTAGTAAGATTATGACATATAGGTTTGAGATGTATATGATGGGAGAGCTAAAGTACTTCTTGGGATTCCAAGTGAGGCAACAAAAGGAAGGTAAGTTCATAAGCAAAACTAAGTACACTCAAGACATACTCAAGAAGTTTGGAATGGACAAGGCGAAGCCTATAAAGACTCACATGGCAACAAATGGCCACTTGGATCTCAATGAAGATGGACCAAACGTCGATCAAAAGGTATATCGCTCACTGATTGGATCTCTACTCTAGTTATGTGCATCTAGGCCAGACATTATGTTGAGTGTATGTTTGTGTGCAAGGTTTCAAGCGAACCCAAAAGAGTGTCATTTGACAGCCGCTAAGAGAATCTTGTGATATTTAGTTCATACACACAACCTAGGCCTTTGGTATCCCAAAGGTTCCAAATTCAATCTCATTGGATACTCCGATGCAGATTATGCCGGATGCAAAGTTGATAGAAAAAGTACCTCTGGCACCTGCCAATTCCTAGGTAGATCCCTAGTTTCTTGGTCCTCCAAGAAACAAAATTCCATTGCCTTATCCACGGCCGAAGCGGAGTATGTTGCAGCCGGGAGTTGTTGTGCACAACTCCTTTTGATGCGACGGACTCTAAGGTATTACAGTTACAATATGAGTCGTATTCTACTCCTTTGTGATAATGAGAGTGCCATTAAAATTGCCCATAATCCCGTTGAGCACTCCAGGACCAAACACATAGACATCTGACATCACTTTTTGAGAGACCACTCAATGAAAGGAGACATAGTCGTTTCCCATGTCAACACCGAAAAGCAACTAGCTGATATATTTACCAAGCCACTAGATGAAAAACGTTTTTGCGAGCTCCGAAATGAACTCAATATCCTTGATGATTGGAATGTGGCTTGAAAACTTGCATACCTGTATGAACTCTTCAAAATATAATGTTTGAGTTGCGAAAATCATCTTTCTCAAATTTTCTACAAAAACTATGTCAACTACTTGATCTTGATGAATTATGATCATTGCTTTATTGTTGTATGCTTACTGATCATATTCATCAAGATTATTTGATTTGCTTTGCCTCCCTACTTTTTTAATAAGTACCTTCGAATATATATGAATGGGCTAAGCATTTCTTCCCTGATGACCACGGACAAGTCCGTGGTTGCCCGGACTAGTCCGCCCATGCAGACTAGTCCGCAGAGTGACTGTTAGTCCAGACTAGTCCGGTCGCTCACGGACTAGTCCGATATAGGCTCTGGAGAAGTTCGGACTAGTCCGATTATTTTCGTACAAGTCCGATTTTTTGTCTTCATAACCCTAGCCGCCGCCAAACCCCAATCTTCCTCATCTCACACTTGCCTGAAGCTTTTTCTCTCCTCGCTCGAGCTCCCCAGGCAATTTGGCAATTCCTCCATCAAAACTCCTCAAGTTTAGGTTGAAATCGATCTCCTTCACGTAGGGATTGAAGACCACAGACTTGTCCGCTCCTTCAACCCCTACATCTCCAAGAATCAAGGACTTTCAGTAAAATCTCATCCCAAACCCTAGAATTCATGATTTCCTTCGTTGTTGATCAAATAGCCTAGATCCCTTCACCTAATACAAGCTTCCTTGATGTATTACATTGATGATAAGCTATTTGTGCATTAGGAATCACCATTTGTCTCATAAAAGGGTTTTAGAGTTTGAATACCGGACTAGTCCGGTCCATGCACGGACAAGTCCTGTCACCCGGACTAGTCTGTGCATGTACACCAGAGTAGTCCGATTTTTTTTGAACTCAACCCTAACTTCTTATTCCTCAATGCAATTCCTTGTCATCTATTCTCATCAGTACCTTGTGTAATCCATTCTCAGGGCAATGTCGAGCTCCAACAACGAAATTTCCGACTTCGAGGCTGAGATGGACCAAGAAGCCTTGCTTCGGTCCCCGACGGGACAAGGCAAGAAGCGTCAAGAGCGCCCGTACGAGCCGGCACCCTCCCCTCCGCAGATTAGATGCAAGGTTCTCGCGAAGAAACCTGCGTTGAAAGTTAAGGGTGCGGCTGCGGCAGGCCCTAGCTCGGCAACCTCTCGCCAAGCTAAGTGCAAAGGAAAGGGGATTGCCACGGGCCCGATTGGCCCCCTCAAGATGTCAGCTCCAAGGCAAGGGTCCCGAGATTCCGCTGAGGAGAAGTTCAATGGCAAGGGCAGCGACACGGTTGCGAAGTTTAGAAATGTGGATTGTTATAGCCGACCCAAGCAGGCTACTGATGGGAGATTTTGGAGTAATTTCCATGCAGACTTTTGCAAGTCTGTCTATCTCCCAATGAAGACCCCAGTTATGTATAGCCAATGGATAGATTGGGCGCACTTTGAGAGGAAGGGTTGCTCACCTTTTGTTGAGGTGGTCTAGGCAGTTGAGAGGCATGTTTTGAAGGATCCCTTTGCTTTCCGGAACAACTGGAACGACGAGATCATTGCTCAGTTCTATGCGACATGCCACTTTGCCAGCAATGAGGAAGAGCGGGTGATTTGGATGACTCATGGATCCAAGTACACCATTACCATGACGAATTTGCAAGATTGCTACATCTTGATAGCTCCAGCAATGACAACTTGATCATTCACAATATTGGTGTCCTTGAGAAGGACAAGATGAAGTTTCTTTATGAACCCCACTCAACTTTCAACCCACCTTCCACCAAGAACATGAAGCCTCTCTTCATAGTGCTAAACAGGGTCCTCAGGAAGACCATTGCCCCGAAGGATGGGGATGCTGGAAGTGTTCAGGAATATCTCAAGACCTTGATGAAGGTCATAAGTAAAGACAGAAAGTTTGATGTCTTTGACTACATTTGAAACGACATGGTCAACATCTCTTTCATGTCGAACAGATCCTGTGGCTATGCCCCCTACCTGATGTTTATGATTTAGAAGGTCACATGCATCAAGTTCATCAAGGATGTGGAGCACACCCCCTTGAGGCCCCAGAAGCCTCAACAAGCAAGTGTTCGAGCTGCTCCTTCTCCTACATCCAGTGCAGAGGCTCCAGTGAGAGCTAGTGGAGATGCTAGGGCTCCTCCCGCCACTAGGGCTCCTCCTCAGAAGGGATCACCAAGTGGCATCCTAAAGTACTTGGCAGCCATCTTCCAGTCTTGCAGGAAGGCCGAAGTAAATGCTCACAAGCTAAACAAGGCAATGAAAGCCGATATGCGATATGTCAAGGAGAATGTCAAAAACATTTGCCAAAAGCTAGAGATCGAGCCCATTGGATCTCCAGTCATCTTTGAAGATTTTGATTCTGACTTCACCGAGCTGGGCCCTTGACTCCCTCCAAGCTTGCGTATTTTGGCATAGGGGACTTGAGTGGAACCGTTCCTCCTCCTCAGCCCGAGAATGAAAATGAAGACGATGAGAGGACCAATAGTGAGGCTTGAAGACCTTAGGTCCCTCCATTCCTTTCTTGTGTCTCGATGCTTTAGCTGTAGGCTGCGACGAGAGCTATCTTTTGTATCTTTTGTATCTTTGTGGGTTGTAAGACTTATATCATTCTCTTTTGGTACTTTTGGTCTTGTGATGCAATGTTATGAACTGCTTATGAATATATTTATGAAATATGTGATTTTGCTCTAAAAATGACATATATGCTTGTTGTTGATATATTGATGTTAAGTATGTCATTCTCATCATGATTATTGTTTATACATACATAGTTTTGCATCCCACCATAAAGAGTGCACATATGACGTATGTTTTCATTGCATAATGTGTTTCAAAATCATATGTGCACACTTTATGAAAATCTCAACTTTTATCATATTTTGTGAACCTCAATTTGTTGTCATCAATCACCAAAAAGGGGGAGATTGAAAGTGCATCTAGGATCCCTTGTGGGTTTTGGTTGATTTATGACAAGCAAATGAGATCCTAACCACATTGTTGAGATAAGCACATGTTCTAATGAAAGAATGAACAAAATGCCAAAAAGAAAGGAGAATGAGGAGCAATGCAAAAAAGAGCTCAAGAACCAAGTGTAGTAGATCATTGTGTATGGACTGTGTTAAGGAAACACACCCCAAGAGCTCAAGCACGAATAATCTCACACATTGCACAAAATTATACAGGACCAGACTAGTCCGACTGACCCTGGACTTGTCCGGTATCTTTCTGTACTAGATAGGACAAGTCCTCACAATGCGGACTTGTCCAAATAGTCCAGTTTTCACTGACTGGACTATTCCGATATCACCACAGACTAGTCCGATATCTCTCTGACTAGAATGGGACTAGTCCTCCCCAGTGCGGACTAGTCCCCCAAACACTTCACTAGTTGCACGAAATCAGACAAGTCCGATAACACCGTGGACTAGTCCGATATCTTTATGATGTCAATCGGACGAGTCCGATGTTAGCACGAACTAGTCCGAAATCCCTCTGACCTAAATCGGACAAGTACTCCAAGTGCGGACTTGTTCCCCAAATTCACTAAGGGATTCACCTATCCGGACAAGTTCGATATTCATCGGACTAGTTCGAAGATTTCCAGAACCAAATGGGACTAGTCCGCTTTCACTTCGGACAAGTCCGATATTTCGGGACACTTAGGGTTTCCTGCACGCAGCACACCGGACTAGTCCGATGTCCACCACGGACTAGTCCGATCTTTATAAACCCTAACAGTAACTTTTGAGAACCCAATATAAATAGGTGTGCACAACCCAACTTACATCTCTCTCAACACCCTGCGCTGTCACACCCTCCAAGATCCTAGAAAACTCATCTCTCCACGCAAAACAACGCAAGAAAGCTTAATCCTTGGAGGATACACTTTGGATCCAAGGAGAGACACGGTTTTTCACTCATTGAGCTCTTGGTTTGATTCCCTAACACACTCTTGTGGTTTTCATTGTAATCTTAAAAGTGTGTTTTTGGTGGTGTTCATCTTGTAATCTTGGGGAGCCCTCAAATTGTGAGAAGGCCCCTTGAATTCAGTTATTTGCCCTTTGTGATTTGTGAAAAGGATTGGCCACCGTGGCGATCCGATGAGGGTAGAGATGGAGAAGACCCGGTCCTTTTGTGGACTCCTCAACGTGGATGTAGGTTTCCTCTGTGGGAACCGAACCACGGGATAAAGAGCTTGTGTTCTTAATTTGCGCACATTGTTATTACTCTTCATATCTATCTAGGGTTTCAATCAATCTTGTTTACATTATGTTGAAACTTTGAATATAAGATTAACTTGTTCTACATCCTAGTGACACATCAATTACATGTACATTTCCGCTGCATATAGTCTAGGATCGAGATAATCGATCAAACTTGATCAATCTAGTCCGCACGCACCGGACTAGTCCAATATCTCAGGATTTGATCAGTTTGTTAAGTGTTGCAGGTTCCGACTAAAACTCAAAAAGTCCTATTCACACCCCCCTCTAGGCCACATTAACAAAGAGCTCGTGAAAAGCTACCAGAGGGGGTGAATGGTAGATTAAAACTTTTTCAGCGGAAGCAACAAAAACCCCTCGATAGAATATCAATTTGTTAAGAAACCATGTGTGCAACTGACCTAAACGTGTTCAAACATGACAGAAGTAGTATATATTATAGAGAATCAAGTCACGACGACACAACAACAAGAATCACGAAAAACCGTCAACAAAAATTCTAGTTATGATCGAAATATCAATCTGTTCCAGCCGAGTAAAATAAATCTGCAACACTGCAAAGAAACTCATGTTGATCAGAAACCACAAATCCAATGACCGTGAAATTTTCACATATGATACATAATCAAGTTATGAAGATAACCCAAAATTAATCATGTCAATTGGATCTGTAAAACAAGAGTTATGATAAAAACACCGAAGCAACATAATGCTGTGCAAAAACTCGACAAGAAAAACTGGTCTGAATCAAGTCGGATGAACAAGGCACAAAAGTTCCTCTAAAACTGCAATCTTTATACAATAGAACACAAGAGGAACATCCCAAAGTTGTCCAACCACGAGCTCTGGCCTCTCTTGCTTATATAACCAGCCCTAAAGCCAACTCAATCAAAATTAGGACTCTAATGCTGCTCAGTTTGAACTGAAACTTTCCATAACTGATCAAGACTCTTCCATACGCAGATAGAAGCAATCTTAAGACTTCCAAACACCATAGGAACGTTCTAAATATTCCTAAAACAACTCAACTTCGTGACCCACACAAAATCTAACCACAACAAACTCAAAACTTTTGATAAACGATCCATAACCACCTCAGTCGTAGCCTGAGGCATAATCAAGCCGGTTGGACCTTTCTGACCCATTCTTTACGTACACTTCTCTTCATCACGCCTTGGAACCATGTTGCCACGTCCATGCACTCATTGCACACATGCAAACACCTTTCAACAACGTCCACGGTACCTTCATATGCATTATTCTTGACCCAAACATGATGCATGATCTCTCGATCAACTCAACCACGATTCCTCCTGAACTTGGTTGTTGAACCTCATCTTCTCCCTAAGACTAGTTCAATGGATCCCGTCACCAACCATGTCCTGACCTCAAACAACACCTGCACATGAATATACAACCATCTTTTGTGAGCCCAAGTCCATGACTTGACTCTCGTTCATTCAAAAACCACAACACCTTACGTGAGCACCTCACATAAGCATGTTGCAACCCATATCAAAACATTAACCACCGTAAACAGCCATAACACTTCAAAAACTTAGTTAAAGAATACTAAGAAAACATCCCATATGTCTAAAGCAAGTTTGAAACATTGCACGTTAAAAGCAGAACCATCACGATCTTGCACCGGACCTTGACAAAGCTAACTGGATCTTGCACTAGACCTAGCCAAAACTAACCAGACCTTGCAGTGGACCTAGCCAAAGTTTGTCGGACCTCACATCGGACCTTGCGCCAGAGTTTGTCAGACCTTGCGTCGGAGCTAGCCAAAGCAAACCTAACCTATTGTTGGTGTAGGATCGAAGAGCACGTGAAAATCTACCAGAGGGGGGTGAATGGTAGATTTAAAAATCTTACGCAGCAGAAACAATTAAATCCCAACCCCTTCGGCAGAAAAACGATTTGTTAAAGAAATCGTGTGTGAGACTAATCTAAATGTGTTTCACCAGGAAAAAAGTGATATATATCAGAGAGAATAAATTCATGAAGAAAACACAAGAAAAATCACTCAAATCTGTCAATACAAACTCAAGTTATGATCGAAAGATCGAACAAAGGTCAATCTGTGCTACCCGAGAAAATAGTTCTGGAACGCTGCAAAGAAACTCGTGTAGATCAGAAACCACAAATCCAATGACTGTGAAATTTTGATAGATAATATATAATCAAGTTGTCAAGACAACCCAAAAAGAATCACGAAAATTGGATCTGTAAAACTCGAGTTATGATAAAACTACCTACGAAAGGTAGTGCTGTCCAACAACTCGACGAGTAAAACTTGTCTGGAACAAGTCGGACGAACAAGGCACAAAAGTTCCTTCAAACTCCAAATTTTATTCAATAGAACACAAGAGGAACAGCCCCAAAGTCGTGCACCACGAGCTCTGGCCTCCCTTGCTTATATAACCAGCCCTTAGGACAACCCAATCTCAACTAGGACTCTAATCCTACTCAAATCATGAATCAAAACTTTCCATAACTGCTTAGGACTCTTTTATACGCAAATAGAAGCAATCTTAAGACTTCCAAACACCTTAGGAACGTATCCCACATTCCTAAAACAACTAAAGTTCGTTACCCACACGAAATCCTATCATAACCAACTCAAATCTTTCCATATTTGAGTCAAACCCGACTCAACCGCAGCCTGAGTCCATAACCTAGTCGGTTGAACCTTTCCGAACAATTCTTTACATCCACATCTCTTCATCATACCTCGGAACCATGTAGCCACGTCCATGCACTCCTTGCACACGTGCAAACATCTTCCAATGATGTCCAAGATACCTTCATATGCATTGTTCTTGATTCAAACATGCTGTGCAACCTCCCGATCAACTCAACCACAATTCCTTCCGAACTTTGTTGTTGAACCTCATCTTCTCCCTAAGACTAGTTCAATGGATCCCGTCACCAGCCATGTCTTGAACTCAAGCAACACCTGCACATGAATAAACAACCAATCCTTACGAGCCCAAGTCCGCGACTTGACTCAAGTCAGTTCCGAACACAACACCTTACGTGAGCACCTCACATAAGCATGTTGCAAAGCATATCAAAACAATATCAGCCATATCAACCAAAATGTACCAAAAACATAGCAAATGAATACTAATCAATCTTTGTAAGAATATAAAGCAAGTTCGAAACATTGCAAGATAAAAGCAGGAACATTGCAGTCAAGCTCCGAACCTAGCCAAATCTAACCGGAGCTTGAGCTGGAGCTTACCAAAGCTAGTATAACCAAGCACCGGAGCTTACCAAACCTAGTACAACCTAGCGCTGGAGCTTACCAAAACTAGTCGGAACTAGTCATCCCAAAAGTCGGAGCTAGAAAAACATGTCGGGGCTAACCATCATAAGTCGGACCTAGCAAAACAAATCGGAGCTTAACAAAGACATGCCGGAGCTAAAGACGAAGCTCACCGAAGCTAACCAAAAACATGTCGGATCTAGACAAAGAAAGTCGGACCTATTGTCGGACCTTGAAGAAGCTCGGAGCTAGATTCGGACCTTGCCAAAAAGATGTTAAGGCAGCATTCAAAACTTTTATTGTTAAAGTCAATGTATTCAGCACACATAGGTCTCACAATCTCCCCCTTGATGAATGCATTCGCAACACCATTTAAATTCAAACATTGGCATGAAAAGTTTTGAGAACAATTTTCCCCCTTTTTGAAAATCAAATGAGATAGAAATAAATTTCATCCCCTATACATATTTCTCCCCCTTGCATAATTCACCATATTATCTCACCCCCTTTGACAATGTATTCAACAAGGTTCAAAAGAGAAATTTTTAATTGTTATGAGCATATTATAACATATACATATAAAACAAAGCTCATCCAAGTCATACTATCAAGTAACTTACACTATCACATCAATGAAATACATAAAGTAGAGTAAGCCATGCTAGAGATCAAATGTAATTTTAAATTTAAGCAAGTCATGATCTCACAAACTTAACTATTTCAAGACCTGAAAGCATGACACTTGTTGTTGCATTTTATGATTTTTCAAAGAACAAATTTTGATCATATGATATTTGCGGGAGATTATATGCGCATCTGCCTTATTCTATCCAACCAAGCCAAGCCTATGTCATTTGACACTCAGAAGCTTAAGGACATGGTTTTAGTCATACACAACTTCTTCCAAGTTCATATCTAAGTGCAATGATAAGCCATCTCAAAAGAAGAAGTGCGATGCATGCATATTCTCTTGATCTTTTCTCAATTTATATTTGTTCATAGAACTCAACATGTGAGTTGATTACTTGATTAATTCTTTATGATTAAAAGCACTTGCAAGCATGTAACAAGTTCAAAACAGCAAGAAAGTTCGACCATGACCAGATTTAGTGTAAGTAATTATTCCAATTACTAGACGTGGCAAAAACTACAAAATGTATAACACAAGTAATGTAGTAAGAACTTTTAGCATGTAAAAGGAATCACAAAGTCATATATGTATGAAATACTATGCTCATATTATTTTAATTTCAGATTCACACATAGACATCTAGGGTTTGAAAACTCCCCCTCAATTTAAGCCATGAGGATGCATAACCCCTATTTCACTACGAATGCAACAAAAACGATTGAAATCCAAAGGTTTTGTAAAAATGTTGGCCAATTGTTGTTCGGTATCTACATGGTGAAGCACAATGTTTCTTTTTTCAACATTATCACGGAGAAAGTGACACCTAATGTCAATGTGCTTAGTTCTAGAATGTTGCACAGGGTTTTTAGCAATGCAAATGGCACCATTATTATCACAAAACAGTGGAACACTATCTAGATCAACCCCATAGTCCTTAAGTGTTTGAACAAGCCAAAGAATTTGTGAGCAAGCACTAGCAGCAGCTACATATTCAAATTCGGCTGTGGATTGTGCAACTGAATTTTGTTTTCTAGAGGACCAAGCAACAAGTGAATTACGAAGAAAATGATAAGCACTGGAAGTACTTTTCCTATCAATCCTACAACCTCCAAAATCAGCATCGGAAAAAGCTTTCAAAGTAACGGTTCAGGAAGAAGGAAGAAAAATGTCAAATTCTTGAGTTCCATGTAAGTACTT
The DNA here is from genome assembly GCA_036927565.1 of Tuctoria greenei. Taxonomy (NCBI): domain Eukaryota; kingdom Viridiplantae; phylum Streptophyta; class Magnoliopsida; order Poales; family Poaceae; genus Tuctoria; species Tuctoria greenei. The sequence continues at coordinate 103,998,975 of JAYESD010000011.1, read as the reverse complement.
GAGAATCATTTTGACGGTTTGATGATGTGAATCACGTGGGGAGGCTTGAAACTGTGCACAAAGACATACGCTGAATTGTATGTCCGGTCTTGATGCCGTGAGGTACAAAAGTGATTTGATCATGCTTCTATATTCTTTTTGATTCATGGGTTCACCATCTTCATCTAGTTCAAGTGTTGTTGCTGTTCCCATTGGTGTCCGAAGAGGCTTGCTTTTGTCCATGTTGAAGCGTCTTAGGAGGTCTTTTGTATACTTCGTTTGATGCACAAAGGTACCCTCCTTGATTTGTTTGATTTGCAGCCCCAAAAAGTATGTGAGTTCTCCCATCATACTCATCTCAAATTATGAACTCATCATAGCTGAAAACTTGGACACAAGATCATGAGAAGCACAACCAAAGATAATATCATCCACATACACTTGAATGAATAATGAGTCATTGCCATGCTTAAGCACAAAAAGAGTTTTATCAACCTTGCCCATGGTAAACCCCTTTTCAAGTAAGAATGTTTTTAACCTATCATGCCATGCTATAGGTGCTTGTTTGAGATCCTATCATGCCATGCTATAGGGGCTTGTTTGAGATCGTACAAGGCTTTTGACAGTTTGTAAACATGATTAGGAAAATCTGAATTTTCAAAACTCGATGGTTGTTTGACATAAACCTCCTCATCTATGTAGCCATTAAGAAATGTACTTTTAACATCCATTTGATATAGCTTAAAACCTTTAGATGCAACAAAAGCTAACAAAATTCTTATGGCTTCTAATATAGCAACAGGAGCAAAAGTTTCATCAAAATCTAGACCTTCAACTTGAGTGGAACCTTGAGCAACCAACCTAGCATTATTCCTAACCACAACCCCATCCTCACTTTGTTTATTTTTAAACACCCATTTAGTTTCAATTAAAGTGTGACCTTGAGGAGGAGGTACAAGTTTCCAAATATTATTTCTTTCAAAATTTTCTAACTCTTCTTGCATGGCAATAATCCAAGATTCATTAGTGAGTGCGTGTGATATATCTTTGGGTTCAAAAGAAGCAACAAAAGCAGAATGAGCATGAGAGTTTGGATCGCAAAACCTGGACCATGTAACTCATTCGTGCAAGCTTCCAATAGTCTGTTGTGGAGGATGAATTTTGAGAACCCGGAGGGGAGTGGACAATTCACAAGCTTCTTCTTCTTCATGTTCATCACAAATCGATGATCTTGTGACTTTAGGAGGATCTGGACCAGCAATGGTGGTCGTTGGTGCTAGCTGTGAATCAAAATCAAGAGCTCGAACAATGTCATTAGCTGCTGAATTTTCGGGCAGCAGCTCCACCTCTTCCTCATCTTCAACGAAAATGCTCTCCCCCTGCAGATATGGATTTGGACCTGCAATATTTGAGCTAGTACCTGGGCTAGATTCATCAAAAGACACTTCACAAGTCTCCACAATTTTGTTAGTGACAAGTAAAAGCACACGGTAGCCTCTAGTATGAGATGGATAACCAAGAAACATGCTATCAATGGATCTAGGTTCAAATTTATCAAGATTACCATGTTTCTTAACAAAGCATTTGCAACCAAAGACCCGAAAGTGCGTAACACTAGGCCTATGTCCAAACCGGAGCTCATATCGTGTTTTACCTAGCTTAGCGCGCAAGAAAACACGTTTTGAGACATAACAAGCGGTTGCAATCGCATCAGCCCAAAATTTCCTAGGAGTTTGATATTCATCAAGCATAGTCTTAGCCATCTCAACTAAGGTTTTGTTCTTTCTTTCTGCAACACCATCTTTTTGAGGTACATATGGTGAAGAAAATTGATGATCTAATCCACTTTCAGAACAAAAGTGATCAAAAGATTGATTTTTAAATTCAGTTCCGTTATAACTTCTAATTGCTTTTAAAGATCCTGGGTGATCAATTGATAATCTAAGAAATAAAGTTCTAAAGTGACTAAAAGTTTCATTCTTAGATGCCATAAAGTAAACCCAAGAGTATCTAGAATAATCATCAACAATAACAAGAATATACCATTTACCTCCGAAGGATTGAACACGTGAAGGTCCTGCGGTGTCAAGGTACAAAAGTTGACCCGGTTCAGTTGTCATGAACATTGTGAGAGGAGTATGTGAACCTGCAACCATCTTAGCATGTCTACAAGAAGAGCACACAATTTCTTTGTCCCCTTTAAGCTTAGGCAGCTCACGTATGTGATCAAAAGCACTAACACACGTTAGGTGATCAAAGCCTACGTGACCAAGTCTACGATGCCAAAAATATAAGTCCTTTGAATCATTAGCAACTAGACACCTATGCTTAGAGGAAGACATATCAAAATCATCTTTAAAAACTCTTCCAAACCGAGACATGTTAAAAATAAGCTCACTATTTGAACCTACAACTTTGCGGCAGTTTTTATTGAAAATAATTTCCAGATTTTCATCTAGCAATTGTGAAACGGAAAGCAAGTTGTATTTCAAATTTTTGACAAGTGCCACATCCTTCAAAGTGTAGTGATCATTTACTCTAACCGAACCTTTAGCAATTATAGGAGTTGAAGAATTATTGGCAAAAGTAACATTCTCTACATGTGACACAAAAGGGAGGGAGGAGAACCATTCTTTGTTAACGGTCATGTGGCGTGAGCAACCTGAATCCACAATCCAAATGTTCTCCTTCCTCAAGCATGTAACCTACATAGAAGCACAATACGTCGATGACTCAATAATGGGGTTAGTCAAAAGGCATTTAGGTATCCAGTACTAAGTCACACGACGTGCAGCAGGAAAAACACGTGAAAGCTGAGATAAAACAACAGGTTTATGAGTCAAAGTTTGAGGTTTTTTATTCTTAACTACTGACCTATAAGGTGTTACTTGTGTAGCACAAAAATCAGTAGCTCTGGAGGAAAAAACAGAAGGTCCGGAGGTAAACGTTGAATGTTTTTGACTCACAACAGCAGGTTGCATCTTTTTGGCATTCAGTTTAATATGTGCAACAAATTTTGCATGAAAGTTATGAGATCTAGCAATCATTCTTTCTCTTTTCTGTTGTTTAGCTAGTCTTTAACAAAAATATATGACATGACCATCTCTACAACAGTAGGTACAATGAAATTTAACATTGTGTTCATGTCTAGATGAGCAAGCAATATTTTTATTTGAAACTGAATGAGACAACACTACTGCAGATTTGAAAACTACTTCTTTTTGTTTAGGAACTATTTGAATCAAACCACTTCGTAATGACTTTACAATTTTAGGTGGATGTGCCTTAGCATGAGCATGAGAATCAAAACCTAAACCAGTTTTATCATTGCAAGACTTGGAAGAATTAAGCAGCAAGTTTAGGTTTTTATTCCCATTACAAAACCGATCTAATGTCCTATGCATTTTATCATGTTTATTGAACATATCAAGGCAACTTTCACATGAAGTTTTTCCTTTTAATTTGCAATTGGAACAATATTTAACTTCATAAGAACGTAAAGCATTATTCAATATTGAAATTTCATCCATAGCATCTTTTAGATTCTTTTCAAGATCATCACAACTAGAACAATGCAAATCAATTGTAGAACAAGAATCATCTTTTAAGTTTCCAATGTCAAGTGCAGCAAGCTTTTTGTTCTTTTCAATTTCAAGTTCGAGTCTATCTAGAGTAGAGGAATGTGTAGTTCTTAATGTGGACAATTGTCCATAGATTAAATCACACGAGGGACAAGAATCATCACTACTAATCAAGGTTTTCAAATGGTTGATTTTAGATTCTAGTGATTCAATTTTAGCAGCATTATCCCTAAGCTTTTTGTCCTTTTTCTTAACAATAATAGTTGCACAAGAAATTGCATCACACATTTCATTACAGGTAGAACATACCTCATCATAGTCACTGTTGTATTCTGCATCCTCCTGACTTGATCTTGATCTTGTTTTGCCTGACATGAAGCATAAGTTGGCCAAATCATCTTCATATTCGTCACTTCCAATGTCCACGTCGCTTGAGACAAGTTCCTGGAGTGCGCAGATAAAACTGTTCACCAGTTTGGGACCTGTAAAGCCCTTCTCCTTCTTCTTATTATTTGTTGAGGACTACTTCATCCTCGATTGTTTTTCTTCTCGGGAAGTACAACCTGAATGATTAGGACAATCTGTATGAAAGGGTCCTGTCTTACCACATTCGAAGCATCGTTGAGGTCCAAAGCTTCCTCTCCTTCTAGTTCTCACATTTTGCAATGCTTTTGAGAACCCAGTAGAGAGAAGTGCTAGCTCCTCCTCTTGAAGTTCCTCAATCTGTTCAAGGGTTAGAGAGGACAACAAAGCAAGTGTACCCCAAGATGCAGATTGACCGGAGCTAGGCATGTCACGTTGTGAAACAAAAGCAATAGACTTGTTGGGGTTTTTACGTGATATTATGTCAATTTCATGAGTTTTTAACTTCGAATATAGCACATCTAAAGTAAGTGTACTCATGATAGTAGATTCACGAATGGATGTAACTTTCATCTCCCAAATTGACGTGTCTAATGCACTTAACAATTGCCAAGCATTTTCAGCATCTGAAAAATTAACATTGATGCTACGCAAGTTGCTGAGAATTTTATTAAAGCGAGCAAAGAGATCATCAATTGACTCACCGGGTTGCATCTCAAAGTGCATGTACTATTTCTTGAACATTTCTTGCCTTACCTCCTTGGTCGTGTTGGATCCTTCGTGGTAGTCACAAAGTGCTTTCCACACATCGTATGCAGATCGGAGGTGTGCAACACGATTGAAGTCGCTTTGAGTTAATCCCTGTATGATCAAGTTTCGAGCCTTGTTGTTGTTGTCAACATCTCTCAGATATGTAGCTGTAACTTGATCATTTGATGGCACTTCATAAGTATTGTACACCTTCTCTCATATTGCAAAGCCTTGCGCCTGGATGAAAGCCTCCATGCGTGCCTTCCAAACCTGAAAACCAATATCAGCAAACACACAAGGTTTGGCGGAGTATTTCTCCATGATGATTAGTCAAAAACATGTGAAAATCACAATGATTAGAGCATCGTGGCAATGATACCCATTGTAGGATCGAAGAGCACGTGAAAAGCTACCAGAGGGGGTGAATGGTAGATTTAAAAAATCTTACGCAGCGGAAACAATTAAATCCCAACCCCTTCGGCAGAAAAACGATTTGTTAAAGAAATTGTGTGTGAGACTAATCTAAATGTGTTTCACCGGGACCGGTGATATATATCAGAGAGAATCGAGTCACGATGAAAACACAAGAAAAATCACTCAAATCCATCAAGAGAAACTCAAGTTATGATCGAAAGATCGAACAAAGGTCAATCTGTTCTACCCGAGAAAAACAGTTCTGGAACGCTACAAAGAAACTCGTGTAGATCAGAAACCACAAATCCAATGACCGTGAAATTTTGACAGATAATAGATAGTCAAGTTGTGAAGAAAACCCATAAAGAATCACGAAAATTGGATTTGTGAAACTCGAGTTATGATTAAATCACCGACGAAAGGTAGTGCTGTCCAACAACTCGACAAGTAAAACTTGACTGGAACAAGTCAGATGAACAAGGTACAAAAGTTCCTTCAAACTCCAAATTTTATTCAATAGAACACAAGAGGAACAGCCCCAAAGTCGTGCACCACGAGCTCTGGCCTCCCTTGCTTATATAACCAGCCCTTAGGCCAACCCAATCTCATCTAGGACTCTAATCCTACTCAAATCATGAATCGAAACTTTCCATAACTGCTTAGGACTCTTCTATACGCAGATAGAAGCAATCTTAAGACTTCCAAACACCTTAGGAACGTATCCCACATGCCTAAAACAACTCAAATTCGTGACCCACACGAAATCCTATTATAACCAACTCAAATGTTTCCATATTTGAGTCAAACCCAACTCAACCGCAGCCTGAGTCCATAACCTAGTTGGTTGGACCTTTCCGACCAATTCTTTATGTCCACATCTCTTCATCACGCCTCAGAACTATGTAGCCACGTCCATGCACTCCTTGCACACATGTAGACATCTTCCAATGACGTCCACGATACCTTCATATGCATTGTTCTTGATTCAAACATGCTGCGCAACCTCCCGATCAACTCAACCACAATTCCTCCCGAACTTGGATGTTGTACCTCATCTTCTCCCTAAGACTAGTTCAATGGATCCCGTCACCAGCCATGTCTTGAACTCAAGCAACACTTGCACATGAATAAACAACCAATCCGTACGAGCCCAAGTCCACGACTTGACTCAAGTCAGTTCCGAACACAACACCTTACATGAGCACCTCACATAAGCATGTTGCAAAGCATATCAAAACGATATTAGCCATATCAACTAAAACGCACCAAAAACTTAGCAAATGAATACTAAGCAATCATTCTAAGAATATAAAGCAAGTTCGAAACATTGCAAGATAAAAGCAGGAACATTGCGATCAAGCTCTGAACCTAGCCAAAGCTAACCGGAGCTTGAGCCGGAGCTTACCAAAGCTAGTACAACCTAGCGTCGGAGCTTACCAAAGCTAGTACAACCTTGCTCCAGAGCTTACCAAAACTAGTCGGAACTAGTCATCCCAAAAGTCGGAGCTAGAAAACATGTCAGAGCTAACCAACATAAGTCGGACCTAGCAAAACATATCGGAGCTTAACAAAGACATGCCGGAGCTATCAAAGACATGCCGAAGCTAAAGACAAAGCTCACCAGAGCTGCCCAAAAACATGTCGAATCTAGACAAAGAAAGTCGGACCTATTGTCGGACCTTGCAGAAACACGGAGCTAGAGTCGGACCTTGCCAAAAAGATGTTATGGCAGCATTCAAAACTTTTATTGTCAAAGCCAATGTATTCAGCACACATTGGTCTCACAGTCAGACCTTGCTAGAGATACCCAAAACGTGTTGGACCTATCGACGGACCTTGTCTGAGCTACCCAAAACATGTCGGACCTATTGTCGAACCTTGCTAGACCTTGGATCTAGAGTCAGACCTTGTTGAAAAGGGTATTTTGTAAATATTAAAAACTTATATCATAATAGCCAATGTATTCTGCACACATAGGTCTCACAATCTCCCCCTTGATGAATACATTGGCACAACCACTTAGAATCCAAACATTGGCTTATTCACATGAAAATTTTTGAAAACAATTTTCTCCCCTTTTTTGAAAATCAAATGAGAAAGAAATTTCAAAAACAATATTTCTCCCCCTATACACATTTCTCCCTCTTTGATAATGTATTCACAAGGTTCAAAAGAGAAATTTCAATAGTTATGAGCATATTATAACATATACATATAAAACAAAGCTCATCCAAGTCATACTATCAAGTAAGTTACACTATCACAACAATGAAATACATAAAGTAGTGTAAGCCATGCTAGACATCAAGTGAATTTTCAATTTAAGCAAGTCATGATCTCACAAACTTAACTATTTCAAGAGCTGAAAGCATGACACATGTTGCTGCATTTTTATTTTCTTCTAAGGAACAAAATTGATCTTATGACATTTACAAGAGATTATATGATGCATCAACCTTATTCTAACCAACTAAGCCAATCCTATATCATTTGACAATCAGAAGCTTAAGGACATCATTTTAGTCATACACAACTTCTTCCAAGTTCATATCTAAGTGCAATGACAAGCAATCTGAAAAGAAGAAGTGCAATGCATGCATATTCTCTTGTTCTTTTCTCAATTTTTCATAAAAATTCAACATGTGAGTTGATTACTTGATTAATTCTCCATGATTAAAAGCACTTGTGAGCATGCAACAAATTCACAACAACAAGAAAGTTTTATCATGACCAGATTTAATGTAAGTAATTATTCCAATTACTAGTCATAGCAAAAACTACAAAATATATAACACGAGTAATGTAGTACGAACTTTCAGCATGTAAAAGCAATGACAAAGTCATATATGTATGAAATACTATGCTCATATTATTTTAAATTCAGATTCACACATAGACTTAAGCCAACTGTTGTTCGGTATCCCCTATTTCACTATGATTGAAACAAAAATGAGTAAAATCTAAAGGTTTTGTAAAAATCTTAGCCAATTGTTGTTCGGTATCTACATGGTCAGTATCTACATGGTGAAGCATAGTGTTTTCTTTTTAACCATTATCATGGAGAAAGTGATACCTAATGTCAATGTGATTTGTTCTAGAATGTTGCATGGGGTTTTTATCAATGCAAATTGCACTAGTGTTATCACAAAATAGTGGAACACTATCTAGATCAACCCCATAGTCCTTAAGTGTTTGAACAATCCAAACAGTTTGTGAGCAATCGCTAGCAGCAGCTACTTTGTTTTCTAGAGGACCAAGCAATAAGTGAATTACCAAGAAAGTCACAAACACCTGAAGTACTTTTCATATCAATCCTACAACCCCCAAAATCAGCATCCGAAAAAGCTTTCAAAGTAACTGTTGAGGAAGAAGAAAGAAAAATGCAGAATTCTTGAGTTCCATGTAAGTACCTGAGAATTCTTTTGATGGCTTGACGATGTGAAGCACGTGGGAAAGCTTGAAACCGTGCACAAAGACATGCGCTGAATTGTATGTCCGGTCTTGTTCTTGTGAGGTACAAAAGTTATCCCATTATACTTCTATATTCTTTTTGATCAACTGGGTTACCATCTTCATCAAGTTAAAGTGCTGTTGTTGTTCCCATTGGTGTCTAAAGAGGCTTTCTTTTGTCCATGTTGAAGCACTGAAGAAGGTCTCTTGTATACTTTGTTTGATGCACAAAAGTACCCTCCTTGGTTTGCTTGATTTGCAGCCCCAAAAAGTACGTGAGTTCTCCCATCATACTTATCTCACGTTTTGAACTTAACATAGCTGAAAACTTGGATACAAGATCATGAGAAGCACAACCAAAGATAATATCATCTACATACACTTGAACGAATAATGAGTCATTGCCATGCTTAAGCACAAAAAGAGTTTTATCGACCTTGCCCATGGTAAACCCTTTTTCAAGTAAGAATGTTTCTAACCTAACATACCATGCTCTAGGGGCTTGTTTGAGACCGTACAAAGCTTTGGACAGTTTGTAAACATGATTAGGAAAATCTGGATTTTCAAAACCCGGTCGTTGCTTGACATAAACCTCCTCATCTATGTAGCCAATAAGAAAAGCGCTTGTAACATCCATTTCATATAGCTTAAAACCTTTTGATGCAGCAAAAGTTACCAAAATTTTTATGGCTTCTAATCTAGTACCAGGAGCAAAAATTCATCAAAATCTAGACCTTCAACTTGTGTGAAACCTTAGGCAACCAACCTAGCCCTATTCCTAACCACAACCTCATTCTCACTTTGTTTATTTTTAAACAGCCATTTAGTTCCAATTAGAGTGTGACCTTGAGGTGGAGGTACAAGTTTCCAAACGTTATTTCTTTCAAAATTTTCTAACTCTTCTTACACGGTAATAATCCAAGATTCATTAGTGAGTGCATGTGATATATCTTTGGATTCAAAAGAAGCAACAAAAGCAGAATGAAGTGTGAGAGTTTGGATCGCAAAACGTGGACCGTGTAACTCGTTTGTGCAAGCTTCCAATGATTTGTTGTGGAGGATGACTTTTGAGGATGCGGAGGGGAGTAGACACTTCACAAGATCCTTCTTCTACATCTTCGTCACAGATTGAAGAACTTGTGGCTTGAGAACGATCTATAACAGCTGCAATAGTTGTTGGTGCTGGTAGTGGTGCAAAATCAGCAGCGTGATCAACGACATTTGCATCTGAATTTTCGGGCAGCAGCACCACTTCTTCGTCTTCTTCGAAGAAAATACTACCCCCTGTGGATATGGATCTGGACCTGCAATATTCGAGCTAGTACCTGGGCTAGCTTCATCAAAAGAAACCTCACAAGTCTCCAGAATTTTGTTAGTATCAAGTAAAAGCACACGGTAGCCTCTAGTATGAGATGAATAATTGAAAAACATGCAATCAACAAATGTAGGTTCAAATTTATCAAGATTACCATGTTTATTAACAAAGCATTTGCAAGAAAAGACCCTAAAGTGTCTGGCACTAGTCCTATGTCCAAACCGAAGTTCATATGGTGTTTTACCTAGCTTACCATGCAAGAAAACATGATTTGAGACATAACAAGCGCAAAATTTCCTAGGACATTGATATTCATCAAGCATAGTCCTATCTATCTAAACTAAGGTTCTGTTCTTTCTCTCTATGACACCATTTTGTTGAGGTACATAGGGTGAAGATAATTGATGATCTTACATTTTCAGCACCAAAGTGATCAAAAGATCTATTTTTAAATTTAGTTCCATTATCACTTCTAATTCCTTTTAATGATCCTGGGTGGTAAAGTGAAAGTCTAAGAACTAAACTTCTAAAGTGACTAAAGTCTTCATTCTTAGATGCCATAAAGTAAACCCAATAGTATCTAGAATAATCATCAACAATAACAACAACATACCATTTACCTCCAAAAGATTGAACACGTGAAGGACCTACGGTGTCAAGGTGCAAAAGTTGTCCCGCTTCAGTTGTCATGGTCATTGTGAGAGGAACATGTGAACCTGCAACCATCTTAGCATGTCTACAAGAAGAGCACGCAATATATTTGTTCCCTTTAAGCTTAGGCAGCCCACGTATGCGATCAAAGCCTACGTGACCAAGTCTACGATGCCAACACTATAAATCTTTCAAATCATTAGCAACTAGACACCTATGCTTAGAGGATGACATATCAAAATCAGCTTTAAAAACTCTTTCAAACCGAGACATGTTAAAATTAAGATCACTATTTGAATCTACAACTTTGCAGCAATTTTTAGTGAACATAATTTCTAGATTTTCATCTAGCAATTGTGAAACAGAAAGCAAGTTGTATTTCAAATTTTTAACAAGTGCCACATCCTTAGAAGTGTAGTGATTATATACTCTAACCAAACCCTTAGCAATTATAGGAGTTGAAGAATTATCGGCAAAAGTAACATTCTCTACATGTGACACAAAAGAGTGGGAGGAAAACCACTTTGTTACCAGTCATGTGGCGTGAGCAACCTAAATCAACAATCTAAATGTTATCTTTCCTCAAGAACGTAACCTACATAGAAGCACAATACATCGATGACTCAATACTTGGGTTAGTCAAAAGACATTTAGGAATCCAGTACTGAGTCACAAGACGTCCAGCATTAATAACACGCGAAAACTGAGATAAAATAGCACGTTTATGAGACAAAGTTTGAGGATTTTTGTACCCAATTACTAGCCTATGAGGTGTTACATGCGTAGCACGAAAAACAGTAGGTTTGGGAGCAAATTTTGCATATTTGACTCATAACAGCAGGTTGCATGTTCCTAACTTTCAATTCAGCATGAGCAGAAAATTTTGCATGAGAGTTATGAGATCTAGCTTGCATTCTTTCCTTTTTCTGTTGTTTATCTAGTCTATAACAAAAATCTATGACATGACCATCTCTACCACAGTAGGTACAATGAAATTTCACTTTGTGTTCATGTTTAGATGAGGAAGCAACATTTTATTAGAAACTGAATGAGACAACACTCCTGCAGATTTAAAAACTACTTCTTTTTGTGAAGGAACTGTTTGAATCAAACCACTTCCTAATGACTTTAAAATTTTAGGTGGATGTGCCTTAGCATGAGAATGGTAATCAGCCCCTAAACCAGATTTATCATCACATGATTTAGAGGAATGCAACAGCAAGTTCAAATTCTTATTCCCATTATAAAATTGCTCTAGTGTCCTATTCATGTCATCAAGTTTCTTAGACAAGTCTAGACAGTTTTCACATGAAGTTTTTCCTTTTAGTCTGCAATTAGAACAATATTTAACTTCATGAGAACGTAAAGCATTGTTCAATATATAAATCTTATTTATAGCCTCATGTAGTTTCTTATCAAGATCATCACAAGTAGAACAATGCAAATCAATTGTAGAACTGCAAGCATCTTTCATGTTTTTATCATTAAGTGCAGCAAGCTTTTTGTTCTTTTCTATTTCAAGTTTAAGCTTATCAAGTGTGGAGGTGTGCGCACTTCTTATAGAGGACAATTGCTCATATATAAGGTCACATGAGGAACAAGAATCATCACTAGGAATCAAGGATTTTAAACGATTAATTTCAGATTCTAGTGAATCAATTTTAACAGCATTGTCCTTATGTTTTTTGTCCATTTTCTTAACTATAACAGTGGCATGGGAAATAGCATCACACATTTCTGTGCAAGTAGGACACACCTCTTCATCTTCGACGTTGTGTTATGCTTCCTCCATACTTGATCTTTAGTTCCCCGCCATGAAACACATAGTTGTCAAATTGTCTTCATCCTCATCACTTTTGGAGTCCACATCTCTCAAGTTGTTGTCTAGTAGAGAGGAGAGGATATGGTCCACCACTTGGCATTTTCTGAAAGTCTTCTTTTTCTTGTTGTTGTTGCCAAAAGAGAACTCAAACTTATTCTGCTTTTTATCACGGGACATAGGACCTGAAAGAATAGGACAATCTATATGAAAATGTCCTCTCTTACCACATTCAAAGCATAGTTGAGAACCACCACTCCCTCTTCTTCGAGTTCTCATATTTTGCAATGCTTTTGAGAATCGAGTAGAGAGAAGTGCTAGCTCCTCCTGTGGAAACTCTTCAATTTGTTCAAGGGTTAGAGAGGACAACAAAGCAAGTGTACCACAAGATGAAGATTGTCTAGAGCTAGGCATGTCATATTTAGAAACAAATGCAAGAGACTTGTTGGGGTTCTTTTGTGAGATTATTTCAATTTCAAGAGTTTTCAATTTAGAATATATAACATCTAAAGTAAGTGTACTTGTAACAGTAGATTCACGAATAGATGTAACTTTCATCTCCCAAATTGACATGTCTAATGAACTTAGTAATTGCCTAGCATTTTGAGCATCTAAAAAATTAACGTTGACACTATGCAAATTGCTGAGAATTTTGTTAAAGCGAGCAAAGAGGTTATCGATTGAGTCACCGGGTTGCATCTCAAAACACATCTAATCTTTTTTGAACATGTCTTGTCTCATCTCATTGATAGAGTTGGATCCTTCATGATAATCACATAGAGCTTTCCAAACATCGTATGCAGATTGGAGGTGTGCAACTCGATCGAAGTCGCTTTGAGTCAATCCTTGTATGATAATGTTACGAGCCTTGTTGTTGTTGTCGACATCTCTCATGTTCATAGCAGTGACTTCATCATTTGGCAGCATGTTTTAATACTTGTACACCTTTTCCCATATTGCGAAGCCTTGCGCTTAGATGAAAGCCTCCATACATGCCTTCCAAATCTGAAAATAAATGCCACTAAACACAAGGTTTTGCAGAGTATTTATCCATGATGATTAGTCAAAATACGTGCAAATCACAAAGATTACAGCATTGTGGCTCTAATACCAATTGTAGGATCGAAGAGCATGTGAAAATCTACCAGAGGGGGTGAATGGTAGATTAAAACTTTTTCAGCGGAAGCAACAAAAACCCCTCAGCAAAAAATTAATTTGTTAAGAAACCATGTGTCCAACTGATCTTAACGTGTTCAAACATTAAAAAAGTCATATTTATTATAGAGAATCAAGTCACGAAGACAATACAATAAGAATCACAAAAAACCGTCGAGCAAAACTCAAGTTGTGATTGAAAGATCGAACAAAGGTCAATCTGCTCTAGCCGAGTAAAAAACAGATATGCAACACTGCAAAGAAACTCGTGTAGATCACAAACATGAATCCAATTACTGTGGAATTTTGACAGATGGTTGAATGTAGCCTAGAGGGGGGTGAATAGGCTTTTTGAACTTTCATCGGATCCTAAAACACTTGGCAACTTGATCAAATATAGAGAAATTGGACTAGTCCGGTAGGGTGCAGACTAGTCCGGTGTGTGCAGACTAGATTGATCATGTTTGATCAATGATTTAATTTTACGTACTCCATGCAGCGGAAAGTAAGTTGTAATTTGGATGTATCACGATAATGAAACTATGTATAGCACAAATTAACTTTGATCTCAATGTTTTAATGTAAGTTATCCAAGATTGAGTAAACCCTAGAATATGATGAACAATAAGAACAAAAGTGTGCAACACAAGATTTTATCCCTTGGTTCGATTCCCACGAAGGAAACATACATCCACGTTGAGGAGTCCACGGAGGACCGGGTCTTCAACAACCCTTCCCTCGTCGAATCGCCATAGAGGCTGATCCTCTTCCACTAACCACAAAGGGGCAAATAACCATGTTCAAGGGGCCTTCCCACAAGTTGCGGGCTCCCCAAGATTTACAACGAAGAACACCACCAACACACTCAAAGATATACAATAAACAACAATAGTGTGCGAGAGAATCAAACCAAAGAGCTCAAGACGTGTGGATCAAGTATCTCCTTTTGATCAATACTAATCCTCAAAGATTTGATCTTTCTAGGGTTAGAATGTGTGGAGAGATGTGTATTTTGGGCTCTTGGGAGGTGTAACGGCGCAGGGGGTCGAGGGAGATGGTTGTAGGGCCATATGCCTCTATTTATACTAGGGTTTTCAAAAGTTACCATTAGGGTTTGTGATGCCCGGACTAGTCTGTGGTGGACTCCGGACTAGTCCGGTATGCGGCGTGTAGGAAACCCTAAGTGTTCTGATATATGAGACTTGTCCGACAATGAGAGGACTAGTCCGATTTGCGCTCTGGAAAAGCTCGGACTAGTCCAGCACATATCGGACTAGTCCGGTGTGGTGAACCTCATGTATAGTTGAGGACAAGTCCGCACATAGACGACTTTTTCGATTTTAGTAAGAGAGTTTTCGGACTAGTCCGTGATGATATCTGACTTGTCTATTTCTTTGCAAAGTGGGAAGTTCTAAGGACAAGTCTGCACCGGGGCAGACTTGTCTGTTTTTAGTCAGAAAGACATCGGACTAGTCTGTGGTGTTATCGGACTAGTCCAATGCTGTGAAAACTGGTGTACTTGCGGACAAGTCCGCACTAGGAAGACTTGTCTGTTTCTAGTCACAGACATATCGGACTAGTCCGGTGAATATCGGACTAGTCCAGACCTGTGAAATTTTGTGCAGTGAGGGTGTTTTCTTTTACATGAGCTCTTGGGGTGTGTTTCTCCAACACATTCCATACACAACAAAGTATTCTATTCAGCTCTTGAGCTATTTTCAATATAGATCCTCATTCTCCTTTCTTTTTGTGGTTTCTTCATAATTTCATTAAAACCTGCACTCATCTCAACAATTTTGTTAGGATCTCATTTATTTGTCATAAATCAACCAAAACCCACAACAGATGCCTAGATGCAATTTCAATAGGTAATCAAGTTTTGAAGGCAACCTAAAAAGAATCATGTCAATTGTATTTGTAAAACTCGAGTTATGCTAAAAACACTAAAGAACCATAATACTATGCAGAAACTTGACGAGAAAAACTTGTATCAAACTAGTCCGACGAACAAGGCACAAAAGGTGCTCTAAAACTGCAATATTTATTCAATAGAACATAATATCAACATCCCAAAGTCCTCTAACCTCTCCGGCTTCTCTTGCTTATATAACCAGCCCTAAAGATAACCCAATCCAAGTTAGGACTCTAATCCTACTCCGTTCCAACAGAAAGTTTCCACAACTGATCAAGACTCTTCCATACGCAGATAGAAGCAATCTTAAGACTTCCAAACACTTTAGGAACATCCTAAACATTCCAAAAACAACTCAACTTCGTGACCCACACGAAATCTAACCAAAACAAACTCGAAACATTCGATAAACGAACCATAACAATCTCAGCCGCAGCCCGAGGTATAATCCAGTCGGAGGGACCTTTCCGACCAATTCATTACGTCTACTTCTCTTCATCAATCCTTGAAACCATATTGCCACGTCCATGCACACATGCAAACACCTTCCAACAACATCCACGGTACCTTCATATGCATTGTTCTTGACCCAAACATGTTGCGTGACCTTCCAATCAACTCAACCACAATTCTTCCTAAACTTGGTTGTTGAACCTCATATTATCCCTAAGACTAGTACAATTGACCCATTAACCAGCCATGTCTTGATCTCAAGCAACACCTGCACATGAATAAACAACCATCCTTTACGAGCACAAGTCCATGACTTGACTCTTGTTAGTTCAAAAACCACAACACCTTACGTGAGCACCTCACATAAGCATGTTGCAAACCGTATGAAAAAATTATCCATCGTAAACAGCCATAACACTTCAAAAACATAGTAAAAGAATACTAAGCAAACTTCCCATAAGTGTAAAGCAAGTTTGAAACATTGCAAGTTAAAAGAAGAACCATGGCGATCTTGCACCAGACCTTGACAAAGCTAACCGGACCTTGCACCGGACCTAGCAAAAACTAATTGGACCATGTGCCAGACCAAGCCAAAGTTTGTCGGACCTAGCCAGAGTTTGTCGTACCTTACGTTGGACCTTGCCAAAGCATACCAGACCTATTGTCGGACCTTGTCGGAGCTACCCAAAACATGTCGGACCTATTGACGGACCTTGCCGGAGCTACCCAAAACATGTTGGACCTTATGTCGAACCTTGCAAGAGCTCGGACTTAGAGTTGGACTTTGTTGAAAAGGATTTTTTGGAAATATTCAAAAATTTTATTGTAATAGCCAATGTATTCAGCACACATAGGTCTCACAGCGAGATGGGGGTGCGGTGGGGTGGTGGTGGTTGATGGATATAGAGGGGGGAGGGTTGACGGGGTGGAGGCGAAGGAAACAGTCTTGCGGCGGCAGGGGCGTTGGGATTGAGAGGGGTTAGTCTTCCAATCCGCATCTTCTTCACGTCTCCAGGAGAAAAGATCTTGCACCCATTTGGGGCCCCAGTCGTGCTAGAGGAAGAAGTAGAAATCAATGTACTCGGTGGTCACCCTTCTGAGGGAGCGAACCAACTGACCAACATGCCAAGATGCGACTACAAATAGGAAGTGACGGTCGCGAGCCATGGAGACATAGACACCACCGGGGGTGCCCCCCAGGGCGACGTTGAGTGCCCAGCTAGCTGACTCCTCGGTGAGTCCCGAAAAGTGAAGCGGCAGAAAACTGCCAACATGAAGAAAGCACTCACAACGGAGGAGGAGGGGTGGTGGACAGAGGAGGAGAGCAGGCGCAACACCTTGGACTGGAAGTCTCTGCCTTTCACAAAGCTCCAACCGCTGACGTTGAGAGGCGGACGGTTGCCATCCATGGCATGAAGGCGATGAGGAGATGGGCTCGCGCGGGGTCACCAGGATTGACAGCATCTCCACGGCGATGAGCGGCGGTGGCAGGCGAGGGTGGTGGAGGCGTTGGAGCACGTCGGGAGTGGGAGCGCCATATTGCGACAATGATTTGGTTGGTTCCTTCTTCTTCTTCCATCCTCTTTTCCTTCCACCTCCTCCTTCCCCTCCTTCTCCTTGGTCCTCGCGGCTAAAGCTTCCTATTATGAACAGCAGCATTCTCTTCGCCATTAATATCGGTAGAAAAGAATTCAAAGACTTCATTTAGTTGACAAGCAATAATAACTTAAACAATGCTATTTGCGGTTTATTAGACCGGACAAGTACCATACCTCGTCGGCGGGATCATAATTCGGGTCAACATTGTCTAAAGTTCTTTTTGGTTTTATTAGATGTGTAAAAGGATCTAATGGAGTGTGATATGAGCCATAACTACGAGACTCATTACCAGAGTGTTATAAGTTTGATTCATTATTAGCAACGTTAGTGTCACCTTGCGAGACTGTCTTCTTAGAGTATTCCATGTTAGTACTGAAAAGATAAAAAGAACCCGAGTATAATTGAGAAACACATCACTATTTCGGATCATTGTGAATCTTGTGTAATGTTAAAACACATTACCAAATTTTGATATAAAAACTGCAATATATAAAAACCATACACCATCCAAAACACATAACCTTTTTTAAAACTAAACAAATATCTGCACATGTGTGTCCAACAAACGAGTTACATATAAACAAATAAGCCAAATGAGATACACCTAACCATAGCAGTGAGAATTTGTTTAAGCACGAATGTGAACTATTTAAAATAAAACAAACCCAAATACCAACTCAAACCTAATAACTAGACAATATATATAGTGGAGTATAAGTATACTTCTTGCCATGTACGGCGAGGAGGGAGGAGGTAGGTGTACGGAGACAGTGACGATGACACGGAGATAGCGATGTAAACAATGCTCGACGATGATGGCGGCGAGGGCAAGGATGGCGCCCGACGGTGATGGCGAGGACGGTGACAGCATCAAGAGCGAGGATGAGGACAATGATTATGAGGATGACGATGGTGGTCGGCGAAGAAGGCGAGGACGAGGACGGCGCTCGGGGCAACAGCGGCGAGAGCGAGAATGAGGACGGCGAGAGCAAGGACGACACTCGGTGGCTAGGCCGAGGACAAGGACGAGGACGATGCTCAAAGACGACAACCACGAGGATGGAGACAGTGACAATGACTGCGAGAACGGCAGTCGATGGTGACGGCGCCGGCAAGGACAGCACTTGACGATGACGGTGACGGTGGTGCTTTAAAGTGTATCTAGGCATCCCTTGGGGGTTTTGGTTGATTTATGACAAACAAATGAGATCCTAACCAAATTGTTGAGATGAGCGCAGGTATTTTATGAAATTATGAAGAAAGCGCAAAAAGAAAGGAGAGTGAGGAATCCAGTTGAAAAGAGCTCAAGAAGATGAATATAATACTCTTTGTGTATGGAGTGTGTTGGAGAAACACACCCCAAAAGATCAAGCAAAAGAAAACACTCTCACTGCACAAGTTTACACAGGTCCGTACTAGTCCAATGTTCCCCGGACTAGTTCGATCTCCTCTCTGTCCAGGATCGGACAAGTTCACCCAGTACAGACTTGTCCGCAACAGACTAGTCCGATAAAGTCCAGACTAGTCCGATAATCCTTCTGACCAATATCGGACAAGTCCGATATTCCACAGACTAGTCTCAAATCCCCAATGACCAACATCGGACAAGTCCCCCCATTTTCAACTTGTCCTTAGCCTCTCTAAATTTCACAATACCAGACTAGTCCGATATCATCTGGACTACTCCGATAACCTCTCTGACTAAAATCGGACAAGTCCTCCAAGTGTGAACTTGTCCTCAATTCATCAAAGGTTTCACCATACCGGACTAGTCTGATATGTGCCGGACTAGTCCGAACATCTCCAAAGACAAAGTCGGACTAGTCCGGCCATGGCTGGACAAGTCTGATAATTTAGGACACTTAGGGTTTCCCACATGCCACACACCGGACTAGTCTGGAGTCCACCACGGACTAGTACGGACTTTGAAAACCCTAACGGTAACCTTTGAAACCCTAGTATAAATAGAGGTGCACGACCCCTAATCAAAATCTCTTGACCTCCTGCACCGTCACACCTTCCAAGAGCCTAGAAAACACGTCTCTCCACACAATCCAATGCAAGAAAGATCAAATCCTTGAGGATTAACCATAGATCAAAGGACAGACACGTTCTTCACGTCTTGAGCTCTTGGGTTTGATTCTCTTACACACTCTCGCTGTTTCATTGCATACTTTTTGATTGTGTTTTGTGGTGTTTTGATTTGTAAATCTTGGGGAGCCCTCAACTTGTTAGAAGGCCCCTTGAACACGATGATTTACCCCTTTGTGATTAGTTGAAGAGAATTGGCCTCTGTGGCGATTCGACGAGGGTAGGGTTGGTGAAGACCCAGTCCTTTGTGGGCTCCTCAATGTGGATGTAGATTTCCTCTGTGGAATCGAATCACGAGATAAAATCATTGTTTCTTGATTTTGTTCTTGCTTTTCATTGTAATCTAGGGTTTGCTCAATCTTGTTAAACTGATGTTAAAAATTTGAAATTAAAGTTAACTTGTGCCACATCTAGTTTCATTGAAGCAATACACTCTATTTGTAACTCAATTTCCGCTGCATAGAGTACTTTGATTGAAATCATTGATCAAACATGATCAATCTAGTCCTCATACACCGGACTAGTCTACACCGTACCGAACAAGTCCGATTTCTCTGTATTTGATCACGTTGCTAAGTTTTGCAGGTTCTGACAAATATTCAAAAAGCCTATTCATCCCCCTCCCTCTAGGCTACATTCAATTGGTATCAGAGCAGGTTTCTTTAAAAGAGACTAATCGCTCAAAGAGAAAATGTCGGACATGAAGGATGTGCACAAGAACTTCAACCAAGAGAAGGTTGAAGATGAAAAGGCTCAGAAATTGGAGAAGCTCCTCGATGCCATCCAAGACTTCGAGGATGATGATGAGGAGACACTTGAACTCAAGGCGCTCCTAAGGAAGAAAGCTCTCTGCAAAGAGAAGATAAAGATTGAGGATGAGAAGAATAAGAAGAAGGGGAGTAGTCACACCGACTACTCACGAAATCCTTTCAACTATGATCGTTTAAATTTAAACAATAATCATTATTTATCAATTCCTCTAGGAAAAGCCCCATACTTTGATGGCAATGATTACTCAATGTGGAGGCAAAACATGAAATTGCATCCAACCTCGCTTAACCCCAGCTTGTGGCATATAGTCTGTACAAGGATAGATATTCTGGACGACGATTAGGAGCCCACACCAAGCCAAGAATAAGCGATTCATCAGAACGATGAAGCTGCAGTGGTCATCACATCGTTCACCAAGGTGGATGGACTAGAAATTGCAAAAGAGATATGGGACACACTACAACTGTGACATGAAGGCGATCGTCATGTGCAAGAGGATAAAATTGAAATGATCGAAGGCAAATTGGGGAGATTTGCCATAGAAGAAGATGAGTCACCGCAAGACATATATAATCAGTTGAAGACTCTAATCAATAAAGTTCGAGCCTATGGAAGCAAAAAGTGGAATGATCACGAGGTGGTGAAGCTAATCCTTAGAGCCTTCATGCCTCGCAACATAACTCTATGTTCAATGATTAGAGAAAGCCCCGGGTACAAGAAAATGACCCGGATGAACTTCTTGGAAAGATTATCAATTTTGATATGATGGAAATGCAAGCAAAACATGTCAAAGAAATTGCCGACCTCACCTCGGCAAAGAAGAAAGGAGTTGCATTGAAGTCCACTTGCAAGCCGATGTCAAAAGAAGCCCGAGAAGCTCAACAAGAAGAGGACAGTGACAACGAAAGCAGAAATATAGATGAAGAGGATATGATCCTCTTTATGATGAAATTAAAGAAGATGATGAAAAGAAGACAAGGTGGTAGATCAAATGAAGGAAGACAAAAAGACAAATCAAGACCAAAGTTGAGGCACGCTTGTTATAATTGTGGTGAATATGACCACTTTATAGTTGATTGTCCTTATGAGGAAAACAAGAAGAAGACCAAGGATACAAATCCTCAACCCAAGAAGATGTTCAAGAAGAAAATACAAAGTGGACAGGCGCACCTAGGAAAGAAGTGGGACTCCAATGATGAGTCCTCATCCAGAGAGGAAGAGGAGATGGCTAGCATAGCGATCATGAAGACAACCAAGAAATCCACTCTCTTCCCAAGTATTGGCGCATGGAAAGACAATGACACATGTCTAATGGCGAAGGAAGGTAAATAAAAGGTAACAACTAAATCTTCCTCCTCGTGTTCCTTTGCTAGTGATAGTGATGATTCTAGTGAATACGATAGTTGTGATGAAGATATGTTTGTTGGCTTAGATAAGAAAACTGCTTCAAAAATTAAATTCTTGATGGATAAACTTGTTGATAAGGAGGACCTTGTTGATCGCCGAGAGGATGTGATCATCCTTAAAAAGGAGGAATACCTTTAGATCAAAAAGCTCCTTAAACTTGAAAAGGAGCGAAGCAAGTCACTAGAACTTGAGTTAGCCTCAAGCAAGGAAGCTTGCTTGAAGTTAACTGGCTCAAATGTAATCATCACGGAAGAACTTGCTAACTTAACCAAAGTTAACAAGATCCTTGAGGTACAAGTTGAGTCACTCAAGCAATGTGACCCTTCATCCTATTTAAGCTCACCTTCTCAACACTTAAAATCTGAAACTACCACTACTTGTGCACGTGCTAAAATTGACACTAATGTGAAGGATAAGTCAAACTTGACAAAAGACAAGCATCCTTCTCGTAGTGGCATATTTGACAAGGAGAAGGTCAAGTATGCACACAGTGCATACTTGGCCACAAGACCTCCTAATGTCAAATATGGCATTGGGTATTCTTGTGTTGAAAAGCAAAATGCTAGAACCGAAAAGAATAACAAAGAACGCATTGCTTTGGGAAACTCCCCTAAAGCTAGGAAGCCTAATAATGTTGATAAGTCTAACAATGTTAACACATATGAACAATAACTATTGTTTAGAACTTTTGATGTATCTTATGTTCTCATGAAAAGTAATTTTGGTAGAGTATATGCCAAACATGTTGGGCCATGCCATGGGAACACCATGTCCCATGTGTGGGTGCCCAAATCACTTGTGAGTAACCTCAAAGGACCCAAGTGAGCTTGGGTACCTAAAACCAAGGCGTAATTTGTTTTTGCAGGCCTATTCCTCTGATGGATCGAAATGGGTGTAAGATAGTGGATGCACCAACCACATGACCGGACAAAGAAGGATGTTTGTCGAATATGAAGAAAATGAAGATCCAAGCGAAGGCATCTATTTTGGGATAACAGTCAAGGAAGGGTGCTCGGTACCGGTAAAATTGCAATATCGCCTCAACACACTCTTTCTCATGTTTTACATGTCGATTCCTTAGATTATAACCTACTATCCATATCTCAATTATGTGACAAGGGTTACAATTGCCTGTTCACTAATGAGGGTGTGACCGTCTCCAGAAGGAGTGATGACTCGGTTGCATTCAATGGTGTGTTAAAGGTAAAGATTTACCTTCATGACTTCAACAAAGATAAAGTCGAACTTGACACATGCTTGATTGGAAAAAACAACATGGGTTGGCTGTGGCATAGACGGCTAGCACACATTGGTATGAGGAATCTTCAAAAACTCCTCAAGGGTGATCACATCCGAGGTTTGAAGGATGTTGTTTTTGAGAAAGATAGCCCTTGTAGCGCGTGCCCAGCCGGAAAGCAAGTAGGAGCACCCATCCCGCGAAGAACGTCATGACAACGACAAGACCGCTTGAGCTAATTCACATGGATCTATTTGGTCCAATTGCTTACATAAGCATCGGTGGTAACAAATATGGTTTAGTAATTGTTGATGATTTTTCACGCTTCACGTGGGTTTTCTTTTTACATGAAAAGACAGAAACTCAAGGAACCCTCAAGAAGTTTCTCAAGCGTGCCCAAAATGAATTCTCATTGAAGATCAAGAACATACGAAGTGACAATGACATAGAATTCAAGAACACCCAAGTTGACGAGTACTTAGATGAAGAAGGCATAAAATATGAATTTTCAGCATCGTACTCCCCTCAACAAAATGGAGTAGACGAAAGGAAGAACCGGACCCTCATAGAGATGGCGAGAACAATGCTTGATGAGTACAAGACTTCGGATCAGTTTTGGGCTAAAGCGGTTAACACCGCTTGTCACACCATAAACCGACTCTATCTTCATCGCCTACTCAAGAAAACGTCATATGAACTACTCACCGGTAACAAGCCTAATATTTCCTATTTTTGAGTTTTCGGTTCTAAATGTTATATCTTGAGCAAGAACCTTAGGACTTCAAAGTTCACTTCAAAGTCCGATGCTTCGAACTCTTACGCCTATCGTGTCTTCAACAAGGTCTCTGGACTTGTTGAAGTAGCGCGTGACATAGTGTTCGATGAAACTAATGGCTCCCAAGAAGAGCAAGTTGATCAATGTGTGCTAGATAGAGAAGAAGCTCCATGTCAAGCGTTGAGAAGAATGGCATAGGGCGATGTTCGACAACAAGCGCCACCTCCACATGCGAATGATGAAGATGAACCACAAGTGGATGTGAATGATCAAGGGGGAGCTTCTACACAATATCAACCTCAGAAGATCAAGATGATCAACAAGTCAATGAGGGCAACCATCTAGGGGGAGAAGAAGATGATCATGATGATTCAAGACCACAAGTGCCACACCCAAGAGTACACCAATGCGTCCAAAGAGATCACCCAATCGACAACATAATCAGTGACATCCAAAAGGGAGTAACAACTAGATCTCACATAGCTAATTTTTGTGAACATTACTCTTTTGTATCCTCCTTGGAACCGCGCAGGATTGAGGATGCATTCAAAGATCAGGATTTGGTTGTGGCGATGCAAGAAGAACTTAATAACTTCAAACGAAACGAGGTGTGGGAACTTGTCGAAAGACCCAAGTTCAACGTCATAGGCACCAAATGGATCTTTCACAACAAGCAAGACGAACACGGGGTGGTGACAAGAAACAAGGCACGACTTGTGGCCAAAGGGTGTTCACAAGTCGAAGGTTTTGATTTTGACGAAACTTTTGCTCTAGTAGCTAGGCTTGAATCGATTAGAATATTACTTGCATATGCTACACACCATGATTTCAAGCTCTATCAAATGGATGTGAAAAGCGAATTCCTCAATGGACAAATCAAGGAGGAGGTGTACGTGGAGCAACCCCCAAGATTCGAAGATCAAGAGTTCCCCGACGATGTGTTCAAACTGCGTAAGGCTCTCTATGGCCTCAAACAAGCTCCTAGAGCTTGGTATGAGTGCCTTAGAGATTTCTTGATTGAAAATGGTTTTAATATTGGCAAAGCTGATTATACGTTGTTTACCAAACATTTTGACAATGATCTATTTATCTGTCAAATTTATGTTGATGTTATTATTTTTGGTTCAACTAACAAATTCTTTTGTGAAGAATTTAGTAAGATTATGACAGATAGATTTGAGATGTCTATGATGGGAGAGTTGAAATATTTTGTGGGATTCCAAGTGAGACAATAAAAGGAAGGGCCATTCATAAGCCAAACCAAGTATACCCAAGACATACTCAAGAAATTTGGAATGGACAAGGAGAAGCCTATAAAGACTCACATGGCAACAAATGGACACTTGGATCTCAATGAAGAAGGACCAAACATGGATCAAAAGGTATATCGCTCCATGATTGGATCCCTACTTTACTTATGTGCATCTAGGCCATACATTATGCTGAGTGTATGTTTGTGTGCAAGATTTCAAGCCAATCCCAAGGAGTGTCATTTGACAGCCGTAAAAAGAATCTTGTGATATTTAGTTCATACACCCAACCTAGGCCTTTGGTATCCCAAAGGTTCAAAGTTCAATCTCATTGGATACTCCGATGCTGATTATGTCGGATGCAAAGTAGATAGAAAGAGTACCTCCGGTACATGCCAATTCTTAGGTAGATCCCTAGTTTCTTGGTCCTCCAAGAAACAAAACTCTGTTGCCTTATCCACAGCCAAAGCAGAGTATGTTGCAGTCGGGAGTTGTTGTGCACAACTCCTTTGGATGCGACAAACTCTAAGGGATTACGGTTACAATATGAGCCATATTCCACTCCTTTGCGATAATGAGAGTGCTATTAAAATTGCCCATAACCCTGTTGAGCACTCTAGGACCAAACACATAGACATCCGGCATCACTTTTTGGGAGACCACTCAATGAAAGGAGACATAGACATTTCCCATGTCAACACCGAAAAACAACTAGCTGACATATTTACCAAGCCACTAGATGATAAACGTTTTTGCAAGCTCCGAAATGAACTAAATATCCTTGATGCTCGAAATGTGGCTTGAAAACTTCCATACCTGTTTGGATTCTTCGAAATACATTGATTGTATTGTGAAAATGACCTCTCTCTATTTTCTTTGGAAAACTATTTCAATTACTTGATCTTGGTGAATTATGGTCATAGCTTGATTGTTGGATGTTTACTGATCATATTCATGAATATTATTTGTGTGTTTTGCCCCCTATTTTCTTTGTAAGCACCTTCGAATATATACAAATGGGCTACATGCTTCTGTTCTGGTCACCACGGACTAGTCCGCGGTTACCCGGACTAGTCTGCACACTGCAGACTAGTCTGCAGTGTTTTGGTAGTCCGTTCTAGTCCAGTTGACCACGGACTAGTCCGATTTTTCAACTCCTTAACCCTAAGGCTGCAAAACCCAAATCTCCTTCATCCTCACAACGTTCCTCACCTTCTCTCTCCTCACTCGAGCGCCACCAAGGTGATTTGGCGATTCCTCCACCAAATCTATTCAACTTTCTGTTGAAAACGATCTTCATTGCAAGGGGATCGAGGTCCATGGACTAGTCCACATCAACAACTCTTACAACCTCAAGAATCGAAGGATTTTGGTAAACTTTCTTCAAAACCCTAGAATTTTCAATTTCTTGTGCTATGGTCCAAATAGCTTAGCTCCACTAGTTAATACATGTCTCCTTGTTATATTACATCTACCTTAAGCTAATTTTGTATTGAGAAACTCCATTGATTTGCTACTTAGGGTTTGAGAAGTTTAACACCGGACTAGTCCGGTCTGTGTCTGTACAAGTCCAGTTTCCCGGACTAGTCCGCACTTGAGCACTTGACAAGTCCGATTTTTGACTGATCTCAACCCTAAATTCCAACTACTCAATGCATTTCCTTGCCATCAATACTCATCTATATATTGTATAATTCTCTTGGCAGAACCATGTCGAGCTCCAATGATGAGATCTCCAACTTTTAAGCCGAGATGGACCAAGAGTCACTGCTTCGGTCCTCGAAGGGCCAAAGCAAGAAGCGGCAAAATCATGCCGCTGACCCATCGCCCACTCCACCTCTGGTGCGGCAAAAGGTCGTGGCCAAGAAGCCTACATCCAAAGGAAAGGATGTCGCTGGCCCAAGCTCGACAGCTTCTCGCCAAGCTAAGGGCAAAGGGAAAGGGGTCGCCACAGGTCCAATTGGCCCCCTCCGGATGGGTGCATCGAGACAAGGGAACAGAGACCCCTCTGAAGAAAGATTCAATGGCAACAGAAGTGATATAGCTTCAAAGCTCAGGAAAATAGATCGTTACAGCAGTTCCAGGATGCAGCTGATGCACGGTTCTGGAGCAACTTCCACGCAGAATACTATAGTTTCGTATATCTCACAATGAAGACTCCGGTGGTCTACAGCTAGTGGATTGACTGGAGCCACTTTGAGAGGAAAATCTTCCCACCTTTTGATGATGTGATTGCAGCTGTGGTGAGGCATGGTCTGAAGGATTTGTTTGCCTTCAGATACAACTGGAATAATGAAGTTATTGCTCAGTTTTATGCTACCTGCTATTTTGCTAGTGATGAAGAGGAGAGGGTGACTTGGATGACTCACGGATCCATGTACACTGTTACTTATGATGAGTTGGCAAGATTGCTTCACCTGGAAGAAACTGGAGACAATGAGATCATCATTCACAACATTGGTGTCTTAGAGAAAGATAAGATGGAGTTCCTTTATGATACTCGCCTGAAGTACAACCCTCCATCGACCAAGAACATGAAGCCATTCTTCATGGTTCTAAATAGAGTGCTTCAGAAGAAAATAGCTCCAAAAGATGGAGATGTTGGAAGTGTTCAAGGCTACTTGAGGACACTAATGAAGGTGATAAGCAAAAGCAGGAAGTTTGATGTCTTTGACTACGTTTGGAACGATATGGTGAACATCTCCTGCACACTGAACCGTTCCTGTGGCTATGCGCCTTATATCATGTTTATGATTGAGAAAGTCACGAGAATTGAGTTCATGAAGGATGTCGAGCACACTCCTCTAAGGCCCCAGAAGCCTCCACAAGCCACTCTCCTCGATGCTCCTTCTCCTATGTCAAGTGAAGAGGCTCCGAGGAAGCTCAAGGAGATGCAAGGACCGACAGCGAGGAATGAGCTTGCAGCGAGGACCGACAGACCCTCCTCAAAAAGGGTCTCCTAGTGGCATCATAAAGTACTTGGCCGCCATCTTTGGCTCCTGCAAGAAGGCTGAGGTGAAAATCCACAATTTGAACAAGGCAAGGAAAGAGGACATGAGATACATAAAGCAAAATGTCAAAGCCATATGCCAGAAACTAGAGATTGAGCCTATTGGGTCTCCTGTGATCCCCGAGGTCTCTCCTTCTGACTTCACGGAGCTTCCACCTCTCTCACCTTCTGAACTTGCCTATTTTGGTGTTGGGAGCGCTGCAAGTGGTTCTCATCCTCCTCCTCCTCAACCTGAAGATGAAGACGATGAGAGGACCGATAGCGAGGAATGAGCTTGCGGCGACCTCTAGATCCCTCCTCTCCTTCTTTTTGGTGCCTTGATGCCAAAGGGGGAGAGATCGAGGGTGAGTCACTAGGTTGTAGTTGTATATGAGAGATGAGAGCTCCATTTGGCATCTTTCGATCTCTGTTATGCTTTTGGATTGTAAAACTGATCTCTATTATGCTTTTGGGTTGTAAAATTGCTATTATGCTCGTATTATGGTTCTAGTCTTGTTTAATATGGTATTGATGATACCTTGACATAATTTGTGTTCATGTTTGATATGATCTATGTTTTTGCTCTGAAATTGACATATATGCTTGATGTTGTTACGATTATGTCATTTATATCATTCTCATCATGATTGTTGCTTACACACACTTAGTATTGCACCCCACCATAAAGAGTGCACAAATGTCTTATGTTTTCATTGCTTAGTTTGTTCCAAGCTCATATGTGCACACTTAAAGAAAATCTGGATTTGTAATCATATTTGTGAAATCTCAATTTGTTGTCATCAATCACCAAAAAGGGGGAGATTGAAAGTGCATCGAGGCATCCCTTGTGGGTTTTGGTTGATTTGTGACAAAGAAATGAGATCCTAACCAAATTGTTGAGCTGAGCGCATGTCTTTTATGAAATTATGAAGAAATCACAAAAAGAAGGGAGAGTGAGGAATCCAGTTGAAAAGAGCTCAAGAAGATGAATAGAATACTCTTTGTGTATGGAGTGTGTTGGAGAAACACACCCCAAGAGCTCAAGCAAAAGAAAACACTCTCAGTGCACAAGTTTACACAGGTCCGAACTAGTCCGATCTCCTCTCTGTCCAGGATCGGACAAGTTCACCCAGTTCGGACTTGTGCGCAACGTACTAGTCCGATAAAGTCTGGACTAGTCCGGTAATATTTCTGATCAATATCGGACAAGCCCGATATTCCACAGACTAGTCTGAAATCCCAACTGACCAACAACAGACAAGTCTCCCCATTTCAGACTTGTCCTTAGCCCCTTAAAATTTCACAACACCGAACTAGTCCGATATCATCCGGACTAGTCTGCTAACCTCTCAGACTAAAATCAGACAAGTCCTCCAAGTGCGGTCTTGTCCTCAATTCATCAAGGCATACCTTTCAGAAGATCGGGCCTAAACCTACTCATCAATTGGTATCAGATTTCCAGGTTGCCCGTGAGGTATCTTTGTTTTCCTTCCTTCCATTAGATCGATTTTGTTTCGTACCTAGAGTCCACAGAAAAGCCACAAAAAAATTAGATCGTTTTTACCGCTTCCCAGACTATAGTGCCTGTAGTTTCGTTTTTCAGTTTGCATTGTTGAGTTTGCATTCGTGTGGTTGAGTCTTGTTGCTGGTTTAGCTTTATGTTTTTGGGTCCTAGTTATCGTGTTTCGTCCTTGTTTTCTTGCTATTCGACACCTATTCCACAATCCCTAAATAACAAACCGATCCACCATGTTCATCGGTTTGCCCTAGCTAGCAGTCTTGCGTGAACTCCCGCATCGCCAGCCCTAGATTAGGTGACAAATCTCTGTGCCATTCATCCTTGAATCATCACACACCACCGATCGTTTTCGTGCAAATTCCCTAGATTAGTTGCAAATTTTCCTTGCCCTAGATTAGTTGCTGTGCAAATTCCCGATCGTTTTTGTATCCGATTGCGAGTTCTGTTCTCAAACCGAGTTGGAATCAACATCTAAAAAATTGTAACTCGGATAGCCTACCTTAAAACGGCCATAACTTTCGCATACAAACTCGAAATCGGGCGAATTTTTTTTTCAAATTCATCTACGCGAAATTTCGCATCTGATTTTCCGCCGCGTTCGGCGAAATTAGATTGCCTAAATTCCCCTCGGAAGATAGGCTATCAGGCCTCCGAAGTTTCAGCACGAATTTTAAAGAATCTTCTTGATTTTCTATAGGACGCATATTACATCCAATTGAGCTGCAAATTTGTGTGCTTCCTATATTTGTGCTCCTGAGTAAAGAAAAAATATCAAAAAATATTAAAAAAAGAAAAAAAATTGTGAAGAGCACGCATATTAAAGCAATTGGCCTATACCACTTGGTGCTGTTTGTTTGGTAATATCATTCTGTCTTTCTTTTGCCTTGATACTTCTTGTGTTGTGCTAGGCTCTAGGGCACTCGGTTGACCAGCAACAGTTTCCTACATTGAATACTTATTCAACTTTGTTTAGCTGTTAACGATTTTCTGCTTATTAGCCACCATATTGTGCCATCCAAGCTCCACCTTTCTCTTGAGCATAACAGATACCTTTGCAATCACCCCATGCTTCATTGGTTTATCTCACCGTCCACACCACCTGCTGTGTCGGTAAAAACACTTGTAAGAGTGTGGTAAGACGCTTGAGCGAGAAAGATTGTTTTCTTCCACCTTCCACATTGTAACTATAGTTGATAGGGATAACATTTTTTTGTTGTCTTTTATTTCCTACTAACAATGGTAGGAGAAGACAATAATGACGAATGTGTTCAACATGCTGAGTTACGTGATATGATGAAGACCATGACGGATATGTTCGCCAAATACAACGCAGCAACGGAGGAGTCATTGGCGAACTTGACTCGCCAACTGGATGACCTTGCTCTTCGGATGAATACTTTTGAGGCTCGGTTGCCTCTCGCTAGAAGACAAGAGGACAATGCTTATGATGAACTGGAAGATCACAATAATCAGCCAAGACAGCCACTTTATCGTCGAGGTATGGGAGGTAATAATCATAACAATTATAATCGCCCTCCTGATGATCCTTTTGCTAAAGTGAAATTTACTATACCCTCTTTTTCTGGTGCTTATGATGCTGAGGCTTATCTTGATTGGGAGATGACGGTAGAGCAAAAATTTAATTCCCATCTTGTTCCTGAACAACATAGAGTTCGTCAAGCCACTAGTGAGTTTAAGGACTTTGCTATCATATGGTGGAATGAACTTGTTAAAACTAGAACTGATCCTCCAACATGGGATAGATTAAAGGAAGCTATGCGTGTTCGATTTGTTCCTCCATCTTTTCAGCGGGACCTTCGCAAAAAATTGCAGCGTTTAGACCAAGGTAACATGTCCGTAGAGAAGTATTATCAAGAGTTACAAAAGGGTATGCTGCGTTGTGGGGTAGTAGAGGACATGGATGATAAAATAGCTCGTTTTTATGGGGGGTTGAGGCGTGAAATTCAGGACATTGTTGATTACAAGGAATATGATATTGTTAACAGATTGTTTCAGCTTGCTATGTTGGCAGAAAAAGAATTGCAGGGCCGACAACAATAGCAACAACGCACGAGGAGCAACTTCACGCCGCGTTCAGCAACTACACCATCCAAAACAGAACCATCTTCGGCCCCCCGTGCAGCGACTACACCACCCAATGGCGGCCAACGAACTATACCTACTGCTCCACCATCTCACGTGCCGGAAGGCAGCAAGACGATATCATTCAAGCCTTCGTCGTCCACTCCTTCTACGGGTCGTACTTCCGACATTAAGTGTCACCGCTGCTAGGGACTTGGCCATATGATGAGAGATTGCCCGAGCAAACGAGCATACATAGCACGCGACGATGGCGGGTATGATAGTACTTCGGATGTTGAAGATGAATATTCTCTTGCTACTGACTTTACAGATCCAAATGACGAACACACCGAAGAAGAGGTACTTGGTACAACGGCGACGGAGAACTATAGGAGCATCATTGTGCAGCGTGCCTTGAGCTCCAAAGTGGAGACCGACGACAAGCTACAACGACAAAACCTCTTCCACATGTTTCTCGTCGTCAAGGACTGTCGTGTACACACTATAATTGATGGAGGTAGCTGCAATAACTTGGTAAACACGGATGTCGTCAAGAAACTCGGTTTGACAACAAGAGCACACCCTCATCCGTACCACATTCAATGGTTCAACAACAGCGGTAAGGTTCGGGTAACACAAACAGCGAGAATACATTTTTCAATTGGTTCATACCATGATTTTGCTGATTTTGATGTTGTTCCTATGGATGCTTGTTCTCTTTTATTGGGTCGTCCTTGGGAATTTGATACAGATGCTATTCATCATGGTAGAACCAATAAATATACTCTCATGCATAAGGGAAAGAAAATCACTTTGCTCCCCATGACTCCTGCTGAAATTGTGCATTTTGAGAAGAGTAAAATTCGTGAGGGCAAAGCAACAAAATTAGAATCTGAAAAACAGCAAGTTATTAAGTTAAAATCACCATCGTTGCTCGCAACTAAATCTGAACTTGCTGATTTATTCGATGCTAAGGGGATGTGCTATGCTTTAGTTTGCAAAGAAGCCATGTTTTCACTTCATGAATTGTCTATTGCATTGCCCCCTGCTGTTGCTAACCTTTTGCAGGAGTTTGAGGATGTGTTTCCCTCCGAGATACCCCCTGGTTTACCACCGATGAGAGGCATTGAACACAAGATCGATTTGATTCCAGGAGCAAGTTTGCCAAATCGTGCAGCATACAGGGCGAATCCACAAGAAACTAAGGAAATTCAGCAACAAGTCCAAGATCTTTTGGACCGCGGGTACATTCGTGTAAGCCTTAGCCCTTGTTTCGTTCCTGTTCTTTTGGTTCCTAAGAAAGATGGTAGTTGGCGCATGTGTGTTGATTGTCGAGCGATTAATAACATCACCATTCGATATCGTTATCCTATTTCTCGATTAGATGACATGCTTGATGAATTGAGTGGTGCTATCATCTTCACAAAAATTGACTTGCGTAGTGGTTACCACCAAATTAGAATGGCACTAGGAGATGAATGGAAAATTGCATTTAAAACCAAGTTTGGACTTTATGAGTGCTTAGTCATGCCTTTTGGTTTAACTAATGCACCCAGCACCTTTATGCGATTAATGAACGAGGTTTTACGTGCTTTCATTGGACAATTTGTGGTGGTTTACTTCGATGATATCCTCATTTACATCAAGTCATATGATGAACATCTTGATCACTTACGTGCTGTTTTTACTGTTTTGAGAGATGCACGTTTGTTTGGTAACCTCGAAAAGTGCGTCTTTTTCACCAATCGAGTCTCGTTTCTTGGCTATGTCATTTCCTCGCAGGGAATTGAGATGGATGAGGCCAAAATTGAAGCAATCACCAGCTGGCCAGCCCCAACAACCGTCACACATGTTCGTAGTTTTCTTGGTCTTGCAGGTTTTTATCGGCGCTTTGTGCGGGATTTCAGCACCATTGCAGCACCTCTACATGAGCTAACGAAGAAGGGAGTTCCATTTCGATGGGGCGAACAGCAGCAGCAAGCTTTTGATGCTCTCAAATCGAAGCTTACACAAGCACTGTTGCTACAACTTCCTGATTTTGACAAGACCTTTGAGCTGGAATGCGATGCAAGTGGCATTGGTATTGGAGGCGTTCTCATACAAGGAGGTAAACCCGTTGCTTTCTTTAGTGAAAAATTTCATGGTCCTTCTCTGAATTATTCTACTTATGATAAGGAATTGTATGCCTTAGTGTGTGTATTACAAACTTGGCAACATTATCTTTGGTCTAAGGAGTTTGTCATACATTCCGATCATGAATCATTGAAGTATCTTAAGTGTCAAACCAATCTGAATAAACGACATGCTAAATGGATTGAATTCATAGAGTCGTTTCCATACATCATTAAGCATAAGAAAGGGAAGGAAAATATCATTGCCGATGCATTATCTAGGCGTTATACCATGCTGTCCCAACTTGATCATAAAATCTTTGGTTTGGAAACAATTAAAGCATTATATCCTACTGATTTGGACTTCAAAGATGCTTTTCAAAATTGTAGAGAAGGAAGAACTTGGAATAAATATGTGCTGCGAGAGGGTCTCCTCTATCGTGCTAAGAAGCTATGCATTCCAGCTAGCTCCGTTCGTCTATTGCTTTTGCAGGAAGCACATGGAGGAGGTTTGATGGGACATTTTGGAGTGAAGAAAACTGAAGATGTGCTGTCCACACACTTCTTTTGGCCAAAGATGAGGCGTGATGTCGAGCGCTATGTGTCACGATGCACTACTTGCAACAAAGCTAAGTCTCGCCTTAATCCACATAGTCTTTATATGCCTCTTCATGTTCCTAGTGTACCTTGGGAGGATATTTCTATGGACTTTGTTTTGGGATTGCCTAGGACTAAGAGGGGGATGGATAGTATTTTTGTAGTTGTTGATCGTTTTTCCAAAATGACACACTTTATACCTTGTCATAAGAATGATAATGCCTCACACATTGCTGATTTATTTATGACGGAAATTGTTCGTTTACATGGTGTGCCAAATACCATTGTTTCTGATCGTGATGCAAAATTTTTAAGTCATTTTTGGAGAACTTTGTGGTATAAATTGGGAACCAAGTTGCTGTTTTCAACTACATGTCACCCACAAACGGATGGACAGACCGAGGTAGTTAATCGTACTTTATCCACTATGTTGCGGGCTGTCTTGAAAACAAATTTGAAGTTGTGGGAGGAGTGTTTACCACATATAGAATTTGCTTACAACAGATCCGTTCACTCCACGACAAAGGTAAGTCCATTCCAGGTAGTGTATAGTTTCAATCCCCGTGCTCCTATTGATTTACTACCTTTGCCTCCTTCTGAAACTATAAATTTGGATGCTACACAACGATATGAATTCATTCTTAAGATGCATGAAACTACAAAGAAAAATATTGAAATGATGAATGAGAAGTATAGGATTGCAGGTAGTAAAGGTAGAAAAGAAGTAAAACTTGAACCGGGCGATTTGGTTTGGTTACATTTGAGAAAAGAGCGATTTCCCGACTTGAGAAAATCTAAACTTATGCCACGAGCTACTGGTCCTTTTAAGATCGTTGAAAAGATTAATGATAATGCATATAAGCTTGAATTGCCTCCCGATTTTGGGGTTAGTCCTACATTTAACATTTCAGATTTGCGACCGTACTTGGGAGAAGAAGATGAACTTGAGTTGAGGACGACTCCAATTCAAGAGGGGGAGGATGATGAGGACATCACAACAGCGGAGACGCGCATTGAACTGCAAGGACCAATCACAAGAGCACGGGCACGGTTATTAAATCAGCAGGTGAATTCGTTCTTAACTTCTTTTGTATGTGAGTTTGAGAATAGATTGCTATGTGATGATTTAATTGTTATTAGGAATAATGGAGAAGATCAACAAGTGAAGGAAGGAGGCCTTGGGAGCGTGGAGAACCAGCTGGGACGTCCACAAGTTGATAGAAACAGTTTACAACTCGGACTCGAGTTCAACTCGGAGTCCAGGAGCAGTCCACCTTAAAACAGACGCCCAGGAGGCATACGGACTCTGTTTTCGACGTTCTACATATGCACGGAAAGAGGAGAAGATAAACTTTCCAATGGTTCCGGTCCCACCTCAAAATTCCTCCAGAGTCATTGGGAATCGTCGAAACAAGTCGAGTCCAGATTTCTGTCCGGTGCTGCGCCACCGAATCGGGCCTTTGGGCCTTGTATCCCGTAAGAGTCCATTAGGGACGCGTCTAATCGTGTTTTGGTCGAACCCTAGCCTATAAATGCCGCCAGTCATATTCGGTGGGTTTTGCTTAGATCAATAATATCGCCGTTTTTCAGTTTGTGAAACCCCAACTTCGCGATTTCAGATCGTGTCTTCTACGTTCTTGCTCGTGTTCTCGATTGCACTTGCAGGGATTAGCCTTCTTGGCGAGGTCAAGCGTGTGCAGAACGGTTGATAACCAATGGAGCCGTGGTGTAGTGATTGCAGGGGTACTCGTACCGCTTGAGTGCCGCGGATCATCAACGTCGAGTTCTCCACCCCAATCGACATACCTTTCGGAAGATCGGGCCTAAACCTACTCATCAGCATCCCTTGTGGGTTTTGGTTGATTTATGACAAACAAATGAGATCCTAACAGAATTGTTGAGATGAGCGCAGGTTTTAATGAAAACATGGAGAAAGCTCAAAAAGAAAGGAGAGTGAGAAATCAAGTTGCAAAGGAGCTCAAGAGATTATTATAATACTCTTTGTAGATGGAGTGTGTTGGAGAAACACACCCCAATTGCTCAAGCAATTTTCAATCACTCTCACTGCACAAATTTATACAGGTCCAAACTAGTCCAATTAACCCCGGACTAGTCTGATATCTCTCTGTTCAAAATCGGACAAGTTCTCCCAGTGCGGACTTGTCTGCAAAGTCCAGGTTTACACAGACCAGAGTAGTCCAATATCACCACGGACTACTCTGATATCTTTGTGACTAAGATCGTACTAGTCCTCCCAAGTGCAGACTAGTCCTCATCACTTCACAGTTTGCATGAAGTCGGACAAGTCCGATGTCACCACGGACTAGTCCGATATCTTTCTGACCTAAATCGAACAAGTCTGATATCCACACGGATTAGTCCGAAAACCTTCTGACTAAAATCGGACAAGTTCTCCAAGTGCGAACTTGTCCTCAAATCACCAAGGGTTTCACCAAACCAGGCTAGTCTGATAATGGTCGGACTAGTCCGAACATTTCCATAGACAAAATTGGACTAGTCTGCCCCTAGTTGGACAAGTCCGATAATTCAGAACACTTAGGGTTTCCCACACGCCGCACACCGGACTAGTCCGGAGTCCACCTAAGACTTGTCCGGACTTTGAAAACCCTAATGGTAACCATTGGAAACCCTAGTATAAATAGAGGTGCACAACCCATAATCATGAACACTCAACTTCCTACGCCGTCACACCTTCCAAGAGCCTAGAAAACACATATCTCCACACAATTCAACGCAAGAAAGATCATATCCTTGAGGATTAAGTTTATATCAAATGAGAGACACGATTCTTCACGTCTTGAGCTCTTGAGTTTGATTCTCTCACACACTCTCATTGTTTATTGCAGATCTTTGAGTGTGTTTGGTTGAGTTTTGATTTGTAAATCTTGGGGAGCCCTCAACTTGTGAGAAGGCCCCTTGAACATGGTTATCTTACCCCTTGTGATAGTGGAAGAGAATTGGCCTTTGTGGCGATTCGACGAGGGTGGGTTTGGTGAAGACTCGGTCCTTTCGTGGGCTCCTCCACGTGGATGTAGGTTGCCTTTGTGGGAACTAAACCATGGGATAAAAATCGTGTGTATTCACTTTGTGCTTATTGTTCATTGTATCTAGGGTTTAATTGATCTTAGTCAAATTACGTTAAAACTTGAAACTAAGGTTACCTTGTGGTATCCTCGGTTTAGTTGAAGCAACATACTCTAGTTACATATTAATTTCTGTTGCGTAGAGTACATCGATGGAGATCATCGATCAAACTTAATCGATCTAGTCTGCACACATTGGACTAGTCCGCACACAACCAGACTAGTCCGATTTATCGGTATTTGATCAAGTTGTTGAGTGTTGCAGGTTCGGACGAAAAATTCAAAAAGGCCTATTCACCCCCCCCCCCCCTCTAGGCCACATTCACTGGACAAGTCCGATAATTCAGGACACTTAGGGTTTCCCACACACCGCATAATGGACTAGTCCGGAGTCCACCACGGACTAGTCTGAACTTTGAAAACCCTAACGGTAACCTTCGGAAACCCTAGTATAAATAGAGGTGCATGGCCCCTAATCAAAATCTCTTGACCCCCTGGGCCGTGACACCTTCCAAGAGCCTAGAAAACACGTCTCTCGACACAATCCAACGAAAGAAAGATCAAATCATTAAGGATTAACCATTGATCAAAGGAGAGACACATTCTTCACGTCTTGAGCTCTTGGATTTGATTCTCTTACACACTCTCGTTGTTTCATCGCATACTTTTCAAGTGTGTTTTGTGGTGTTTCGATTTGTAAATCTTATGGAGCCCTGAGCTTTTGAGAAGGCCCCTTGAACACGATGATTTACCCCTTTGTGATTAGTGGAAGAGAATTGGCCTCCGTGGTGATTCGACGAGGGTAGGGTTGGTGAAGACCTGATCCTTTGTGGGATCCTCAACATGGATGTAGATTTCCTCTGTGGAATCCAACCACGGGATAATATCATTATGTCTTGATTTTGTTCTTTCTATTCATTGTAATCTAGGGTTTGGTCAATCTTGTTAAACTTACATTGAAACTTTGAAATAAAAGTTAACTTGTGCCACATCTTGTTTCATTGAAGCAATACACTCTATTTGTAACTCAATTTCCGCTGCATAGAGTACCTTGATCGAAATCATTGATCAAACTTGATCAATCTAGTTCGCATACACCGGACTAGTCCGCACTGTACCGGACTAGTTCGATTTCTCTGTATTTGATCAAGTTGCTAAGTGTTGCAGGTTCTGACAAATATTCATAAAGCCTATTCACACCCCTCTAGGCTACATTCAGCGCTCGGCAGCCACGGGGATCTATGAGTAGGGCTTGGCAGTAATAGAAATTGGCAGCGTGACGGCGGGTCTATTAGAATCTTCCGTGTTAGGTTAGCGAGGTGCTCGAGGAGCCTTATATAGGTGTTATTTTACCATACAATCATTTTGAGAAGAACCTCCTCTGCAAATGCATTTCATTAGGCTGTGATAATTGTTTTCTCAAGCGGTTCTACTAAAATATATGCCTGTCATAAATATTTTAATAATCACACTTAATACATTTTTTAAGGATTGTAATGTTATATATATAGACACACACACATATAAAATTTCTATAAAAAAATTATTCTCTTTAAGTAATTCGATATGATCAAACTCAATATATGAATTTCATTAGGGTTTGTTGTGTTAAAATTTGCTGGATATGTATTGTTAGGAATCAAAGTTAAGAAAAAATTACTGTCTCCGTAAACAACATCTATTTAATAATGTGTAAATATTAATAACCACAACTTAATAAGATGATCTTTCCAAGATGAAGAATGTGGAGATACTAGCCACAACATAATAAGATGATCTTACCATGAGGAAATCTTATTTTCACAATTTCTCATGACTTGCCGATGAGCAGGGCAAAAATCGTAGTAAGATGGGCTGTTTAGAATATGTTCCTCCTAGTATATTGTTTTATCATGGATTAACACAAATATCTTCGCAAGCCATTCTTCCAAAACATCAGCCTGTGATAAATATTTTAAAAATCAAACTTAATATTTTTTTATACTTTTAAAGCATTATAATGGCATATATACATACATACATACATACATACATACATACATACATACATACATACATACATACATACATACATACATACATACATACATACATACATACATACATACATACATACATACATACATATATATATATATATATATATATATATATATATATATATATATCAAATTTCTGTAAAATTGTTCTCCTCTTCCCATATGTTTACTATAGTAAGTAAACTGACATGATCAAACTCAATAAATGAATTTTATTACGGTTTGTTGTGTTAAAATTTGTTGACCCCCAATCTTATATGTATTATTATAACTCAAAGTTAGGAAAAATGTATTGTCTCCCTAAACGGCATCTATTCGAGAATGTGTAGATACTAACCACAACTTAATAGGATGATCTTACCAATATGAAGAATGTGGAGGTACTAGCCACAACATAATAACATAATCTTACCAAGGGTAAATCTTTCACGATTTTTCATAACTTATTGATGAGCATGACCAAAATCTTAGTAAGATGTGGCTGTTTAGATTAGGTTCCTTCTAGTATATATCTTCACAGTCGGTTCTACAAAATATCCGCTGGTGTAAAGTTGTTTAAGGAAAAAAGATTCAGTTACATTTTATGGAGATTATCAAATCTATTGCCCTGGGTAAAAGACCCGATAATTCTCGATAAACATTATCACGTCTCGAGAAGAGTTGTGCGCCCCGACTTATAAGTCAGGAAAAACGCTCTCAACTTTCCGAAGTGGGACAAAACTTTCGATGCTGCAGGCAAATTTTCACAAGCGGTCCTTTGTTTAAGAGCCTCCTATGAAAAGTATGTGAAGCGGGATGTGCAGTTGCCTCCACTAACATATGGGATGTGCTGTTAAGGATGTGACATACAGCTAAGGATGTACAGTTATTACCACTGACATATGGGATGCGTCCGTTCATTCTCTATCTTGTGTCTGTTGCCATCACTACGCGGACGAGGGTCTTCAGACGTAATGCAGTAGCAGATGTTATCACTGACATGTTGGACTCGTAAGTGACTAGGCGAACTGCGAAGAGTCACTGCGGGGGCACACCGCGAAGAGGCTTAACTGTCATATAAAGGCACACCATACGGAGAAGATTTAAGCATGATTTCCTCTTGCTTCTCAACACTATCGTAGTCTCCACACCACCGTCCTCTTTGCCCTTTTCTTTCCTCTTCGTCTCGATGGAGCCAGCGTTGAAGTGGTCGCGACCATCCTCTTCAGTCGTCGTACCATCGTCCCCGCCTCCATCCATGGCACCCGAACCTCCGCTACCTTCTTGGGCAGAAGAGAAACATCACCTCCTTGCCAGAATTGAAGAACTGTAGATGTTGCTGGCTGACAAGAAGCCACAGGAGGATGACCATCTTAGACTGATGCGTGCAGAGATGGTGCGGGATGTATTTAACCATAAATCTATCTCCATGCACCTTATGGGTCTTGGTAACCTTCCACAAACTACTGGCATGGACACCATAGGCCACTATTCGTTCGGGTCAGGGGAGGTGGCTGGTCGTCTTGACGCGTTGCGTGAGACGATGGCTGAGGAACATGGTTTCGTAGACAACTGATAATTATCTTCACAAGCGGTTTCATATATAAGACCTGCCTGTGAAAAATATATTAAAAAATATCTATATAGACACACATACAATTGGTTTTAATATCCGACAGTGAAAATGTTGAACAGAGCAAAAGATCAGATACTGTTTTCCGAAGTAGTATGTTTGGCATCCCGAAGATTATTTCCATAACCAAGGGGTCCCCAAACATAATACATTACGACTGGGTTGTCCAACCATTATCCACCATAAATAATATCTGATCTCGATGACAAATGCGCGCCTCGCCTTATAAGTCGGGTACTGCGTCCTCAACTTCCGTGGCGGAACAAAACTTCCCATGTTGGCCGACTCGTGGGCTGAAATATCGCGCGGCCCAAGAATTTCCACAGGCAGTCTGTAATTTAGAACCGCCTTTGAAGATGATTATGTGATATTGTTTAATATATATATATATATGTGTGTTCATATATATATATATATATATATATATATATATATATATATACATACTCATATATATTTATAGTCACATAAATATGTATATATTCACATATGTTCAGCTTATAATAATGCAAGAAAAAGTTTATAAAAACATAACCCATAAAAAGAGAAATATAATTAAAAATTTGTCAAATTCAATATTACACTACTTCATTAAAATATTACAAATATATACAATACCGGTCAAATTAATTAATAGCAAATAAAAAATTCTTTCATGCATGGCAACTGTAATTTATTTCATACAATTTTTCCTGTGTTTACATCTTCTCGCATGTAGAGTTTCAAATCCTTTTTTATTTTTCTTTCTATGCACTTGATGTTTTTTGGATATG
The DNA here is from genome assembly GCA_036927565.1 of Tuctoria greenei. Classification (NCBI taxonomy): domain Eukaryota; kingdom Viridiplantae; phylum Streptophyta; class Magnoliopsida; order Poales; family Poaceae; genus Tuctoria; species Tuctoria greenei. The sequence goes on along the minus strand of JAYESD010000011.1, from coordinate 103,957,177 downwards.
TGAACAGAGACAACTCTTCATTATCTCTCACATCTCAACCCCAATAATATTTTTGTTTCCAGAATCAACTACGTGCATCTTTTGAGTTCATGGATCTTGTACATAATAAACTTGTGCAACGCGATCGACGAGAACTCATGGGTCATCTTTATAGCTCACTTTCTTTAAGTCTACCAGTGTGAGTCTGTAGTTGTCCACTTTCGCATCATCAGGGTGTTTGACCAATTGACACTTAAACATGGGTATTTGCATGATTTTGCCATAATCGAGTTCCCATATTTTGTCTATGAACCCGAAGTTTGTCATCTTATGCCCTTGTGGATCATAAGCCTCTATACGAATGCAACTATTTTGTGCAACACTCTTAATGTCTTTTGCTTTAGTGTAAAATGTGTTCCCATTGATGTCATATGATTGCCGTGATGTCACCTTTCCGGACGGGCCAGAAGCTAACTTCTTCACTATTTCCTCATCTATAGAGTTTCCGTATGGTAAATTTGTGTCCATTAAACATTCAGTGAAAGGACTTATGTGCTCTTTCACAATCTAGTCCTCTCCGCGCCTTGCTTTTCTCTGTGAAGCTCCATTTAGTGTTTCTTGATGAATGGGTCAACTATAGAGAGTTGTTGTGGTACACCAAAATGTGCACAATGTACTGATTTGTAATCCTCAACCATGGAAGTTTTCTTACCCACTTTGCCTCTCCAAAGTAGTCTACCCTCATGTACTGGTACAGGCACACCTATCTGTTTTCCATCTCTAATGTAATCAGCGCAACACTCAATCATTTCTTCAGTAGTGTAGCCTTCCACAATTGAACCATTTGGGTGAGCGCAATTCCGCACATAACCCTTTAATACTGCTAAATTTCACTCCAATCGAAACATATGATGTAAATATTGGCCCGAATGCTTTTATTTGATCCACGAGATGTATGATTAAGTGTAGTTGCATATCAAAAAAAGGATGGTGGAAAACACATCTCAAGCTTGCACATAGTCATGATGATGTACGTTTTCAAATAGCATAAGTCTTCACAGGCTATCACCTTTTGCGATGCTGCATTGATGAAGTAAAACAAGCGTGTGATGACAAATTTTATATGCTCTGGTTTGATAACCCTTATTGCAATTACGAGGAACAATATCATCATCATATGACAGTCGTGAGAATTATAGCTGAAAAAAGAGAAGTCTTTCATCGAGACTAGTTTGCTGATATTGGGTGAGAAACATGTGGGCACTCTGATCCCACGCAAGCATTCACAAATTGCATTTTTCTTCTATAATGTCAAGTTCTAGCTAGCTCAGGGAAGGTAATGCTTCACCTTGACCTTTTCTACCGGGTGAAGCTCTGGTATGATGTCAAGATTTTCTGGGGTCCATACATGATTTTAATCTGTCCTTTGTCTTCCTCCGCATAACCAGCATTGTTCCAATAATGTTGTCAAATACATTCTTTGTAACATGCGTCAAATCAATACTATGGAAAATTTCTAGGTATTTCTAATATGGAAGATATTTGAAAAAAAATTGATTGTTTCTTGAAAACTGTGTCAGTTGTTGTTGACGGCTACTAACATCGTAGATCATCTCTAGTAAGAGATGGAGTCCGCAAGCATGCGGAAACTGTCATGTAGCATTTCACCCAAGAGTATTCCCAAGGGTATCATATTTACCCAAAGGAAGGCATTGGGGTAAAGTAAACACTACTCTTGTGATCAAGCTATGGGATACTAATCAATTATCAAGACAAGGGTAAGTTGATAATATATGGGTAGTGTGACACACACCTAAGCAATCTATTGTAAATGTAAATGGGTCCTAATGGAGTGTATACTAGGAGTTGAAGAGCTACTCCTACAATGCTTCTAATATACATATACATAGCCTAGGTTACATACTAATGAGCATGTCAATGGTGAATACTTATGCTAAGTTGTTCAACACATCGGGCATGGGTTTACCCCTAGCAATACTAGGATGACTCCCGCCAAGAGCCTGTGGCATAGCTGAACATGGAGGATTACAAAGGACAGATAGGCTTGTCACCACCTACTGCCTACCTCTTCAATCAGTGGGTCTACGAGACACCCAACGCTACTTAACTACTATCGGTGGTTTGGAACCGGCAGATCTCCCGACACTACTAAAGTGTTGGAGGAGTTTGCTGTTCGGTGTGGGCGCGCGGAGATTCAAGAAGGTGAATGGTAAATGACGCAGGAGACACGGAAGTTTACGTGGTTCGGTCCGCCTGAGCGTAATACCCTACTCCACGGGTGTGTTGGTGTTGTATTAGCTCTATGAGCTTGTACTGAGCGTCTATGGAACGTGTCAGTAGATGTCCCTAAACGTGTCGTCGGCCTGTCCTTTTATAGTACAAGGGCAGGCCGTTACAAGTTAGCCTGGCCCGACATGTGGCCCCGGCGGTTACTAGTATTGACACTTATTCAACCCATTTAATTGTCCTTAACGATCGGGTAATGGGCTTTGATAGCACCGTTACTGGTAATTAAGGTCATTCGATCATGTGTCATTAATATGGTATTAATGACACTTAATCGAGTCTTGAAGTCCTTGATTCCCCTGTGAAGATTCGGAGCCGTTATGGAGTCTTCCGGAGGTCAGAGGCTGAAGCTCCGACGGTTGGACAAGTGGCAGCTCCGGAGCATACTGTGGGAAACATGTAGTTCCGGGGCTACCTGACACGTGTCAGGTCCGGAGCTTCTCTCGGTCTGGGGTTAAGTCCGGAGGTTCCATTTCGGTACATGGCCCGGAGCTTTACCCTTGTGGGCGGTAGCTCCGGTTTTATAGTACACGTGGTGATCCTGGGATTAACCATGCTGGAGAAGTGGGTCCGGTTATATCTGACATGTGGGCCTCCGAAGGTCTTAAAATCAAGTAGATGATTTTCCTTTGAGATCTTTATAACCTCAAGGGGTGTACGGTTTCCAGGGTACCGACAGTGGCCCCCTGGACCTACCTCCGGGGAAGATGAGTCTTCAAAGATCATTAGAGGTGCCGTTGGCGAGGATTTGGAGTTAAATCCCCGCCACGTGGCGCATTCCGCGTGCGGCAGATGAGATCTTTGGTGTGCGGATCTCGCGCAATTGAAGGCCGCCGGTTCCCGATACGAAAATCATATCGGTTCCGCGCGCCTTGTCAGGCCGCCGCCTTCGGGTTTCCCGCCTCATGGTGACAACCGTTTGCCTGGGTAAGAACCTCGACTTGATCATCGGGGTGGCCCCGGGCCCCCTTATCATCGGCTGGGTGGAATTTTTGAATGGTATCTTCGACTTCCTTGCGGTTTCCATCCAAGCGTTGCGAGGGCTTACTTAAGAAGGAAAGCGCGCACCGTCGGGAGTTCTTTACGCCTCTCATCTGTTCTTGCGCTCAAACTCCCATCTTGTGCTTCACTTTTCCTCTCTTGCCTTGTTGTGCCGCGATGGAGTTGGGTCTCTGCGAAAGCCGTTTGAAGACCGACGGCGATCTGAAGAAGTTTCGGGCCCTCATGGGATGGTTCTCGGACTTCTTCAACCGCTCGGTCCACGCCAGTGGAGAGCTCCCGTTTGAGAAGGAGCACGACGGCGAAATGGTGTACTTCTTCTCGTACGCCATGGTGGGGTTGATCCCACCTTTTTCTTCCTTTTTCTTGATGCTGCTAGACTTCTATGGTCTGCAGTTGTATCATCTCGGCCCCCACTCCATTCTCCTTGTGTCCATTTTCGTCCACTTCTGTGAGATGTGGGTGGGTATCCCCCTGCATTGAACTCTTCCGGACCTTCTTCACCGTCCATACCACCGGCAGGAGCAATGAGTACCTTGGCTTCTACTACTTCGTGAAGCGCAAGAAGTGCCCATTCAAGTACCTTCGGTCATTTCCCTCTGGGAAGTGGGATGACTGGAAGAAGGACTGGATAGTCGTCCGGGTGGAAGAGCACTAGAGGCTAGAGCTGCCCGAAGGCCTTCCCAGCATCGACAATCTGGAGTGAAGCCCCAGTGCTGGTGGAAGCCTTCAACCCTGCTTTGACCAGGATCCGCCAATGCGTGGAGGGAGGTTTGACTCCTCAGGTGGTGTTTTGCAACTTCTTGGTCAACAGGTGGGCGCCGCTGAAGAGGAGAGAGAAACTCGCATGGGCCCTCAACAGCATGATGGACGACGACAGGGTCGAGACCGGGCTGAAGTCCAACATAGTGGGGAAAACCTTGGAGTTCCACCTCAAGAAGTTCCAGCACGGCATCGACGTCGATGGTGACGACTTGACTCCGCCATCAGCTTTTCTTCCTCTGAACGTGGAAGTGGAGTTCAGCAGGGAGCTCCAGCGGAAGATGCCCGTGCTTGACGACCTTGGTGTCGTCGAGAGAAGATCAACCACCGGGGCAGTGATCTCCGGAATGCCCAAGGATGGCTCCGACCCTGCTCCGAAGCCGAGGGAAGAGGTCGTCGGCAAGGGCAAGGAGCTGGCGGATGAACCTGTGAGCCGGAAGAGGAAGTTGCAGTACGCCGACGGAAGGTCCGTCAGGCCCGCTACTTCTACGTCGGCTCCTTCTCCCCAGAGGGGAAGGTCCTCTACAACTGCGGCAACTGTTCCCGTAGTGGGGTCCTCCCGGGGCGCGACTATTCCCGCAGTGGGGTCCTCCCGGAGCGCGACTGTTCCCGCAGTGGGGTCCTCCCGGGGTGTTAGCTCCAGGCAAGCGACTCCAGCACCTGGGCTGGTGGAGGCCTCCAGGTCCGGAGGTTCGTCCTGATCGAGGGGGGCCTCGACTCGGGAAACACCTGTGGCCGCGACGAGTTCCGGGGGGCCTTCCGAAGCTTCCACGCCGGCTATGACTAGCCCAGAACGCCCGGGAAAAAGGTTCCGCGCAAGCTGGTGCGGAAGCCTCCCAAGGTAATTTTTAGTCTTTAACTTGGATAGTTGTTTTAATTGTAGTAACTATTTTTTAAGTTTCTTCATTCATGATCTGCAGCGTCCCCAAGAAGGGGAGTGAAGCTCCACCCTCAGCCACAGCGGCTGAAGCTGTGTGGGTGGAAACTTCTGCTCCTGTCCCGGTGCCGCCCCAAGTGGTGGATGAAGCTGCGACAGCTCTGGCGCCGGCTATCGTGGTCATGGACCTCGACTCTTCACCAGAGGCTCCCGTGGTAGCGCCGGACCGCGGGAGTGAAGATGCGCCAGCGGCACCTGTCCCGGAGGTTGAAGCTCCGGGTCCTGATGCTGAGATGATGGAAGCTCCGGCCGTTGAGCCGGAAGAAGCTGTGATTCCGGCCCTAGAGCCGGAAAGTGTCGAAGCCCCGGCGGTCGAGCCGGAGGTGGTTGAAGTCCCGGCGTGCGTTCCGGATGTTGAGGAAGTCACGGCGGTTGGGCCGGCTACCTCAGAAGCACCGGTCGCAGAGCCGATAGTTGTTGGAGCTCCGGCTGCAGGGCCGATTGGAGATGAAGATCTTCCGGCTCCCGAGCTGGTTGATATAGAAGCGCCGGAGCTCGAGCCCCCATCGGAGGAGGTGCCAAGGCCGGAGCCAGAAGCGGCCCCTGCTCCGGAAGTGACGACGTCGGAGGTACTCACGGCTGAGCCGGAGTGCCTCGGAGAAGTCGCTGGCCCCCTGTCTGAGGGGGTGAATGAAGACCTGGCGGCGGGGCCCTCCTCGATGGCGACTGAGGCCATCTCGGAGGACAGCCCTAGTGCCATGGAGACACTGGAACCAGGGGAGGAGACCCCAGCAGGTCCGGAACCTATCCCGTTGTCACTGTCCATTGACAACGCATGTTCCAGTCTGCGTCAAGTCCAATTGGCCTTCTTCCACGATAGCAAGGCTCTTGAAGAGGAGCGCCAAACCCTTAGGAGGTGGCGTAACGGGCTCTACTTCGAGACCAAGCTGGCGCAGTCAAGGCTAGCGGATGACAAAGAGTGGATCAAACGGGAGAAAGTCTGCCTGGAGTATTGGGGTAAATTATTGGATGACAGGGAGAGTATGACTCGCACCCTCGACGCTCAATCCCAAGAGATCTATAATTAGGCCAAAGCAGCCAATAGTGCGGCCGATGAACACCACGAAAGGCTTGAGGCCATTAACACTACACTCATCAAGCGCCGAGAGGCACTTGAGGAGAGGGAGAAACGGCTCGAAGATGAAGAGCAGAAACTCCTAGAGCTGCGGGATGACGTCCTGAGGAGGGAGGAGGAACTCTCCGAGAAGGTGGCTCTGGCTGACAAGGGCCTTGAGGAGCGCACCAAGAAATTGGAAGAGCGCTGCGCAGAGGAGGAGAAGAAGGCCTGGGTGCGAGGACAGGAGCTCCATGAACGGGAGTGTGCCCTCGTTGCTAGGGAAAAGAAAGTAAGGGGCAGGGAGAAGGACTTGTTCGACCGCCGGAACAAGATCCACCTCCGGGAGGAGGAGCTCGGAAAACTCGAGAAGCGGGTTGCTGAGAAGATTCAGCAAAACGCCAAGGAAGTTGAGCGCCTCGCCCATGAGAATTCCGAACTGGTGGCGTCCAGAAGATCCTTGGAGGAATTGAAAAGCTTGAGGAGTGCGGACTCCCTACAAATTTGGGAGTTCCTGGGCAAGGCCAACGACGCGCTGACACCAATGGGCTTCAGTCCCGTGCGCCCGGATGACCCGGAGCCGGAGCCGGACCTAGCGCTGCAGGCATTGAGCTCGGCAGGTAGCAAGCTCTCCAAGGTGGGCGATGTCATCGCGGACCAATTGGAGGTTGAGGAGCAATCCCTGGCTTAGGACGCCGCAGAGTACGTCCTGACGTGCTACACCAGCCAGAACTCCCAATTTCCTCTGGACCCGGTGCTTGAAGGTCCCGTCGAAAGAGAAGGGGAAGCTGCCCGAGCCAACGTGTCAGAGGTTGCCCAGAAAGTCGCTCAATTCTTCCATAGGGTCTAGGACCATTTCCGTAGCTCTCACTTGTATTTCCTCTTTTTCTTCCTCAATTTTGTAATCTCTTGTCTCCAGATGAATGAAATCCCCAAATTTATGTGAAATTTTGTGAATTTCACTTTTTGTCTTCAACACTTTTGTCTTCACTTGCCCCCCTGGTAGATGTACACAATTTGGTTGTGAACATGTACCAAGAGGATATTACGTTTTGTTGAAGACTCATTTGCTCTGAACTTGTAGAATTCAGGTCTGAAGTCTTCGATAGTGAAGGCCCCCTGAGGTCAAGCTGACTACTGCCGGAGCTTAGTAGCTCCGGTAATAGTCTCTATCAACGCATAGAGCATCGACAGTTAGTCCTCCGGGGTGTCGGAGCTTAGTAGCTCCGGCACTGACCTTTGCCAACACGTAACTTTTCGACAGCAGACTTCACTTGTGGGGTCTTCTCACCATCTTTTACGTCGACGGCTGGCCCCCCTAGCTTTACCGGGGCTTGGTTGCTCCGGTGATGCTTGTTAACGTCGATTTCAAGCCATCTAGATGGGTCGGAGCTTTGTTAGCTCCGACTTTTCTCCATCAACGTGTATTTTATTTTTCCTGCACACTGAAGTCAAGAAAAATAGTAAAATTCGTTTCTTGCCTATAACTTCGTCGCGACTTACGATTCTCGAGAAAGTTTTAGGTCAAACGCGATTCTAAACACAATCGAATGTGTTGCCTTTTCTTTCGGATTCAATTGTACTTGGACTCGCCTTACTTCGGCCTGTCGGGGTGTAGGTAGAGTGGCGTAGTTAGGGTGCTTGACCAGGCTAAGTCGATAGCACACTCCAGCCCTAGATTGGCTTGGCGGCTTTCAGGCGAGTTGGCCATGAACGATATTTGAATCCAAAAGAATTGACAATACAACTCGTATCGGATATAAACCGGTCGAACTAAAATTTCTTAAGAATTGCACGCCTTTGTTATAGACAAGAAAGAGAAAAATAAAATGTTGAGCCTGTACAAAATAAATGCACGTGGAGTCTGTTTCACATGAAGATGTCTTTCATTATAGGTCCGGGGTACAGGGGAAACAAGTACACTCTTAGGGTACTGAACCAGGCTAAGCGTGTTTCATTACTCGTTTGACCCATGGTAGCTAGCCACACTTTTAGTCCTGAGACTGTGACAAGTGTAGCATGAACTTTGCGGACCTTTTGGTCTGGCTGCTCTCCCGGAGCAACTACCCGAATCTGTACAATGACTCTATAACATACATCTCAAGTTACTTAAGACTCACCTCCGTGGTATTAAGTGTAGAACTTACGGAGGTGCTCAATGTTCCAAGGATTTGGGAGAGGTGTCCCATCCTCGGTAGCCAAGCGAACGCTTCCGGGACGGGATACTTTAATCACTCGGAAGGGTCCCTCCCAGTTGGGGGAGAGTTTGTTTAACCCTTCTCTGGATTGTATTCTCCGTAGCACCAAATCACCTTCCTCAAGCTGTCGGTTGTGTACATGCCACTGATGATAACGCCTTAGGGCTTGGCGATATCGGGCATTCCGAACAGCTGCTTGGCACCTTCCCTCCTCCAGGAGGTCTAGGTCTTCACGCCGGAGCTGGTCCTGCGTGGCTTCATCGAAGGTCCGGACCTGGGGTGAACCCAAGGTGATTTCTGGAGGAAGGATTGCTTCAGCTCCGTACACCAGAAAGAAGGGTGTCTCTCTGGTTGACCAGTTTGGAGATGTCCTGTTGGCCCATAAAGTGGGCGGAAGCTCTTCGATCCAGTTGGCTCCATGTTTTTTCAAGCGCTCATAGGTGCGCGTTTTGAGTCCTTTAAGGATTTCAGCATTTGCTCTCTCGGCTTGGCCATTGCTGGCTGGGTGAGCTACGGAGGCGTAGCAGACTTGTATGCCGAGGTCTTCGCAATATCCTTGGAATGCAGAGCTTGTGAATTGGGTCCCATTATCAGTGATGATTTTGTTTGGGACTCCATATCTTCATACAATGGACTGCAAAAAGTTGATAGCAGATTGCTTGTTGATTGTCACAACTGGAGTTGCTTCCAGGCACTTGGTGAACTTGTCAATGGCGACGTACAGGAACTTATAACCTCTGACGGCTCTTGGGAAAGGTCCCAAGATGTCCATCCCCCACACAGCGAAGGGCCATGTAGGAGGTATCATTTGTAGGGGCTGAGCTGGTGTGTGAATTTACTTTGCATGGAATTGACATGCTTCACAAGTCTTCACCAGCTCAGTTGCATCCTGGAGCGCTGTAGGCTAGTAGAAACCATGCCGAAAGGCTTTACCAACCAGCGTGCGGGAAGACGCGTGGTTCCCACACTCGCCTCCATGGATTTCTGCGAGGAGTTCACAGCCTTCTTCCATGGTGATGCACCGCATTAGGATGCCATTGGCACCACGCTGGTAGAGATCCCCTTCTACCAGCGTGTATCTTTTAGCCAATCTGACTACCCGGTCAGCGGATACATCATCGTCAGGAAGGATGTTGTCTTTCAAGTAGCTCCAGATCTCCGAGATCCATGCATCGGAACTAGCTTGAGCTTTTGAGTCTTGCGTGCTGGGTTGCTCGGAGCTCCCGGCAGCACCTACGACCCTTGATGGCTGCCATGGTAACAGGGCCATCGGGACCGTCAGCTTCGGGATGCTGATCTCGCCCCCTTCGCTCAATTCGGCAGGCTGAGCTGTTGGTTTTGACAACCTCTGGACAAAAATTCCGTCAGGAGCCAGAGCTCTGGTTGACGCTTTCGTCGAGAGTTCGTCAGCTTCAGCGTTATGGGCACGCTGAACATGTTGGAGATCTAGGACTTCGAAGTCCTTCTGAAGCCTCTGGACTTCAAGGAGGTAAGCAGCTAGCTGGAGATTATTGCAGGAACATTCACTCTTCACCTGCTTAATGATGAGCTGCAAATCTCCCTTGACTAGCAGTTGCTTCACACCATATGACAGTGCCACCTTTAGTCTGTAGATGAGCGCTTCGTACTCTGCCATGTTGTTGGTCGCCTTGAAGTCAAGGTGTACCATGTATTTCACCTTCTTCCCAGTCGGTGCAAGGAGAAGAATTCCAGCTCTGGCCCCCTGCTTCTGCATGGAGCCGTCGAAGTAGAGGGTCCAGTGAGGCTCGGTGAAGGCTGGAGCTTGATGCTCCGTCTTCTGCTCACTGGGGCCCCCAGGGTTTGATGGAGAGGGAGCCCATTTCGCCACAAAATCTGCCAATGCTTGACTCTTGACTGCTTGCCTCGAAATGAATTCAAGATCAAATTCAGCCAATTCCGCTGCCCACTTTGCAATATTCCCAGTTGAATGGGGATTATGCAAGATTGCTCAAAGTGGGTAAGAGGTCACCACTGAGACTTTATTAGCTTGGAAGTAATGGCGAAGCTTCCTGGAGGCAATAAGGACTGCATAGAGCAGCTTATGCACCTCTAGATATCGAGTCTTGGCATCATGTAGTACTTCACTAATGAAGTATACCGGGCGCTGAATGGTCCGGACCCTCCCGGAGGGATCCGGTGCTTCCTCTACACTGACCTGGATCCTCCCAGAGGAATCCGGATTTTCTTCGGGGACCTCCGGGTCCTGGCTGGTGGAACCCGGGGCTTCTCCAGAATCGACCTGGACCCTCCCAGAGGGGTCTGGGTCTCCTGAAGTGACTTCTTGTGGATTCGAATCTGGGAGATGGGACCCAGACTTGTTTTCAGGTACCTCCGGACCCTTCCGAAGGGGTCTGGATTCCTGAGTATGAGGTAGCTTTGGTCTCTCCGCAACTAGAACCATACTGACGACTTCGTCAATTGCTGAAATGTAAAGCAACAAAGGCTCACCAGGGTTCGCAGCTACCGGAATTGGTAGGATGGTGAGGAACTGTTTCAGCTCCTGGAATGCCTTCTCTGCTTCTTCAGTCCATACGAATGGTCCGGACTTCCTCAATAACTTGAAGAAGGGGAGTGCCCGTTCCGCCAGTCTTGAAATGAACCGGCTGAGGGCTGCTAGACATCCAGTTAACTTTTGGACATCTTTGATGCGGGTTGGTGGCCGCATGTCTTCAATGGCCTTAATCTTCACCGAATTAGCTTCTATGCCCTGGTGACTTACCAGGAAACCGAGAAGTTTTCCAGGGCTAACCTTGAAGACGCACTTGTCTAGGTTTATCTTTGTGCGGGTGGCCCGCAGCTTGTCGAAGACAGCCTGCAAGGTGTCAAGGAGTGACTCCTTGTTCCTGACCTTGACCACGATGTCATCGACGTACACTTCCACTATGTCTCTAATGAGTTCTTCAAAAGTTTTGTACATAGCTCGTACAAAAGTTGAAGCTGCATTCTTGAGACCAAAGGGCATGGATGTATAACAGTACAATCCATCTACTGTGATGAATGAGGTATGCTCTTCATCTTCCCTATACATCCTGATTTGATGATACCCAGAATATGGGTCTAGGAAACACAGTAATTCACACACGGAGGTGGAATCCACTATCTGATCCATTGTAGGTAGTGGGAATGGATCTTTTGGGCATGCCTTATTTAGTGTGGTGTAGTCGATGCACATCCGAAGCTTCCCGCTGGCCTTGGGCACAACGACTGGGTTTGCCAGCCATTTTGGATGGAAGACTTATCGGATGAATCCAGCTTCGAGTAACTTCTTCACTTCTTGTCGGATGAAGTTTTGTCGCTCTACGGATTGCTTCCGAGGCTTCTGATGCACAGGCCGGGCATCGGGGTTGATCTTCAGATTGTGCTCAATCACTTCCCTGGGGATCCCAGGCATTTGTGATGGTTGCCAAGCAAACACGTCGACGTTAGCCCGGAGGAAAGTGATGAGTGCGAGTTCCTATTTGTCGGTCAATTCCCCCGATATACGGGTGGTCTGAGCGGCATCGAAACCAATTTGGACGACTTTGACGGGAATGTCGGTGTCGCCGCTTGGCTGCACACGAGGTGCAGAAGTCGAGCCTCGTTGAAGAATGCTCGGGGTTTTTGGAGCTTGCTCCTGCCTGGAGTCCTCCTCTTGCGCCGTGGTGAGTGCATGGAGTTCTTCCAGAGCAGTTACTCCGGCAGTACGATCTCCGCGGATTCGGAGAACGCCTACTAGCGTTGGCATCTTCAACACCAGATAACCATAATGAGCAGCTGCCATGAATTTGTACAGGGTAGGCCTACCCAAGATGGCATTGAAGGGTAAGTTGATCTGAGCAACGTCGAAGACCAACTTCTCGGTGCGGTACTTCTCCCGTGTCCCGAAGGTAACGGGGAGAGTAATAGCTCCGAGTGGGGTAATGGCCCCCGGACCTACTCCGGAGAAAGGTCGAGAGGGGTGGAGATCCGAAGGTCGGAGTTGAAGCTTAGTAAAAGCTTCGAAGCTGATGAGGTTAAGCCCGGAACCTCCGTCTACCATGACGTGGTGGAGCTGGATGTTGTTGATGGTAGGAGATACCATCAAGGGTAACTAACCTGCTCCAACCATGCTCCGAGGGCAGTCCGAAGCATCAAAAGAGATGGTTGTGTCCATCCACTTCCGATGAGGTTCCGGTCTGACTGTAGGAGCTACAGCGGCCATATCCCGACGCATAGTCTTGATGACGCGGTGGGAGGTGATGTCCCATGATCCACCAAAAATGGTGTTCATGGTCTTCCGACGTTCGTTGTCAGAGACGTCAGAATCATCGTCGACGGAGGTGTAAACGGCCTTTAGGACCTTTTTGGGATCCTAAAAACCTAACTCCTCTTCAGCCGGAGCTTCGTCGACTTTTTGTTTTCCTTCCCTTTGTCGGAAAGGAGATTCTTCCCGACGCTTGTTGTAGCACTCGGCAAGGTTTTGGACCTCCCGGCAGTCTTCCAAACTGTGGCTGCCCGTTTTGTGAATTGGGCACCACATCTTTGGCTTGCTACCATCTTCAGAAGACGGTCGAGGTCACTTTTCGGGGCGTGGCCCCCGGCCACCCGGAGCTGCAGCAGCTGCAACATTGGATGTACCGGCCAACGGCTTCTTCTTGCCGTTGGTCTTTTTCTTCTTTTTGCCGTTCCCGAAGGTAGCGGCTTCTTCTTTGGAGGATTTCTTGTGGCCCTCTGGTGTTGGTTTGGAGTGCATCTCACGGCCCTCCGTAGCTCTAGCACATTTGTCAGCCAAGCTGAAGAGTTCTGTGACGCTGGTGATCTCCTTGATCGCCAGTTTCTCCAACATCTTCTTGTCCCGTACACCTTGTCTGAATGCCACAATGACAGAGGCGCTAGAGATAGAAGGGATAGTGTTTCATACCTGAGAGAACCTCTGGATGAATGATCGCAGGGATTCTCCCCCTTTTTGCACAACTGCAAAAAGGTCCAGTTCAGTGTCTGGTCGGGTGTATGAACTCCAGAAGTTGGCGGTGAACTGCCGGCACAGCTCCTCCCAACTGTTGATAGAGTTGGGTGGAAGGCTCATAAACCAGGACCTGACGGTCCCAGTTAAGGCCACTGGAAAATAATTGGCCATCACGGCCTCGTTTCCTCCAGCTGCCAAGATTGCAGTGGAGTAGATCTGAAGAAATTCGGCGGGATTGACAGTCCCGTCGAATTTTTCCGGCAGATGAGACCAGAACTTCTGTGGCCACCTGACCATACGCAGATGCATGGCCAGAGTTGAACAGCCTCCTCCTACTTCTTCAGGAGCAGAAAGGTCCTGAGCTTCCCGTCTTTCACGAGCACGCTCAATATGGACTCGGCCGTCTTGTTGGCGGTATCGACGATCAAGCTCCACCCGGAGGTCATGAGTTGAGAGCCTGGATACCGTGTGAGTGTGTCGTGCTCCAGGGGGCAATGACGTCACTTGTTGCGATGCAGCACGTCTCCTGCTATTGGAAACGTGCGGACCAAGTCTACCAGACAAAGTCCGTCGCTGCGACGGGGCTCGTCCCGAAGGAGGAGGACCCTGGTTGCTGAGGCGTTCGGCTACTGCTACAACCAAATGTTCCACATCGGCTCTCCACTGTTCCAGTGCATCCCTGGATGCATCCGGAGGTGGTGGGCGTTGGAGAAGAGCACGCGCTGCATGGAGCGCGTGTTCCGGGTTGTCATGATTTGCCGACGCAGTGATTGACGCTGGCGCACCATCGCGTTGCCCAGCTTGATTTGCTGGTGGAGGCGGTGGTGGTGGAAGTGTGACTCCTACTGGTGCTGAGGCTCCTGCTAGTGGCTGCATATTGGAGGGATTGCCCCCAACAGCCTGGGCAGCGGGTTGACCGTTGGATGATCCAGCAGCTGAGTTCACCATTCTCAAAATCTCAGGCGCCCCCTACCTGGCGCGCCAACTGTCGGTGGTTTGGAACTGGCAGATCTCCCGGCACTACTAAAGTGTTGGAGGAGTTTGATGTACGGTGTGGGCGCGCGGAGATTCAAGAAGGTGAATGGTAAATGACGCAGGAGACACGGAAGTTTACGTGGTTCGGGCCGCCTGAGCGTAATACCCTACTCCACGGGTGTGTTGGTGTTGTATTAGCTGTATGAGCTTGTACTGAGCGTCTATGGAACGTGTCAGTAGATGTCCCTGAACGTGTCGTCGGTGTGTCCTTTTATAGTACAAGGGAAGGCCGTTACAAGTTAGCCTGGCCCGACATATGGCCCCGGCGGTTACTAGTACTGACACGTATTCAACACATTTAATTGTCCTTAACGTTCGGGTAATGGGCTTTGACAGCACCGTTACTGGTAATTAAGGTCATTCGATCGTGTGTCATTAATATGGTATTAATGACACTTAATCGAGTCTTGAAGTCCTTGATTCCCCTGTGAAGATTCGGAGCCGTTATGGAGTCTTCCAGAGGTCAGAGGCTGAAGCTCCGACGGTTGGACACGTGGCAGCTCCAGAGCATACTGTGGGAAACAGGTAGTTCCGGGGCTACCTGACACATGTCAGGTCCGGAGCTTCTTTCGGTCTGGGGTTAAGTCCGGAGGTGCCATTTCGATACATGGTCTGGAGCTTTCCCCTTGTGGGCGGTAGCTCCGGTTTTATAGTACACGTGGTGACCCTGGGATTAACCATGCTGGAGAAGCGGGTCCGGTTATATCTGACATGTGGGCCTCCGAAGGTCTTAAAATCAAGTAGATGATTTTCCTTTGAGATTTTTATAACCTCAAGGGGTGTACGGTTTCTAGGGTACCGACAACTACCCTAGCACCATGCTAGCATATTAAGTAAATATAGTAGGAGCAATGGCACAATCGATCCTAAGGCAATGAACTAAATCATAGTTGAACCAATGTTGAGACATAGCATAAGTTATTCATATCAACATGACCATATCATAACTAATTAGACTATAGTGGGAGTTTGTTGTGTTTATGATGATAGATCAATAGTTATATGGCATAATCATAAAGACTACTCCTACCACATACATGGAATCCACAATCAAACAAGAAATGCTTCATCCAAGTATATGAATAAAAGAAGACTAAAGATAGTATCTTTATTATGCATAAAGTCACAAATATAAGAAAAGATACATGATCCATACCTTTCCCAACTTGGACTTGGGACTAGGGGCTCCTCTCCCTATAACCTAACTTCACTAAGGACTAAGAAAACTAGTGTATACAATAAAATGATGCTCAAGTGGTGTGTGTTGAAGTGATGGGTGAGGGGTCCTATTTATAGGTGGAGAAGGGTCGGTTCTCGCCACCAAAAGCGCGCGAATCAATCACCACTGACTTCATCAAACCGGAAGGATCCAACACATGTAGTTTGATCGTGTTTGGCGCTAGGAAGGGTCGGTCGACTTGGTGGTTCAACCGACCTGGTCCTGGCTCCAAACAACCAGTTCTTCCTCTTCAGGTGACTGACAGGTGGGTCCCATTCCTTGATATGGGTGCTACACCATTGGATGGCCTCGGATACTTCTATTTGTTGGCCATTTGATCCATGTGGTGCCATGTGGCGAAGCTTGATTGGCTGCAATGGTATTTTATAGGATCTATCCCCTTGTTTCACTTTAATTCTGTATAAAACGTATGCATGCACCAGTTTCTCCAAGTACAACTGGAACTAGGTTAAATAGAAAGGTGATGTGTGCAAGAAATGATAATTCCTTCACATAATTTAGTTACATTGACGAGTGAAATTGGTATATAACAGCCGTCAACAAACTCCCCCAAGCTTATATTTTGCTTGTCCCGAGCAAAGTCAATACTTTAGGTTGATGATCAGGAGTTGCTACAATATTCTATTTTCCACAAGTACCATGTGCACAACAAAATACTCTACCTAGTATTGCAAAAATTGGCCTGGTACTTCACCCGGGCTTATACCATCTCCTATTCATGGGTGGTTGAAAGATAGAACATCAAATGGAGCACACATACCCTAGAAATCAAGTTCCACTCAAATTCCAGAGAGTTCAATTTAGATTTTAGGTATCTATATTTGATTCCCTTAGTCTCTCCTTTATGTGTAGTGGAAATATGTCCTCACCAAGGCATTTGCCTAATTTCACCCTACCTCTAAATAAGGCTTGTATGTGGAGCTTGGTAGGGAATATAGTAGGCATATTTGCAACACATAATATTTCTAAGTCAAAAAAGCAAGCCTTTGGAGAAATCAATTCAAAACTATTTGATTCAAGACTTGTGCATGTGTGATAGAATGGAGGTGGATGTGGATATTTGGGATGACTCCTTTTTGAGTGGACTCTCTTATTTTGCAGGGATGAAACATGGCTACATTTTTTTCTTTTTTTCTCATGCTTTTGAAGTAAGCATGCATTTTCTTTTTCTTTTTCTTGTAGCAAAGTCTTCTACTCCTTTTTATGCAAGAATTTTTTGAGAGAGTACTTAGCATGAAGGGTATGGAGTTTCTCTTTTTATTGTGAAATGGTGGTATGATGAGAATTGCTTACTTCTAGTGTAGAAGTATAGCATGTGCAAATGAAGTCTTGAATTCGAAAAGTAATAAATGAAATCTCACATAGGTCTATACTAGTTTGACAAAATTCAATTTAAAAACAAATAGCATATGCATAAGGTCTATCAATGTAATGTATCATATGGCTTTGGTAGGTATTTCTAATCAAATGAGGATAACTTAAATCTTTTTCTAATTTATCCAGAAATCTAAGTTTCACTTTCAAACTAGGAAAAGCAGCTCTATCACTATATCATATCTCACAACAACTTAGAATTGGATTATGCTTTTGCTACCCACAATTTATAAATCAAGGCAAAAGTAATGCTAGCCAATGAAAGCAATATTTTGAAGAGTATTAAGTTGTAAACTAGGGACTTAGGAAAATTAAAATTCAGCAACTATTCATCATTTCATCCATGTGAATTCCAAATCATTCTTACCGCACAACTTTTGTTTTATTTTGAAAGCAAATCTACTCTACTTATTTTTAAGTTATATATATATATATATATATATATATATATATATATATATATATATATGTGCAAGGTGGTGAATGGAAAATAAATATGCAAGCGTTGTGATACAAGTTACCTCGAGAGGGGGTCCTCCCCCAATCTTGTTCTTGGTCAAGGTCCGCGATAGGGATTGAAACCCTAACGACGGATGTAGGTCATGAGGTTGGCCTAACCTTGTTGCAACATGGCTTTGGCATTGGAGGGTTGAGTGTCGATGTTGGGTAGCCTTTCATGGGTTCCATGAGTGTGGTCGAGGAGGGTGTTGTCGATGTCGTTCATCCACACTTCAAGGATTCCATAGCTTGGATGTACCTTGTTATTCCTTGGTTAAGGTAGTGATAACCTTTAGCTAGAAAGGAATGACATGCACTCAACATGCATTTAGTGTGTTCCGTCATTCTTTGGCTAAGGTGTATCATACTTTCTTACCATAAAGGAATAACTTGTACCTGTCATGCATTGGTTGTGATCCGTCATTCAGTGGCTAAGGTAATGATAACCTATAACCACAAAAGGATGATGTGCACTTAACATGGGTTGAGTGTGATCTGTTGTTCATTATGGCCACGTAGGAACAACTTGAACCCAACATCATACATTGGATGTGATCTTGTCATTCCTTGGTTAAGGTATATCATACCTTTTTAGCCACAAAGGAATAACTTACACCCAATGATGGTGGCAATTTCCTTGAGCTTGAATGAGTACTTGGAATAGTTGAGAGCATAATGCTCTCACATATTTGTAGCAGCCCATTGGTTGCTCATAGAGGGTTCCCATGTCAAATTTTCGACCTCGTATAGTTATGGTTGACCTTCCAGCTTAATTCCCGATAGGTGGCAACCATCCTAATTTACTCCTAGGCCAAGAGATGTTGAAATGGAATCCTCTTAGTGTTCCAACAATAAGATCATTGAATGTTTGCATAGTAATATTACTCTTGCAAACTTCCTCTCTATGATAGAGAGGGATGGTTAGCTCCTGATCTTTTGTACAAATGAATTTTCGAGTTAGTTAACCGAATCTTCATTTGTACGTACAGGGAGGAATAAAATCAGAGATGCATTGTGTCTAATTTCAAGTGTATCCACTAACAATTTATGATTCATTTATAAGAGTGGGGCTTTATGGATAAATAAATTTTTGCATTCTCTAAAGCTCCTAATCATAGAAATGCAAGTGATATAAATACACTATATGGATCCATTCATATTGTTAAATTTCTAACTATCATAGTTTTTTTACAAGAGCAAATATTTATCATTTGGGCCATGGCAAACAAGATTCTCAATTTTATCCTCCTGAACATTTTTAATTTTTTGCCTAGGAATTTGAAATTTAGTGATCCATGCATGAATGAGTTTTAAATGAAATTATGGACATCACTATTCCTAGGTTGCTACATACCAATTCAACCATTAAGTCATTTCATAAGCATTACCTAGGCAGATGATGTCTATGTAAATTTTAGCAATGCTTATGAAATTCTAGATACTTGTTTAAATTTATTCCCAAGTAAGGTGACATTCCTTTTTGAGGAATCAAAAAGAGTAAAGTCAATACTTACTCTCGTGAGGATGCATAATAATTGAATTATGAGAAGGTGTAAACTTTACTTACCAAAGTAAGAAAAAATCATTTACTCCTAATGCAATTCAAACAATGGAAAATTTGAACTTGTACCTCAATTGAAAAGTAGTCTTGGTTGAAATTCATTGTCTGAGAAACTCACGACCATGGATTTCAGTGTAGCCTTCATGTTCAACGTCTTCTGCCAAGTTGAGGTTGGAGTTGAATGGGTTTCATCTTGTTTCTCCATTGGGCCACCATCTTGAGCATTCTTCCACCATGAACTCAAAATGAGATTGATAGAGGGATATGCGCTTGACGGGGCCTTCCAACCTCTTTGCAAATTTTGTCTTGGCTGCATTAGAATCAAGAACAAATAAAACAATTCGAAAACGGGTTACGTTAGCTCAAAACATGTTGTACCCTTTGTCAAATTGTTTTGCCCAACTTGAAACAACTTGCAAATGCAATGAATATTTAAGGGAAATATTTTTGGGTTTGAATTAGGAAGATGAATTCATGTGGTTAGCCCAAGGTTCATATCCAAATAAATTTATTTCCTAATTCAAAATTTTAGTTTTGCGATGGTTGGAAATTTTACATTCCAACATGCAAGTGTGGAAATTCAAACATGCTAAATGCAAATCAAGAGTTTATGGAGAATATGCAATTGGGAAATCAAATATGAGATAACTACCAATTAACCTATTGGCAAGACTCACGGAATTTTTGAAGTCCCATGAGTGGGACTTACCTCCGTCCATTTTAGTATGATGATTTGTTGTCCAATCCCGGAGTTGAAGATGTGGACCACTTCTCTTAATTGACATGCCAAGTCTCCTTTGGCATGTCAGTTGGACATGTGGACCACATGATGGCCCTAGCCTCTTCGTCATCTTGATGAAAACTTGTTGATGTAGTGACAGCTTCTCCCTCTTGAAGATATTCATTATGAGCATGGTGAGGTTTATCCTTCTTTAGGGGTGTCACTTCGACCTTCTTGATAATCTTTAGGGTCAACCTATACTTTGATCATGGATCAAAAGCTTCCTTAGGCATGATGACATGTGGACTCCACAATCAAACAAGAAACGCTTCATCCACAATGTCACTTTCCCTATGTTGCATGGGCTTGGTCGAAGGGTAGGAATCCTAACAAGTGGTTGTGGGATATCTTGTATCTTGAATGCTCTTTAAATTTCTTGTCCTTGGCCAAGAGCTTCATGTAAATGTTGTCTTATTTTCTTTCTTAGCCATGGACAAGATACTTCAAGGTAGGCTAGTTGAACTTAAATCCCATGAAATCCTCACAACCTCCTTGATTACAACGGTGATGTTGATTCACCCTTGAGCTCCTTATAGGTGATAGCCATTGGAGTTGTGTTTGAAAGGAAGAATCCTCATGGGTCTTAGGGAAATGATTCCCCAAGTGTCCCATGTTGGCATGGATTTTCAGAAATCATGTGAATATCCATAGTTTGGATCATCCAAACACTTCTCCATTGGCTTGATCTTCATGTTAATCAATGGGAGGTAGAGTTCCATAACTAGCATGTCCACCTTATTAAGTTGTGTGCATGCCAAGTTAAGGGAACTAGAGCATTCTTCAATCCACCCCTTAAGTAGAGACCATATTCTGATTCATGATGAATGAGAATAGGGCTCCTTCAGCTCCAACACGAATGTAGTCATGGATTGGTGGAGTCAACCCATGAGATGAGTGTTGGATGAAGAGCCAACTATCCACCCCATGGTGGAGGCAAATCAATAATAACTCTTGGAGCCTCCCCCAAGCTTGGGAATGGATGGCATGGGCTCCTACTAGAAGTTGATATCTTTCGTGAAAGGCAATTGTGTTGCCTAGCAGACATTTGTTGAGGTACGCCTTCAATCATCTAACAGTTAAGCACTAGCATCCTCGTTGGCCATCCCATAAAATGGATTAGCCAACACTACCCTGTTTTCACCACAAAAAGGAGAAAACAAACAAAGGTAATCTTGTCTAATAAATACTAGTACCTATAGCTTAATCACAAGTGATAGCTATCCTTCACTTCCTTTGCC
Source organism: Tuctoria greenei (assembly GCA_036927565.1). Lineage (NCBI taxonomy): Eukaryota > Viridiplantae > Streptophyta > Magnoliopsida > Poales > Poaceae > Tuctoria > Tuctoria greenei. Next base: position 103,936,269 of record JAYESD010000011.1, on the reverse strand, counting down.
TTCCCCGGCAACGGTGCTAGAAATGCTTATTGACGGCTACTAACGTCACAAATTATCTCTAGTAAGAGATGAGGTCCGCAAGCGCACGAAAACTGTCATGTAGCATTTCACCCAAGAGTATTCCCAATGGTATCGTATTTATCCCAAAGGAAGGCAATGGAGTAAAGTAAACACTACTCTTATGATCAAGCTATGGGATACTAATCAATTATCAAGACAGGGGTAAGTTGATAATATATGAGTAGTGTGACACACACCCAAGCAATCTATTGTAAAGGGTAAATGGGTCCTAATGAAGTGTAGACTAAGAGTTGAAGAGCTACTCCTACAATGCTTCTAATATACATATACATAGCCTAGGTTAGATACTAATGAGCATGTAAATGGTGAATACTTATGCTAAGTTATTCAACAAATCATGCACTGGTTTACCTCTAGCAATACTAGGATGACTCCCGCCAAAAACCTGCGGCATAGCCGAACGTGGAGTACAAAGGACAGATAGGGTTGTCACCACCTAGTGTCTACCTCTTCAATTTCTGGGTCTACGAGACATCCAACGCTACTTAACTACCCTAGAACCATGCTAGCATATTAAGTAAATACCTTAGGAGCCATGGCACAATCCATCCTAAGGCAATGAACTAAATCAGCTTGAACCAATGTTGAGACATAGCATAAGTTGTTCATATCAACATGAAGTTGGAGTTTGTAGTGTTTATGATGATAGATCAAGAGTGATATGGCATAATCATAAAGACTACTCCTACCACATACATGGAATCCACAATCAAACTAGAAATGCTTCATCCAAGTATATGAATAAAAGAAGTATAAAGATAATATATTTATTATGCATAAAGTCACAAATATAAGAAAAGATACATGAGTCATACCTTTCCCAACTTGGTCTTGGGACTAGAGGATCCTCTCCCTATAGCCTAACTCTACTAAGGACTAAGAGAACTAGTGTATACAATAGAATGATGCTCAAGTGGTGTGTGTTGAAGTAACGGGTGAGGAATCCTATTTATAGGTGGAGAAGGGTCGGTTCCCGCCAACAAAAGCACGCAAATCAGTCACCATAGACTTCTTCAAGCCGGAAGGAGCCAACACGTGTCGTTTGACCGTGTTTAGCGCCAGGAAGGGATCGACTGACCTGGTCCTTGCTCCAAATGGCCAGTTCTTACACCAGGTGACTAACAGGTGGGTCTCGTTCCATGATATGGGTGCTACACCGTTGGATAGTCTCAGATACTTATGTTTGTTGGCCATTTGATCCATGTGGTGCCATGTGGCGACGTTTGATTTGCTGTGATGGTATTTTATAGGATCCATCCTCTTGTTTCACTTCAATTCTATATAAAATGCTTGCATGCACAAATTTCTCTAACTACAAGTGGAAATTGGTTAAATAGAAAGGTGATGTGTACCAGAAATGACAATTCCTTCACATAATTGAGTTATATTGACAGGTGAAATTTATATATAACAGTCGTCAACAGTTGCACCATCCAAAGATGTAGTTTTCTTTCTCTTTGTTCCTTTATTTTATTGGCCCTTACTGAAAACAACTTGAATGTTGTTGACCATTTCGAACACGAGTTTTCCACTATAAGGTTTTTGTGCAGTACCTTTTCGGTTTTGTCATCAAATTGTTTGTTCATATTTTTGTACTTGTGTGTATCTGTTAAGAACCGCCAATGTCTCATGTACACCAACTTTCTGGATGAAGTGTTGTACGGAAAACCAGTTCCATCCACACACATTACACATCCTTTTTTCTTTTCATTTGTCCTGGTAATGTAAAAAGTCTGAGATAATCATGGACGGGAATGAATATCATTGCTCTTTGCATGAAATACTCCCGCTTGTACTCATACCATTACATACCCCTTCATTTCACAGCTTTGCCATATCTTCCGTTAGAGGTTCCAGGAACACATCAATTTTGAATCCAGCTTGTTTCGTACCTTGGATAAGAAGATAACAAAATGTACTTATTTTTGTGACACAACCAGGTTGGTAGGTTTTACATCGTTAAGATCACGGACCAGGTGTTGTATATGCTTTTTTTTACAAAACGGATTCATTCTGTCCGTACACAAAGTAAACCTTATATTTCTGATTTCCTTTGCAAACTTTGGATACTGACTATCAAATTTTTTCCATTGTGTTGCATCACCAAGGTGTCAAATTTGTTTGTCATTCTTCTTGCGCTGCTCGGAATGCTAACGCATAAGTTCAGCCTCCTTGGGGTTTGAGTACAAACTCTTCAAGCAATCAATTACTAGAAGGTACCACATCACCAAGGCAGATATCTTTCTCTTATTCTTACCGTCTGCATTGTCATAAATATCATCATCACCCTCAAGACCAATAGAACACTTCTTATTTTTCAAGGTTTTATTCATGTTGGTAACATTTTGGTAATTTTAGACCTTCTTGTATCTACTGACACCGCAGATCGGCCATCTTGTTGCAAGCTCATACTTTTTACAATAAAGAATAAAATGGATCGGACAAGCGCGTATTTTTGTAACACCTAGCGACATCGGACATAGAAGCTTCTTCGCTTTAGAAGTGCTTTTGGGTAGTTTATTAGGATTTGTATGAATTTCTGCTAGAAGATTCAAAAGACCGGTGAAACTACAATCAGACAATCCATGGGTGACCTTCAACTTTAGTAGTTCTAGGACTGCACGCAATATAGTAAACTCTTTAACACAACTCTTTTATTCACCATATAGGAGCTCCTATGATACAATGTGTAATATCTCCATTTTACTTAAGCATTTACTTATTCTCATATAAATCAACACATGTGGTTCCATGTCATGCAACATCTCCTCATAATCAACTCATCATCGTCTTCATCATTCTTATTGTCACGACCATGATCGATATCAGCTGTATCGCCATCAAAATATCTGACTCATCTCTCAACAACATTTTCCACTTCGCGTGTGCCTAACTCACCATGCTCTGTACATATTATGTAGTTTTTTTTATCTCTCTTCACCAAGTGTGATTGCATTACTGTAGTATCTATCTAATCAATCTTATTTCTGTAGTCAATACAAGGACATAATATCTCATCTATCTTTTGAATCTTCGCACGTCTCTTGGATGTTTCAACAATGCTTACAACATTTTGAATGTACCTACGATCAGGTCTTGGATATTGTACATCCACACTTGATCCATCTATACGTCACACTGTCAAAATATAAATGAGATATCATTTTATTCTCATTTATGTCGCACCGAAAAGATGAAGAAAATGAAAAAAGATTATAGGCTTACCATATGGAGAGAAAAATCTTTGAAACAAAGATCCCTACTTTATATCATTTCTAAATCCAAATCTTCAAAATCCTGAAAAGTGGGAGGCACTGTAGGGGTGGTGAGGGGTGAGGGCACGGCGGAGTCGGAGGGGGAGGTGGCAGAGGTGGTCGGAAGTGGCAGAGATGGTCGGAGGCGGCAGAGCGATGCTCGGCAGCCTGACGGCGTAGTTTCGACACCAGTGAGTTATTGCTTTGTGGGGCGCGGACACCAGTGAGTTATTGCTTTGTGGGGCGCGGCCAAGATTCATAATATGGTGACATCCACACAAGCGGCCTTTACCATAACCTCATGTAATATTGATCATCATCATAGGTGGTCCTTAACAAAGGAACAACTGTGAAAATATATGGACCTTCACAGGTTGGTTTAGCAAAAATCGCATGCGATAACCATTTTCACAGGTGGTTTACTCTTAAAAAACAATTGTGAAAATATATGAAAATACGTGCTGTTATTTCAAATTTTGAATCTAACAAAACTTGTTTGGGCATTTTTCTATTGCAAATTGCAAATTCAAACAATAGGGCCCATTGGACTGAAATCCTCCAATCGGATGAGAGCCACACGGGGACACAAAGTGAACCCACATGACCACACCAGATCAAAATGCCACAGGGAATCCCTAACTCGACAATAGGTCAATGACATGCACTTCCGCCCCCATTTCTCCTACCTATATCCAATGGCGGCGACCATGACGGCACCGGGCAGTAGATGACAGTGGTGCCCTCACCATAGGAAGATTCTGGTGGATATTTCCAACGATCTTTGCTGCTAGGGGGGGGGGGGGTGTGCTACACAATGGTGTAATCAAATCGGGCTGCTGATATTTTGCAAACCGACAAACACCGGTGTTGCGGCTCGAAACAACGCTGATGAGCTCGGTAGGGCTCGGGAGTGTATGGCTCAACTTTTAATTTGATCGTGAAGCTTCATGGGATGGAGGGAAATAATGAATTGAACTCCAATGGTAAAGAAAATTGCAGTAAATGGGATTTCTACGATAACCAAGATCACACACAGCAGTGGGGGCAAAAACCGTCGATCAAAGTCAATACTCGATATTTTTCTAATTTCTTTGATCGAGAAGCTTCGCAAAAAATCCTATATTCTATTGTCTAATTGGAATGAACGCTGATTAGATGCGCACAACTAGTTTGACAGATTACTAGCCACAGTTTGATGGACTGCCGATTTCTAATTTCTCGCTCAAATTCAAACAACAGTAATCACAATATATTCACATGCACATATATTCAAAGGCACACATATTCACAGACACATACATTCACAGACACGTATATTCCTAGTGGACTCATATATATACATGTATACATTGCAATTCATAGTTTACAAGTTTGACTAAAACTACATGCAAAGTAAGTCCTCTCGATCACATTGATTGTAAATTGTATCGTCGAGCTTGCTCCCTAATGCGTCTCTTATATTCATCTGGATCCTGAAATGCGGAGATTATTCAAATTAACAAAAGCATAGTTATGAATGATATTTAACAAATTTACTAAGCTTCATTAGTAGATTATAGCCTTCATTTTCAATATCGGGCGCATTTGGCTGATGAAGCAAACGCTAAACTTCAAGCAGTATCATTTTCATAGTAATAGATGGAGACCACCCCTAGCAAAATCTTAATTGCAGCAGCATATGAATTCCAAAGTGAGGCATCACAGGAACTTAAAATAAGTTTAACAATCTCACAATATCTGCATCAAGAATCCCAAGACAGTAAGCGCCGGTGGGGTGGACGTTCGGGTTGAGAAAACCCGATGGAAACGCGCATGTTGGAGGCATCCTAAGATAGTCCTCCTTGAAGTGGATTGTTAGAGAGTAGTATCCACCTTTCTAGTCAGTCTACAAAATAAATTCATTAACAAGAAAAAATGATCAATTAGTGGATTGTGTTTATTCTCAACTTACCCCTTCTATATTGGGGATGAATCATCACCAGTTCATGATGTCGAACGCAGGATTCACAAAGTAATCCTGCAACACCAAGATGTACATCTTATTATCAACTCGACATGTGCATGTGTATATCTATCAAGAATAAAATTGAAATGGCGATACAATACCTACATGAGGATGGTTATTGTGCCACCCCATATGCTCCTCTGTGAGACGGCGACACGCGAAGTCAGCCAAAACTTCACTAGACATGATTACTTTGTTTACCTAGCAGGAGGGGGCGAGGAGGGAGGAGGGAGGTGGCCGTGAGATATGAATAGTTTTAGCAGCCTAGAGGCGTCATTTGAAAATATCATGCAGTAATATTTTGCGGGGTGATATTACGGGAGTGGCACCATATATAGGCTTCATTCTGTGGGAACGTTAGAAATACCATGCGTCGTTCGAAATACCCAGGTGTCATTTGAAATACCAGGCGGCCCTTACCGTACAAGCCTGATATTTACATTGTAACAGGCAGTTTGTACCGCAAACTGCTTGTGATAATCGATATTCTATCACAGACGATTTTTACTTACATTACGTCCGTGGTATTGTCCATTATCACAGGCGTCATCTTGAAAAGACTGCCTGTGATAATTCATATTCTAACATAGGCGGTTCTTATTTATGAGACGCTTGTGGTATTGTCCATTATCACAGACGGTTTGCACAACAGACCGCCTGTGATAATCCATATTATGTCAAGAGTTCAGTAACTAACCGCCCTTGATATGTCATTACCACGAGCAGTTTTTAAAGCATTTCACAGCACTAACAATTTTTTTTTGCAGACCATCTGTAAAAAAAATTTGGCGCCTGTGAAAATGCTTTTTATAGTAGTAAGCTATACTTAAGAGGCATATTCTAAACTTTTACAGTCTAGAAATGAATATTAGAAAAACAGGTATACGGTCAGATGGACAGAACCTGGGAATCAGCCAACTGAGCTTTTCCATGCAGCCGCCACAGAGCGACTTAAAATCAATTCTAGTTCCTGACAGGAGCTGGATAACAGGGAAGAAATATCAAAGCATGATACTAAGGCTTTATTTCTATGGGAAACATAAAAGAATAGAGTGGGTTGTTCTGTTAAGGAAAAAGTCAATTTTACTGCCTTCAAGTATGAGAGTTGTTCACCTAACACCCTAAAGAAAATTTTGATTCAGTTTACCCCTCAAACTGTTTATGTTAGTTCAATTTATCTCCTTGTATATTTTCTTTTTTTGTTTCTCTTTGTAAACATCATTTTTGAAAGTACAATTCCATAGGATTATATGTTGCAACAGAATATACATTACAAAAATATTTTTAAATTTTTTTGTATTTTTTATATTTCTAAAGTATGTAAACAAATCTCGTTTCGAAGATGAAATGATAGACAAAAAAAGTTATGAAAAATTATAAAATTATTTATCTTGTATAATTATGATATCATGCATCTACCATCCCACAAAGTTTTAACTTCAAATATAACGCATACAAAGAGAAACAAAAAAGGAAAAAATTAAGTAAAGAGTAAATTGAACCAATCTAAATAGTTATAGGGTAAACTGAACCAAAAAAATCTTTAGAGCATTAAGTAAACAAAGTTGATACTTGAAGTTAGTAAAATAGATGTTTTCCTTCTGTTAAACCAACTATGTTTTATGATCTCGACTCACTGATCACAAGATTTGACAATTTGGATTCACTAGCAGACCCTGTTACAAGAGATGAAATTGATCAGGTTATAAATTACTTCCCAAGGGATAAAGCTCTTGGGATGGATGGGTTTAATGGCTATTTTTTTAAAAAAGTACTGGCACGTCATAAAAGTGTATTTTTACTCTTTATGTGAGGAATTCTTCAATGGTGACTTGGATCTAAAATCCACCAACATCTAGTTCATCACACCTGTGCCAAAGGTCATGAACCCAACCTCACTAAGTGACTACAGAACCATCTCTTTGTTGAACATGGTAGTCAAATTGATTACCAAACTGGTAGCCAATAGACTTCAAAAAATAATTTTATTGATCATCCATAAAAATAAGTATGGGTTTATTAAAAGCAGAACAATACAATATGGTCTGGCATGGGCCTACGAATACATTCATTGTTGCAAGCAACCAGGTAACGATATAATCATCTTGAAATTAGATTTTGCTAAGGCCTTTGATACTATTGAGCATGATACCATCGTAGCTATGCTTACTCAGTCGGGATTTCCAATAAAATAGATTGATTGGGTTAAAAGGATCCTACAGTCCGGCGCATCTTCCATATTGTTGAATGGGGTTCTAGGTAGACAGTTTTCATGCAGAAGAGGAGTAAGGCAAGGAGATCCTCTCTCACCAATGATTTTTGTAATAGCTGCGGAGTTACTTCAATATATTATAAACAAGGCAGCAAATATTAATCTTATGTCGTGGCCAATGTTGGATACAGCTTCTCAAGGCTTTCCCATTATTCAGTACCCAGATGATACATTGTTAGTTATGAAGGCTTCTCAACGAGTGGACAATCAATGGGACTGCGGGTTAACTATCAGAAGACTTGTTTAATCCCAATTAACTTCAATCCATAGGATGCTCAGAGACTTGCAGGGGTGTTTGGCTATCAGCTTGATGGTTTTCCCTTTACAGATCTGGGGTTACCATTAAGCACTAAAAAACCAAGATTCAGGGACTATACTGTTATGAATATTGGATCTTCTATTATTGACAAGGTCGGAGGCCTCTATAAATAGATGTACAAGAATTACAAATATGCAAATGAGTCCCTAATACATCATCTAATATAATATTACTATTATATCCCCAACACCCCCCTCAAACTCAAGGTGCATCAAGAATATTGAGTTTGAAGAGATAAAAACATGCTGAAGTCACAAAGATGATCCTTGGTGTCACTAAGAAGAACGTCGAAGTAGATGAAGCAGCAACACTGGAGCCGATAAAACTGGCAAGCGCAGCGGAATGAAGACAAAGTCAGTCAAACTCTAAAAGGCGCTGTGAATCACAACGACGAGAGCCAGTACCAACCAGAGATCGTCCGTGAGCAACTCCTAAAGTCGTATACCGCACATATGTAGACGCATACGAGGAACCAGCCGCGATAATTGATGCAATTGAAAAGCACCAGACACCGTACGACAGAAATTCCGACCGAAGAAGAAAAGTCATCATGACAAAGATGAAAAAAACGGCAAGAGCGCAAAATAAGCAGCGGCAAAGGACATGGAGTGCGCAAATAAAGAGGCGCAAGTAGCAAATTTTTTTTTTTTTGAGGCGCAGATGTAGCTCCCGAATCAATGATGGATCACGTCATGGACAACCAAAAAGAAGGTACCCAAAAGACGTCAATTTCATCACCAATTCGAAGAGGAGTCATCCGTCGCGGCCTGTTTTTTTAATATTTTCTCTCTGTTTTTTTTTACACCTCACACTACTGTTTCTTGAAACCCAACAGCGGTGGTTGGTCAACCAAGACCAGGACCAGAGAGGTGTGGCTGCTGGTCAACAAAGACCAGGACAACGGGGGCAGAGATATGACCCACAACATGGAGAGACGCAGGGATAAGCCTCCAGCGGCAGATGTATTCGTCGGCACCATGCGCGGTAGATGCCAAGGCGCAGGGATCGAGGCCTCCTGCGTGGATTCGGCGCCACCAGGAGGAGACGTAGAGTCCACGGAAGCTGACGCCACCCTGCATGATGAGCCACTGCGGCGACTCCGGCATGGCGAGCACCGCGACGGCAAGCACGGTGGTATGAAGATCGCAGATCCAACGACGGGGACGAGCGCCAGATCCAGCGTGAGAGACCTTTGAGGCGGCGCGGCGGGACCAGCAGGGCGGCTGGAACCGGCTCGTGGGGGACGTCTGGGAAGGAGAAGCTCGTCGCGTCGCTGCTGCGAGCGGCCCGTCGGCGCCGTGACCTTCGAGGTAGGGCGGCGCAAGAGGAGACGGGATCCACCGGCGGCGGCGGGATCGATCGGCAAAGCACCGCCGCAGCAGGGAAATAAAATTAGAGTAGATCTAAAACCTAAGCTCTGATACCATGTTATGAATATTGGATTTTCTATTATTGACGAGGTTGGAGGCCTCTATAAATATATGTACAAGGATTACAAATATGCAAATGAGTCCCTAATACATCATCTAATATAATATTACTATTATATCTCCAACATATACTTCTCTTATGAGTAAAACAGAAAGGAAGCTCACAGCTACATCAAGATTTCTCAACCACGCAGAAAGAGTACAATTGATAATTTAGTGCTTTTTCCACAGTGCCAACTTAATTATGCCATGTGTACCCTACAAATAGCGATCGCAGTTTTACAATATATTGACAGTACCTGAAGACACTAATTGTGGAATGGACCTGATTTTAATGGCAGGACCAAGGCACCCCTGGCTGCTTGGAATAAATGTACTATGCCCAAAGGGAGTTAGGGTTTAGAAATCATTAACTTGAGAAACCAAAATGAAACTCTGCTGATGAAACATCTTGATAAGTTTTATAATAGGCAAGATATCCCGTGGGTTCGTCTAATCTGGTCCTCATTATACGGATGGAATTTCCTCTCATCATACTAGAGGTGTTGGCTCCTTTTTGGTGGAAGGTATCATAAGTCTACAAAAGAGATTCAGAGGTATTGTTTGTTGTAAGTTGGGAGATGGAGTCACGATCAGATTTTGGAAGGATGGCTGGAATAATCATCACCTAAAAAGTGACCTGCCTTGTTTATACTCTTATGCCAAACATAAAGCTATCTCCACGCAGAACTCCTTTAAGGAAACACAGTTGGAGAATATGTTTCATTTACCTCTGTGATCGCAGGCATATCAAGAGTTACATAAACTGCATGACATCAGTGAACGTCTTCAAATGCAAGTAAAGGATTTATGGGTTAATCTCTATGGCAGTAAGTATTCTAGTAAAAAATTCTACAACCTTCCATATAATTGTATCTCTCTACCAAGACCATTTCGAAAGATTTGGAGGGCTATAAGTAATAATAAATTAAAAGTATTATGCTGGCTTCTAATGATGGACAGATTGAATACAAGACATATTCTCAAGAGGAAGAAACATAGGCTGCAAAACAATAATCATACATGCGTGCTCCGCAGAAAATGTGCACAAGAGACAGCTATGCATCTATTTTTTAAATGCACGTTTAGCAAGGGCTTCTGGTCATGGATTCAAATTGACTGGAAGACAGATTTCCCCTGTTTTTATATGATCCAGCAAGGAAAAGAGCTGCTTTCAAACAGATTATTCATGGATATATTTATGATTACCTGTTGGTGAATATAGGGTCAGAGGAATGCGAGAATCTTTTAAAATATTAGACCAAATATACTTAGTTGCAAGCAAAAATTCAATGCTGAATGGAGACTTCAGGCTAATAGATGGAATCAGCGAGACTAGCTTACTTGGAGAACAGGCTTAGAAACTTGAGTTAGTCGATTGTATATCTGCTATTTGAAAGGATAGGAGCTTGGAAGTGAGTTCTTTGCTGTTTTCTGTTTTTGTATTTCTTTCATATTTCTCTCTCCTTTTTTGTACAATTTGTTTCATTTCAATATATATCCACGGTAGGGCCTTCTTGCTGTTTTCGTTAAAAAAAAACACCTCCGTATCGAGTTTCCATTCTCACTGGATGACAGGAGCCACAAACTGATTACGCGGCGGCACATTGCTATGATTTCTGCATCTAGGGCTGTGGAAAGATGGGAGCAGCGGATCACCGGTGCTGGACTTGTTGAGCCCCAGTGATGAAGGAGGGTTGCACCCAATAGAAGGTGCCAACTGACTTGACTCAACAGAACCCAACAACTGATCCTATTTTATTTCAACAAACTGACACATCCAGCTAACAGACTCTCAACTGATCTAATCACCTTTCTGTCTGCGCCTCCTGTACGGCTTTAACAGTATGGGCCACACCATAACACTGCACCGCCCCTCCAAGACAGCTCGTCCTCGAGCTGTTGTCTCTGTAGCCGTTGACATGGTGATTGCCTTGAATAATATGCTTGTTGACAGCACATACCCCTCCAGGTTCCCATGAAAATAGGTTGTACTTGTTTCCTTACTTTATTGCCAATGGTGGCATGGAATAAATTGATGGTGATATGGAGCTGCAGACGTGGTAAATCTCGATTTTCTCCTTAGGCTCCAAGATAGAGAGAGAAGTGCTAAGTGTGTTTGCAGGTGCAGTTGTCGTAGCCGATAGCTTAGCTGGAGGACACACTATCAAAGTCAGATCTATTGACAGGATCTAAGGCACTACGAGTGTCTCCTTTAATTACAGTGGCCAAGAGTAAGGTTTGCTGTAATTTCTTTGGTGTTGCAACAACTGCTGGTAGTGCTGGTGAAAGCGGACGAGAAGGTAGCTGGGCTGGTGCTGGGGAATAAGTCCGTGCCGGCGCCAGAAAGATTAACGGGCCTATAGTTGGATGAGGGGCAGCCACGTGGGGATGCTGGGGCGATCTTTGGATCCTCGCATTCTCCAGCCTCGTAAGCTGGTGTTCATGCGAGTCGAGTTGCGAGTTCATCGTGTTCAGCTGAGTCTGGATGCAGTTCAATGTGGCGTTGATGTCGCTCAGCTTGGTGTCGAGGACGTCCAGCTTGACGGCGAAGGAGCGCAGGGTCAGGGCCTCAAGATCAACATCGAAGCCAGACATAGTCGATGCTCTTATAGAATCTGATACCAACTTGTTATGAATGCTGCATCTAAGGCTGTGGAAAGATGGGGGCAGGGGGTCACCGGTGCTGGAATTGTCCAACCCTAGCGATGAAGGAGAGTCGCACCCAATGGAAGAACTCTATTCTTCTACAACTCCTAATACAAACTTGAAAACCAATTTGTAGAAGATGTCAGCTGACTTGACTCAACAGACCCCAACAAGTGATCCTATTTTAATTCAACAAACTAACTTATCCAGGTAACAGACTCTTAACTGATCTAATCACCTTTCTGTTTGTGCCTATTGTGTGGTCCCACGTTATTGTTCACGTGCTACAGTACCGCATTAACAATATGGGCCACACCATGACACACGTGGACAGCACAAGCCGCAAGCATATTCATTCTGAAATATGACACACTACGTAAGAAACCTAAATAGGAGACAAAGATGGGCGATGTGCTAAAAAGATATCATCTTTGATAACCTTAAGCGAGAGGAGCCCGCTTCAGCGAGGATCTGACATGGCTTGGTTGAACGTACAAGGAGACGCATTACAATACAACCCGTCTCAGTTAAGTAGGTATCCGAGATGCGTCCTCCTCTTCGACAAACAGGAGACATGCTTTTATAGAGCGTGACTCATATTTGTTACGTAAATGAGACAGACTTTTCTTGCAGTGCGTCTCCTTTAATAATCGAGTCCGGCATGTGTCCCATACCCACCGGTCAGGCGCGTCTCCTATTGTTATGTAAGCGGGCTCGTCGCCCATTCCCTCTATAGAGAGAAGTGCTTTATATCAGTTCGTCTCGATTTTCTATTGCCCTTCTACGACCTCCCATCTGTGGCAGAACAAGTGCTACCAGATCTGCCCTGTTCTTTCCCTTTTCTTTCCCTCTTTAGAGGTGCCCTTCTAAAAGTCTTGCGGTGATTATCAGTGGATCTTAAAACAAAGGGTTAGTCCTCTTCTCATGTTCCTTACTATTTTTATCCCTTTAGATCTTGACTATCAGTGGCTTCGAATTTCTTTGATTTAGCTCTTCTTTTCTGTACGTAGATGTCGTTGGATCAAAGTTGGATGTATGGGCCACACCTTTGCAATGAATATATTAAAAGGGTAGATGCATTTATCAATTTCGCGAAGAAAGACATGTTGGACAACATTAGGGGGGACTATTTGTTGTCCTTGCAAATACTACAAGAATGAGAAGACATATCGTACAGATGAAGTATTGAGGTTACATTTGATCATGCATAGATTTATGGTGGATTATCAATGTTGAAACAAACATGAGGAGGAGGGGCTTAATGAAGCAGAGATGAGTGATTCATATCTCGAAAGAGAGGTCCCTAGCAGTGTCAAAGAAGATCACAATGAGGATGTGAACGAGCCAGATATATCAGGATTCACCGATGATGATATTGAGTTTCAGGTGCATAACATAGAGGAGATGGTACGCAATGTTGAGATACATAGCGACGATGAACGGTACAGTAATAGTGAACTTGCAAATTACAAGAAGATGCTCAATTTCTGCATATAAGATGTTCTCCTTTTAGCACGTCGCCCATCTTTGTCTCCTATTTAGGTTTCTTACGTAGTGTGTCATATTTCAAAACCTTAAGCATAATCTATCGAATTTCTGCATATAAGAATATTTATTTTATTTTAGCCTGAATACTTACTAGTACTCCTATCCCATAGATTTGTTATATTTTTTGTTTTTTACTAAAGATGTCTAATATTTGAGGACGGAGGGGTACTACCTATAATGATGAAAATTTGCCTACAAAGATGCTTCTTCCGAAATGGACAGAGCATACATTTTTTAGAAAATAGAAATACATTCCGGCCCTTACAAAGTATGCAACCCGGTATTATTACAGACACAACCACATCTCATAAGGAAATGTACACAATTTGTGAGACGTACGTCTATCGATTCTCCGAATCTGTAGGGTGGAAATGACAGTATGAAAGGAGCGCCAAATCTGTGCAAATCTTAGTGGAGATGTAGCCGAACCCAAGGCAACTATTTTTTTTAACATTCTGAAATTTGTTCTCACCCAGAGTTGAATACAATATCTGAGGAGTGCTACTGAGAGTACTTGACTACTAGGCCAAGATCCCTTCCGCAGAGAGCATACATATGCATATATACAAAAATAAGCATACATATACCTACATAGAAAAATGAACCAATATTCTGTTGACAACGGATGTATAAAGCCTACATACGAACGGAGATATAAAAACATTGAAGATGCCCTTATTGACCCCATCGCAACCAGCAAAGATCAGCACCTGGCGCCCTGCCTCATAAGACTCGCATTTTTAACTGATCACTATGACGGGTCCTACACACAAACACACCAAACAAGAGATCGTCGAGGTATGGGAGCAGAAGCCATGGCGCGTCGGAGCGCGTCACCCACCACGCTGGACGCGAACGGCATCAAGATCCACGTCGCCGAGGCTGGCCACGGCTCCACGGGCACGGTCCTCTTCCTGCAAGGCTTCTTCTTTTAGAACTAAATTATGTACGCATGTGAAAATAAAAAAGTCATCAGAAAATACAAGCCATAGAGCAACAATTACATTGTGCAATGATTTATTACTGCTTCCATACGTGACAAGAAAAATAGAGTTGCTCATTAGACAAGCCATACATAAGCAGCGAACGAGTACCTCCGTATCGATTTGCCATTCTGACCGGATGACAGGAGCCACAAACTGGGAGTGCGGCCACACGCGGACAGCAGAAGCCGCAAGCAAATTAGTTCTGAGATATGACAACAAAATTTCTAAAATCATAGTTCATCATCAAATTTCTGCATATAAGAATATTATTTTATTTTAGCCAGAATACTAACTAGTACTCCCTCTATCCCATTATCTTTCTCTTTCCTTTTGACTTAAAACATCAAATATCTGGAGACGGAGGGTACTAGGTAAGATGATGAGAATTTGCCTGCAAAGATGCTCCATCCAAAATGAACAGAACATGCATTGTTTAGATAATAGAAATACATTCCGACCTCTACAAAGAATGTAGTCTGATATTATTACAGACACAACCATATCGTATAAGGAAACACAAACAAATCCGTGGACATCTTTCGATCCTGTGAATCTGGAGGAACAAAGGACAGCCTGAAAGGAACATAAAATCTGATAAGAGGCTCCACTGTCTCCTCAAAGAGTAGTCCTGAATCTAGACAGTAGCACCACCGATCACCTGTCGCTCCTTCTGGAAATTGGAGGATGAGGAAAAGGGGCGGTATAATCATGGCTGAGTATCACCAGACTCCTCTCCCTTGCGCAAATCTTGATGGAGGCATTGCCGAAACCGGAAGTTGAACCTAGGATCTCAGAAGTGTTACTGAGCACTTGACTAACTAGGCTCAGACTCCTTTCTCACTGAGCATACATATGCATACATACAAAAATGAACCAATATTCTAGTGACTACGGATTTATAAATCGTACATACGAACAGAGATAAAAAAAACATTGAAGATGCCCTTATTGTCCGCAACGCAACCAGCCAAGATTTGCACCTGCTGCCCTGTCTCATAGGACTCGCATTTTTAACTCATCACTATGACGGGGTCACACTACGCACAAACACATCAAACAAGGGATCGTCGAGGTATGGCAGCAGAACCCATGGCGTTGGAGGGCGTCACCCACCAGACGCTGGACGTGAACGGCATCAAGATCCACGTCGCCGAGGCTGGCGACGGCTCCACGGGCACGGTCCTCTTCCTGCACGGCTTCCTGGAGCTCTGGTGGTCGTGGCACCACCAGCTGCGGTCCCTCTCTGCGCGGGGCTACCGCTGCCTGGCTCCTGACCTCCGCGGCTACGGCGTCTCCTCCGCGCCGCCCTCCCCGTCCTCCTACACCGCGTTCCACCTCGTGGGCGACGTGGTCGGCGTGCTGGACGCGCTGTCCCTGCCGCAGGTGTTCGTGGTTGGCCAGGGCTGGGGCGCCCTCCTAGCGTGGCACCTCTGCACGTTCCGGCCAGACCGGGTGCGCGCGCTCGTCAGCATGAACCTCGCGTTCATGCCGCGGAACCCTGCCGTGCGGCCGCTCGAGGCGTTCCGGCGGCTCTACGGCGACGGATACTACCTGCTCCGGCTGCAAGAGCCCGGTATCATGGAGGCCGAGTTCGCGCAGATGGGCAACAACTTCATCTTCAGGAGAATCCTTACCACCCGCGACACCGGCGCCATCTCGCTGTCACCCGAGTGGTGGGGCTCGCCAGACCAGGACATCCCCCTGCCGCCGTGGATCTCAGAGGAGTACGTCGACGGTCTCGCCGCCAAGTTTGACGAGACGGGCTTCGCTGGCGCCATGAACTTCTACCGCTGCCTCGATCTGTTAGGAACTGTGTACCATTTCAGAATCCCATCAATTAGCACTCTTAATGGATAACATCCATGTAATCGTCGACTCCATGGCGTGTTTGCAGGAACTGGGAACTGATGGCGCCGTGGGCGGCAGCGAAGGTGACCGTGCCGACCAAGTACATCGCAGGGGAGGAAGCGATGTCGTATAACTACACGGGGGTGCAGGAGTATATACACAACGGCGGGTTCAAGGGCGACGTGCCAGGGCTAGAGGAGGTGGCGGTGGTCGTAGGCGCCGCGCATTACGTCCACCTCGAGAAGGCGGAGGAAGTCACCGAGCACATCTACAATTTCATACAAAAGTTCTAAAAGTTGATGGTGGCGATATTGTAGTCCCTCATCTGTCACCATCCTGGTGTACACCTTCATGTCCGCTACCTTTAGTTCCCCGATCTGTTGTCGTCCGCTCCCACGCCCATTTCTCCGCTTTGTTTTGTGGACTCTGCACCATTTGAACATGCTATTTGAAATTGAAACGTCAATAAACTCAGAGGAAGGGATTTACACAGGCGCCATGATCTTGTGACCATAGGAACACGTGTCTTTGATGGTGTGGTTGTAGCCCGTAGCATTCAGGGAGTCCAGCACGCTTCAAAGAGGAAGCCCCTAGCCCCTTGACCACGTGTGCGCATGCGAAATTTCCATTGTACAAACCCGCACAAAACTTTTTACTTGTCCCATCACTGTTACAATAAGTCTCATCTCAGACGGCTCCAAACTTATTATCACGCGCGGTTTCTAAAACCGTCTGAAACGAAGAGACTGTGATAATATGCAATTTCACAGGCAGAGAAGTGAAACCACCTATGATAATAGTATTATCACAAACGGTTCTCTACTTACGACTAGCCGCCTGTGAACAAATATTATAACAGGCAGGTCGTGCAACATATATAACCGCCTATGATAATGGTGTTATCACATACGGATCTTTACCTACGACAAGCCGCATGTGAAGACAGTTTATCGCAGCCGGTTTGTACCGTAACAATAACCGTCTGTGGTAATTAGGTTATGACAGATGGTTCTTTACCTATATCTACCCGCCTGTGATAATGATGTTTTACAAGCAGGTCTAGCCGTAAGTAAATAACCGCCTCTGATAAGGTATACCCTATGCAGTACTACCTGCTGTTATTTCTAATTTCTAGGTCAATTCAATATAATCACATAAATCAACAATATAATCACAGAAGTAAACAATATAATCACAGAAGTCATATCATAGAAGTTAATTTTACTAAAATAATATACATATGTACAAGTTACGCATACAAGTCATCTCATAGTTTACAAGTTTCAATAAAAAATAAAAACCGTTTCTATTGTCATAGTCACAAATGAATGTGGCCTAGAGGGGGGTGAATAGGCTTTTTTGATTTTTTGTCGGAACCTGCAACACTTAACAAACTGATAAAATCCCGAGATATCAGACTAGTCCGGTAGAGTGCAGACTAGTTCGGTGCGTGCGGACTAGATTGATCAAGTTTGATTGATTATCTCGATCCTAGAATGTATGCAGCGGAAATGTACCTGTAATAGGAGTGTCACACTACTATGAACTAGGATGTAGCACAAGTTAATCTTATATTCAATGTTTCAACGTAATGTAAACAAGATTGATTGAAACCCTAGATAGATATGAAGAGTAAGAACAATATGCGCAAAGCAAGAACACAAGCTCTTGATTCCGTTGTTCGGTTCCCACAGAGGCGACCTACATCCACGTTGAGGAGTCCACAAAAGTATAGGGTTTTCTCCAACTCTACCCTCGTCAGATCGCCACATAGGCCAATCCTTTTCACTAATCATAAAAGGCAAATAACCAAATTCAAGGGGCCTTCTCACAAGTTGAGTGCTTCCCAAGATTACAAGATGAACACCACCAAGAACACACTCTTAAGATTACAATGAAAACCAAAGGAGTGTGTTAGGGAATCAAACCAAGAGCTCAATGAGTGAAGAACCGTGTCTCTCATTGGATCCAAAGTGTATCCTCAAAGGATTAAGCTTTCTTGCGTTGTATTGCATGGAGAGATGAGTTTTCAAGGCTCTTGGAGAGTGTGATGGCGCAGGGTGTCGAGAGATGTGAAAGTTGGGCCATGCACACCTATTTATATGGGGTTCCTAAAAGTTACCGTTAGGGTTTAGAAAGATTGGACTAGTCCGTTGTGGACACCAGACTAGTCTGGTGTGCTGCATGTTGGAAACCCTAGGTGTGCCGAAATATCGGACTTGCCCGATGTGAAAACGGACTAGTCCGATTTGGTTCTGGAAATCTTCGGACTAGTCCGATGAATATCGGACTTGTCCGGATAGGTGAAACCCTTAGTGAATTTGGGGAACAAGTCCGCACTTGGAGGACTTGTCCGATTTAGGTCAGAGGGATTTCGAACTAGTCCAGCTAACATCGGACTTGTCCGATTGACATCAGAAAGATATCGGACTAGTCCGTGGTGTTATCGGACTTGTCCGATTTCGTGCAACTTGTGAAGTGTTTGGGGGACTAGTCTGCACTGGGGAGGACTAGTCCGATTCTAGTCAGAGAGATATCGGACTAGTCTGTCCTGATATCGGACTAGTCCGGTCAGTGAAAACTGGACTGTGTGGACAAGTCCGCATTGTGAGGACTTGTCCGATCTGGTACAGAAACATATCGGACTAGTCTGAGGTCAGTTGGACTAGTCTGGTCCTATATAACTTTGTGCAATGTGTGAGATTATTTGTGCTTGAGCTCTTGGGGTGTGTCTCCTTAACACACTCCATACACAATGATCTACTACACTTGGTTCTTGAGCTCTTTTTCGCATTGCTTCTCATTCTCCTTTCTTTTTGGCGTTTTGTTCATTCTTTCATTAGAAACTATGCTCATCTCAACAATGTGGTTAGGATCTCGTTTGCTTGTCATAAATCAACCAAAACCCACAAGGGATTCCTATATGCACTTTCAGCAAAGTTCTTGCACATCAGCTATTGCACCATCCTCATAAAAGAACTCCTCTCTTTTTTGCAAAATTTTGCGACACACGAATTGATATAGTTCACCAGCAATCTTGTCAGCTCCTCCAGCAGGCATACTTCTACAAATCGGCCATTCTTCGTTCACATTCTTCGTGTGCTGCAATGAAACATATAACAAGGTTTAGAATGTGTTGGTTTGAACAATCTCGAAGTATAGATCAAACTGAGAGTACACAGGAATTTATTTGGTATTTTTGGAGCAGTTGTACTATGAACAATTGAATTTTGAAGGTGGAATCAAAATATGAAAATAATGTTTTTGGTAATATTGAACAACAGATAATATAAGTATTAAAATACGCTAGTTACAATGAAAATGAAACTCAAAAGTAAGAAAATAAGATATCGACATTAAGAATAACTTACATCCTCACAATTCACTCTATATTCGCTGGCGGTCCAAAGATGCTCGCATACATAATACCTGCATAAGACACTGCCAGCAGGCTGCTTCGGACAAGGATAATATCTTTTAATGTCCAATGCATTCGTATTAGGAAGTCTCTGACCGCCAAGTCGTTCCGCGTAAAACCGCCAAACGCTGTAATACAAAAAATGTCATATAAAACTTGTCAACACATTCTAAATGTGTGTAAATTTAAAGTATTGAATAAACGTACAGTTTCAAAATGGAAAGGAAATCTTTGTAATGATCTGGTGGGTAATTGGCTGAGTCCAAGACTGTTGCCAAACCCTGCGTTGGCTTGATGAAGATGATTATGTAGTGTTTACTGCACACATACAAATACACGTGTTAACAATTAGCAATAATTGCTATTTCAATGTCATGTGTCGAACTTACTCGAAGCGTTACGGAGCCTTTATGAGGTCCTTGTCGTCTCTGACAAAGTTAAGCATTGCATGTCCTATGTAAGCTGCAACTTCCGTCTTTCTATCCTTCTTTTGTTTTGCGATTGATTTTTCAAATTCTTTTTTCTTCATGTGCTTGTGTTGTACTGAGTCTCGATCCGCCTTTACGTCGAATAGCATCTTTGTAATCTGTGTAGGGTCAAGGATACATGTCTTGCGTTTCATCTTTTAATTATCCATATATTGCATCCTATTGAAGAAGTCCATAATTGTTATAATCTCATGAAATGTTTATGCGTGTGGTAAAAAAGGAAATGCAAAATATTAGAGGCACTTATGTGGGGACCGGGTCCACACATTCCAGGAATCGCAGAGTGTGGTGCCGTGCGATGCGGCACCCAACAGCACACACGAAAAGAATACGACAAAAATACAAAGTTTTATTGATATAAACAGTGGAAGTCTTTTACAATACGTAATATACAGCGAAAGATAATATTCATAGCTAAACTCTCGGCCTAGCTATGCAAACGTGCAGTCGTCCAGCCCGCGGATGCTACACACTAGCCACACACAATTTTACTGCAGCGTGCATGGCTCCCAATCGGCAGTATACCCCGACGGGGGTATCGCCTCATCCTTGGACCCTTCCTCATATGTCTCACCTACAAACAACTTAATATAGCAACCGTGAGCACGAAGGCTCAACAAGACTTAACCGTCTCAGCTAAACATGGAACTCTATATGCAGGGATACTTAACATAGGAATAGATATAACAGTAAATGACTCGCTTATATGTTGATCATCATTTTTACAAGTTAATAGCAGCATCTTAAATGTTTAATAACAATAACTTTAGTTAGCCTAATCTATAGCACTCATAGTTGCAAATCAATTATATTTCCATACATCGTATTCTCCTGACTTCTTCAGTATTTACTATGGCACAACACAGTGAACAAGCGGTATTGAAATAATCGCGAGGGACGGTGATTGCAATCAGGACACACCCGAATAACACGTCACATACACCCGTGCCTAAGGAGCATGTCGTGCTCCTCACCATGTCATACGTAGCAACCTTTCACAAGAGAACTCAAATGCCGAACCGGTCCCACCGTCACGGGCATAAGGTTCCCGCATGGAGCGTGTCTGTGCCTGCCGGCAAATTTACACCTTACTACCCTCAGCCCAGCCCTATCGACAATGGGCTATGCCTCGACATCCAAGTTATCAAGTTACATCGGTTTCCTGGGTTCCATATACCCACTATGCATCCGGTACTGTTCAAACTTTCCAGCAGAGCCGCACACGGATCGGTCCTCAATCGACACAAGCAGGGCTATGCACGTGAGACCACATCTCGCTACATCCTACCCGCTACTCGGTCTCAAGTTCACATTTCTAAACCATTCTTTGATTCAATTCATCCCGTGTGACAAAATCCTATCTCGCGAGTAGATTCCAACTACTCGACTTCTACCAGATTCTTATAAACATTAGCATGGCATTGTCTACTCGTCAAGCTCTAGACCTATCCAATACTCCATGCGATTTGTGGGTCATGCAAGTGGAGTAACAAGCACCTTAGCCCTAATGCACAAAATTCATCCTAGACATAGGTGATACAAATAGAAACTTTGAAATAGCACTTGAATGCAAATTGGGGCTTGTCTGGCTATGAGTCAGAGGGGAAATTAGCTTCTGGAAGTAGAGTCTCCATGGGCTCCGGATCCTCCTCGATCTCGGTCACTATATGATATGCAATATATAAAGTACATGAGTGATATAGAAACTATAGAAAAGCTCTTATAAATACTGATCATGTATGTAAATGATTTTAATTGGCTCTAGGATTTTTACAGTGGACACTAGGATCTATGGCAAAGATCTGGACCAAAAATTGGAGATATTCAAGGAAGCTTCTTGTCTCTAAAATTCCAACAAATAAAAGGCTTCTCTGAATTTTGGTTGTAATTCTGGAGCTTTGTAATGGCTAAAGGTGGATGATCATGGTAGATGGGCTCTCACTGGTTTTGGTAAAATTTGTTTAACATTTTTCTGAGCTTCCTACAGAGAGAAACTGATTTTACAAGTTTGGGACAAAAGTTGAAAATGGTTCTGTACTTTTCCCAAATTTTCATCTACATAAAGATTTTGAACACTGATTAACCCAGTAAATGAAGTCCAATGAACCTGAAATATTTATGGAGATCAACTGTATTTTCCTGAGTGTCCTGACTAAAATTGGGAATTTTCCAATAAACATAACAGGAGTAATTAATTTCCCAAGCAATTATATCAAAGGAATTAATAATGAAAATTCTGGGAGTTTCATGACAAACAAATTGCACCACTGCAAAGTTGGGATCAAGAGGAGTCTACCAGAATTTATTTGTAAATTGTTGAGCAAATATGCTAGGAGTAATGGGTTTTAGAAGTTTGATTGAATTCTGGAATTATTTTCCAATTGGAAAGTTTAAATAAAGCGGCTGGCCCCACTTATTTGAATTGGTCCAATCACTGCTGGGCTGCACCGAGGGCCACGGGGTTAATCCGTGCAGCCGCACCCGATCCGGTGCCGCGGCTGATCCGCTTGGTGGAAACATCGCTGATAGGCGGGGCCCGCCGGCCTTTGTCTTCCTCGCGACGCGCCGCTCGGCCGCGGCGGCGCAGCGGCGGTGAGCTCGCCCAGACGGTTGCGTGTACCTCCTCTCGGCTTGGCCGTGACCGCTTAGCCTTGAAATCGAATGCGCAAGACGATGGTGGGGTCCAATCGTTGCGGCGACGGCCGGAGATGGCGGCGCGACGACGGCGGCAGAGCTTGGGTTTCGGCGATGGCCGGAATTGCTCGGGAATGGCACAAGAAGCTCGGGAAAAGGTTGGGAACGTTCCTGGAAGCATGGGGAAGATGACTAGGGGGATAAAAAGGGATGAAATCGCCAGCAAAGTCGACTCCGATGGTGGACCGATGATATTTCATTGCCGGTGGGGAAAACTTAAATCGCTCGGCCTTCACTCGATCATCTCCCTTGATTCTTGGCAGAGGGGTGCGCTAGGAGGTATAGAATATAATCTTTCATTGGATTGAAGAATCGTTGCACGTAGAAACATAATTAAATCGATGACCTAGGAATCTCCAAATGAACTAGCGTCGGTAAAAATCAAACCATGCGCTCGATACTAAAGGAAAGGAGGCACAGCTTTTACCTTGATAAATAGATCGTGATGGCGATCCCTTTTGCTGTTTGAGTCGAGGCATGACACCGCTTGTTGAGGGCTGGCTACGGTGGAGCAGAGGCGATGTTCATCCCCAACTCCGGTGGCGTCCGTGGAACTTCAAACTACGGCCAACACAATGAGTAAAATGATGAGCCAATTGGCGTAGATGATAGAGCACAGCCTTGGTGCCATCTTTGCTGTTTGCATCGGAGGGAAATGAGTCAGGCTATGGTGCTCACCCGAGAGGAAGAGAAGGCGGTCAAAATGGCGACGGGAATTTGTTTTGGTGAAACAGAGAGTGGAGTACTCGTCGGTGGAGCGCCGCAGGGCCTTAAGAAGGTGGAGGAGTCATCAAGCCACGCAGCTGATTGCCTCTGCATGTCATTGTCGCGGTGGCGTGCCCTCCCGGCATTGAACGGCGGGGACAGCCGTGAAACAGAGCACTCACGGCTATGTTTCACTGGTCAATGGGCCCCACTTCCCCTTTCATCCTAACCCTCCTTTGTTCCTTCAATTCACTCACCAATACTTGTCCAAAATTGCTATATTTTTGTGGAGAGGCCAATTCAAATGTGTAAACTCAGATTCTGAACTTGGATTTCCAATTTGGACAATTTTCAGGTAAAATTCAAATTCCAATTTGAATTTGAATGGAATTCAATAGAGCCACTGAATTAACTAGCAAATGAGCTTAAAAAATTTTGAAACTTAGCAGAGAGGCTATTTGGAATATTTGTAATTTATTGGTGAACTCAGATTTTTTAATTTGGCAAAGTTTGAACAGGAGCTACATTTGAATTTTTGAATCCCTTCTATTGAAGCTTGACTTGATTAAATTTCTAAATTGTCATTTGATTTCTTTTCCCCCTTTCAAAATTTTAAATTCTCTTGTATGAACTTGTACCTTGAATTTAGGGCTTTTACAACTTACAAACACCAAACGAGTAGCAGGTTGATTTCGAGCATGCCCCAATGGAAAAGGGTATGCAGCTCTTCAAATAAAATGACTCGTTTATCTGCTCCAGTGCTCCAGAATGCATCTTTTGAAACACGAAATGTGACGCAAGAAAGTTCATATTTTGTGTTGGCAGTGATGTACCACTCGTACATTCTTTTGAGCAGGATATGTTGTTTGCTAAGTTGTACGGATGTCATGAACGGCTTCCCATTTTCATATTCAGGAGGAACATCCTCAAGCTTGTATATTGGAACTCTTGGTTTAACTAAAGCCGTCCGCCGATTATACATGACACCGTCTTCTTCCCACTCCTCGATATCTTCTAATGTTGGCTCATGAGATGAAAAAGATGCACTCGATTTTCTAATATTTTCCTTCATATTTTCCAAATACATTGACACTTCTGATGAATGTTTCTTAATTTCATATGATCTAACTTTGATAGGCACTGATGATCGAGGAGTAGTCGTCGGAAGTTGGACATTGGCTTGTTGTTGAACCTGTTGTTCAACTGATTGCTGTTTACGCCCAGCAGCTGGCTCTAGTACTACTTCAAGTTGTTGCTCAACTGGTTGCTCTTTACTAGCAAGAACTTACTCTGGTACTACTTGAAGCTGTTGTCTAACTTGTTGCTCTTTGGTTATCTTTACTAGCAAGGTTATTATCATCCTTGCTGAGATATAGGGGGAGTGGATCTTCCTGGACTGGGAGTGGATCTTCCTGGACATTCCCCTTAGAAGACGGGGTTGCAGTATTTTGAGATGCGACGGGGCTAGAAATTGTCTCATCGTCCAACACGATATCGTGTCGGTGCTAAAGGATTAATTGGTTGACAGCCTGCCCCAGAGTCGAGATCCCCTTATGTGTGATGTGGTCTATATCATAATCTTCATAATCGTTATCAACTTTCACCACATAATAGTACAACGGAAGTGGATTGCCGTTGAAGTCACGATCAGGCTTTGCCATAGTAGTGGCAACCTTTTTGGTTTTGTTCACTCCTCTGCCGACCGGGACAAGAAGACGACAAGATATGTCCTTAGAAATATCATCAACAGCAAACTTATGGGTTGACCCTGAGCCTGGCACAGAACCTATGCTGCTAGGGTAGGCAGTTGGAGATACCAATTGCTCCTTTGGCATGGGAACCATCGCTGTACTCGGTGCCACTAATTGTCCCGATTGTCTAAGTTGTTCCATTATTTCATGCACATTTTCCTTGACCCTTTGAGCAATCGTTTCATCAAGTGTTTTCTTGAACTTCTCACATCTTCTATATGTCTCTTTATCTTTCGGGAAACCATCTAGCCAAGACATTTGAGAAGATATTGTTCGAACCCGTCCACTGTGTTCAGGGTTTCCTAATATAGCGGTAAGTTGGTCATTCTCCCTCTTCGGCTTGAAGAGACCATTCTGTTGCTTTTCAATTACTTCTTTCATTTTTTCCCCTACTTCATTCACAGAGTCGAGCTTTTCAAGTTTGCCCTCGCTTGTCAAACCTGACTGAGCAAAGACCCACCGCTAAGTTCTCTCATCGCAACCTTCTAACAGGTGAGGATTGCCCTTACTGGTAATTTTTTGTCTAATATCTTATTCCATTTCTGGACTCTGGGGGCATATCCGGCAGACCCCAAGCGATGATGGTATTTGTTCTTTTTGGCAAGCTCTGACCTAGTTGCACTTAGGGCTTTAACATCAGGTGTGGTCTTTTGACGAACAAATTCTTGCCACTAAGCTTGTGTGATTTTTTCCATCTTCCTCGGGCTAGGGACCTTATCGGCCTTAACATAAGCATTCATTTCACTCTTCCAGCCACGAAACTTCTTGCAGCAAGAGACCAATGTTGCTTTCTTTAAAGCTTCTTTTGTGCCTTTCGCGAACTTGAATGGTTTCTTTATCCTTTCCCACAATTCATTCTTGGTCTCCTCAGGTTATTTTCTCCAATTATCGGTTATGGTCGGCATGAGCTCTCTAACAAGAAAACCACATGAATTTTGGTACTTGGTAACTGAATCCAGTGGTTCTTTAGGAAGCCCACCTGGACCAACCTTTGTTATGTACATGATGCGGTCCAATGGACCCTTATTGGGACCTAGTTGCCCTCGTTTCTGCTTGAGTGAACCTGAGGATTCATCCACTGGAGAACCTTCTACGGTTTTAGGAGCCGAAGTCAACTCATTGTCTTCGCGATTAGTCTAGGTAGAAAAGAATTATAAGACTTCGTATACTTGACAACCAACATTAACTTGAACTCCTGAAGGTAAGATTTGTGGTCCATACCTCATCTGCAGGATCATAATCTGGGTCGAGATCCTCTGAAGTCTTTTTTCTTTTTATATTCTGAAAAGGATTCAATGGACTGTGAAAGGAGCCTGAACTGCTAGAGTCACTAAACTCCATATTGCCTTCTGTATTGTTACTACCATCAATAGTCTTCTTAGGGCTTTCCATGCTAGAATTAATAAGACAAAAAATATAATAAATGGCATATTAACTCTACATGAAGTGTTGCATGAAGAAAAAGATGGAAGCATTCTAGGGTTTGATAAGGCATTCTAGGGTTTAAGCTATCGACCAAGGTGATTGACCAAATTCCATTCTAGGGTTTAAGGCGACTGACCAAGGTGATTGACCAAGTTCAATTCTAGGGTTTAAGGCGATTGACCAAGTTCCATACCTTTATATTCAACCCACCATTCCTCTTAATTTTTTAAAAAAAATATTTTCCTATTTTACTAGATAGTATTTCTTTTTCATCTGACCTCCTTGCCATAAAAACCTTCTTCTAAGTACATCCAACATTTCCACGGTAGTTTTTTGCAAAAGAAACATTGACATATGATAAATTGGAATACTAGAGAGATCGGCATTAACCAAGACAACCTTCCCTGCCATAGACAAGTTTGACTATTTCCAACCAGCCAATTTCTTAGTCATCTCTTCTTCTAATTTATTCCAGTCTTTTACATAGAGCCTACCGGCAGGCACTGGAACACCTAAGTAACTAATATACTACCCACTTTACAATTAAAAATGTCAACAAAATTTTAGGCTAAATTCTGGTCACCACCAATGTTGTAAAATTCACTTTTTCAAATTTTATGTTAATACCTAATTGCTTTTCATACAAAGCCAGAAGTAGTTTCAGATTTCTAGCACCCATTAAATCATTTGTGATACATACAATTATATCATCTGCATACTATAAAACTGCCACACCATTATGCACTAGATCATCAGCTAAACCTGAAAAAAGTTTATTTTCCTGGGCCTTATATATCATCCTAGCAAGATAATCAACAACAATGTTAAACAAAAGAGGTGACAAATGATCACCTTGTCTAACCCCCTTGAAGCTTTTAAAGTATGGACCAATCTCAATATTGATTCTAACACTCGAGGCCTTACACATATAATTATATATTAGGAGCATAAACCACTGATAATGCTTGTATAAGGAAATCAACCACTGATAATGTTTGGAACAATAAGTAGATAGAGCATAAACCACTGATAATGCTTCTATAAGGAAATCTGTAAGACCTATGTGTGCTGAATACATTGGCTTGTAGTGAATACACTTGGCTTTGATGATAAAAGTTTTAAATATCACCAAAACACCTTTTTATCAAGGTCCGACTCTAGCTCCGAGCTACAACAAGGTTCGACGGTAGGTCCGACTTGTTTTGGGTAGCTCCGGCTACGTTAGATGCTAGGTCCGACTTCTTGGTAAGGTCCGACTAGCTTTGGTTAGCTCTGGTGAGCTTTATCTTTAGCTCCGGCATGTCTTTGTTAGCTTCGGCATGTTTTTGATAGCTCCAGCATATACTTGATAGCTCCGGCATGCTTTTGCTAAGCTCCGACGTACTTTGTCTAGCTCCGGTTTTGGGTTGACTAGTTTTGGCTAGTTTTTGGTAAGCTCTGGTGCTAGGATCTACTAGTTTTGGAAAGCTCCAGCGCTAGGTTCTACTAGCTTTTGTTAGCTCTGGCTCAAGCTCCGGGTTGCTCTGGCAAGGTCTGAAACTTGACCGCAGTGCTTCTGCTTTTTATTTGCAATGTTTTGTACTTGCTTTACATTGTTGGAAAGATTGCTTAGTATTCATTTGCTAAGTTTTTGGTGCGTTTTGGTTGAATACGGTTGATATCGTTTCTACTGTGGTTTTGCAACATGCTTATGTGAGGTTCTCACATAAGGTGTTGTGTTCGGAACTAACTTGAGTCACGTCAAGGACTTGGGCTCGTATGGATTGTTTGTTTGTTCATGTGCAGGTGTTGCTTGAGTTCAAGTCATGGCTGGTGACAGGATCCATTGGACTAGTCTCAGAAGGAGATGAGGTTCCATCAACCAAGTTCGGGAGGAACTGTGGTTGAGCAGGTCAGGAGGTCGCGCAGGATGATTGAATCAAGGGCAGTGCATATGAAGGTCAAAGGAAGGTATTCGCACGTATGCATGAGGTGCATGACGTGGCAATATGCTTCTAGAGACGGATTATGGAAGGAAGATCTGATTGGAAGGATCGGATCGTATCGTTTGAAGACTTTGGCTGCGGCGGAGTCGGTTATGGCTCGGTATGGAAAGTATCGAGTTGATTATGTTAGGATTTCGTGTGGGTCACGAATTTGAGTTGTTTAGGAATGTAGGATACGTTCCTAAGGTGTTTGGAAGTCTTAAGATTGCTTCTATCTGCGTATAGAAGAATCTTGAGCAGTTATGGAAAGTTAGGATTCGTAATCTGAGTAGGATTGGAGTCCTAGTTGATATTGGGTAGGCCTAAGGGATGGTTATATAAGCAAGGGAAGGCCAAAGCTCGTTGTAGATGACTTTGGGGCTGTTCCTCTTGTGTTCTATTGAATAAAATCCATAGTTTGAAGGAACTTTTGTGCCTTGTTCGTCCAACTTGTTCCAAACAAGTTTTACTCGTCGAGTTTCTAGACAGCACTACCTTTCGTCGGTGGTTTTATCATAACTCGCGTTTTACAGATCCAATTGTCGTGATTCTTTTTGGGTTGTCTTCACAACTTGATTATCTATCATCTGTCAAAATTTCACGGTCATTGGATTTGTGGTTTTTGATCTACAGGAGTTTCTTTTCAGCATTCCAGAAACTGTTTTTCTCGGGTAGGTCAGATTGACCATAGTCTGATCTTTCGATCATAACTTGAGTTTTTCTCAACGGATTTGAGTAATTATTTTTGTGTTGTCTTCGTTACTTGATTCTCTCTGATATCTATCACCTTTGTCACGGTGAAACACGTTTATATTAGTCTCATACACGATTTCTTTAACAGATCGTTTTTCTACCGAAAGGGTTTGGGGTTTTATTGTTTCCGCTGCGTAAGATTTTTAAATCTACCATTCACCCCCCTCTGGTAGCTTTTCACATGCTCTTCGATCCTACAATTGGTATCAGAGCCACGGTGCTCTAATCTTTGTGATTTGCACGTGTTTTTGACTAATCATCATGGAGAAGTACTCCTCCAAACCTTGTGTGTTTGCTGGTATTGATTTTCAGGTTTGGAAGGCACACATGGAGGCTTTTATCCAGGCACAAGGCTTTGCAATATGGGAGAAGGTGTATAAGCCTTATGAAGTGCCACCCAATGATCACGTCATGGCCACAAACCTACGAGACGTCGACAACAACAACAAAGCCCGAAACTTGATCATCCAAGGACTCACTCAGAGCGACTTTGATCGTGTCGCGCACCTCCGGTCAGCATACGACGTTTGAAGGGCTCTCTGTGATTATAATGAAGGCTCCAACACAATCAAGGAGGTAAAACAAGATATGTTCAAAAAGGAATATATGCGTTTTGAGATGCAACCAGGTGAGTCTATCGATGACCTCTTTGATCGTTTCAATAAAATTCTCAGCAACTTACGTAGTGTCAATGTTAATTTTTCTGATGCTGAGAATGCTAGACAACTTCTTAGTGCATTAGAAATGTCAGTTTGGGAGATGAAAGTAACATCCATTCGTGAATCAACTGTCATGAGTTCTCTTACATTAGATGTACTTTACTCTAAACTAAAAACTCATGAAATTGACATCCTAGCACGTAAGAACCCAAACAAGTCTATTGCATTTGTCTCACAACGTGATGTGTCTAGCTCCGGCCAATCATCATCCTGCAATACTCTTGCTTTGTTGTCCTCACTAACCCTAGAACAGATCGAAGAATTTCCAGAAGAGGAGTTGGCACTCATCTCTACTAGATTCTCAAAAGCATTGCAAAATGTGAGAACTAGAATGAGAGGAAGCTCCGGACCTCAACGTTGTTTTGAATGTGGTAAGACAGGACACTTTCGTACAGAATGCCCTAACCTTTCAGGTCCGACCACCCGGGAAGAAAAACAAAGCAAGGTCCGGACCTCCTCTAGAAATTCCAACAAGAAAAAGAAGGGTACCATAGGACGCAAGATGATTAACAGCTTCATCACCGCACTTCATGAACTTAGTTCAAGTGATGTAGACTTTGAAAGTGATGAGGATGATGACGATCTGGCCAACTTATGCTTCATGGCGGGCAAAACAAGATCAAGATCAAGTCAGGAGGATGCAGAACACAACAGTGAAGACGATGAGGTATGTTCTACCTGCAATGAAATGTGTGATGCTATTTCTCGTGCAACTATTATTGTCAAGAAAAAGGACAGAAAGCTTAGGGATAATGCTGCTAAAATTGAATTACTAGAATCTGAAATTAATTGTTTAAAAACTTTGATTCCTAGTGATGATGCATGTCCCTCATGTGACTTAATCTATGAACAATTGTCCACATTAAGAAGTGCACACTCCTCCACTCTAGATAGACATGATGATGAAATTAAAAAGAACAAAGAGCTTGCTGCACTTAATGATAAAAACTTGAAAGATGCTAGCTGTTCTACAATTGACTTGCATTGTTCTACTTGTGATGATCTTGATAAGAAACTACATGATGCTATGAATGAAATTTCAATATTGAACAATGCTTTACGTTCTCATGAAGTTAAATTTTGTTCCAATTGCAAATGAAAAGGAAAAACTTCATGTGAAAATTGCCTTGATCTGTCCAATAAACTTGATGACATGCATAAGACATTAGATCGGTTTTGTAATGGGAATAAGAACCTAAACTTGCTGCTGAATTCTTCCAAGTCTTGCAATAATAAAACTGGTTTAGGTTTTGATTCTCATGCTCATGCTAAGGCACATCCACCTAAAATTGTAAAGTCATTAGGAAGTGGTTTGGTTCAAACAGTTCCTAAACAAAAAGAAGTGGTTTCCAAATCTGCAGGAATGTTGCTTCATTCGGTTTCAACTAAAAATATTGCTTGCTCATCTAGACATGAACACAAAGTTAAATTTCATTGTACCTTCTGTGGTAAGGATGGTGTCATAGATTTTTATTATAGACTAGCTAAACAACAGAAAAAGGAAAGAAAAATTCCTAGATCTTATAACCTTCATGCAATTAGAAAAACACAACCTGCTTTAGTGAGTCAGAAATTTGAAAAGGTAGCTTCCGGACCTTCTGGTATGAAATACGCAAAAGCAGCTCCGATAGTTCCGATAGCTCCGAGAGCTCCTGGATCTTCTGTTGTTCCCTCCGGAGCTTGAGTTTTTGCCTCCGGACCTTCTGCTTTTATCTCCGGAGCTACTAGTTCTTGTGCTAAAAGAGTTAAGAATAGAAAACCTCAAACTTCGACTCATAAACCTGCTGTTTTATCTCAGCTTTCGCATGTTTTTCCTACTGCACGTCGTGTGACTCAGTACTGGATACCTAAATGCCTTTTGACTAACCCCAGTATTGAGTCATCAACGTATTGTGCTTCTATGTAGGTTACACGTTTGAGGAAGGAGAACATTTGGATTGTGGATTCAGGTTGCTCACGCCACATGACCGGTAACAAAGATTGGTTCTCCTCCCTCTCTTTTGTGTCACATGTAGAAAATGTTACTTTTGCCGATAATTCTTCAACTCCTATAATTGCTAAGGGTTCAGTTAGAGTAAATGATCACTACACTTTGAAGAATGTGGCACTTGTCAAAAATTTGAAATACAACTTGCTTTCTATTGCACAATTGCTAGATGAAAATCTAGAATTTATTTTCAATAAAAACTGCTGCAAAGTTGTAGGTTCAAATAGTGAGCTTATTTCTAACATGACTCGGTTTGGAAGAGTTTTTAAAGCTGATTTTGATATGTCTTCCTCTAAGCATAGGTGTCTAGTTTCTAATGATTCAAAGGACTTATATTTTTGGCATCGTAGACTTGGTCACGTAGGCTTTGATCACCTAACGCGTGTTAGTGCTCTTGATCGCATACGTGGGTTGCCTAAGCTTAAAGGGGACAAAGAAATTGTGTGCTCTTCTTGTAGACATGCTAAGATGGTTGCAGGTTCACATACTCCTCTCACAATGATCATGACAACTGAACCATGTCAACTTTTGCATCTTGACACCGTAGGACCTTCACGTGTTCAATCCTTCGGAGGTAAATGGTATGTTCTTGTTATCATTGATGATTACTCTAGATACTCTTGGGTTTACTTTATGGCATCTAAGAATGAAGTTTTTAGTCACTTTAGAACTTTATTTCTTAGATTATCAATTGATCACCCAGGATCATTAAAAGCAATTAGAAGTGATAATGGAACTGAATTTAAAAATCAATCTTTTGATCACTTTTGTGCTGAAAATAGAATAGACCATCAATTTTCTTCACCATATGTACCTTAACAAAACGGTGTTGTAGAAAGAAAGAACAGAACCTTAGTTGAGATGGCTAGGACTATGCTTGATGAATATCAAACTCCTAGGAAATTTTGGGCTGATTCGTTAGCAATCGCTTGTTATGTCTCAAATCGTGTTTTCTTGCGTGCTAAGCTAGGTAAAACACCATATGAGCTTCGGTTTGGACATAGGCTTAGTGTTACACACTTTCGGGTCTTTGGTTGCAAATGCTTTGTTAAGAAACATGGTAATCCTGATAAATTTGAACCTAGATCCATTGATGGCATGTTTCTTGGTTATCCATCTCATACTAGAGGCTACCGTGTGCTTTTACTTGACACTAACAAAATTGTGGAGACTTGTGAAGTGTCTTTTGATGAAGCTAGCCCAGGTACTAGCTCCAGTGTTGCAGGACCAGATCCATATCCTCAGGGGGAGGGTATTTTCGAAGAAGAAGAAGAGCCGGTGATACTGCCTGGTAGTTCCGAAGCTGACACGTGTCCAGCTCCGGACATTGAAAAAGCTCCGGCTATCACATCCGCGGGCCCTGATCGTCCTCAAGTCACAGGCTCATCAATCTACGATGAACCTAATGAAGAAGAAGCTTGTGATACATCTGTTCCCCTACGTGTTTACAAAGATCATCCCCCACAACAGATGATTGGAAGCTTGCACGAACGAGTCACACGGTCCAGGTTTTGCGATCCAAACTCTTATGCTCATTCTGCTTTTGTTGCTTCTTTTGAACCCAAAGATATATCACACGCACTCACTAATGAATCTTGGATTATTGTCATGCAAGAAGAGTTAGAAAATTTTGAAAGAAATAATGTTTGGAAACTTGTACCTCCACCTCAAGGTCACACTTTGATTGGAACTAAATGGGTATATAAAAATAAACAAAGTGAGGATGGGGTTGTGGTTAGGAATAAGGCTAGGTTGGTTGCTCAAGGTTTCACTCAAGTTGAAGGTCTAGATTTTGATGAAACTTTTGCTCCTGTCGCCAGATTAGAAGCCATAAGAATTTTGTTAGCTTTTGCTGCATCTAAAGGTTTTAAGCTATATCAAATGGATGTTAAAAGTGCTTTTCTTAATGGCTACATAGATGAGGAGGTTTATGTCAAACAACCACCGGGTTTTGAAAATCCAGAATTTCCTAATCATGTTTACAAACTGTCCAAAGCCTTATACGGTCTCAAACAAGCCCCTAGAGCATGGTATGATAGGTTAAAAACATTCTTACTTGAAAAGGGGTTTACCATGGGGTTGATAAAACTCTTTTTGTGCTTAAACATGGCAATGATTCATTATTCGTTCAAGTGTATGTGGATGATATTATCTTTGGTTGTGCTTCTCATGATCTTGTGTCCAAGTTTTCAGCAATGATGAGTTCCAAATTTGAAATGAGTATGATGGGTGAACTCACTTACTTTTTGGGGCTGCAAATCAAGCAAACCAAGGAAGGTACCTTTGTGCATCAAACGAAGTATACCAAAGACCTCCTAAGGCGCTTCAACATGGACAAAAGCAAGCCTCTTCGGACACCGATGGGAACAGCAACAACACTGGAACTTGATGAAGATGGTGAACCCGTGGATCAAAAAGAATATAGAAGCATGATCGGATCACTTTTGTACCTCACGGCATCAAGACCGGATATACAATTCAGCGTATGTCTTTGTGCACGGTTTCAAGCTTCCCCACGTGTTTCACATCGTCAAGCCGTCAAGAGGATTCTCAGGTACTTACATGGAACTCAAGAATTTGGCATTTTTCTTCCTTCTTCCTCAACCGTTACTTTGAAAGCTTTTTCGGATGCTGATTTTGGAGGTTGTAGGATTGATAGGAAAAGTACTTCCGGTGCTTATCATTTTCTTGGTAATTCTCTTGTTGCTTGGTCCTCTAGAAAACAAAATTCAGTTGCACAATCCACAGCCAAATCTGAATATGTAGCTGCTGCTAGTGCTTGCTCACAAATTCTTTGGATTGTTCAAACACTTGAGGACTATGGGGTTGATCTAGATAGTGTGCCACTGTTTTGTGATAACACTAGTGCTATTTGCATTGCTAAAAACCCCGTGCAACATTCCAGAACTAAGCACATTGATATTAAGTATCACTTTCTCCGAGATAACGTTGAAAAAGGAAACATTGTGCTTCACCATGTAGATACCGAACATCAATTGGCTGACATTTTTACAAAACCTTTGGATTTCACTCGTTTTTGTTACATTCGTAGTGAAATAGGGGTTATGCATCCTCATGGCTTAAATTGAGGGGGAGTTTTTTTTTTTGAAACTTGGGAAGTCTATGTGTAAATCTGAAATTAAAATAATATGAGCATTTCATACATATATGTCTTTGTGATTCCTTTTACATGTTGAAAGTTCTTACTACATTACTCGTGTTATACATTTTGTAGTTTTTGCCATGTCTAGTAATTGGAATAATTACTTACACTAAAACTGGTCATGGTCAAACTTTCTTGCTGTTTTGAACTTGTTACATGTTCACAAGTGCTTTTAATCATTAAGAATTAATCAAGTAATCAACTCACATGTGGAGTTTTTATGAACAAATATAAATTGAGAAAAGATCAAGAGAATATGCATGCATCGCACTTCTTCTTTTGAGATGGCTTGTCATTGCACTTAGATATGAACTTGGAAGAAGTTGTGTATGACTAAAACCATGTCCTTAAGCTTCTGATTGTCAAATGACATAGGCTTGGCTTGGTTGGTTAGAATAAGGCAGATGCGCATATAATCTCTTGGAAATATCATATGATCAAAATTTATGCTTTGAAAAATAACAAAATGCAGCAACTAGTGTCATGCTATCAGGTTTTGAGATAGTTAAGTTTGTGAGATCATGACTTGCTTAAATTGAAAATTACATATGATCTCT
Organism: Tuctoria greenei; assembly: GCA_036927565.1. Lineage (NCBI taxonomy): Eukaryota > Viridiplantae > Streptophyta > Magnoliopsida > Poales > Poaceae > Tuctoria > Tuctoria greenei. The sequence goes on along the minus strand of JAYESD010000011.1, from coordinate 103,900,214 downwards.
AGCATGGCTTACACTACTTTATGTATATCATTGATGTGATAATGTAAGGTACTTGATAGTATGACTTGGATGAGCTTTGTTTATATGTATATGTTATAATATGCTCATAACAACTAAAGTTGGAGAGAAAATTTCTTTATATGCTCATGACTTGCTGAATACATTGTCAAAGGGGGAGAGATAAGCATGAAGAGAATATGTGCATAAGGAGAAATAAAGGGGGAGAGATAATATGGGATAATTTTTCATTTTTCTTCTCATTTTACTTTTGATTTACAAAAGGGGGAGAAATTGTTTTCAAAACTTTTAATGAGAATAAGCCAATGTTCGGATTTTAAATGGTGTTGCCAATGCATTCATCAAGGGGGAGATTGTAAGACCTATGTGTGCTGAATACATTGGCTTGTAGTGAATACACTTGGCTTTGATGATAAAAGTTTTAAATATCACCAAAACACCTTTTTATCAAGGTCCGACTCTAGCTCCGAGCTACAGCAAGGTCCGACGGTAGGTCTGACTTGTTTTGGGTAGCTCCGGCTACGTTAGATGCTAGGTCCGGCTTCTTGGTAAGGTCCGACTAGTTTTGGTTAGCTCCGGTGAGCTTTATCTTTAGCTCCGGCATGTCTTTGTTAGCTTCAGCATGTTTTTGATAGCTCCGGCATATACTTGATAGCTCCGGCATGCTTTTGCTAAGCTCCAACGTACTTTGTCTAGCTCCGGTTTTGGGTTGACTAGTTTTGGCTAGTTTTTGGTAAGCTCCGGTGCTAGGATCTACTAGTTTTGGAAAGCTCCGGCGCTAGGTTCTACTAGCTTTTGTTAGCTCCGACTCAAGCTCCGGGTTGCTCTGGCAAGGTCTGGAACTTGACCGCAGTGCTTCTGCTTTTCATTTGCAATGTTTCGTACTTGCTTTACATTGTTGGAAAGATTGCTTAGTATTCATTTGCTAAGTTTTTGGTGCGTTTTGGTTGAATACGGTTGATATCGTTTCTACTGTGGTTTTGCAACATGCTTATGTGAGGTTCTCACATAAGGTGTTGTGTTCGGAACTAACTTGAGTCAAGTCGAGGACTTGGGCTCGTATGGACTGTTTGTTTGTTCATGTGCAGGTGTTGCTTGAGTTCAAGTCATGGCTGGTGACAGGATCCATTGGACTAGTCTCAGGAGGAGATGAGGTTCCAACAACCAAGTTCGGGAGGAACTGTGGTTGAGCGGGTCAGGAGGTCGCGTAGGATGATTGAATCAAGGGCAGTGCATATGAAGGTCAAAGGAAGGTATTCGCACGTATGCATGAGGTGCATGATGTGGCAATATGCTTCTAGAGACGGATTATGGAAGGAAGATCTGATTGGAAGGATCGGATCGTATCGGTTGAAGACTTTGGCTGCGGCGGAGTCGGTTATGGCTCGGTATGGAAAGTATCGAGTTGGTTATGTTAGGATTTCGTGTGGGTCACGAATTTGAGTTGTTTAGGAATGTAGGATACGTTCCTAAGGTGTTTGGAAGTCTTAAGATTGCTTCTATCTGCGTATAGAAGAATCTTGAGCAGTTATGGAAAGTTAGGATTCGTAATCTGAGTAGGATTGGAGTCCTAGTTGATATTGGGTAGGCCTAAGGGCTGGTTATATAAGCAAGGGAAGGACAAAGCTCGTTGTAGACGACTTTGGGGCTGTTCCTCTTGTGTTCTATTGAATAAAATTCATAGCTTGAAGGAACTTTTGTGCCTTGTTCGTCCAACTTGTTCCAAACAAGTTTTACTCATCGAGTTTCTGGACAGCACTACCTTTCGTCGGTGGTTTTATCATAACTCGAGTTTTACAGATCCAATTGACGTGATTCTTTTTGGGTTGTCTTCACAACTTGATTATCTATCATCTGTCAAAATGTCACGGTCATTGGATTTGTGGTTTTTGATCTACAGGAGTTTCTTTTCAGCATTCCAGAAACTGTTTTTCTCGGGTAGGTCAGATTGACCATAGTCTGATCTTTTGATCATAACTTGAGTTTTTCTTGACGGATTTGAGTAATTCTTTTTGTGTTGTCTTCGTGACTTGATTCTCTCTGATATATATCACTTTTTTCATGGTGAAACACATTTAGATTAGTCTCATACACGATTTCTTTAACAGATCGTTTTTCTGCCGAAAGGGTTTGGGGTTTTATTGTTTCCGCTGCGTAAGATTTTTAAATCTACCATTCACCCCCCCCCCCCTCTGGTAGCTTTTCACGTGCTCTTCGATCCTACAAAATCAACCACTGATAATGTTTGGAACAATAAGCAGATAGAGCTAGGGTTTGAGGCCACTGACCAAGGCACTGAACAACCACTGATAAACCACTGATAATTCTTTGATTAATGAAAATTAGATAGGAACCTAGGGTTTGAGGTGACTGACCAAGGCACCTAGGTTTCAAAAACTTTGATTAAGGAAATCTAGGGTGCGGCAACGATGAGGACATCAATCGGCCAGCGGCGAGGGCGAGGAGGGAGGCGGCACGGGGACAGAGGAGGAAAGAAAGTGGCAGCATACCTGACGGCAAGGTCGAAGCTCAGTGACAACGACGAGGGCAAAGCTCAACGTACGTGGAAGGAAGGAAGTGTAGAGGGCGAAGCACGACGACAATTGTGAAGCTTGGCAGCGATGGCAGAGCTCAGCGGCAAGAGCGGCGAGGACTTGGCGACAAACAAAAATTTGGCAGCTTGACGGCGTCTAAGTGATTTCACCCGAGTTAGGTTTTTCCAACGCAACCCTGGGCTATATATAGATGCCTATCTTCGCATGCGGTTATTAAGTATCAACCGTCTGAGAAGATGATTATCTCAGGTGGGTGGTAATTACCACACGCCTGAGAAGATTTATTTATCTCAGATGGTTTATAAGTAATAACCGCCTGAGATAAGCTTCTTCTCGGGCAGTTATTCAGTACCAACCGCCTAAAAAGATCTTTATGTAAGCTTAATTAATATTCTTGATTAAATGTAGGGTCTTTGAAAAGCCCAAATTCCACTTTCTTGTAATATGATTGTGTATTAAAGGTTACCATTAAATTTAACTTCACAAAGCCTTTGAAATTGGTCAGAACATAAAAAAAAACAACAATTGCTATTTGTCATTTTCTATCTTGACGAATCTAATGATTTTTTCATTTAGTTTTTCAATGGACCTTTTTAGTCATCATACCAACCTCAATGAATTTTTTCAGATTTTTTAAATTTTTTTGAATCATTGTGTGTTCAAAATTTGATGAATGCCTCATATGTATATGAGCATTTGGTTAGAATGATGGATAATTTGAATTTTGACATGTTGGAATGCTTTAAAAATATTAACAAAATAAATACATGTATAAATAATACAAATATGTTCATACAAACAAAATTAAGTGAAGGATCCTTTCTTTAGGAGATACACAAATGTGAATAATATGTGAGTATAAATTAATTTGATATTCACCAAAACATTACAATGTTAGCTATACATGTTTTGAAATATTTGGTCCAGGTGGTAGATGTTAATTTTTGAAAAATATAGAAGAATCATCAAATTTGGACTCTATTTGCAGAATCTATACATGTTTGATTATTTATATTGAAATTAATATAAAAAAGAAGCAAGGGAAAAGAAAACTGAAGAACGGGCTTGAGCAATTATCCCAGGCGATTGGTAAGTAATAACTGCTTAAGATAAGCTTATTCTCAGGTGGTTATTCAATACCAACCACCTAAAAAGATCTTTATGTAAGCTTAATTAATATTCTTGATTAAATGTGGGGTCTTTCAAAAGCCCAAATACCACTTTCTTGTAATATGATTGAGTATTAAAGGTTACCATTAAATTCCACTTCAATATAAGTGGATTAAGGTGGATTGATCAGAAAATTAGTTCATTCTTCACTCCAATACACTTCAATCCAATTAGATTGACTACACCCAAACAAGTCCTGAAAGATTTCTTTCTCTTCTCTCCATTTGAAAACTTATGAAGATGCTACTTTATCAATTCTAATGGCTGAATATATTGACTATAAATCAGTACCATCTCTCTTAGTGCTTCACACAAGCGACGAAGCGAACAACTTCAATCACAAATCTTGTTTTTACCCTTTTCATAGAAATTTGACCTTAATCTTTCAAGCATAGATTTATCAATAAGTGAAGTTCCTCATCAGACATGTTAATGGCAGTTACAAGTGAAGGGTGTGTCGAACCTAACAAAATCTCAACGGGACTGAAGACAAAGAGATGCTGCATATGAGCGACAATGTCCAGGTTAGACAACATGGATCTATGATGTCAACCTTCAACAACATGAAAAGTGATGTCAAGGTTATGCTTGTATCAACCAAGGCATGTTGTGAGGGCATAACACTTGTTGGAGCATCACGATTATGCTTGCCCAACAAGTGTTATGCCCTCATAACATGCCTTGGTTGATGCAAGCATAACCTTAACATCACTTTTCATGTTGTTGAAGGTTGCCATCATAGCTTCACGCTGTCTAACCTGTACATTGCCACTCATATGCAGGATCTCTTTATCTTCAATCCAATTCAGATTTTGTTAGCGTCGACACATCCTTCGCTTATAACTTCCATTAACATGTGTGATAAGGAAGCTTCACTTATTGATAAATCTATGCTTGAATTAAAGATTAAGGTTAAATCCTTATGAAAGTGTAAAAACAAGATTTGTGATTGAAATTGTTTGCTTCCTCGCTTGTGTGAAGCACTAATAAAGTAGATACTGATTTTTAGTCAATATGTTTAGGCATTAAAACTGAGTAAGGAAGACGTTCCTAAGTTTTCAAATCGACAGGAGGGAAAGAAATCCTTCAAATGGATGGGAAAATCCTTCCAAGGATCGTCAGGCTTCAAATTGATACTTTCAACAATCCAAATGATGAGCCACGGGTGTTACTTGCATCTACAAGAGCTTGTTGTGCAGAGATTAGCTTGACAAGAGCTTATCAACATCACAGACGATTCTTAACTTACAAGCAGCATGTGAAAACAATGACTTGCCCTAGGCGGTTCTTCAACAAAAACTGCTTGTGATGATTGAACCAGTACACACGGTTCTTAAACAATGACCGCCAGTGAAAATCATGTATTTACCCAGACGGTGGTTAATTAAGAACCGCCTGTGAAGTTTGCTAGAATACAGGCAGTTCTTAATTAATAGCTGCTTGAGAAAATCATGTATTTACACAAGTGGTTGTTTTTTAAAATCCGACTGTGATGTTCTGTCATCATAGGCGGTTATTGTTTCATTCGTCATCATAGTCACATTTTTTTACAGACCGCCTGTGTTTGAAAAAATCGAGTTTCATGTGAAGATGCTTGTTGTAGTAGTGCCTTTGCATGTACTCATCGATCCTTGAATAGGATGAGCAACAGAATACCAGGAAAGAAGAAAAGAAGCTTAAATCAATCTGAGTGTATGAGGGATCCATTGTATTAACTGTTGGCAAGATTGTCCTTTTAAAAAAAATCCTTTTCAGATCCTACTGATTTCCCATAAATGGCAAACTCCACATGGAAGCATGGACTGATGGATACTTACTGGAATTTAATCCAATTCTAGCTTGAACCGAATAAAGTTCCGATGCACGAAGGATGGATACGTGGTCATTTCCTTCGCTTGCACATAAATAACACAAACTCCATGTGACTAGATTTGGCACACCATATGACTCCCCCCTCATCTCCTGCACTGCGTCCAATGGTAAACTTGAAAAGACTGGATTGGTTGGTTTGTAAAATTGGGTCTCTAGGTTGAGTGGGGATGAAAATGGTAGAAAATGATTCAAAAAAAGTCCATATCACAGTACAAGAAACATTGAATAGGACCATCGCGGTTCCTAAAGGCGTCAGTGCCATCAAATGTAAAGGCAATAACACTGTTGGTTTTAAATCGACGGTCACAGATTAACACTGTCGGCCAGCCACAAAAAACTGACGGACATACCTGACCACTGTTGGCCAGACATAAATAACCGAGATACATAATAAAGCTATCAGCCTTCGGACATTGGCCTACGCATATAACTACAACCATTGTCTCAGAAACTGATGCCCATAATAGAGCTGTCGGCTTCCGACCAGAGTCGACGCCCATACTAAAACTGTCAGTGCACCATCCTAGGCTGATGGCTCTGTCTACGGGTTCATGCCCGGATCGAGTTCAATGGCATCGGACGCACTTGTGCTCGACACGTGTTTCCTCCCGTCGTTCACCGCCCCTAGGCTCACCTATGACCGCCCGTCGTGTCGCCCCATTGCACCCGTTGTTCCCTGTTGGGCCGCCTCTGCCCGAGGGCTGTCGTGTCACCACGATGTGCCCATCGACGCCCATCGCGTAGGTCAACACCAGCCGTGCCGCCTCTGTCCGAGGGCCGTCTCGCTGCCTGTCATGCCGCCCCCTTTGCCATTCTTGTCATCGACTGTCGACCGGCGCCCCATCCGTCGTCCGTGCGCTACCGGCCGTCGACCAACGCCCTGTCCAAAGTTCGTGCGCCGCCGGCCGTCTGCCCCATCCGCCATGCGTGTGCCTCCCTCTCTCACGCCGCCAGCTCGCCGCCCGTCACCGATTGCTGGTAAGGTAAAATTTGTACATTTGAGCTTGTATATTTGAGCTTGTATGTGTGAACTTGTTTGGTGCATGAGTTTGTATATGTGATATTTTATTTGTGAGCTTGATTAACAGTTATTGTGTATGTGTGAACATGATTAATATTTAACCCTATATTTACATGGTTAACTTATATATATGAACTTGATTACTAGTTGGTGATTTAACTTGTATGAATAGGCAATGATATCTAGCGACTTCTAAAGGGTGACTAACTTGTTAAACCACATTAACTTGTACATCATGTGAACTTGTAAAAGTCAAATTATCAAGTTAAAATCCCGAATCAACTTAATGCCTTTTAAATCCATTTTATTAATTATAGGACCTAATAGGGACTTTGATCCATATGTATGTATGGAAATTTGATTAATCGGATTTCGAATTGTTATCAAGTGTGTAGATTGAATAATTTTAGGACCTAATAGGGTTTCAAATTACTTTTTAGATTTCAAGGCAATATATTGAGTCTACATGTCGCCACCCACGAGAACAATGCATCTCATATATTTTAATATTGTGTGTGCTTATCAACTATTAGATTTTTGTTCATTGACATGTATCAATTAGTTGTAGTTTTGAAAATGAGTGACGTCCGTAAGGCGATGTATGATGGATGAAGTTCAACTGGTGCGCACTCTATGGAATGGGCTCAAATCGCAAAGTTTTCGTGAACCAAACCTTTGCTAGTGGTGCTCATGTTGTGAAGTGTCGGTCGAGCAAGTGTCGAAATCATCGATGTCTGTATAGGTATGAAATTGAGTTGCACCTTTGCAAGCACGATTTTATGTCCAACTACCTATTGTGGCACGAGCATGTGGAGATGGATCATGCCAGTGAGTTAGGCGGAAATGAGGATGAAGATCGGATGAATGAGATGATAGCAGATGTTGGTAGAGAGTATGAAGAGCAGTGGCCGCCAGAGGAGGTGCAAATGTCTTACAGGCTTCTTGCTGCCTCAAATGAAAAAGTGCATGAGAGTACCATTGTGACCGTCTACAGGCGGTGACATGACTTATGGAGATAAAGTCTAAGTACAATTTCACAAATAGTTACTACAATGGTATCCTGAAACTGATCAGTGATCTCCTTCAGTCAAATCATAAGATGTCTAAAGACATATACCAATCTAAGAAGCTTTTGGCTGGTCTGGGCATGAATTATGAGAAGATTGATGCATTCGAGAATAATTGCATGCTCTTTTGGAACGAACGCAAGAACTATACTCATTGTATGCATTGCAATGCAACTAGATATGTGGAGGTTCACTACAGGAAACCCGATCAATTAATTCAGACAGGACCAACGTAATTAAGGCAAAACCACCGTAAGTTACTTAATTACATCAGTTTTCCCTTAATTACATCGGTTAACGGCCGACGTTGCTAACTTACGTCAGCGTCCCGCAACTGACATAAGTTAGTTACCGGGTCGGGCTGCGGCCTAGGCCAGGTAACTTAAATCAGCCGTCGACAGCCGAGGTAAGTTACATGGGCTAACTTACGTTAGCTATGGCGAGGTCGATGTAAGTACCATGGGATAACTTACGTCGGTATGTTGCGGTCGACGTAAGTTAACCTGGGCTAACTTACGTCAGCCTTGCCATAGCCGACATAAGTTATGTTTTTTATTTTTTTTAAAAATAGAAATTGCCTACCTCGCACGATGGCGAGCTCACAGATTCAAACAACAGCAATATATATCATAGATTCAACGCAACAACAATTTATAGTCAAACAACACACATTACCACGACAATGTACAAATGGGCTACACACTAGCCCCTCGACTACTGCCGGAACCGAAAAGCTCATCTCCACACGTCCCTCTGGGTGCTGGTACCTATGGCGAAGTAGTTTGCACCGACGTTGCCAAACCCTGCAAAAGAACATTAGAATTAGACATGTTACAAATGTATCTCACACTTTTCTTCTTTCTCTAACTTTCATCATCTCACTCTCTTCCTCCCCCTCTCTCGTACTCTCACTCTCTTCCTCTCTCTGTCTCCCTCTCTCTCTTTCTCTCTTCCTCTCCCTCTCTCTCTCTTTCTCCCATTCTCTAACTTTCTTCCTCTCCCTCACTTTCTCTCCCTCTCTTTCTCTCACACTTTCTCTCTTCCTCTCACTCTCTTTCTCTCATTCTCTCACTCCCTTCCTCTCCGTCACTTTCTCTCACTCTCTTCGTCTCCCTCTCTTTGTGTCATACTTTCCCTCTTCCTCTCCCTCTCTTTCTCCCATTCTCTCTCTTCCTCTCCCTCTCTAGCATCCTCTCTCTCTCACTTCACCCTCTCTCTCGCACTCCATCTCTCTTTATCTATGTCTCTCTTACTCCACCTCTATCTCACCTCTCTCTCCCTCAACATGTGTCTGTCTCTCTTACCCCACCTCTATCTCACTCTCTCTCACCCTTTGTTCTACCTCCTCGCCCTATGAGAAATATAGAAATGAATATGACAATATTAAAAAAGAGTTTATTACCTGCGCCGGGGGCAGCTGTGTCGGGGGCGTATGTGCCGCGGTCACATGTGAAAGCATCTAGGCCCCCATGAAGTATGGTTTTGGTGATTAATGACAACCGTTGGATATTACTAATGAGTTTGTGTATGCAAGATCTCTCATATCACTCATCACACTTAATGAACTATCTATGTATATCATCTATTGCTCATTGGATTCATTTGGAGACCCCTCAACAAATTATTTTACGAGGTCAATCGATTTTTATGAAGACTAAAAGAAAAAGCACATATGTCAAAATTATTCCATCGAAAGTGACAGCACTCAAGACTTGGTCATCATCAGAAGAACATTTCAAACCAATGTCTAAAAGGTCACTCGAACAAATTCCAAAAGAATCACTTAGAACAACTCGAAGCAGACAAAATCAACTCACCGGATCAACCGATGTTTCCAGAAAACACTATATCGGTCGAGTTGGCTCAACAACAGAAAAAGACCTCAGACTTGAGTACACACCGGATCATCCAATGATGAAGAAAGTGTTATATCGGTTGATCATTCCAGTAAGCAATTACCCTGGACCAAGTGTAACACCGAACCATCCGATGTAGAATTAATAACACATCGGTCAATCACTCCAGTAAGCATTATTTCTGGATCATTCTGAATCAAGTGCCACAGAATCATCCGATGATGAGGCAAGTGTTACATCGGTCGATCAACGATCATATCTAACAAAGTGACATCAGCTAATTTGTATTCGACCGATGACAACTAAAGGGAGAACATCGGATCATCCGATGTTTACAGAACAGTGATGTCAGCCTACTTTTCGAACGACTATTTCATGGAAGCTGGCTATTTATACCCCTTCAACCAGTCATTTCGATAAGTCTTGATACCCAAAGCTACTCTAGACATTACCAAGCATTCAAGACATTGAGTTACCACTTCTACATCATTTACACCACTTGTACACCAAGAGATAGGCTAGAACTTGTTAGATATGATGCTTGCGTGTTTCCATTCTTGGTGATTGGAGTCTCTAGCCTAGTGAGAGCTATAAGGGAGTGTCTCTTAGTGATTGCATTCACCCTGTAACAGTCGATGATTGGAGAGAGCCTTCTGGAGCTTGCCATGACGGTTGTGGAAGCCCGGAGGATCAAACTTGTACAAGGCTTGAGCTCCACCTTGCCGGGGTTGGCGAACGGAGACTTTTAGTGAAGATCCCTGGTCTCGGTGACTTTGGAGTGGCAATACCCTTTGGTGGTGCCACAACGTGGATGTAGGAAGGTCTTGATGATCTTGCCGAACCACGGGATAAATCTCCGTGTCTTCATGTCTCCTCGGGAGTTTGCACACTCTTTCTTTCCCGTTGCACTTATGCATTTCATATACCGCAAAATTATTATTCACTTGAATGCATAGGTTGTTTGCATAGAGCATTGGGATTTTAGTAGTTAAGTTTTTATTGCTTCAATTTTTGAAAAGAAGCCCAATTCACCCCCCCTCTTGGGCATTCGATCCTTACAATTGGTATCAGAGCAAGGTTGCTCATTGGATCATTCTAGCTTCACCGCTAGAGAGCTAAAATGGCCAAGATTGGGGGTTCGGTTCCCATCTTCGAGGGCAAGAACTTTGCCTATTGTAAAGCACACATGCGTGCTTATCTAGAGGCTATTGCTCCCGAGGTATGGGAAGCGACCCATGCGGGGTTTGGTGAGCACAACTATATAGGTGATCAAGTCAAGTGGTGCAAAAGCTAGAAATGCTATTTATGAATGCATTAGTCAAGATGTGTTTGCTAGGATTGCTAGTAAGGAAAAGACTTGTGAAATTTGGGCTTGCTTGATTGAAATTCATGAGGGTTCTTCTCGTGTTAGAGAACTAAAGTATCATATGCTTAAGGCCAAATATGATGAGTTCAAAATGCTACCTCATGAAAATGTCAATGAAATGTTTTCTCGCTTGAATGTGCTTATTGAGGATATAATGCTCTTGATATTGCTCCTTGGCAAGGGACTCATCAACCGCAAGATTCTTATGCTCCTTCCTAAGCCAAAGTACAACATCATCAACTCAATGCTTCAAAAGGAATCTCTTGATCACATTGAAGTTTTGTAACTTATTGGAGAGATTCACGCTCATGAGATGATTGTGCTTGGGATGATGGATGAATCATCTTCAAAGACAATTGCTCTAAAGGCTTCCACCAAGAAAACAAATCCCAATAAAAATAAAGTGGTTGAGCCTAGCTCAAGTGAAGAAGAGCAAGAATCAAGTGAAGATGACGATGATGAGCTTGCCTTGATGATGAGAAAATTCTCTCACTTGAACTCCAAGATTGCCAAGAAGGGATACACCTTTGATCCCAAAAAGAAAGCATTTCTACCAAAAAAATACGACAACAAGACTTGCTATAATTGTGGTGATCAAGGCCACATCTCCTATGATTGTCCAAAACCAGACAAAAGATGAGAGAACCACAAGGGCAAGCATCGCAAGCTTGAGGATAGTGAGGATGATGAAGCAGAAGTCAAGCCCAAACCAAGATTCTTTGGGAAGAAGAAGCATGGCAAAGGCAAAAAGGCAAAACTCTTCTCAAAGAAGAGAAAAGGTCCACAAAAGGTGTTCATGTGTGAGGCAAATGAATGGATCACCGACGAAGAATCTAGTGATGAAGAGAGTGAAGTTGAACAAGAGAGCTTGGCCGGCCTTGCCATTGCCAACAATGATGATTCATCTCTTCGTCCACCTCCCATGTGCCTCATGGCAAAAGGTAACACCAAGGTATGTAATGACTCTAGCGATGATGAACTTTCCCCTGATGACTTAGCTTCATTGATAAATGAATACCACACTATCATTAAAAGGGAAAAGAGTAAGGTCAAGGCTCTTGAAGAAGCTCGGCTAAGCTTGAGAGTGCTAACCTCGATTTGCTTGACAAGTATGAAAGCATACTTCAGGAGCATGACACGCTCAAATCTCATGTCAAGCAAGTTGAGGAGGATAAGGCTCAAATCAAGCTACATCATCATGAGCTTGACGTAGCACACCAAGCACTCTTGGGAAAGCACAATGAGTTAATCCAAGAGCATCAAGTACTTAACCTTTCTTATGAAGTTCTTGATCAAGAATTGAAAACTATAAAAAAAGAAACCCTTAATGATAAGGTATCTATTAATTCTCATGCCACTAATGTCTTGCATAAGTCTTTGCCTTTGAAAGAGAATGCTAGGGAGAAGGATTTGTTGGAAGAAATGGAAAGTCTCTGCACTAGTGTGGCAAGACTATCTAAGGGAGAAGTCAAGCACAAAGAAATCATCTTCCAACAAGCAAGGGCCTTCAACAAGAGAGGACTTGGATCCTTCCCAGTGCCTAACAAAGGAAAGGTGCCCTCACCGGAGCTTAAAACGAGCTTCATCAAGGAAGTTGGTTCTTATTGCCAACATTGTGAGGTCACCGGTCACCATACAAGGGAGTGTCCTCTTCCTAACCGGCCTTCTCCAAAATTGCCTACTAACTACATGTCTACCTTTAATGATCACTATTATCTCTTGAGTAAAGTAGATGGCAAGGTAAAGGCAAGGTTCATTGGCAAGGACATGAAGGGCATGAAGGGGAAGCTCCCCAAGCAACTCTGGGTCCCAAAAGCACTTGTATCACACATACAAGGACCAAAGTTGGCTTGGGTGACTAAAATAAAAAATTGAATTCATGTGTGTAGGTGAACTACAAAGCCGGAGGAAAGCATTGGGTACTCGATAGCGGGTGCACTCAACATATGACCGGCAACGATGGTATGTTCACCTCCTAGAGAACCCCGACAATCATGAACAAGTCACCTTTAGTGACAACTCTAAGGGGAAGGTAATTGGGTTGGCTAAAATTGCAATTTCAAATGATTTATCTATTTCCAATGTATTATATGTTAAGTCACTTAGTTTCAATTTGCTTTCTATTGCACAATTATGTGATCTTGGACTAACGTGCACCTTTAGCAAGAATGATGTTGTTGTGACTAGTGAGACAAGCAAAGAACTAATCTTCAAAGAGTTTTAGCATGGACATCTCTACTTAGTAGACTTCTCCGACAAGGATTCTAGCTTGACCACTTGTGTTTTCACCAAGACGAGTTTGGGTTGGCTATGGCATCGACGCATAGCTCACATTTGAATGATCAAGCTCAAGAAGTCATTCAAGCTTGGAATGGTGACCGACGTGAAGGATGTCACATTTGAGAAGAACAAGCTTTGTAGCACTTGTCAAGCCGGGAAACAAGTTGTTTCACACCACCCAATGAAGACAATGGTGTCAACCTCCAAGCCACTTGAGTTGCTCCACATGGACCTCTTCGGACCGTCCACATATCAAAGTCTTGGCGGTAATCTCTATTGTCTTGTTATAGTTCATGACTACTCTCGCTATGCTTGGGCTTTGTTTCTAGGTGACAGGAGTGAAACTCCGGAAGTGTTCAAGACCTTCGCTAACCGGGCCCCAAGGGAATTTCAACTTCCCATCATCAAGGTCCGGAGTGACAATAGCACCGAATTCAAGAACTACAACATTGGGGAGTGGTGTGATCATGAAGGCGTGAAGCATGAATTTTCAGCCACATACACTCCTCAACAAAATAGTGTCGTTGAAAGGAAGAACAAGACTCTCATCACTCTTTCACGAGCAATGCTTGATGACTATGGCACGTCCAAGAAGTTTTGGGGCGAAGCAATCAACACGGCGTGCCATGCCGCCAATCGGGTCTATCTACATCGACTACTTCAAAAGACTCCGTACGAATTTCTCATTGGGAGAAAGCCCAACATCTCCTATTTCCGAGTCTTCGGGTTCAAGTGCTATGTCTATCGCAAGAAAAGGCTCGGTAAGTTTGAAAGAAGGTGTGATGTTGGCATCTTTCTTGGTTATGCATCAAACTCAAAAGCATATCGAGTATTCAACCAAACCTCCAGTTTAGTTGAGGAAAGTTGTGATGTTGAGTTTGATGAAACTAATGGCTCCCAAGAGGAGAGTTTTGGTCATGATGAAATAGATGATGAGCCCCTACGAGAAGCTATGAAGAACATGACCATTGGAGACATCAAGCCTAAAGTTGAGGAGAACCAAGATCAAGGGGGAGTTTCAAATTCCAACAACAACACATCTATGGCACCTCAAGTTGACGAAGAAGAAAAAGATGATCCATTGCCGACACAAGATTCACAAGCCACACAACATCAAGAAGGAGAACAAGTCCATGATCAAGTCCAACCACAAGAAGCGCAACACGCATCACCACCGCCAAGTGCTTCACAACCACTTATGGGGCATGGACGCATCTCCAAGGCGCATCCGATTGATCAAATTATCGGAAGTCCGTCAAGGGGAGTAAGTACACGTTCTCGCCATTTCACTACATTTTGTGAGCACTACTCGTTTGTTTCATGTGTAGAACCGACTCATATTGAGGAAGCACTCCAAGATCCAAATTGGGTAATGGCCGTGCAAGAAGAACTCAACAACTTCATCCGCAATGAAGTTTGGGTGTTGGAGGAGTGACCCAAGGACAAGAACGTCATCGGAACGAAGTGGGTGTACCGCAACAAACAAGACGAGAATGGTGTTGTGATTCGCAACAAGGAAAGACTTGTGTCCAAGGATTTCTTGCAAGTTGAAGGACTAGACTTTGGAGAAACATTTGCTCCGGTCGCTCGACTAGAAGTCATCCGTATACTTCTGGCTTTTGCATCACATCATAATATAAAACTTTATCAAATGGATGTGAAAAGTGCCTTTCTTAATGGTTATATTAACGAGCTTGTTTATGTTGAACAACCTCCTGGGTTCAAAGATCCGAGGAATCCTAATCATGTGTATAAGTTGTATAAGGTGCTCTACGGGCTCAAGCAAGCACCTAGAGCGTGGTATGAACGACTACGCGATTTCTTGATCATGCAAGGATTAGATCGGGAGCGTGGACACTACACTCTTCACCAAAGACATCGATGGAGAACTATTTGTTTGTCAATTTTATGTCGATGATATTATTTTTGGTTCAACTAACGAAGCTCTTAGATATGAGTTTGGTGAAATGAGTCTAGGGAATTCGAGATGTCGATGATTGGAGAGCTCAACTTCTTCCTTGGATTTCAAATCAAGAAACTTCGAGAGGGGACCTTCATCTATCAAGAAAAATATACCAAGGACCTCTTGAAGAAATTTGAGATGGGAGATTGTAGCTCAAGAAGCACTCCAATGGCAACAAATTGTCATCTCAACGCGGATAAGGATGGTAAACTTGTTGACCAATCTAATTACCGTTCTATGATTGGTTCATTGCTTTATCTTACCGCATCTAGGCCTGATATCATGTTTAGTGTATGCTTGTGTGCTCGCTTTCAAGCGGCACCTAAAGAATCGCATCGGAAGGCGGTCTTTAGGATATTTCGGTATCTCAAGCATACCCCTAGTGTAGGCCTGTGGTACCCCAAAGGTGCTAGATTCCATATCTTGGGTTACTCGGATTCGGACTTTGCCGGATGCCATGCGGATCGCAAGAGTACCTCCGGAGGGTGCCACTCTCTTGGGCATTCCCTAGTATCTTGGTCTAGCAAGAAGCAAAACTCTGTTGCTTTGTCCACTGCGGAAGCAGAGTATATAGCGGCCGGTGCATGTTGTGCACAAATCCTTTATATGAAGCAAACCCTTTTGGACATTGGTGTTAAACTTGGTTGTGTGCCTCTCCTTTGTGACAATGAAAGTGCTGTTAAGATTGCTAAAAATCCCGTTAAACACTCCCGCACTAAGAACATTGATATTTGCCATCATTTCTTGCGGGACCATGAAGCTAAGGGAGACATCTCCTTGCGAGGTGTTAGGTCCGAAGAACAATTGGCGGATATCTTCACTAAACCACTTGATGAGAAAACTTTTTCTAGACTAAGGAGTGAATTAAATGTGCTAGATGCATCGAACGTCATGTAAGTTGCCATGGTCATGTAAGAATGCATCACATATAGGTCTTGTCTAACTTTCAAAGGATAGGGGCGAGCAAGGGTTAGCTTGGGATGGAGGTTCTTTTTGGGTATCCCCAAGACTTGGAGAGTGGCTCTCCCTAAAGAAGCCTTTGAAAGGTCCAAATTTGGCAAGATAGATTTAATTTATGTCTTGCATGATGCCTGCCATATAGATTTACACTCACGTTTAATATCTTGCATAATAAATTGTTTGGCATTGCATACGTTAGATTGTCACAAAGGGGAACCCACCTCATGAGAAAGAGACTTGTTTGAAATGCAATATCTCAACTCATATGATGTGGAAAGAACAAAGTGTTAGGTGCGTTAATGCCTAAAGGAACATGCTTTAAAGAGATAGAAGTCTTCATCCTCTAGCTCAAAATGCATGGGCCTTACATTTTATTTGGATTCTTTCCTTGATCTTACCGGTGTTCTATTTGCTTTAGGGCTTAGCCAAGTTATTGGCAACTAGTGTTATAGTCTTTTTGAGGGGTAAGGGGTTGCCCAAAAATTCCTAAGACTTGTGTTTATATTTGTGTGTTTAAGTCAAAGGACATATATGGGATGTTGCTATTTTGTAGTCATCGGATGATCCGATGCTTAGACCAGAAGCATCATCGGATCAATTTGTGCTTAAGTGCAAGGGCCAACTCAGTCAGAAAGTCAAATCAACCGATGAGTTCATTCTGAGAAACATCAGAGCATCCGATGTTCACATTTCTGGAGTTGTACCAAATTCAACTGATGATAATCGTTTCCACGTCGGATCATCCGATGCCGAAGGTGCCTCTGGAATACCCTTACTGTACCATTCGACCGATGCACATATCAACTGACGTCGGATCATCTCATGTTAAAATTTGAGCTAGGGTTCGGGCCCCACCTATTTAGTGCACCCCTTCACTTTTCCTTTCTCTCTCCCCGACGCCGCCGCTCCGTGCCCTCCTCTCCGCCGCCGCCGCTCCTTGCCCTCGCCCTGCCGCCGCCCTCCGGCCACCGCCGCCCTCCGGCCGCCGCCGCCCTTCGACCACCGCCACCCTCAGCGCCGCCGCTACTCAGCGCCACCGCCCTTCACTACCACCACCATTCACCGCCGCCGCACTAAGCGCCGCCGTCACCCTGCACCACCGCTCATCGCCCAACACTCCACGCACCTAGACGCCACATTCATCTTCACCGCTAGGGTTTGCCCGGCCGCGATGTTCTTTGCTCGCTGTCTCGTGTGACCGGCTTCGTTGCCCCGAGATCTCATTGTCGCCGTCGTCACTCGTCTCCTCGAGATGGGCCGTGACAAGAAAGGAAAGGGCAAGGCTATTGAGGAGCCGACAGCTAAGAAGCAGAAGCTGTCGAAGGAGGAGAAGAAAGCTCTGATGGGCGCTCGCGCTGCTGAGGAGCGAGAGCATGGCCGAGGAGGATCGCTGAGGATCCGGGAGGCCCAACAGAGGCAGCCTCCGGTGCCTGAGGAGCTAGAGGAGACTGAGGAGCCTGAGGTGCCACTTGTTCGTCGGCGCTCAGTTAGGACCCGTGGGGGTCATTCAGCTGCAGCCCCGAGACACAGACCTTCTGCAGCTGAGCTTCGGGAGGACAGGGTGGCCCAGAGATCCGTCTATGAGATGGACACCAATGTCCGGGTTGGTGAAGGTGTCCGCGTGACTGACTACAGGAAGTTGAAGGCAAAGCAGCTCAGGAAACTCAGATGAAGCATTCTACTTGAGGAGTGGTTTCCGCAGCCTAGAGAGCCACTTGTGGACAACCGCTTCTGGACCCTGACAAAGGCGTCGCTGTATGAGACTTACAGCCGTCGGGGCCATAAGCTTTTCCAGCATAACTTTCTTGACTGGGATCAGCTCACACTTGCAACCGGGACTGAAATTCGCCATTACTTTGAGAGGTACAGAGGGATGGTGGAGCTGATGTCTTACCAGCAGGGTGCCTACGTGGAGGACTGGGTCCGAGTGTTCTATGCCCCACTCTACGTTTCAGAGGGCCGCAGATCAATTGACTTCATGTTTATGGGCCAGCATCACCATCTGACCAGACATACCTTGGGACAACTGCTAGGTGTGGATCTCCATGACACATCCTACATGAGATGGTGTATGGACATGCTGACCCACTGAGGAGGCCGCTCACTGGAGGTGTGGCACCACCTTTTGAGGAGATTCAGTCACTATTCGCTGAGCCCTTCTCACCTGACCAGCCGAGGGTACCTGCTCTACTCTCTCCAGCTGTGCGCACTATGCACCTTGCCTTGCGCTGCACACTTCTAACCAGGTCCGGTTACCTTAAGGGGTTCACCAGTTTGCAGCAGACCCTCCTGTTCTATGTCATGAACGGGATGGAGTTCGACATTGTGGATATCCTTATCTGTGAGATGGAGGATGTTATCAATGATGGAGTTGGGATAATGAGGCAGCTTGTGTTCGGCCACTGGATCAGTCACCTCCTCTACCTGTTGGCTCCAGAGGGGTCAGCGGTGCGTGATAGTCTCACCGACGAGAGCGTCACTAGGTTCGGACACTACCGTGCTCCAGCTCTTGGAGACCGCCGTCTTGGCCGTCCAGTTGAGCGTCAGGTCCGAGCTCGCCTTTCAGAGGAAGACTGGTCAGGCCTCGAGAAGGAAGATGAGATCCTAGCACAGGCTGAGGCTCAGGGAGGAGATATGCAGCACATCTGGTCAGAGAGTGACACTAGTGACAGTGTCGAGGAGTACTTCCCACCTCCTCCCTCACCCAGGAAGCACGACGCGGAGGCTGGAGGCTCGACTGTACCACCTCCTACTCCACCTCCGGTGTCCTAGGCACAAGTCTCTCAGCCGTCCGAGCTTACCTCTCTTCTACAGCAGATGGTTGAGCAGCAGCGACTGGATCGGCTTGCAGCTGAGTAGGCCAGAGCTGAGCAGGCTGCTCGTCTTTTGGAGCTCCAGCAGCAGCAGCAGGAGATGCAACATCAGATAGCCCGCGAGAGGCGAGAGGACACTAACAGGCTCACTGGACTGATTGATCAGATGCATCAGCGTTCTCTTGACCAGCAGCAGTAGACGCAGCAGGCCATGATGGGCATCTTGGGGTTGATCACCAACCTCTACACTTAGACCGAGATTGCCCTGCCCTCACAGCTTCCAGGTCTAGCTCCAGGTCCGCATGTCCTGGCACCAGTTTCAGCACCAGTGTTGACCATGCCGATACCAATGATTAGCATGTCACCACTGCTTGCTCCAGGCGCACCAATTCACTCTCCCCTGCCGGCTTCGACACTCTTCCAGCAGACTCCGGCTTCAGTTGTCAGTGCCCCACTACCAGCAGTCCAGACTCAGCAGGCACTGACATCGACTCCCGCAGCACTGGTCTCCTCCACTCCAGCCACAGCAGCAGTAGGCAGCAGCTCCGACGACAGCACCCCCGACGGCGACCAGTTCATCATCGCCCCGAGCGCTCAGGATCCTTAGGCACTCGGCTTCCCTTTTTGGTGTCTTGATGCCAAAGGGGGAGAAGAGTCAGAGGGAGGGATAACTTAGTCCTAGGGGGAGTCCTAGTTGTAGGGGGAGAGTATATCTTTTTGGGATCTTTTGTAATTTGGGAGATTTGCTACTCTTTTGCTATTCTTTGAGTATTCGTGTACCACTTAATTCTCTAATTTGTTATTGATCATTTTTGAGCCTTCGAGTTTTGTGTGCTGAATCTTGTACTTATTGCATATCCTTTTAAGTATCATATTCTTAATTTCATTACTGTTATGCTTTACTCATTGTGTTGTCATCAATCACCAAAAAGGGGGAGATTGAAAGCATCTAGGCCCCCACGAGGTGTGGTTTCGGTGATTAATGACAACCGTTGGATATTACTAATGAGTTTGTGGATGCAAGATCTCTCATATCACTCATCACACTTAATGAACTCTATATGTATATAATCTACTGTCATTGGATACATTTGGAGACCCCTCAACAAATTATTTTACTAGGTCAATCGATTTTTATGAAGACTAAAAGAAAAGGCACATATGTCAAAATTATTTCATCGAAAGTGACAACACTCAAGACTTGGTAATCATCAGAAGAACATTTCAAACCAATGTCTAAGAGGTCAATCGAACAAATTCCAAAAGAATCACTTAGAACAACTTGAAGCAGACAAAATCAACTCACCGGATCAACCGATGTTTCCAGAAAACACTACATCGGTCGAGTTGGCTCAACAGCAGAAAAAGACCTCAGACTTGAGTACACACCGGATCATTCGATGATGAAGCAAGTGTTACACCGGTCGATCATTCCAGTAAGCAATTACGCTAGACCAAGTGTAACACTGGACCATCCGATGTAGAATTAATAACACATCAGTCAATCACACCAATAAGCATTATTTCTGGATCATTCTGAATCAAGTGCCACCGGATCATCCGATGATGAGGCAAGTGTTACATTGGTCGATCAACGATCATATCTGACACAGTGACATCAACTAATTTGTATTCGACTGATGACAACTGAAGGGAGAACATCGGATTATCCGATGTTTACAAAACAGTGATGTCAGCCTACTTTTCCAACGGCTATTTCGTGGAAGCTGCCTATTTATACCCCTTCAACCAGTCATTTCGATAAGTCTTGATACCCAGAGCTACTCTACACATTACCAAGCATTCAAGACATTGAGCTACCACTTCTACATCATTTACACCACTTGTACACCAAGAGATAGGCTAGAACTTGCTAGAGATGATGCTTGTGTGCTTCCATTCTTGGTGATTGGAGTCTCTAGACTAGTGAGAGTTGTAAGGGAGTGTCTCTTGGTGATTGCATTCACCGTGTAACAGTTGGTGATTGGAGAGAGCCTTTCGGAGCTTGCCAAGACGGTTGTGGAAGCCCGAAGGATCAAACTTGCACAAGGCTTGAGCTCCACCTTGCCAGGGTTGGCGAACAAAGACTTTTAGTGAATATCCCTGGTCTCGGTGACTTGGGAGTGGCAATACCCTTTGGTGGATGCCACAACGTGGATGTAGGAAGGTCTTGACGATCTTGCCGAACCACGAGATAAATCTTCATGTCTTCGTGTCTCCTCGGGAGTTTGCACACTCTTTCTTTCCTGTTACACTTATGCATTTCATATACCGCAAAATTACCATTCCCTTGAATGCATAGGTTGTTTGCATAGGGAATTGGGATTTTAGTAGTTATTTTTTATTGCTTTAATTTTTGAAAAGAAGTCCAATGGCATTCGATCCTTACAACATGCGGTAGCAAAAATGGAGGAATCTTGATCTTGACCGGTCAATCGAGCAAGAGCCTGCCATTGCAAAATATTAGAAGATATATGTTACTAAAATGCTATGAAATTAAACTACAGTAGTTAAAATTACTTATTGTTGCTTGCATTTGGGCCATGCACATGGTTGTGACATGCTGGAAGGCCTTCGACCTCTTCTGCTCTGCCCTCAACCTCTCTTGCTTTGCCCTCGACCTTTCTAGCTCCGCCTGGGTCTCAATCAACATCTCTTTCACGGCATTGAGCTCCAACTGAGTCTGCGAGAGACGACCATTTGACGGCACAACGGACGAGGCCTGCATCGATGAAGAGCCTCTCGGAGGTCGCGCTGACCTTGAGTCGACAACTCCATCGAAAATGGCAAACCTGCAAAAGAATGAAAAATACTAAGTAAAAGAAGATAGATTGAAAAATAAATGAAACAAATGACCAACTCACCGTCAATGGGCCTTCCCGCCTCTGCTTGCGTACACGGCTTGGGGGTCGATGGGTGCGTTTTCCTAATTGTAATTTCACCGTGTATCTTCCTGACCTCTATTGATGTTTCTTACGTATACAATAAATTCTGCAAGCGCACGAAAACTAACGATGTAGCATTTCTCCTTAAAAGAGTATTCTAAGGGTGTCATTTATTTTATCCCAAGGGAGTGCTAGGTGGAAGTGTAGCAAACATTTAATGGAAAGGGTAGAATGATTTAGGTAGGGTTCTAATGAGGATGGATAATAAATGGAGGTAGTGTGACACACACAAGAGCATTCTATCTAAGGGGGATAAATAAGTCCTATGGAGATTAGACTAAGAATCAGTGAGTTGCTCCTGCAATGCCTCTAATATACATATACATAGCCTAGGTTAGATACTAATGAGCATGTCAATGGTGAATTCTTAGGCTAAGTCGTTCAACACATTGCGCACGGGTTTACCCGTAGCAAAACTAGGATGACCCCCGCCAAGAGATTGTGGCATATCTGGACGTGGAGGATTACAAAGGACATATAGGGCTGTCACCACTTACTGCCTACTTCTACAATCCATGGGTCTACGAGACATCCAACGCTACTTAACTATCCTAGCACCATGCTAGCATGCTAAGCAAATACCTTAAGAGCCCGGATACAAATATCATCTTAAGGCAATGACTAACCTAAAAATCGTTGAACTAATGTTGAGACGTAGCATAAGTTATTCATATTAAAAAGATCATACCATATCTAATTAGACTATAGTGAGGGTTTATAGTGTTTATGATGATAAATTAGGATAATAATGGCATAATCATAAATACTATTCCTACCACATACATAGACTCCACAATCAAACAAGAAACACTTCATCTAAGCATATGTATAAAGGAAGACTAAACATAACATCTTTATTATGCATAAAATCACAAATACAAAAAGGAATACATGAGCCATACCTTTCCCAATTTGGAATTGGGAAGAGAGACTCCTTCTACTCCTTTCCTAATTTGGAGTAAGGACTAGAGACTCTCCTCTCTATAGCCTAAACTCCTCTAAGACTATGGAAGATAGTGGGTACAATAGAATGAAGCTCAAGTGGTGTGTATTGAAGTGAGGGGTAGGGGGTCCTATTTACAGCTGGAGAAGGGTCACTTCTTGCCACCAAAAGCACGTGAATCAGTCTTCATCATTATCAGGGCACCACAGGGAGTCGACACATGGATGTTGACCGTGTTTGGCGCCAGGAACTAGTCGGCCAAATAGGGTGTTCGACCGAC
The DNA here is from genome assembly GCA_036927565.1 of Tuctoria greenei. Classification (NCBI taxonomy): domain Eukaryota; kingdom Viridiplantae; phylum Streptophyta; class Magnoliopsida; order Poales; family Poaceae; genus Tuctoria; species Tuctoria greenei. The sequence continues at coordinate 103,877,105 of JAYESD010000011.1, read as the reverse complement.
TTGGTCTTGGCTCCGTTTCGGGTGTGCTTTCTCCAGTTCACATCCAGGTGGGCCCCATTGATTGATATGGGTGGTACAATGTTGGATCTCCTCGGATACGTCTGTTTGTGGGCCATTTGATCCATGTGATTCCACGTAATGGTGCTTGATTGGCTGGGATGATACTTTTTAGGATTGCTCCCCCTCTTTCACCTCATTTCCTATGTAAAACACCTGCATGCACTATTTTTCCAAGGACAAGTGGAAATAGGTTAAGTAGAAAGGTGATGTTTTGCAAGATATGGCTTATCCTTCATATAATTGAGTTATATTGATGGATAAAATTGGGATATAACAGCCGTCAACAAACTCCCCCAAGCTTATCCCTTGCTCGTCCCGAGCAAAATCAAGACTTTAGGTTGATGATCAGGAGTTGCTACAATGTTCTATCTTTCAAATGTACCAAGTGCACAACAAAATAATCTACCTAATAATCTTATGGAGAGTCCAATTTAGATTTTAAGTACTTCAAATTTATTCTCTCGATCGCTCCTTTGTGTGTAGTGGAAATATTTCCTCACCAAGGCATTTTGGCTATACTAATCCTACCACTAAGTAAGGATTATATGTGGAGCTTGGTAGGGAATGAGCATAGGCTTATTTGAAACACATAATTTTGCTAAGTCAAAAGAGTAAGCCATAGGAGAAATCAATTCAAATCATTTTGATTCAAGACTTGTTCATGTGTGATGGAATGTAAGTGGAAGCGGATGTTGAGATGACTCCTTTTTATGTAGACTCTCTTTATTACAGGGATGAAACATGGCTACTTTCTTTCTCTCTTTTTTTCTCATTCTTATGATGTAAGCATGCATTTTCTTTTTCTTTTACTTATAGCCATGTCTTCTACTCCCTTTTTATGCAATTAACTAGAAGAGAGTACTGAGCATGAAAGACATGGAGTTCCGTTTTTATTGTGGAATGATGATATGATGGAATTTTGGTAGCTTCTAGTGTAGAAGTATAGCATGTGCAAGTGAAGTCTTGAATTCAAAAAGAAATGACCAAATTCTCACATAGGACTATACTAGTTTGACTAGGCTCAATGTGAAAGCAAATAGCATATGCATAAGGTTTATTAATGTAAAATATCATATGGCTTTGGTAGGTATTTCCAGTCAAATAAGGGTAACTTAAATATTTTTTAGAATTTCCCTGGAAATCAAAGTTTCACATTCAAACGAGGAACAACAGACCTATCACTATCTCAAATCTCACAACAACCTAGAATTATATTTAGCTTTTGCTAACTACAATTTCTAAATCAAGGCAAAGTTAATTTTAGCCAATGAAAACAATATTTGGAGAGTAGCAAGTTGTAAACTAGGGACTTAGGAAATATAAAATAGAGCAACTATTCATCATTTCATGTATGTGTATTCTAAATCATTCTTACCACACATCTTTATTTGATTGAAAGCAAATCTACATTACTTTTTTTTTATATGCAAGGTGAATGGTGGATGAATGGAAAATAAATATGCAATGGGTGTGATACAAGTTTCCTCAAGTAGGGGTCCTCCCCAAAGCTTGTTCTTCATTCACCTCCGTGATAAGGGTTGAACCCTTGATGCAGAAGTATGTCGTGAGATTGGCTTGCTTTTGTTGTAGTGTGGAGCTAAAGTTGGTGAATTGAATGTCCATGTGTTGTTGCCAGTCTTGGGTACCTTGGACATGTTCTTGGAGTGTGTTGTAGATGTCTCCCATCCTCACTTCAAGCTCTCCCATACGTCTAGTGAGATCCGCAGTCCTTGGTTATAGTCACGATGACTTCTAGTCGAAAAGGAACGACGTCCTCTCATTGACGTTGGAGGCAAGCTCCTAGAGCTTGAAGTGGATAGGGAGGGCTCCCATGCGGTACTCGACCATCCATGCCAAGACGGTCCTCCATCCTCATACGGCTGAAGTTGAGTCCATCCGGGTGCATCACCCATTGGGTCCTCTTAATCTTGGTACTAGTGCACAAGGGAGATTGTCGGAGGCATGCCCATGGCCGTACTACTTGCACGCCTTCTAGTTACCCTGCTAGAGACATTACTTATTCTAGCTTCCTCGATGGGAAGAAGATCAATGGTTAGTTTTCTGCTTTTGTACAAATGAAAATCCGGGTTAGGTAATCGAATTTCATTGACAAAGCCAAGATAGAAAAATAGCAAAGAGCCAGTATGATCATGCTTAAGGGTATGTCCTCGCACTAGATAATCTTCATTAAATAATTCTAGTTCAGTTTCAATGTACTCAAATGAAGTATATTCTAATGCTCCTACCCTAGTAGCAATGCGGGTAATCAATAAAGTGCATTCAATTGGCCCTACCCTTGAAATATAATCTAACCATTGTGTCATAGTGGCTATAGCTGGAGAAACTTTTATCTTCTTAATCATGGCAAATAAAATCCTCAAGTCATCATCACGGATTACTCTAACATCTCATCTCGAGAACATAGTCATAGACACCCATCTATGCATGAAGCGTACAGTAGGATTGTGCAAGTGGCTATTTCTAGGAGCACTACATGTGACCTCACTAGTCAATTCGTGCCAAAAACTTTGTTTGTTAAATATAGGCAAAGTGTCTAAATCTAGCAAACAATGTTTATGGAAGCCTAGGATTTCACTTAATTATTTTCATAGGATGTTGTATTCTTTTTGAAATAATATAAAAGTAATACCATCAAATCCTATTTTTATGGTGCAAATGAATTGTGTACTGTAGAGGCGTGAACCTTTCTCCTCTATGTGAGCAAAATTTTCCCGTCCTAATGCACGCCAAACGGAAAAGAATACGGAATCCATATCTATTTTGGAGATCATATCCGGATCATAAGCTTTACTATGATAAAACTCATGATCTTGGAGAAGCTTGTGTGCTTGATCTTCAACTTCACTTTGTATGTCGAGGTCGTTGTCATGGAGAAGTTGATGCGGGTTGCTCCTCTAACCCATAGGGGTGTCTTCACACACACTCCTCCTCTGTGGACTTGGTGTAGCAATGGAGGAGAGATGTGCACTTGAATCTCCACCATGGCTTGATCTTGCAGCCCCCTTCCTCTTTCTGAACGACCTCTTCATTCCTTTCCTGACCACAACAAATGAGAACACAACAAGGCAAAAAAACTTGAAAAGAATGTTAGTGGAAACAAAACCCTCGATGAATTTTCTCCTTGAAGAACTTGAGAGCAAATTGTAAATACAAATGAAAGTAAATCTTTTTGGGTTGGATTTGAGCAAGAGTGCTTCAGTGAAGAGCAAGAAAATAAAGGGAGCAAGTGAATGACTTGGGGAGGTGAAAATGAGGTGAAGTGTGAAGAGAGGACCTCCTCACGGCCACCATTTATAGTGTACAACCCCAACGGTCATAAGAGGTACAAACATAGATGTTGGAGGAGAAAGAGCCTGATTGGCTCTTTCCCCACTTCAGCCGACCAGTGGTGTTTGACCGACCTGAAAGGTGGGCCCCCTGGTCCCTCTTTTGGCAGGTGGCTTCCCAACGGCTATAGAATTAGCCCGTTGGTGAATTACCACATTTGCAGCTCAGAAAAATTGTTTTTGAATAAAACTCTTTTCCAAATCCAACAATTTTCTTTTTTTGTGAAAAAAAAAGAAATAAAATGATGGTTGAGAATATAAAATTCTCAGCTTGCTAAAAAAATAAATATGCAGTGGGAAAAAATCAAACTAATCGGAAAAAAATCAAATAGCATGAAAAGAAAGATCGAATAGAAGATAACTACCAATTATCCTATAGGCTAGGTCTCACCAAAGTCCAATGAGATGAAATTTCCCTTTGTCTTCATTTCTTGGCATTAGGGCCCAGAGGAATGGGCTCGGACGGCTTGTCTTGCTTGTTCTGCCATTCTTTCTTTGGCAGTTTGATGGACTTGGGCTTTTGGGAAGGCCCGGGCTTCTCCGTCTTCTTGGGATGTCGGCATGGATGAAAAGACAGGTTCTCCGCATATATCAGTTTTCTCATGAATGGAATGAGAGGATCCACTTTTGGAAGTGTGACTTCGACCTCTTGAATGTGTTTAACATTCAGCCCATACTTGATTCAAATAATGGAGCATTGCTCCATCTTTTGGCAAAAGTTAAAGTTCTCCTCCTTGCCATTTATATGGAAGTGGATTTGTCAAGCTCCCACATCTACGCGAGCTTTCGCGATGCTAAGGAATGAGCGCCCAATAATGAGCGGTGTATCCTTCTCGACAACCATGTCGAGCACCACGAAATCCACGGGTATAAAGAAATTCTTGATATTTACCGAACGTCTTCAGTAATACCCGCTGGATAACGAACTGAAGAGTCAGCCAGTTGGAGCTGCATTGGTGTTTGAGTGAGCTCCGTGAAGTTTAGCTGATTGAAGACCACCTTGGGCATCACACTCACACTTGCTCCAAGGTCACAAAGTGCCTTGTATTGTAGGATCAGAGAGCACATATAAAGCTACCAGAGGGGTGTGAATGGTAGATTAAATCTTTTCAGTGGAAGCAACGAAATTACCCCTCGACAAAAACTGATCTGTTAAAGAAACCATGTGTGCGACTAATCTAAATATGTTCAACTATAAAAAATCTAGTATATATTATATATAATCAAGTCACGAATATGTCACAACAAGAATCACTAAAATCCGTCGAGAGAAACTCAAGTTATGATCGAAAAATCGAACTAAGGTCACTCTGTAATACTCGAGAAAAAACAGTTCTGGAACACTGCAAAGAAACTCGTGTAGATCAGAAACCACAAATCCAATGACCGTGAAAATTTCATACATGACAGAAAATTAAGTTGTGAAGACAACCCAAAAAGAATCACGTCAATCGGATCTGTAAAACTCGAGTTAGGATAAAACCACCAAAGCAAGGTAGTGCTGTTCAGAAACTGGACGAGAAAGATTTGAAGAAAACAAGTCGGACGAACAAGGCACAAAAGTTCCTTTCAACTATGAAGTTTATTCAATAGAACACAAGAGGAACAGCCCTAAAGTCGTGCACCACTATCTTTGGCCTCCCTTGCTTATATAACCAGCCCTTAGGCCAATCCAAACCTAACTAGGACTCTAATCCTACTTAGTTCATGAATCAAAACTTTTTATAACTGTTCAAGACTCTTCTATATGCAGATAGAAGCAATCTTAAGACTTCCAAACACCTTAGGAACGTATCCTACATTCCTAAAACAACTCAAATTCGTGACCCACACGAAATCATATCATAACCAACTCAAAACTTTCCATATTTGAGTCAAACACGACTCAGCCGCAGCCTGAGTCTATAACCTAGTCAGTTGGACCTTTCCGACCAAATCTTTATGTCCACATCTCTTCATCACGCCTCGGAACCATGTAGCCACGTCCATGCACTTCTTACACATGTGCAAACATCTTCCAACAACGTCTACGATACCTTCATATGCAATGTTCTTTGTCCAAACATGCTGCATGACCTCTCGATCAACTCAACCACAAATCCTACCGAACTTGGTTGTTGAACCTCATCTTCTCCCTAAGACTAGTTCAGTGGATCCTGCCACCAGCCATGTCTTGAACTCAAGCAACACCTGCACATGAATAAACAACCAATACTTCCGAGCACAAGTCCTCTACTTGACTCTCGTTAGTTCCGATAACCACAACACCTTACGTGAGCACCTCACGTAAGCATGTTGCAAACCACAGCAAAATGGTATCAGTCATAACCACCACAAAACACCAAAAACTTAGTAAAATAAAACTAAGCAAACATTCCATAATCCAAAAAAGCAAGTTTGAAACATTACAAATTAAAAGCAAAACCACTGCGATCGAGCTCCAAACCTTGTCAAAGCTAACCGTACCTTGAATCGGAGCTTACTAAAGCAAGCAGGATCTAGCACCAGAACTTATCAAAGCTAGCAGGACCTAGTGCTGGAGCTAACCAAAGCTAGTAGGACATAGCGCTAGAGCTTACCAAAGCTAGTAGGACCTAGAGCTGGAGCTTACCAAATCTAGTCAGACCTAGAGTCGGAGCTAACCAAAGCTAGTCAAAGAAGTTGGACCTAGCCAAAGCAAGTCAGACCTTACGTCATACCTTGTCAGAGCTACCCAAAACAAGCCGGACCTATCGTCAGACCTTGCTAGAGCTCGGACCTAGAAGATAAAGGTGTTTTGGTAGTATTCAAAACTTTTATCGGCATAGCCAATGTATTCAGCACACATAGGTCTCACAATCTCCCCCTTGATGAATGCATTGGCATTACCATTTAAAATCCCAAACATTTGGCTTATCCACATGAAAAGTTTTGAAAACAATTTTTCTCCTTTTGAAAACCAAATGAGGTAGAAACAATTTCTCTACTTTATACATATTTCTCTCTGTCGGTGGTTTGGAACCAGCAGATCTCCCTACACTACTAAAGTGATAGGGGAGTTTGATGTTCGGTGTGGGCGCGCGGAGATTCAAGAGGGTGAATAAGAAGTGACACAGGAGACACAATAATTTACGTGGTTCGGGCCGCCTGAGCGTAATACCCCTACTCCACGGGTGTGTTGGTGTTGTATTAGCAGTATGAGCTTGTGATGAGCATATGAGGCGCGTGTGTCTGAGTGTTCATCCCCTGAACGTGTCGTCGGCATGTCCTTTTATAGTTCGAGGGCAGGCCGTTACAAGTTAGCCTGGCCCGACATGTGGCCCCGGTGGTTACTAGTATTGATACACGTTTAATTGCTCTTAATGATCCTGTAACGGGCTTTGACAGCACCGTTACTGGTGTTATGATCGTCCGTTTAAGTGCCATTAACATGGCATTAATGACACTTAATCGGGTCTTGAAGGCCTTGGCTCTCCTTTGAAGATCTGGAGCCGTTGCGGGGTCTTCCGGAGGTTAGGAGCTGAAGATCCGACGATTGGACACGTGGCAGCTCCGGAGCTTGCTGTGGGAAACAGAAAGCTCCGGGGCTACCTGACACGTGTCAGGTCCGGAGCTTCTCTCGGTCTGGGGTTAAGTCCGGAGGTGCCGTTTCGGTACATGGCCCGGAGCTTCCCCCTTGTGGGCGGTAGCTCTGGTTTGGTAGTACACGTGGCGACCCAGGGATTAACCATGTTGGAGAAGCCGGTCCGATTATGTCTGACATGTGGGCCCCCGAGGGTCTTCAAACCAAGTAGATGACTTTCTTTTGAGATCTTTGTAACCTCAGGGGGTGTACGATTTCTAGGGTACCGACAGTGGCCCCCTAGGCCTACCTCCGGGGAAGATCACTGGGGTGAAGTCATTCCGCCGAAGGTGGGTCCATCCCCGTGACTCTTGAACTGAGTCTTCAAGGGTCTTTGAAGGTGCCGTTGGCAGGGATTTATAGTTAGATCCCCGCCGCGTGGCGCACCCTGCGCGCTGCAGATGAGATCTTTGACGTGCGGATCTCACGCAATTGAAGGTCGCCAGTTCCCGATACAAAAACCGTATCGGTTCTGCGCGCCTTGTCAGGCCGCCGCCTTTGGGTTTCCCGCCTCTTGATGGCAACCGTTCACCTGGGTAGGAACCTCGACTTGATCGTCGGGGTGGTCCCGGGCCCGCTTGTCATCGGCTGGGTGGAATTTTTGGGTGGTACTTTCGACTTCCTTGCGGTTTCCATCCGAGTGTCGCGAGGGCTTACTTAAGAAGGAAAACGCGCACCGTCGGGAGTTCTTTACGCCTCTCATCTAATCTTGTGCTCAAACTCCCAACTTGTGCTTCGCTTTTCTTCTTTTGCCTAGTTGTGCCGCGATGGAGTTGGGTCTTCGCGAGAGTCGCTTGAAGACCGACGGCGACCTGAAGAAGGTTCGTGCCCTCATGGGGTGGTCCTCGGACTTCTTCAACCGCTCAGTCCATGCCGGCGGAGAGCTCCCCTTCGAGAAGGAGCACGCCGGCGAAATGGTGTACTTTTCCTCGTACGACATGGTGGGGTTGATCCCGCCTTTTTCTTCCTTTTTCTTGATGCTGCTAGACTTTTATGGTCTGTAGTTATACCACCTTGGCCCTCACTCCATTCTCCTCGTGTCTATCTTTGTCCACTTTTGTGAGATGTGGGTGGGCATCCCCCCTGCATTGAACTCTTCCGAACCTTCTTCACCGTCCACACCACCGGCCGGAGCAATGAGTACCTTGGCTTCTACTACTTCGTGAAGTGCAAGAAGTGCCCATTCAAGTACCTCCGGTCGTTTCCTTCTGGGAAGTGGGATGACTGGAAGAAAGACTGGATAGTCGTCAGGGTGGAGGAGCACGAGAGGTTGGAGCTGCCCGATGGTCTTCCCGGCATCGACACCTGGAGTGAAGCTCCGGTGCTTGCGGACGCTTTCAACCCTGCTTTGACCAGGATCCGCCAATGTGTGGAGGGAGGATTGACCCCTCAGGCGGTATTTTTCAATTTCCTAGTCAACAGGTGGGCGCCGCTGAAGAGGAGGGAGAAACTCGCTTGGGCCCTCAACAGCGTGATGGACGACGACCGGGTTGAGACCGGGTTGAAGTCCAACATGGTGGGGAAAACCTTGGAGTTCCACCTCAAGAAATTCCAGCACGGCATCGACGTCGACGGTGATGACTTGACTCCCCCGTCGGCCTTCCTCCCTCTGAACGTGGAAGTGGAGTTCAGCAGGGAGCTCAGGCGAAAGATGCCCGTACTTGACGACCTTGGTGTCGTCGAAAGAAGATCAACCACCCGGGTGGCGATCCCCGGAATGCCCGAAGATGGCTCTGTTCCTGCCCCAAAGCCGAGGGTCGAGGTCATCGGCAAAGGCAAGGAGCTGGCGGACGAACCCGAGAGCCGGAAGAGGAAGCTGCAGCATGCCGACGGAAGGTCCGTCAGGCCCGCTACTTCCGCCTCGGCTCCTTCTCCCCGGAGAGGAAGGTCTTCTGCAACCGCGGCGGTTGTCCCCGTAATGGGGTCTTCCCAGAACGAGACCGTTCCTGCAGTGGGGTCCTCCCAGAGCGCGTCTGTTCCCGTAGTGGGATCCTCCCGGGGTGTTAGCTCCGGGCGCGCGACTCCGTCACCTGGGCCGGTGGAGGCCTCCAGGTCCGGGGGTTCCTCCCGATCGAGGAGAGCCTCGACCCGGGAAATGCTCGTGGCCGCGACAAGTTCTGGGGGGCCTTCCAGAGCTTCTACGACGACTATGGCCAGCCCAGAACGCCCGGGAAAAAGGTTCCGCGCAAGCTGGTGCGGAAGCCTCCCAAGGTAATTTTTAATTTCTACCTTGGACAATTATTTTAATTGTAGCAACTGTTTGTTAATTTTCTTTGTTCATCATCTGCAGCGTCCCCAAGAAAGGGAGTGAGGCTCCACCCTCAGCCACAGTGTCTGAGGCCGCGAGGGTGGGAGCTTCTGCTCCTCTCCCGGTGCCGCCCCAAGTGGTGGCTGAAGCTGCGACAGCTCCGGCGCCGGCTGTCGTGGTCATGGACCTCGACTCATCCCCAGAAGTTCACGTGGTAGCGCCGGACTATGGGAGTGAAGATGCGCCAGCGGCACCTGTCTCGGAGGTTGAAGCTCTGGGTCCTGGTGCTGCAATGATGGAAGCTCCGGCTGTTGAGCCGGAGGAAGTAGTAATCCTGGCCTCTGAGCCGGTAATTGTCAAAGCCCCGACGGTTGAGCCGGAGGTGACTGAAGCCCCGGCATGCGAGCCGGAAGTTGAGGTAGTTCTGGCAGTTGGGCCGACTACTTCCAAAGCACCGGCAGCTGAGCTGGTTATTGTTGGAGCTCCGGTCACAGGTCCGGACGATGTTGAAGATCTTCCGGCTCCTGAGCCGGTGGTTGAAGAGGTGACGGAGCTTGAGCCTCCGTCAGAAGAGGTGCCCAGACCGGAGCCAGTAGCGGCTCCTGCTCCGGAAGCGACGACGTCGGAGGTACCTGCGGCCGAGCCAGAGTGCCCCAGCGAAGTCGCTGGCCCCCAGCCTGAGGGGGTGAACGAAGATTTGGCGGCGGGGCCTTCTTCGATGGCGACTGAGGCCATCCCGGAGGACGGCCCTAGTGCCTTGGAAACTCAGGGGTCCACTCTTGTGGAGTGGGACCCAATTTTTGTATCTGAAGACCCGCTGGAACCAGTGGAGGAGACCCCAGCAGGTCCGGAACCAATCCCATTGTTGCTGTCCATTGACAACGTATGTTCTAGTCTGCGTCAAGTCCAACTGGCCTTCTTCCACGACAGCAAGGCTCTTGAAGAGGAGCGCCAAACCCTTAGGCGGTGGCGTAATCGGCTCTACTTCGAGACCAAGCTGGCGCAGTCGAGGCTAGCGGACGACAAGGAGTGGATCAAGCGGGAGAAGATCCACCTGGAGTACTGGGGCAAGTTACTGGATGAGAGGGAGAGTATGACTCATGCCCTCGACGCTCAAAAGGCGGGTTGCTGAAAAGATTTCAGCAAAATGCCAAAGAAGTTGAGCGCCTTGCCCGTGAGAATTCTGAACTGGTGGCGGCCAGAAGATCCCTAGAAGAGATGAAGGGCTTGAGGTCTGAGGACTCCCTACAAATTTGGGAGTTCTTGAGCAAGGCCAATGATGCACTGACGCCGATGGGTTTCAGCCCCGTGCGCCCGGATGATCCGGAGCCAGAGCCGGACCTAGCGCTGCAGGCGCTGAGCGCAGCAGGTAGCAAGCTCTCCAAGGTGGGCGATGTCATCGCGGACCAACTGGAGGTTGAGGGGCAATCCCTGGCGAAGAACATCGCAGAGTATGTGCTGACGTGCTACACCAGTTGGAACTCCCAATTTCCTCTGGATCCGGTGCTTGAAGGCCCCGTCGAAGGAGAAGGCGAAGCTACCCGAGCCAGCGTATCAGAGGTCGCCCAGAAGGTCGCCCAATTCTTCCATAGGGTCTAGGACCATCTCTGTAATTCTCACTTGTATTTTTCTTCTTCTTCCTCAATTTTGTAATCCCTTGTCTCCAGATGTAATCTCTTGTCTCCAGATAAATGAAATCCCCAAATTTTGCGAATTTCACTTTTTTGTCTTCAATATCTTCACTTGGCCCCCTGGTAGATGTACATAATTTGATTGTGAACATGTACCAAGAAGATATTGTGCATTGTTGAAGACTCTTTTGCTCCGAACTTGTAGAATTTAGGTTCGAAGTCTTCGATAGTGAAGGCCCCCTGAGGTTGTCGGAGCTTAGAAGCTCCGGCATTGTCTATTGCTGCAGCTTAGTAGCTCCGGCAATAGTCTCTATCAACGCGTAGAGCATCGATAGTTAACCCTCCGGGGTGTCGGAGCTTAGTAGCTCCGGCAGTGACCTTTGCCAACACTCAGTTTGTTGGCAGCAGACTCCATTTATGGGGTCTTCTCACCATCTTTTATTTAGCATCGACGGTTGGCCCCCTTAGGGGAATCGGAGCTTATTTAGCTCCGGCTTTCCTCCATCAACGTAGACTTTATTTTTCTTGCACACTTAAGCCAAGAAAAATAGTAAAATTCGTTCCTTGTCTATAATTTCGTCGCGGCTTACGATTCTCAAGAAGACTTTTAGTCAAACACGATTTTAAATACAACCGAATGCGTTGTCTTTTCTTCTAGATTCAACTTTCCATGAACCCGCCTTACTTTGGCCTACCGGGGTGTAGGTAGAGTGGCGTACTTAGGGTGCTTGACCAGGCTAAGTTGATAGCACACTCCAGCCCTAGATTGGCTTGGCGGCTTTCAGACGAGTTGGCCATGAACGATATTTGAATCCAAAAGAACTGACAATACAACTCGACTCGTATATAAACCGGTCGAACTAAAATTTCTTAAGAATTGCACGTCTTTGTTATAGACAAGAAAGAGAAAAATAAAAATGTTGAGCCTGTACAAAATAAATGCACGTGGAGTCTATTTCACATGAAGGTGTCTTTCATTATAGGTCCGGGGTACAGGGGAAACAAGTACACTCTTAGGGTACGGAACCAGGCTAAGGGTGTTTCATTTCTCGTTTGGCCCAGGGTAGTTAGCGACACTTTTAGTCCTGAGATTGTAACAAGCGTTGCATGAGCTTTGCGGACCTTTCGGGAAAGGTCCGGCTGCTCTCCCGGAGGAACTACCCGACTCTGTACAATGACTCTATAACCTACACCTCAAGTTACTCAAGACTCACCTCTGTGGTATTAAGTGTAGAACTTACGGAGGTGCTCGATGTTCCAAGGATTTGGGAGAGGTGTCCCATCCTCGGTAGCCAAGCGAACGCTTCCGGGACGGGATACTTTAATCACTCGGAAGGGTCCCTCCCAACCGGGGGAGAGTTTGTTTAACCCTTCTCTGGATTGTATTCTCCGTAGCACCAGATCGCCTTCCTCGAGCTGTCGGTTGTGTACATGTCGCTGGTGATAATGTCGTAGAGCTTGGCGATATCGGGCATTCCGAACAGGTGCTTGGCACCTTCCCTCCTCAAGGAGGTCTAGGTCTTCACGCCGGAGCTGGTCCTGCGCGGCTTCGTCGAAGGTCCGGACCCGGAGTGAACCCAAGGTGATTTCCGGAGGAAGGATTGCTTCAGCTCCGTACACCAAAAAGAAGGGTGTCTCTCCAGTTGACCGGTTTGGAGATGTCCTGTTAGCCCATAGAGTGGACGAAAGCTCTTCGATCCAGTTGGCTCCATGTTTTTTCAAGTGCTCATAAGTGCGTGTTTTAAGTCCTTTAAGGATTTCAGCATTTGCTCTCTCGGCTTGGCCATTGCTGGCTGGATGAGCTACAGAGGCATAGCAAACTTGTATGCCGAGGTCTTCCTAATATCCTTGGAATGCGGAGCTTGTGAATTGGGTCCCATTATCAGTGATGATTTTGTTTTGGACTCCAAATCTGCATACAATGGACTGCAGAAAGTTGATAGCAGATTGCTTGTTGATTGTCACAACTGGAGTTGCTTCCGGCCACTTGGTGAACTTGTCAATGGTGACGTACAGGAACTTGTAATCCGACGGCTCTTGGGAAAGGTCCCAAGATGTCCATCCCCCACACAGCGAAGGGCCATGTAGGAGGTATCATTTGTAAGGGCTGAGCCGGAGTGTGAATTTGCTTTGCATGAAATTGGCATGCTTTGCATTTTTTCACCAGCTCAGTTGCATCCTGGAGTGCTGTAGGCCAGTAGAAGCCATGCAGAAAGGCTTTACCAACCAGCGTGCGGGAAGACGCGTGGTTCCCACACTCTCCTCCATGGATTTCTGCGAGGAGCTTGCAGCCTTCTTCCCTTGTGATGCACCGCATTAGGATGCCGTTGGCACCGCGCCGGTAGAGATCCCCTTCTACCAGCGTGTATCTTTTAGCCAATCTGACTACCCGGTCAGCGGATACATCGTCGTCAGGAAGGATGTTGTCTTTCAAGTAGTTCCGGATCTCCGAGATCCATGTATCGGAACTAACTTGAGCATTTGAGTCTTGCGTGCTGGGTTGCTCGGAGCTTCCGGCAGCACCTACGACCCTTGATGGCTGCCATGGTAACAGGGCCATCGGGACCGTCAGCTTCGGGATGCTGATCTCGCCCCCTTCGCTCAGTTCGGCAGGCTGAGCTGTGGGTTTCGACAATCTCCGGACAAAAGTTCCGACAGGAGCCGGAGCTCTGGTTGACGCTTTCGTTGAGAGTTCGTCGGCTTCAGCGTTGTGGGCATGCTGAACATGGTGGAGGTCTAGGACTTCAAAGTCCTTCTGAAGCCTCTGGACTTCTAGGAGGTAAGCAGCTAGCTGGAGATTGTTGCAGGAGCATTCACCCTTCACCTGCTTGATGATGAGCTGTGAATCTCCTTTGACCAGCAGTTGCCTGACACCATATGACAGTGCCACCTTTAGTCCGTGGATGAGTGCTTCATACTCTTCCATGTTGTTGGTTGCCTTGAAGTCAAGGTGTACCATTTATTTCACCTTCTCCCCAGTCGGTGCAAGGAGAAGGATTCCAGCTCCGGCCCCCTGCTTCTGCATGGAGCCGTCGAAGTAGAGGGTCCAGTGAGGCTCGGTGAAGGTTGGAGCTTGATGCTCCGTCTTCTGCTCACTGGGGCCCCCAGGGTTTGATGGAGAGGGAGTCCATTCTGCCACAAAATCTGCCAATGCTTGACTGCTTGTCTTGAAATAAATTCAAGATCAAATTCAGCCAATTCCGCTGCCCACTTTGCAATATTCCCAGTTGAATTGGGATTATGCAAGATTGCTCGTAGTGGGTAGGAGGTCACCACCGAGACTTTGTGAGCTTGGAAGTAATGTCGAAGCTTCCTGGAGGCAATAAGAACTGCATAGAGCAGCTTATGCACCTCTAGGTATCGAGTCTTGACATCATATAATACTTCACTAATGAAGTACACCGGGCATTGAATGGTCCGGACCCTCCCGGAGGGGTCCGGAGCTTCCTCTTCACTGACCCAGACCCTCTCAGAAGGGTCCGGATTTTCTTCGGGGACCTCCGGGTTCTGGTTGGAGGAACTCGGAGCTTCTTCAGAAGGGACCTGGACCCTCCCGGAGGGGTCTGGGTCTCCTGAAGTGACTTCTTGTGGATTTGAATATGGGAGCTAGGACCCAGACTCGCTTTCAGGAGCCTCCGGACCCTCCCGAAGGGGTCTGGATTCCTGAGTATGGGGTAGTTCTGGTCTCTCTGCAACCAGAACCATGCTGACAACTTCGTTAGTAGATGAGATATAAAGCAATAAAGGCTCACCAGGGTTCGGAGCTACCAAAATCGGTAGAATGGTGAGGAACTATTTTAGCTCCTGGAATGCCTTTTCTGCTTCTTCGGACCATTGGAATGGTCCGGACTTCCTCAATAACTTGAAGAAGGGGAGTGCCCGTTCCGCCAGTCTTGAGATGAACCGGCTGAGGGCTGCTAGACATCCAGTTAATTTTTGGACGTCCTTGATGCGGGTTTGTGGCCGCATGTCTTCAATGGCCTTAATCTTCGCCGGATTAGCTTCTATGCCCCGGTGACTTACCAGGAAACCAAGAAGTTTTCCGGAGCTAACCCCAAAGACACACTTGTCTGGGTTTAGCTTCGTGCGGGTGGCCCGCAGCTTGTTGAAGACAGCCTGCAAGGTGTCAAGGAGTGACTCCTTGTTCCTTACCTTGACCATGATGTCATCGACGTACACTTCCACTATGTCTCTAATAAGTTCTTCAAAAGTTTTGTACATAGCTCGTACAAAAGTTGAAGCTGCATTCTTGAGACCAAAGGGCATGGCTCTGTAACAATACAATCCATCTACTGTGATGAATGAAGTATGCTCTTCATCTTCCCTAGACATCCTGATATTATGATATCCAGAATATGCATCTAGGAAACACAATAATTCACACCCGGAGGTGGAATCCACTATCTGATCTATTCTAGGTAGTGGGAATGGATCTTTCGGACATGCCTTATTTAGTGTGGTGTAGTCGATGCACATCCGAAGCTTCCCGCCGGCCTTGGGCACAACGACTGGGTTTGCCAGCCATTTTGGATGGAAGACTTCTCGGATGAACCCAGCTTCGAGCAACTTCTTTACTTCTTGTCGGATGAAGTTCTGCCGCTCTACGGATTGCTTCCGAGGCTTCTGATGCACAGGCCGAGCATCGGGGTAGATCTTCAGATTATGCTCAATCACTTCCCTAGGGATCCCAGGCATTTGTGACGGTTGCCAAGCAAACACGTCAACGTTAGCCCGGAGGAAAGTGATGAGCGCGAGTTCCTATTTGTCGTTCAATCCTCCCGATATACGGGTGGTCTGAGCGGCATCGGAACCAATTTGGACGACTTTGACGGGAATGTCGGTGTCGTCGCTTGGCTGCACACGAGGTGCAGAAGTCGAGCCTCGTTGATGAATGCTCAGGGGTTTTGGAGCTTGCTCCTGCCTGGAGTCCTCCTCTTGCGCCGTGGTGAGCGCATGGAGTTCTTCTAGTGCAGTTACTCCGGCGGTGCGATCTCCGAGGATCCGGAGAACGCCTACTGGCGTTGGCATCTTCAACACCAGATAGCCATAATAAGCAGCCGCCATGAATTTGTACAGGCCAGGTCTACCCAAGATGGCATTGAAGGGTAAGTTGATCTGCGCGACGTTGAAGACCAACTTCTCGGTGCGATACTTCTCCCGTGTCCCGAAGGTAACAGGTAGAGTAATAGCTCCGAGTGGGGTGATGGCCCCTGGACCTACTCCAGAGAAAGGTCGAGAGGGGTGGAGGTCCGAAGGTCGGAGCTGAAGCTTAGTGAAAGCTTCGAAGCTGATGAGGTTAAGCCCCGAACCTCCGTCTACCATGACGTGGTGGAGCTGGATGTTGTTGATGGTAGGAGATACCATCAAGGGTAACTGTCCTGCTCCAACCATGCTCCGAGGACAATCCGAAGCATCAAAAGTGATGGTTGTGTCCATCCACTTTCGGTGAGGTTCCGACCTGACTGTAGGAGCTACAACGGCCATATCCCGACGCATAGTCTTGATGACACGATGGGAGGTGATATCCCATGATCCACCAAAAATGGTGTTCATGGTCTTCCGACGCTCGTTGTCAGAGACGTCAGAATCATCGTCGACGGAGGTGTAGACGGCCTTCAGGACCTTTTTGGGATCCTGGAACCCTAACTCCTCTTCAGCCGGAGCTTCGTCAACTTTTTGCTTTCCTTCCCTCTGTCGGAAAGGAGATTCTTCCCGGCGCTTGCTGTAGCGCTCGACAAGGTTTTGGACCTCCCGGCAGTCTTCCAAACTGTGGCTGCCCGTTTTGTGAATAGGACACCACACTTTGAGTTTGCCACCGTCTTCAGAAGACGGTCGAGGTCGCTTCTCGGGGCATGGCCCCCGGCCACCCGGAGCTGCAGCAGCTGCAACGTTGGATGTGCCGGCCGACGGCTTCTTCTTGCCGTTGGTCTTCTTTTTGTTCTTGCCACTCCTGGAGGTAGCGACTTCTTCTTTGGAGGGTTTCTTGTGACCCTCTGAGGTCTGTTTGGAGTGCATCTCACGGCCCTCCGCAGCTCGGGCACATTTGTCAGCCAAGCTGAAGAGTTCCGTGACACTGGTGATCTCCTTGATCGCCAGTTTCTCCAACACCTTCTTGTCCCGTACGCCCTGTCTGAATGCCACAATGACAAAGGCACTAGAGATAGAAGGGATAGTATTTCGTACCTGAGAGAACCTCTGGATGAATGACCGCAAGGATTCACCCCCTTTTTGCACGACCGCAAAAAGATCCAGTTCAGTGCCTGGCCAGGTGTATGAGCTCCCGAAGTTGGCAGTGAACTGATGGCACAACTCCTCCCAACTGTTAAAAGAGTTGGGTGGAAGGCTCATAAACCAAGACCTGGCAGTCCCAGTTAAGGCCACTGGAAAGTAATTGGCCATCACGGCCTCATTTCCTCCGGCTGCCAAGATTGCAGTGGAGTATATCTGAAGAAATTCGGCGGGATTAACGGTCCCGTCGAATTTTTCCGGCAGGTGAGGCCGAAATTTCTGTGGCCATCTAACCATGCGCAGATTCATGGCCAAGGCTGAACAGCCTCCTCCTACTCCTTCAGGAGTAGAAAGGTCTTGAGCTTCCCATCTTTCACGGGCACGCTCAATGTGGACTCGGCCGTCCTGCTAGCGGTATCGGCGATCAAGCTCCGCCCGGAGGTCATGAGTCGAAAGCCTGGATACCGTGTGAGTGCGTCGAGCCCCGGAGGGCAACGACGTCACTTGTTGCGATGCAGCACGTCTCCTGCTATTGGAGACGTGTGGACCAAGTCTTCCAGACAAAGTCCGCCGCTGCGACGAGGCTCTTCCTGAAGGAGGAGGACCCTGGTTGCTGAGGCGTTCGGCTGCTGCTGCAACCAAATGCTCCACATCGGCCCTCCACTGCTCCAGTGCATCTCGGATGCATCCGGAGGTGGTGGGCGTTGGAGAAGAGCACGCGCTGCATGGAGCGCGTGTTCCGGGTTGTCATGATTTGCCGACGCAGTAATTGATGTCGGCGCACCATCACGTTGCCCAGCACGATTTGCTGGAGGAGACGATGGTGGTGGGAGTGTGACTCCTGCTGGTGCTGAGGCTCCTGCTGGTGGCTGCCTATTGGAGGGATTGCCTCCAACAGCCTGAGCAGCAGGTTGGCCGTTGGATGATCCAGCAGCAGAGTTCACCATTCTCGAAATCTCAGGCTCCCCTACCTGGCGCGCCAACTGTCTGTGGTTTGGAACCGGCAGATCTCCCTACACTACTAAAGTGATAGGGGAGTTTGATGTTCGGTGTGGGCGCGCGGAGATTCAAGAGGATGAATAAGAAGTGACACAGGAGACACAAGAATTTACGTGGTTCGGGCCGCCTGAGCGTAATACCCTACTCCACGGGTGTGTTGGTGTTGTATTAGCAGTATGAGCTTGTGATGAGCGTATGAGGCGCGTGTGTCTGAGTGTTCAGCCCCTGAACGTGTCGTTGGCCTATCCTTTTATAGTTCAAGGGCAGGCTGTTACAAGTTAGCCTGGCCTGACATGTGGCCCCGACGGTTACTAGTATTGATACACGTTTAATTTCTCTTAATGATCCTGTAACGGGCTTTGACAGCGCCGTTACTGGTTTTAAGATCGTCTGTTTAAGTGTCATTAACATGGCATTAATGACACTTAATCGGGTCTTGAAGTCCTTGGCTCTCCTTTGAAGATCCGGAGCCGTTGCGGGGTCTTCCGGAGGTTAGGAGCTGAAGATCCGACGATTGGACACGTGGCAGCTCCAGAGCTTGCTGTGGGAAACAGAAAGCTCCGGGGCTACCTGACACGTGTCAGGTCCGGAGCTTCTCTCGGTCTAGGGTTAAGTCCGGAGGTGCCGTTTCGGTACATGGCCCGGAGCTTCCCCCTTGTGGGCGGTAGCTCCGGTTTGGTAGTACACGTGGTGACCCAGGGATTAACCATGTTGGAGAAGCGGGTCCGGTTATGTCTAACATGTGGGCCCCCGAGGGTCTTCAAACCAAGTAGATGACTTTCTTTTGAGATCTTTGTAACCTCAGGGGGTGTACGATTTCTAGGGTACCGACACTCTCCCTTGCATACTTCTCCCCCTGAGAGGAATCGTGCAATCGTGCCAAAAACACTTGTGAATATGTGCAACGTGTGATCAATTTCTCCCCCTTTGACAATGTATTCAGAAGGTTCAAAAGAGAAATTTCAATTGTTATGAGCACATAATAACCTATACATATAAAAGAAGGCTCATCCAAGTCATACTATCAAGTAGCTTACACTATCACAACAATAAGATACATAAAGTAGTGTAAGCCATGCTAGAGATCAAATGTAATTTTCAATTTGAGCAAGTCATGATCTCACAAACTCAACTATTTCAAAACATGAAAGCATGACACTTGTTGCTACAATTTTTTCTTTAAATCACAAATTTTTAACATATGACATTTGCAAGAGATTATATGCCGCATCTGCCTTATTCTAACCAACCAAGCCAAGAATATGTCATTTGACAATTAGAAGCTTAAGGACATGATTTTAGTCATACACAAGATCTTCCAAGTTCATATAAAAGTGAATGATAATCCATCTCAAAAGAAGAAGTGCGATGCATGCATATTCTCTTGATCTTTTCTCAATTTATATTTGTTCATAAGAACTCAACATGTGAGTTGATTACTTGATTAATTCTTTATGATTAAAAGAACTTGTGAGCATGCAACAAGTTCAAACAACAAGAAAGTTCGACCATGACCAGATTTAGTGTAAGTAATTATTCCAATTACTAGATATGGCAAAACCTACAAAACGTATAACACGAGTAATGTAGTAAGAACTTTTTCAGCATGTAAAAGGGATCACAAGGTCATATATGTATGAAATACTATGTTCATATTATTTTAATTTCAGATTCACACATAGACTTCTCAAGTTTCAAAACACCCCTCAGTTTAAGCCATGAGAATGCATAACCCCTATTTCACTACGAATGAAACAAAAACGAGTGAAATCCAAAGGTTTTGTAAAAATGTCAGGCAATTGTTGTTCAGTATCTACATGGTGAAGCACAATGTTTCCTTTTTCAACATTATCACGGAGAAAGTGATACCTAATATCAATGTGCTTAGTTCTAGAATGTTGCATGGGATTTTTAGCAATGCAAATGGCACTAGTGTTATCACAAAATAGTGAAAAATTATCTAGATCAACCCCATGGTCCTTAAGTGTTTGAACAATCCAAAGAATTTGTGAGCAAGCACTAGCAGCAGCTACATATTCAGATTTAGCTGTGGATTATGCAACTGAGTTTTGTTTCTAGAGGACAAAGCAACAAGTGAATTACCAAGAAAATTACAAGCACCAGAAGTTCTTTTCCTATCAATCGTACAACCCCTAAAATCAGCATGTGAAAAAGCTTTCAAAGTAACGATTGACGAAGAAGGAAGAAAAATGCCAAATTCATGAGTTCCATGTAAGTACCTGAGAATTCTTTTGATGGCTTGACGATGTGAAGCACGTGGGAAAGCTTGATACCGTGCACAAAGACATACGCTAAATTGTATGTCCGGTCTTCATGATGTGAGGTACAAAAGTGATCTGATCTTGCTTCTATATTCTTTTTGATCTATGGGTTCACCATCTTCATCAAGTTCAAGTGTTGCTGCTGTTCTCATTGGTGTCCGAAGACGCTTGCTTTTGTCCATGTTGAAGCGCCTTAGGAGGTCTTTTGTATACTTCGTTTGATGCACAAAGGTAACATCCTTGGTTTGCTTGATTTGGAGCCATAAAAAGTAAGTGAATTCTCCCATCATACTCATCTCTAATTGTGAACTCATCATAGCTGAAAACTTGGACACAAGATCATGAGAAGCACAACCAAAGATAATATCATCCACATACACTTGAACAAATAATGAGTCATTGCCATGCTTAAGCACAAAAAGAGTTGTATCAACCTTGCCCATGGTTACCCCTTTTCAAGTAAGAATGTTTTTAACCTATCATACAATGCTCTAGGGGCTTGTTTGAGACAGTACAAGGCTTTGAACAGTTTGTAAACATGATTAGGAAAATTTGGATTTTCAAAACTCGGTGGTTGTTTGACATAAACCTCCTCATCTATGTAGCCATTAAGAAAAGCACTTTTAACATCCATTCGATATAGCTTAAAACCTTTAGATGCAGCAAAAGCTAACAAAATTTGTATGGCTTCTAATCTAGCAACAGGAGCAAAAGTTTCATCAAAATATAGACCTTCAACTTGAGTGAAACCTTGAGCAACCAACCTAGCCTTATTTCTAATAACAACCCCATCCTCACTTTGTTTATTTTTAAACACCCATTTAGTTCCAATTAAAGTGTGACCTTGAGGTGGAGGTACAAGTTTCCAAACATTATTTCTTTCAAAAATTTCTAACTCTTGTTGCCTGGCAATAATCCAAGATTCATTAGTGAGTGCGTGTGATATATATTTGGGTTCAAAAGAAGCAACAAAAGCAGAATGAGCGTGAGAGTTTGGATCGCAAAACCTGGACCGTGTTACTCGTTCGTGCAGGCTTCCAATAATTTATTATGGAGGATGACTTTTGAGAACCCGGAGGAGAGTGGACACTTCACAAGCTTCTTCATGTTCATCACAAATCGATGAGCTTGTGACGGAGGATCTAGACCAGCAATGGTGGTTGTCGGTGCTGGTTGAGGATCAACATCCAGAGCTGAACTAAAGTCATTGGCTGCTGAATTTTCGGGCAGCAGCTCTACTTCTTCCTCATCTTCAACAAAAATGCCCCCCCCCCTGAGGATATGGATCCGGAGCTGCAATGTTTGAGCTAGTACATGTGCTAGCTTCATCAAAGACACTTCACAAGTCTCCACAATTTTGTTAGTGTCAAGTAAAAACACACAGTAGCCTCTAGTATGAAATGGATAACCAAGAAACAGGCCATCAATGGATCTAGGTTCAAATTTATCAAGATTACCATGTTTCTTAACAAAGCATTTGCAACCAAAGACCCGAAAGTATGTAACACTAGGCCTATGTCCAAACCGGAGCTCATATGGTGTTTTACCTAGCTTAGCACGCAAGAAAACACGATTTGAGACATAACAAGCGGTTGCTAATGCATCAGCCCAAATTTTCCTAGGAGTTTGATATTCATCAACCATAGTCCTAGCCATCTCAACTAAGGTTCTGTTCTTTGTTTCTACAACACCATTTTGTTGAGGTACATATGGTGAAGAAAATTGATGATCTATTCCATTTTCAGCACAAAAGTGATCATAATATTGATTTTTTAAATTCCGTTCCGTTATCACTTCTAATTGCTTTTAAAGATCCTGGGTGATCAATTGATAATCAAAGAAATAAAGTTCTAAAAAGACTAAAAGATTCATTCTTAGAAGCCATAAAGTAAACCCAAGAGTATCTAGAATAATCATCAACAATCAGAAGAACATACCATTTACCTCCGAAGGATTCAACACGTGAAGGTCCTACGGTGTCAAGGTGCAAAAGTTGACCCGGTTCAGTTGTCATGATCATTGTGAGAGGAGTATGTGAACCTGCAACCATCTTAGCATGTCTACAAGAAGATCACACAATTTCTTTATACCCTTTAAGCTTAGGCAACACACACATGCGATCAAGAGCACTAACACGCATTAGATGATCAAAGCCTGCATGACCAAGTCTACGATGCCAAAAATATATGTCATTTGCATCATTAGCAACTAGACACCTATGCTTAGACGAAGACATATCAAAATAAACTATAAAAACTCCTCCAAATTGAGACATGTTAAAAATAAGCTCACTATTTGAATTTACAACTTTGCAGCAATTTTTAGTGAAAAGAATTTCCAGGTTTCATCTAGCAGTTGTGAAACAGAAAGCAAGTTGTATTCCAAATTTTTAACAAGTGCCACATCCTTTAAAGTGTAGTGATAATTTACTCTAACCGAACCCTTAGCAATTATAGGAGTTGAAGAATTATCGGCAAAAGTAACATTCTCTACACGTGACACAAAAGAGATGGAGGAGAACCATTCTTTGTTACCGGTCATGTGGCGTGAGCAACTTGAATCCACAATCCAAATGTTCTCCTTCCTCAAGTGTGTAACCTACATAGAAGCACAATACGTCGATGACTCAATACTGGGGTTAGTCAAAAGACATTTAGGAATCCAGTACTGAGTCACACGACGTCCAGCAGGAATAACACGCGAAAGCTGAGATAAAACAACAGTTTTATGAGCCAAAGCTTGAGGATTTTTGTACCCAACTACTGTCCTATGAGATGTTACATGTGTAGCACGAAAAATAGTAGGTTTGGGAGCAAACTTTGCATGTTTTTGACTCATTACAACAGTTTGCATGTTCATATCATTTGGTTTAGCAAGTGCAGAAAATTTTGTATGAATGTTATGAGATCTAGCAATCATTCTTTCCTATTTCTGTTGTTAAGCTAGTCTATAACAAAAATTTATGACAAGACCATCTCCACCACAGCAGGTACAATGAAATTTAACTTTGTGTTCATGTCTAGATGAGCAAGCAACATTTTTATTTGAAACAGAATCAGACAACACTCCTGCAGATATGGAAACCACTTCTTTTTGTTTAGGAACTGTTTGAATCAAACCACTTCCTAATGACTTTACAATTTTAGGTGGGTGTGCCTTAGCATGAGCATGAGAATCAAAAGCTAAACCAGTTTTATCATTGCAAGACTTGGAAGAATTCAACAGCAAGTTTAGGTTCTCATTCCCATAACAAAACCGATCTAATGTCCTATGCATGTCATCAAGTTTAATAGACAGATCAAATTAATTTTCACATAAAATTTTTTCCTTTTAATTTGCAATTGGAAAAATATTAAACTTCATGAGAACGTAAAGCATTGTTCAATATAGAAATTTCATTCATAGCATCTTGTAGTTTCTTATCAAGATCATCACAAGTAGAACATTGCAAATCAATTGTAGAACAGCTAGCATCTTTTAAGTTTTTATCATTAAGTGCAGCAAGCTCTCTGTTCTTTTCAATTTCTAACTCAAGTTTATCAAGTATGGAGGTGTGCGCACTTCTTAATGAGGACAATTGTTCATATATTAAATCACATGGGGAACACTAATCATCACCAGGAATCAACGATTTCAAACGATTAATTTCAGATTCTAGTGACTCAATTTTAACAGCATTGTTCCTAAGCTTTTTGTTCGTTTTCTTAACTATAACGGTGGCACGAGAAATAGCATCACACATTTCTTCGCAAGTAGGACCCTTCATTATTTCTGTTGTTTTAGCCTCCTCCATACATGTTCTTGACTTGCCCGCCATGAAGCACAAGTTTGCCAAATCATCTTCATCTTCGTCACTTCCAATGTCCACACCGCTTGAGCCAAGTTCTTGAAGTGCGGAGATAAAACTGCTCAACAATTGAAGTCCTATAAAACCCTTCTTTTTCTTTGTATCTTTTGCAGAGGAGTGCTTCATCCTTGTTTGCTTTTCATCCCGGGAAGTAGGTCCTGAAAAGTTAGGGCAATCTGAAAGAAATGTCTTGTCTTACCACATTTGAAACATCGTTGATGTCCGGAGCTTCCTCTCCTTCTAGTTCTCACATATTGCAATGCTTTTGAGAACCTAGTAGAGAGAAGTACTAGCTCCTCCTCTGGAAACTCCTCAATCTGTTCAAGGGTTAGAGAGGACAACAAAGCAAGTGTACCATGAGATGAAGATTGGCCGGAGCTAGGCATATCACGTTGAGAAACAAATGCAAGAGACTTGTTGGGGTTCTTGCGTGGGATTATGTCAATTTCATGAGTTCTATATTTAGAATAAAGAACATCTAATGTAAGTGTACTCATGATAGTTGTCGGTGGTTTGGAATCGGCAGATCTCCCTACACTACTAAAGTGATAGGGGAGTTTGATGTTCGGTGTGGGCGCGCGGAGATTCAAGAAGGTGAATAAGGATTGACACAGAAGACACAAGAATTTACGTGGTTCGGGCCGCCTGAGCGTAATACCCTACTCCACGGGTGTGTTGGTGTTGTATTAGTAGTATGAGCTTGTGATGAGCCTATGAGGCGCGTGTGTGTTCCCATGTGTATCGTCGGCCTGTCCTTTTATAGTACAAGGGCAGGCCGTTACAGGTTAGCCTGGCCTGACATGTGGCCCCGGCGGTTACTAGTATTGATACATGTTTAATTTCTCTTAATGATCCTGTAACGGGCTTTGACAGCACCTTACTGGTGTTAAGATCATCCATTTAAGTGTCATTAATATGGCATTAATGACACTTAATCGGGTCTTGAAGTCCTTTGAAGATCCGGAGCCGTCGCAGGGTCTTCCGGAGGTTAGAAGCTGAAAATCCGACGATCGGACACGTGGCAGCTCCGGAGCTTGCTATGGGAAACAGGAAGCTCCGGGACTACCCGACACGTGTCAGGTCCGGAGCTTCTCTCGGTCAGGGGCTAAGTCCGGGGGTGCCGTTTCGATACATGGTCCAGAGCTTCCCCCTTGTGGGCGGTAGCTCCGGTTTGATAGTACACGTGGCGACCCAGGGATTAACCATGTTGGAGAAGCGGGTCCGGTTATGTCTGACATGTGGGCCTTCGAGGGTCTTCAAACCAAGTAGATGATTTTCATTTGAGATCTTTATAACCTCAAGGGGTGTACGGTTTCTAGGATACCGACAATAGTAGATTCACGAATAGATATGACCTTCATCTCCCAAATTGACATGTCTAATGCTCTTAGTAATTGCCTAGCATTTTTAGCATCTGAAAATTAATATTGATGCTATGCAAGTTGCTGAGAATTTTATTAAAGCGAGCAAAGAGGTCATCAATGGACTCACCGGGTTGCATCTCAAAATGCATGTATTCCTTTTTGAACAGATCTTTTCTTACCTTCTTGATCGTGTTATATCGTTCATGGTAGTCGTAAAGTGTTTTCCACACATCGTATGCAGATCGTAGGTGTGCAACACGATCGAATTCGCTTTGAGTTAATCCTTGTATGATCAAGTTCCGAGCCTTGTTGTTATTGTCGACATCTCTCAGATTTGTAGATGTAACTTGATCGTTTTACGGCACTTTATAAGGTTTGTATACCTTCTCCCATATTGCGAAGCCTTGAGCCTGGATGAAGGCTTCCATACGTGCCTTCCAAACCTGAAAATCAATACCACTAAAGTCACAAGGTTTTGCAGAGTATTTCTCCATGATGATTAGTCAAAACAGGTGCAAATCACAAATATTAGAGCACCATGGCTCTGATACCAATTGTAGGATCGGAGAGCACATGTAAATCTACCAGAGGGGGTGAATGGTAGATTAAAACTTTTCAGCGGAAGCAACAAAAACACCCCTTGACAAAAAACCAATCTATTAAAGAAACCGTGTGTGTGAATAATATAAATATGTTCAACTATGACAAATCTAGTATATATTGTAGAGAATCAAGTAACGAAGATGTGACAACAAGAATCATGAAAATCCATCAAGAGAAACTCAAGTTACGATCGAAAGATCGAACAAAGGTCACTCTGTCCTACCCGAGAAAAAATAGTTTTGGAACACTGCAAAGAAACTCGTGTAGATCAGAAACCACAAATCCAATGACCGTGAAATTCTCGCAGATGATATAAAATTAAGTTGTGAAGATAACCCAAGAAGAATTACGTCAATTGGACCTGTAAAACTTGAGTTGTGATAAAACCACTGAAGCATGGTAGTGCTGTGCAGAAACTCGACGAGAAAGACTGGAAGAAAACAAGTTGGACGAACAAGACACAAAAGTACCTTTCAACTACAAATTTTATTCAATAGAACACAAGAGGAACAACCCTAAAGTAGTGCACCACGAGCTCTGGCCTCCCTTGCTTATATAACCATCCCTTAGGCCAACCCAAACCTAACTAGGACTCTAATCCTACTCAGTTCATGAATCGAAACTTTCCATAACTGTTCAAGACTCTTTTATACGCAGATAGAAGCAATCTTAAGACTTCCAAACACCTTATGAATGTATCACACATTCCTAAAACAACTCAAATTCATGACCCACAGGAAATCCTATCATGACCAACTCAAAACTTTCCATATTTGAGTCAAACACGACTCAGCCGCAGCCTGAGTCCATACCTAGTCGGTTGGACCTTTCCGACCAATTCTTTATGTCCACATCTCTTCTTAACACCTTGGAACCATGTAGCCACATCCATGCACTCCTTACACATGTGCAAACATTTTCGAACAATGTCCACGATACCTTCATATGCAATGTTCTTGGTCCAAACATGTTGCATAACCTCCCGATCAACTCAACCACAATTCCTCCCGAACTTGGTTGTTGAACCTCATCTTCTCCCTAAAAGTAGTTCAATGGATCTTGTCACCAGCCATGTCTTGAACTCAAGCAACACCTGCACATGAATAAACAACCAATATTTCCGAGCACAAGTCCTCGATTTGACTCTCGTTAGCTCCGATAAGCACAACACCTTATGTGAGCACCTGATGTAAGCGTGTTGCAAACCACAGCAAAATGATATTAGTCATAACCACCAAAACACACCAAACACTTAGTAAAAGAAAACTAAGCAAACTCTCCATAATCCAAAAAAGCAAGTTCGAAACATTATAAATTAAAATAACAACCACTGCGATCAAGCTCCAAACCTTGTTAAAGCTAACCAGACCTTGAACCAGAGTTTACCAAAGCTAGCAGGATCTAGCGCCAGAACTTACCAAAGCTAGCAGGACCTAGCGCTGGAGCTAACTTAAGCTAGTTGGACATAGCGCCAGAGCTTACCAATGCTAGTCGGACCTAGAGCCGGAGCTTACCAAAGCTAGCCAGACCTAGAGCTGAAGCTAACCAAAGCGAGTCAAAGAAGTCGGACCTTTCCAAAGAAAGTCAGACCTTATGTCGGACCTTGCCGGAGCTACCCAAAACAAGCCGAACCTATCGTCGGACCTTGCTGGAGCTCGGACCTAGATGATAAAGGTGTTTTGGTAGTAGTCAAAATTTTTATCGCCATAGCCAGTGTATTCAGCACACATAGGTCTCACAAAAAGTAGTGAGCTCCAATGGAGCAAGATATGGTAGGACATCCAGGGTCCTTCTTCTTCTCCGGAAGCCTATTGAGGATTGCTGCACTGCAAACCTTCGTCAGCTTGAGAACCTCAATAGTGGGCAATGGCCGCTTATCATTCAATATCTCCTTGAGATAGCGAGCATAAGTGGGTACTTGCATCACATCTATCAAGGGAACATTGATGTGGATCTTTTGAATGACTTCAACAAAGCGGTTGAATTGCTCATCTACTGTTGGCTTCCTTTGTCTGTGAGTGAATGGCATAAAGTTGGTGTCTTCAAATTGCTTCACCATTCTCTCACTAAGTGGTTTTTTTATTCCGGTTGGGACATCCTCTTTCTCTTTTTCTTTCTCCGTTGTCCTCTTCTCTTGTGTGGGATACGGTGGGTCATGAGTGGTCTTGCCATCTCTCATAGCCACACATTCAAATTCTCCACTGGGACCTCTACTATCCCGGAATTTTGTTAATTTCCAATGGAGGAACAACTGCAGCAAGTTGAGCCAACTAGGTCTCCAACATCATGTTTAAGCTTAACTGGTTCTTGAAGGCATAAGCTAAGCCTTCGACCTTGGCATTGATATTCTTCAGGGTCTTGTCATTAGTCAACAACTTCTTAGATAAGGCATCATTGATTTTCAACTGGCTAATGGCAAGCTTTCTCAAGATGTGTTGATTGTCATTGTTTCCATTGTTGTTGTACCCTCCCTGAAAGAAAGGGCATGGTTGGCCCCACCCTTGACATCCTGGATGATAGCCATTGTTGTTGAAGTTCCCATTGTTGGCTACGTATAGGGCATTTTCACGAGTCTCTGGGCAGTTATTGCCCATGTGACCCTTGTTGCCACACACTTCACATGTGATGTGAGAGTTTATGGCCCAGGCAGTGCCACATACTTCACCACTAGCTTGTCCATCTATTTTCTTCATGAGGCGGTAAAATTTGGCAGCAATCATGTTCACCTCTTTCATGGTGTGCATGCCTTGCTGACAGGTTTGGAGATGCTCATCACTCCAACCCATATTTGACACCATATTCTCAATCAAATCTTTTGCTTTGGGCACCGTCAACAAGAAGAAGGCTCCTGCAGCAACAACATCCACATGGTCACGGTGGAAGGGATTAACCTATTGTAGAAATTTTGGATAATGAGCCAGTTGTCCATCCAATGGTGGGGACAGGCCAGAATGTACTCCTGCATCCTTTCCCATGCCTCGGGAATATACTCCTTAGGATCTTCCTAGAAGCTAGAAATTCTCTCACGTAGGGCATTGGTTTTGCCCAATGGAAAGAACTTGGCAAGGAATGTCGTAGAACACTTCTCCCAAGTGTCTACAACACTTCGGTTTGCATAGAACCACTGCTTTGCTCTCCCAAGAATAGAGAACGGAAACAGATTAAGATGGACGACATCAGGAGAGACATCCTTGATCTTGAAAGTGTTGCAGATCTCAAGGAAGGTGAGCAATTGCATCCTCGTTAGACTTCCCACATAATGGGTTGGCTTGCACCATAGTGATTAGGCCATTTTTAATTTCAAAATTCACATCTCCTGCGTTAACAGTGGGTCCAACAGACACATTGTTAGCAGAGGGAGCCGAAAACTCACGAAGGTTCTTCTAGGCCATTGGAATTTCAAATGTTGGTGCAGTAGTGCTGGTTTGCTTTGCCGCACGAAGCTTCTGAGGAGTAAAGATACGAGGTTGATCTCTTAAAAGGGATTCGGGATGTTCAATAAAGTTTTCCGACAGGCAGAAACCAGACATACACTACCCTGTTTTCACATTAAATCAATGTGAAAACAAAGAAGGGTTATCCTACAAAAAATCTACCTAGGGTCCTATCCTATTCACTCAATCATGCAATACTTCGACTGCCCTCCCCCGCAACGGCACTAGAAATGCTTGATGTTTCTTATGTACAGAATAAATTCCACAAGCACAGGAAACTATCGATGTAGCATTTCCTCTTAAAAGAGTTTTCCAAGGGTGTCATTTATTTTATCCCAAGGGAACACTTGGTGGAAGTGTATCAATCATCAAATGGAAACGGTAGAATGGTCTAGGTAGGGTTCTAGTGAGGATGGATAATAGATAATTGGAAGTAGTGTAACACACACAAGAGCATTCTATTCTAAGGGGAAGAAATAAGTCCTATGGAGATTACACTAAAAATTAGTGAGTTGCTCCTAAAATGCCTCGAATATACATATACATATACATAGCCTAGGTTAGATACCAATGAGCATGTCAATGGTGAATACTTAGGCTAAGTCGTTGAACACATTGGGCACGAGTTTACCCATAGCAAAAATAGGACGACTCCCGCCAAGAACCTGTGGCATATCCGGATGTGGAGGATTACAAAGGACAGATAGGGATGTCACCACCTACTTCCACCTCTTCAATCCATGGGTCTACGAGACATCCAATGCTAGTTAACTATCCTAGCACCATGCTATCATGCTAAGCAAATACCTTAACGTCACACCCGGTCATCAAAAGGATGAACAGACACTATTCACATGTACGCCAGGATCAGTTGAATCGTACATGCGTTGACGAAAGTGAAATATCATTACATAGCCACGTTCGAGTACATAATAAGTATTACAATATGACCCGAAGGTCTACAAATACACACTACAAACCTATTTGCGTCATCCAAACTATTCACATAGTCCATACTATAGCGGAAGATTAGATAGATAGATAGGGCTCCATCTTCACAGGCAGTCGCGCGAAGGATCGCCTGCCTAGACCAAGTCCTCCGGGTTGACAAAGAAAACTTCTGGTGTTGCCTCTTCTTCATATTCTATTGGAAAAGTAAACGCTTGAGTACATAGAGTATTCAACAAGTGTGTGAAGAGAATGAAATGATTGGCTAGAACAAGGGTAGGCCAATTATGGCTTA
Source organism: Tuctoria greenei (assembly GCA_036927565.1). NCBI lineage: Eukaryota > Viridiplantae > Streptophyta > Magnoliopsida > Poales > Poaceae > Tuctoria > Tuctoria greenei. The sequence continues at coordinate 103,846,218 of JAYESD010000011.1, read as the reverse complement.
AGCACTATGCTTACATCCTAACCTTAGCTTTAAGTTATCAATATCATAAATCAAGAAATAATACAACACATATTAATTATGATAAATGTAACTTGAATCAAAAATAACCACCATTTCCCAACCATAAACTAATTGTGAAATGGCCCCAAGCCGCTCTTGTCTGTGAGCACGGATGTCATGTCAGTTTTACCAAATCTCTGTAGAGAGTGTTCCATTTACCCACAAGCAGTGATTTCATCCCCTGTTGCCAGGTGCACTGAGTAAACCTCCATGTAGCCAGTGGTGATCAACCACATTTCACACTTCTGTAGTTGTGTGGCCAGGATATCACGTTACAAAGGTACTCCCGACTAGTGCTAGCCCTCTAAGGTTTCTACCACTGAGGCATTTACAGAGTAACCCTCCACCTCAGAGCCCCCTCTTGAGCCTTGCGGTTCCCAGAGCAGTACCCCTGCATAATTCCCCGCACCATCCAACTACTAGCATTTCATCGAGAGAAACCTAATTAATTGACCAAGTTGCCCCATCTCAGACTCGTGGTGGTACTATAAAGCTTAGTGTCTTCCTCCATAAAACGATCCTTAGAACCCGGTGGTGCCAAACCTAATCCCATGTCTCGTGCAAACTGCACCATACCAAAGCTATCCAACCACCAGATTCCTATCAACTACTATTGTGTGTCCATCATGATTAAATTAGTCATAAAGTATAATATATTGCATGTGTATAAAATATCCCAATCCCAAAGTTTAAGCATGTCTAAGCATAATTATAACCTATCTACTTCCCAACCCAAACCAGGCGACAAGGAATTATGTGGAACAGGGCATGAAACATGAAATAGGACATCATTTTATGTAGCATGCAACTAACTAATATCCTAAAATTGGTACAAGACGGTCAAGGGCACTTGCCTTCTTTGAGGACCTGGTTGTTGTTGAAGTCTTGGTCTTGAAGATTAAAGTTGGGGTCGTAGTACGACTCTAAATATATTACCAAAGCATGGCAAAAAGAAATAAAAGCTAAATAAGTATAGAGCACACAATGCATGGCAACACAACATAGACATAAGCACAAAACTCTATACTAATGCGTCCCTACGAAGCATTTATTATTTTACATAGCCAAAATATGCATCTAACATTTATTTAACATTTTTAAGATTTATTTATGGGCTAAAGTCATTTTCATTGAATTTTCTATGGCCAAAGTATATTTCAAACATTTTCAATAAATTTTCTATGGTAAAAATATATTTTATTTGCACTTTAATATTTTATTACAGCATAAAAATATTTTATACAAATTTTCCTACTATTTTATATTTATTTACAATTTTTATCTATTTTCTACACATTAAATACAACTTTAAACAATATTCAGCGATTAAATAAAATATCAGGGGCTAGCTGGTAAATTTTCTATGTTGTACATGAGCTAAAAAAATAATTCCATAAATTCCCAGGGGCTAGATTGCTTAATTAATTGATTTAATTTAATTCCAGGGAGTCCAGGGGCTAGACTGATAATTCTAGGGGTTAGATTAGTATTTCAGTAAAGTTTAGGGGGTAGCCCGCAAGTTTCTAGGGGCCATGGCGCAGAACCGGCGGCAGGATAAGGGGATCGAACGTGGGCCGTCGATTTTGAAATGAACGTGCGAGATTTTATTAAACGAACCGGTGCGCGATGTTATAATCTCGGCCGTTTGGTTTGAACCGAGGGCCGACATGCGGCCACTTCGCCTCTGGCGACGTAGGCCACGCGCGCGTGACGGTTCTCGGCGCTCGTGGCGGCGGACCTCGCCGGAGTTGGCCAAGTCGGCCAAAACTTGGCTATTCTACGTGTCTTCTATGCGAAAGGAAAGAGAGAGAGAAAGGGAGCATACCACAAGTGTTTTCAGGGCGTGAAATCGAGTGGAGATGAGTCAGCGATAATGGCTTGCGACTAACGGTGGCGGCTCTCGTCGATTTTGGCAAAGCCTTGCCAATCTATCCGCGCAACCGTGCCCGGCGAGTTCCTAGAGCCAACGCAAAGCGATTAGTGAAGAGTAGGGAGGGAGGCAACCATCGAGGCATCGGGAACGAGCACGATGTACCGAGAATGGCGGTTGGCTAGGGTTCAGTGCGGAGAGGAGGAAAGAGAGGGGTGTGCGGCAATTTTATAGGAGGGGAAATGGGTGTCGGTTGAAGGCGACCGCGAATGGCAGTTCCCCGCAAGAGGATTTCAAAGGTAAATGTTATGCTCAAGAGAAAGGTGGAGCTTGGCTGGCACAACATGGTGGCTAATAAGCAGAAAATCGTTAACAGCTAAACAAAGTTGAATAAGTATTCAATGTAGGAAACTGTTTCTGGTCAACCGAGTGCCCCAGAGCCTAGCACAACACAAGGAAGTATCAAGGCAAAAGAAAGACAGAATGATATAACCAACAAAACAACACCAAGTGGTATAGGCCAATTGCTTTAATATGCGTGCTCTTCACTATTTTTTTCTTTTTTTTAATATTTTTTTGATATTTTTTCTTTATTCGGGAGCATAAATGTAGGAAGCACGCGAATTTTCAGCTCAATTGGATGTAATGTGCGGCCTATAGAAAATCAAGAAGATTCTTTAAAATTCGTGCTGAAACTTCGGAAGCCGGATAGCCTATCTTCCGAGGGGGATTTGGGCAATCTAGTTTCGCCAAATGCGGCCATGCCGCGGAAAATCAGATGCGAAATTTCGCGTAGATCAATTTGAAAAAAAATCGCCCGATTTCGAGTTCGTATGCGAAAGTTATGACCGTTTTAAGGTAGGTTGTCCGAGTTACGTTTTTTTGGATGTTGATTCCAACTCGGTTTGAGAACAGAACTCGCAATCGGATATGAAAACGATCGGGAATTTGCACATCAACTAATGGGGTGGTGTGTGATAATTCAAGGATGAGTGGGACAAAGGTTTGTCACCTAATCTAGGGCTGGCGATGCGGGAGTTCACGCAAGGCGGCTAGCTAGGGCAAACCAATGAACGTGGTGGATCGGTTTGTTATTTAAGGATTGTGGAATAGGTGTCAAACAGCAAGAAAACAAGGACGAAACACGATAACTAGGACCCAAAACACAAAGCTAAACCAGCAACAAGAGTCAACCACACGAATGCAAACTCAACAATGCAAACTGAAAAACAAAACTGCAGGCACTATAGTCTGGGAAGCGGTAAAAACGATCTAATTTTTTTTGTGGCTTTTCTGTGGACTCTAGGTACGAAACAAAATTGATCTAATGGAAGGAAAAACAAAGATACCTCATGGGCAACCTGGAAATCTGATATCAATTGATGAGTAAGTTTAGGCCCGATCTTCCGAAAGGTATGTCGATTGGGGTGGAGAACTCGACGTTGATGATCCGCGGCACTCGAGCGATACGAGTACCCCTGAAATCACTACACCACGGCTCCGTTGGTTATCAACCGTGCTGCACACGCTTGACCTCGCCAAGAAGGCTAATCCCTACAAGTGCAACCGAGAACACGAGCAAGAACGTAGAAGATACGATCTGAAATTGCAAAGTTGGGGTCTCACAAACCGTAGAACGGTGATATTATTGATCTAAGAAAAACCCACCGAATATGACCGGCGGCTGCAGTATTTAAAGGCTAGGGTTCGACCAAAACACGATTAGACGCGTCCCTAATGGACTCTTACGGGATACAAGGCCCAAAGGCCCGATTCGATGGCGCAGCACCGGACAGAAATCTGGACTTGACTTGTTTCGACGATTACCAATGACTCCGGAAGAATTTTGAGGTGGGACCAGAACCATTGGAAAGTTTATCTTATCCTCTTTCCGTGCATATGTAGAACGTCAAAAACGGAGTCCGTATGCCTCCTGGGCGTCTGTTTTAAGGTGGACTGCTCCTGGACTCCGAGTTGAACTCGAGTCCGAGTTGTAAACTGTTTCCATCAACTCGTGGACGTCCCACCTGGTTCTCCACGCTCCCAAGGCCTCCTTCCTTCACTTGTTGATCTTCTCCATTATTCCTAATAATAATTAAATTATCACATAGCAATCTATTCTCAAACTCACATGCAAAAGAAGTTAGGAACGAATTCACCTGCTGATTTAATAATTGTGCTCGTGCTCTTGTGATTGGTCCTTGCAGTTCAATGTGCATCTCCGATGTTGTGATGTCCTCATCAGGTTCCTTGCTCATCCTCTCTAAAGTTCGGAGCTTTTCTTTTCTTCATTAATTGCTTGATCTCCTTGACCTTCTCATCATTCTTTTGTCCTTCTCGTATATCACGTTCAAGGGTTGAATCCACTTCCATAACAACTGCTTCAATGCTAGACACTATGTATAAGTTTAATCTTGCAAACTCGTCACATAACTGGGGTTGAAGAGCTTATACTGACAAATTATTACATTGTTCCTTTCTACTTAGAGCATCAGCGACCACATTAGCTTTCTCTGGGTGGTAGTTGATTCCCACATCAAAATCATTTATTAACTCCAACCAACGACGTTGTCTAAGATTAAGATCTGGTTGTGTGAATATGTACTTCAAGCTCTTGTGATCCGTGTATATCTCAGTTCTTTTTCCCATTAAGTAGTGTCTCCATATCTTCAATGCATGGACAATAGCTGCCAACTCTAAATCATGGGTTGGATAATTCCTCTCATACTTTCGAAGTTGTCTTGAAGCATAGGCTACAACATGTCCTCCTTGCATTAAGACACATCCTAAACCATGATCGGATTCATCAGAATAAACCACAAACTCCTTCTGCATATTAGGCATTGCCAACACTGGCGCATTGGTTAACCTCTTCTTCAGTTCGGCAAAACTCACTTCACATTCAGGGGTCCACTTGAAAGCAACTCCTTTCTCAAGAAACTTGGTTAGTGGTCGAGAGATATTTGAAAATCCCTCGATGAATCGACGATAATAACATGCCATGCCCAAGAATCTTCGTATATCATGTACACTCTTAGGTGTTTCCCATGTAAGGACATCTGCCACTTTTCTCGGATCCACTGCTATACCTCCTTCTGATATGACATGACCCAAAAATGATACCTCCTTTAGCCAAAACTCACACTTACTAAGTTTGGCATATAGCTGATGTTGGCGAAGCTTCTATAGAGCCATTCTGATGTGCTCCTCATGCTCTTCTTCAGTCTTGGAATAGATAAGTATATCATCGATAAACACCACCACAATCTTGTCCAAGTACTCCATGAATACCTTGTTCATCAGATACATAAAATAGACAGGAGCATTGGTTAACCCAAATGACATAACAATATATTCATAAAGACCATATCGAGAGACAAATGCAGTTTTGGGGATGTCCGAGGGTCGAATCTTCAATTGGTGATAACCCGAGCGAAGATCAATCGTAGAGAACACACATGCTCCTCTCAACTGATGAAACACATCTTCAATTCTTGGTAGTGGGTACTTATTCTTTATTGTTACCACATTCAAGGCACGATAATCCACACACAACCTTTGGGTACCATCCTTCTTAGGTACAAATATAACTAGTGCTCCCCAAGGTGATGAGCTAGGACGAATATATCCTTTCTCCAGTAACTCCTCAATATGATCCTTAAGTTCAGCTAGTTGTTTAGCATCCATTCTATACGGCCTCTTATATATTGGGGTTGTTCCAGGTACTAACTCAATGATAAACTCAATCTCTCGATCAGGGGGCATACCTGGTAAGTCATCTAGAAATACATCCGCAAACTCACTCACAACCCAGATGTCTTCTGTACTCTCAAGATGGTTGAGTTGTACACCTTCCTCTTGTGTCTGATCTGGCCTGAACTCCACTGTAGTGCCAGCTGGATGTGTTAAACAAACTGTCCTAGTTGCATAGTGAATTACTCCTTGATTCTTTGTCAGCCAGTCCATTCCCATAATGATGTCTAGTCCTTGCGAGTCCAACACTATTAGGTTGGCCCAAAAGACTACCCCCCTTATATTTATACTCACTTTACGACATAAATGCCTTTCCACCATCTCTCCTCCCAGAGAGTTTATTAGCAAAGGCCGATTCAAGAATGTAACTACCATGTCATGCCTCTTTATGAAATCTTTGGATATGATTGAATGTGTAGCACCCGAATCAAACAGTACTGTGGCAGGGTGGGAATTAGAGGAAAACATATCGATCACCACATCGGGTGCTTCTTGGAACTACTCCAATGTCACATGATTGACACGTCTGGGTGGGTTCTGCTGCTTCTTTGGACAATTGTTGGAGCAGTGTTCCATTTCTCCACACTTGTAGCACTGGACTCCCGCAACATTGTTATGGCCTTCGTTACCTCCTGGTTGATTCCTTGGTGGTTGACCATTGGGACAGTTAGCTGGTGCTGAAGGGCGAGGTGGTTGCATCTGCTGCCAAGGGGGTTGCATTGGTTGCTGTGGAGGTTGTTGTTGCTGGCGCATCTGCTGGTTGTAGGGTGTGGGTGGCCTGTAGTTGGGGTTTGGGAATCTCTATCCCGAGTAGGAGTTCATAGGGCGATTCATGGGTATTGCAGGCTGACGGGCGAAACGAGGGCGTACATTGCTGCAAGATGCATGTCCTAGAGCCAACTTCCTCTTCCTGTCATCATCATCCAACTCCTTCTTGGTCCTCTCTACCTCGAAAGCCTTGTCAACAAATTTTTGAAAGCTGTTGTAGTCGCTAGAAGACATGGCGAACTTCAACTCTTTATCAAGTCCTTTTTTGAAACAGAACTGCTTCTTAGAATCAGTATCCACATCTGTTGGTGCGTAGCGAGATAACTCTATGAATGCATTAAAGTAGGCTCACACAGTCATACGGCCCTGCTTTAACATGAGAAACTCCTCACGTCTTGCTTGGACTTCTCCTTCAGGCACAAAGTGATTGCGGAAATTAGTCATGAATTCTTCCCAAGTGATGTTCTCCGGATTCTGATGGGCTTCGATGAAAGCAGTCCACCAGTCGGTTGTAGGTCCCTGGAGGTTGTGAGAAGCTAGTAGTACCTTCTCCCTTCCTTCACATTGAATAAGCCTCAACTTGCTCTCAATTGCTCTAAGCCAATCATCAGCATCCGTTGGCTCACTAACTATGGCAAAGGTGGGTGTATGGGTGTTAAGAAAGTCTCTTAGGAAAGATCTGGGTGGAAAGGGTGGTGGTGGTGGAGGGTTGGGTGGTGGTGGGGGTGGGGTTGGTGCTTGCTGCATATTGGTTACTATGTGGGTGAGATTGTTGAGCAGCTGGGTTTGAATGGGCATCATTTGTTGCATTTGCTATGCTGCTGGGGCTCCCCGAGCACCCCTACCCATCCATCCTGGTAATCCTCCAATTCCATCATCTTGGGGTACGGCACCCCTTCCACGACCTCTGCCTCTACCAGCCATCTGTATAGGGAATAACTGAAACTTCAGGATATAGACGAGATATAGAAGGGTACACTATGGTAAACGGTCTCAACTACATGCATCAAGGGAAACATATATATATATATATATATATATATATATATATATATATATATATATATATATATATAGCAAGCAAATCCATTAATCAACTGGTGCGGATGTGGACAAGATGCTAATGCATTCCACAACTCGCACAACACACTAACAAGCCTATATACAAATGATGTGGATGTAGACAGGATGCCTAGGCATTCCACAACTCACGTCGCGCACACACACACACCAAGAAACAAACCACTAATAGAATACCATAGATAACACAACTCAAGACTAGAGAGGGCGTAGCTACACGCTCCTACATACTATGGGTAGGTGTCCTGAGCCGTCCAACAGGGTAACAAGTCTACTCCTGCTTGTCTGGGTCCTCGTCAGAGTCCTCCTCGGTCTCCTCCTCCGGGTCCTCCTCTGCGTCCTCCCCCAATTTCACTGGTGAGAGCTTGCGACGGTCAGGTGAGTCTGGGTCCCAGCGCTCACTGCCCGACGCGTACATAGGGGAGTCCGGGTCAGCCGCAGTAATCCTCCGGTAGCGTCGGCGAAGCTGCTCGTAGCGGGCAACGAGCTCCCTGCTGTCCTGAAGCTCTTGCTGACAATGCTGGAGTCGTGAGGACAACTCCACAACATCGTCAACAAGTCTTTCGCTCTGAGCGAGGTACAGAGGCCCCTCGACATCACGTCCAGTGAAGTCGGTTGTGCCACTAGGGCGCTGAGGGGTGAATGCATGCTCCGTGCGCTTGAGATAGAAGGACAACTCCACAACTTCATCAACAAGCCTCTCGCTCTGAGCTATGTACAGAGGCCCCTCGACGTCACATCCAGTGAAGTTGACTGTGCCACTAGGGCGCTGAGGGTGAACGCGTGCTCCGTGCGCTCGAGACGGAACCTGTGGGCGTGACTCCAATAGGTAGTCGCCTCCCACGTAGCATCCTCCTCAGTAGCACGATGGGAGCTCCTCCAAGCCGGAGAGTAGTGTGAGTGTAGCAGCTCCGAGTCGTAGTAGATCGACAGCTGGGTAGTCCACTCCAGTCCACCAGTAGAAGGTACAGAGACCCTAGTAGTGTGGTAGACGAAGCGAACATGGTACTCACAGTACCCTGCAGCACGAAGAAGGGAGCCAAGGCGACTAAGCATCCTCAATGCAGCACGTCCAAAAGAGATCAGCACTGTCTCTCTGCTGGGCGTGTGAGGTGCAGAGCAGCTAGCTAGGGCGTGTTGAGGAACACGCCCCCCAGTCGACTTGCGTGCCGTCTGCTTGGTGCGCGCCATCTACAACCATTTGAAAAGGAGAGAGTGAGATCAATAATCAATAAATTAAGTTAGAATAAAAACAATAAGCACGACAAGGTAAGAAGCACAAGGATTGAGGTGGGAAGCACAAAGTTTTGGAAATAATATTTTATAAGAAAATAGTATAGTCCTTATTTTTGACCATTTCTAACTAGGCTTGCGTCCTACGGTCAACACGGCTCTGATACCACTTTGTCACGCCCGGTCATCAAAAGGATGAACAGATGCTATTCACATGTACGCCAGGATCAGTTGAATCGTACATGCATTGACGAAAGTGAAATATCATTACATAGCCATGTTCGAGTACATAATAAGTCTTACAATATGACCCGAAGGTCTACAAATACACACCACAAACCTATTTACATCATCTAAACTATTCACATAGTCCATACTACAGTGGAAGATTAGATAGATAGATAGATAGATAGATAGGGCTCCATCTTCATAGGCAGTCGCGCGAAGGATCGCCAGCCTAGACCAAGTCCTCCGGGTTGACGAAGAAATCTTCCGGTGCTGCCTCTTCTTCATATTCTATTGGAAAAGTAAATGCTTGAGTACATAGAGTACTCAACAAGTGTGGGAAGAGAATGACATGATTGGCTAGAACAAGGGTAGGCTAATTATGGCTTAAGCACTATGCTTAGATCCTAATCTTAGCTTTCAGTTATCAATATCATAATTCAAGAAATAATCCAACACATAGTAATGATGATAAATGTAACTTGAATCATAAATAACCACCATTTCCCAACCATAATCTAATTATGAAATGGCCCCAAGCCGCTCTTGTCCGTGAGCACGGCTGTCATGACAGTTTCACCAAATCTCTGCAGAGAGTGTACCCTTTACCCACAAGCAATGATTCCATCCCCTGTTGCTAGGTGGACTGGATAAACCTCCATGTAGCTAGTAGTGATCAACCACATTTTACACTATCGTAGGTGTGTGGCTAGGAGATCACTACATGGTCTTTACAAAGGTACTCTCGACTAGTGCTAGCCCTCTAAAGTTTCCACCACTGAGGCATTTCCGGAGTAACCCTCCACCTCAGAGCCCCCTCTTGAGCCTTGCGGTCCCCAGAGCAGTACCCCTGCATCATTCCCTGCACCATCCAACTACTAGCATTTCATCGGGAGAAACCTAATTAATTGACCAAGCTGCCCCATCTCAGTCTCGTGGTGGTACTATAAAGCTTAGTGGCTTCCTCCATAAAACGGTCCTTAGAATCCGGTGGTGCCAAACCTAATCCCATGTCTCATGCAAACTGCACCATACCAAAGCTATCCAACCACAAGATTCCTATCAACTACTATTGTGTGTCCATCATGATTAAAGTAGTCATAAAGTATAATATATTGCATGTGTATAAAATGTCCCAATCCCAAAGTTTAAGCATGGCTAAGCATAATTATAACCTATCTACTTCCCAACCCAAACCAGGTGACAAGGAATTATGTAGAACAGGGCATGAAACATGAAATAGGACATCATTTTATGTAGCATGCAACTAACTAATATCCTAAAATTAGTACAAGATGGTCAAGGGCACTTGCCTTCTTCAAAGACCTGGTTGTTGTTGAAGTCTTGGTCTTGAAGATTAAAGTTGGGGTCGTAGTACGACTCTAAATATATTACTAAAGCATGGCAAAAAAAAATAAAAGCTAAATAAGTATAGAGCACACAATGCATGGCATCACAACATACACATAAGCATAAAATTCTATACTAATGCGTCCCTACAAAGCATTTATTATTTTACATAGCCAAAATATGCATCTAACATTTATTTAACATTTCTAAGATTTATTTATGGGCTAAAGTCATTTTTATTGAATTTTATATGGCCAAAATATATTTTAAACATTTTTAATAAATTTTCTATGGTCAAAATATATTTTATTTGCACTCTAGAATTTTATTACGGCATCAAAAACATTTTATACGAATTTTCCTACTGTTTTTATATTTATTTACCATTTTTATCTATTTTCTGCACATTAAATACAACTTTAAACAATATTCGGCAATTAAATAAAATATCAGGGGCTAGCTGGTAAATTTTCTATACTGTACAGGAGCTAAAAACATAATTCCATAAATTCCCAGGGGCTAGATTGCTTAATTAATTGATTTAATCTAATTCTAGGGAGTCTAGAGGCTAGACTGATAATTCTACGGGTTAGACTAGTATTTCAGTAAAGTTCAGGAAGTAGCCCGCAAGTTTCCAGGGCCAGGGCGCAAAACCGGCGGCGGGAAAAGGGGATTCAATGTGGGTCATCAATTTTGAAATGAACGTGCGAGATTTTATTAAACGAACCGGTACGCGATGTTATAATCTCGGCCGTTCGGTTAGAACTGAGGGCCGACATGCGGCCACGTCGCCTCTGGCGACGCAGGCCACACGCGCGCGGCGGTTCTTGGCGCTCGCGGCGGTGGACCTCGCCGGAGTTGGCCAAATCGGCCAAAACTTGGCTATTCTATGCGTCTTCTGTGCAAAATGAAAGAGAGAGAGAGAAAGGGAGCATACCACGGGTGTTTTCGGGGCCTAAAATCGAGTGGAGATGAGTCGGCGATGATGGCTTGCGGCTAATGGCGGCGGCTCTCGTGGATTTTGGCGAAGCCTCGCCAATCTCTCCGTGCAACCGTGTCCGGCGAGTTCATAGAGCCAACGCAAAGTGATTAGTGAAGAGTAGGGAGGGAGGCAACCATCGAGGCGTCGGGAACGAGCACGACGTACTGAGAATGGCGGTTGCCTGGGGTTAGGCGCGGAGGGGAGGAAAGAGCGGGGTGGGCAGCAATTTTATAGAGGGGAAATGGGTGTCGGTTGAATGCGAGCGCGAATGGCAGTTTCCCAGTTGGAATCCGCGCGTGGGACGACGGTTGGAGAGGGGGTGTCGAGGTGTGGGCGCGGCAAGGGAGAGGGGGGCAGTTGCCCAGGGAGGGAGATGACACGCAGGCCCCGCGCGACAGAGAGAGAAGAGGGAGGGGAGGGCTACTGGGCCGTGGGTGAGAGGAAGGGGAGAGATGGGCCGAGGTGGGGTTTTGGCCCAATAGGGGCTTTATTCCTTTTTCTTTTTCTTTTTTATTTTCCTTTCTTTTGATTTGATTTCAAATTAAAACTTCAACATTTTCTACTGGTTTGAATTCAAAAATTCACACAAAAATGCACACGAAATACACTATGTTTTATTCATTTTTATTTACATGAAATATGGGTGTTACACTTAAGAGTTCGGATACAAATATCATCTTAAGGCAATGACTAACATAAACATCGTTGAACTAATATTGAGACATAGCATAATTTATTCATATTAAGAAGATCATATCATATCTAATTAGACTATAGTGGGGGTTTACAGTGTTTATGATGAGAAATTATGATAATAATGGCATAATCATAAAGACTATTCCTACCACATACATGGACTCTAAAATCAAACAAGAAACGCTTCATCCAAGCATATGTATACAGGAACACTAAAGATAACATCTTTATTATCCATAAAGTCACAAATACAAAAAGTAATACATGAGCCATAACTTTCCCAATTTGGAAATTAGAAGAGAGACTCCTTCTACTCCTTTCCTAATTTGGACTAAGGACTAGAGACTCTCCTCTTCAGTCTAAACTCCTCTAAGACTATGAAAGATAGTGGATACAATAGAATAAAGCTCAAGTGGTGTGTGTTGAAGTGAAGGGTAGGAGGTTATATTTATAGCTGGAGAAGGAACGATTTCCGCCACTAAAAGCCTATTTATAGCTGAAGTTAGTTGAGTGAAGGGACCCACCTGGACCTCACTTGACCCACATCAAGAGATATGACCCGGATCCTCAGAGATATTTTCTGGCCCCACCTGTTAATAAGATGAACAAGGAAGACGAGGCAATCACATGGCCTCAATAGATTCTTCTATCATTCTGCGCTTGTGGGAGCTTCGTTGCAGTGTAAAAGGGAAGTCTCGACATCAAGGGGAGAAGAGGAGAAAAAAAGAGGAGAAAAAGAGGAGAAAAGGAGGGGGAAAAGGAAAGAGAGAGAGGGAGAGAGAGAGGAAGACTCCTGTAACACTTTCAGCACCATCAGACAAGCAAGACGTCGATCTATTAGCCATCCGGCGATCTAAACTTGGGTAAAATCAATGTGTCCATTCATGCGATCTGCATCCACTTCTACCATTGTCCATTGTTGTCAGAGTTGTGCGCTCTGCTCTGAAGCTCTAAAGAGCATTATCCCCGTAATTTGTTCCACACATCGACAAAAATTACTGGACCATGGAGTATTGTAGAGTGATGGTAGTGATCAGGTCACTCGTAGACTGGACAAAGAGATTTGATGTACAGACCATCAGTTTTGAGGTCTCTCACCTCCATCAGTATGTTATCTCCAGCACAAATTGAGGCGGATTGCTTGCACAATCCTTCCCCATATAGTACCTCTGACATAATAGGAACTATGAGCTATGTGCGAATTTTATGTATGAAATATGTATCATGTGTGGATTGGATGTATGGAGTTTGTGTTAGTCCTCACAAATTTCAATTATATGTATTGTCTATTGTACATGGTTGTGTGAAATCTAAAATGTGGATGTATGGACTACGAACTATATGCTAGATTTTAAAATTTTAATTACATGTGTTATTTATGACTGTAAGGAATGTATTAATATTAAGTATTGATGTACATATATTTGATTATCTATTCTTTAATATGGTGGATTTAGTATTATGTTCTAATTGACTTGATATGAGAAAAGTTACTTACAAAATAAATTTCCAAATTTGTCCGATATCGATTGGTTCCTGATACCAAACCTATTTCCGAAATTAGTATATTTATCCATAGGCGTGATAGGTCTACAGGTGAAAACGAATCAAATATTTTCCAAACCATCCACTACCATGTTCGAAAATATCTGATCCATTTCGGACGTTCTTATCCGAACATGGAGATATCAATGGGTTCCTGATACCAAACCTATTTCCGAAATTAGTATACAATAAGTGTGCTAGTCTATGGGTGAAAAAAAAAATCAAATATTTTCCAAACCATCTAGTACCATGTTCAAAAATATCTGATCATTTTCGATTCAAACGGATCAAATAAGATATCGCATATCCACCTCGCATATCAGGATTAGAAATAGTTTAAATTAATATCTGAATTAATAATCGGTATCCATATTTAACCATTATCTGAACACAAATTTAGTCCAATTTTTTTTTAAAAAAATATTAAATACCAAAGTAGGCACTGTTGGGAATTAAATTTGGCAAGAGGCATGCAAAATATGGCAGGAGGCATACAAAAATACCTCTCGTAGGGAAGATACGGCAGGGATGAAGATACACGCATGCAAGACGTGGCTCCAGGGATTTCTGGCTGGAAAGATATATGCATATATGGTCAGCTAGTTTTGTTTCCATTTAGGAGAGATTTATTTGGTAAGTTAGTCTTATACAGTTTAGGAAAAATTTTATTTGGCTGGAGAGAGATAAATTATATGAGGCGCAGCCTGTTGCCGAGAGAAGACAAACGTAGTTCACTTTTTATACAGTTTCAATCTGTTAGCTTTTTGCTTGCTATTTTCCCATTTTCTTTGGTGTTTTTTCGAGTGAAACATCCGGTCTTCTCCACGAAACGGAGAAATCTCTTTGCCGGATTGTCGAGGAAACCGGTCGCTTTCCTGTTGCGCAATACGGCAGCTATCTTCATTGCTTGGTGCTTTGTTCGAGCAACAAATTGGCGACTCCGCTGGGGACGATCAATTCGGCTGCAACATACGGCTGAATTTCTTTTTCTTGGCATGTAAGAAACTGCGGTCCTGTACGGCTGACAATCTGGTTTATCCGTTGTGTGACTGCAATGATCTCTGACTGATCGACAAACTGTTGCTGATCAAAGCAAAGGAAGGTGTTCATGGCTGACCCAGCAAGAAAGAAGATGAGCGGAAGTGTTGGTGCTGCGGACGTTGATCCTAAGAACATAATTGTGTCAAGCTGGACGATCTCGCTGCAGATGATAGGCAGAGAATCGAGGCTGAGCTTGCACGCGAGATTGAGGAGGAGAAAGCAAAACGGCTTAAAACTAAGTTGTCATGTTTTCAAAGAACAAGAAGCGGCATGATCCAGAAGGGAGATACGTCGAGTGCTTCTAGCAAAAAGGTAAATCAACCATTTTCTCTTGAAGAATTCATTCATATGGTAGATGTCTCAGTAGTCAGCAAATATGGGGTGGATTTGGCAGAGATAACACGCATGGTTACTAATAGTGTACGTGATTCTTTTGACACCTTTAGGTCTGAGTTTAAAGAAGATGCTGATAATAATTTACCTGGGCAAGTTCGATCTGTAGTACAGCAAGTTGTAGATGAATGGAAGGAAAAACGTGTGGAGATTAGTGCTACAGAACCTAGCATCACGCCCGCTAGTTTAGATCATCGGGACATAGGAATACATACTAATGTGCAGCAACCTTACTATCAAACTGTGTCATATGGTCCCGCTCTATCACAGACAGGGAATGGGATTCCGTTTGGGCCAGTTCCGGGCGCATGTTTTCCTAGAGTGTCAGCTGTTCCTTCAGGTACTGATGGTGTGTGTGCTGAGAAATCAAATCAAGTTATAGAGCAAGTAGCTAGTGTTGAAATATAAGTGAATTGCTTACTATTCCTCATCAGCTTAATCTTTTGAGGGCAACTGGTCAGCGCATAATAGCTTAACATGGTATCAGAGTCAGAGGTCTCGAGTTTGAACTCTGGCGGATGCAAGCCAACTCCTATTCCACGTATGCGGCCCAAAGGAGCCTACACGTGAGAGGAAGTGTTGAAATATAAGTGAATTGTCTACAATTTCTCATCATCTTAAGCTTTTGAGAGCACTGGTCAGCGCATAGTAGCTTAACATCTAGGACGCTGAGAGAGTTTGGTTTTGAACCTAAAGGACGAGCTAGAACATATCAAAAACCTTATCCTGAATTTTATGATACTATTCTTTATCCTCGGGGTTTTAGGGTTCCTGATTTTGTTAAATTTACCGGAGAAGATTCTAAGACTACCTATGAACACATTGGGCGATTTTTGGCGCAAATTAGAGATGTTGGTATAACAGATGCACATAGGATCAGGTTATTTCCATTATCGTTATCAAGCATTGCTTTTAATTGGTTCATATATCTGGCTCCGAATTCAATTAATACATTGGCATGTCTTGCGCAAAGATTTCATGATTATTTCTACAATGGTAAAACTAAACTTAGGTTGTTGTCACATCTCACATCAGTTATGCAAAAAAATATAATGATTTTTTTTTTGAATATATTAAAAGATTTAGAGAAACTAGAAATTAATGTTATAGCCTAACTATTGAGGAAAGGGATTTTGCCAATCTAGCTTTCTCAGGTTTGTTGTCATATTTGAGAGAGAAGTTAGATGGGCAAGATTTTGTTGATGTGAATCAGGTAATGCAGCGAGCTATGGCATATGAAAATCGTGCTAGAGATAATAAATCATACAGCCGATTTAAAGATGGGACTAACAAGGAGTGGGGAAAACAGGAAGTTAATTTTGTAAAGGATGATTCGGCCAGTGAAGATGATACTGAGGTTTGCGTGGCTGAATGGGTTGACATGCCAAAAAATAAACCATTAGCACGTTCTTTCTTAAAGCCAAGTCTTGGGAAAAGGGAGGAGATAAAATACACATTTAATGTAACAAAGTCTGAGAAGCTTGTTGACGTATTACTGCAAAACAAGGTGATTAGATTAAAGGACGGACATGTCATTCCAACACCTTAGCAGTTAGCGGAAAGAAAATATTGTAAATGGCATGACTCATTTTCTCATACTACTAATGATTGTAACTATTTTTGTCGGATGGTACAATCGGCCTTGAATGATGGACGATTGACCTTGGGAGATAGCAGCAAGATGAAATTGGATGTTGATCAATTCCCTGTGAACATGATTAATTTTGAATAGAAAAAGATTTTGGTTCGAACTGATCAAGCCAGTACTACCAAGGAAAAGAATGTCATTGTTTCTGATGCCCTGAGGCACAAGATGATAAAGCCCAAAGATCCTGAGGTGGGAGTGTGGAAAGTTAATGAACAAAGAAAGTCAGTACAAAAATTTAAACCTACTTCAGATTTTTTATTAGACAAGTATGTAAGGCAACAACACAAGGATGTATTTAAGAGGTTGAGTGGCTTTAAAAGAGAACAGTCTCCAAGTTATTCTCGACGTGGAAGTTCAAGTGGATGTTCGATGAGCAATAACAGACAATTTGGGCCATGGAGTCATAACACGGTGACTCGAAGGTGGAAGTAGGTATGTAGAGACAGTGATGCCATAGTGCTATGTAATGGTGGTCAAAAGTATTCTGAGGGGCATAATGTAGCTGGTTCAAAATAGACATGGAGCTACAAAAACAGGTTGATGAGAAAAAGAAAGATATAAACTTGTACAGTTCTACACAAGAAGTTTTGGTTGGAACGATTCCCTGTGAAATCAAGGCAGAGGCGGGCGAGTCAAGGGAAGGTCATAGATGTTTTGCTGAAAAGGATGTGGTCGAAAAGGGTGTTGTTGGAAAACCTTTGGTTGCGACAGATAATTTCGAAGCAGCAGCTGACTTGCAAGAGAAGACTGAAGAACCGGTAGTAAAACATACTTGGTTGATGTCATTGGAAGGCCGAGAAATTGTCGGAATGGGATTTATGCCAGGCCCGATGGTTGGAGATTATTCTGCTGAGCATCAGTCTTACAAGGCAGATTCTGTGGTTAAGAGAAGATCAACAGAGCGAGTGGGCGTTGCTGTCGGGGAAGCTACAACAAGAAGCTGCAGTGACGAGAAACAGTATGATAGGATGAGATCAAAAACTGCTGTTGTGACAAGTTCAATAAATTCCTTTGCTAGAAAGATAGAAGCAGCTTTGTTTTTAAACAGAGTGTAGTGAGGCCAACTTGTTTGCTTGCGGAGCAAGGTGGGATAGTCGGCCACGCTGCCGAGTTTTCAGTCACACCTAGGAAATTTTCAGTAGGGAGCAGCAGTGATATGATGGTGGGCACGAAGAACAAGTCAGCTGTAGCACCAGGGACGGCTCCTACACCTCGATGGTGCCCTGCTGGGCTCACACGAGTGCAGAAGCAGCATGTTCAACACTTGTGGGCAATGGAGATTAAGAGAAGAGGAACGTGATAGGTGGTTCAATCAAACAAGGCCCATGATTGCTGCTAAGAAAACATGGAGGGAAAAGCGGTTAGCACGAGAGGAAAACAACACAGACAGCAACTGCAGCTCTAGTGATTCCAGTCAACATATTGGTGATGCTGGTGATCGCAGCACGGACATTAATATGGTTTTTGAGTTACCAGCAGAATTTTGTGTTCCAGAGGCTGAGGTTGTTGAGCTGGTTTTTGGGCCAAAAACTGTTGTAATTGAGAAGCCAGAAAAAGTTGGACAACATGTGAGGTCGCTTTTCATTAAAGGATGTCTGGATGGCAGACCAGTGGGGCGTATGTTGATCGATGGAGGGGCCAGTGCCAACATCATGCCATTGTCTATTTTTCAGAAATTGGGTCATAAGGAGGAGGAACTAATGAAAACTAACACTAGCTTGAGTGGTTTTTCAGGGGAGCAAACCGAAGCCAGAGGTGTTATATTCAACTAGTTGACGGTAGGTAGCAAGTCTATTCGAACTGCATTTTTGTGGTGGACGTGAAGGGTAAGTATAATGTGTTGCTTGGGCGAGATTGGATTCATGCTAATGGTTGCGTACCATCTACCTTGCTTCAAAACATAATATAGTGGGTGTGATGAGGACATCACTACCATTGATACAATCACAACGGCAGCCCATTCACCACTTGCAGCTAATCAAGATCCAATGACACGCGCTCGCTCGTGCACGTGAACTCAATTATTAGGTGAATTTGTTCCTGGCTGCTCAAATTAATTATCCTTCGAACGGGAGACTATTAAAGCCTTGTGATGAATTTTTTATTATTAGGTGCTTGGAAATTGATCCAGCTAGGAGGGAAGGAGGGATTAATGCAATGAAAGCTGCTCCACCTGAGGAGTTCTCGTAACTGTAGCAAGTATCAGCTTAAAGGGGGCATAACTCTCAACTCGCAAGGTTGTTTGTAACACCCTCATTTTCATTCATTATGCAATGCATTCATTCCAATACATGTTTAAAATAATGCAACACAAAAAGGAACAAGATTAAACAAATTAGAGGCAAAAGAACAATTAAAATAAGCCTTGGGTACAGACTTGTCCAGTCCTCTCTCCAGACTGACTGGTATACCTGTATGCTTTGGCATATTCAGTTTCTTCAGAGCAACGAACTTGTCCAATAAATGGTACAAACTAGTCCGATTTTGCTTCTATTCCCGTTCGGACTAGTCCGTTAATTTTACGGACTAGTCCGATTTTGAAACTGGAAAGCCCCGGACTTGTCCATATAACTACATTTTAGTCTGAAATCCTTTTTCGCTGTGGTACAACGGACTTGTCTGCTTAGCAATGAACCAGTCTGTTGTGACATCAGAAACGAAAACGGACTTGTCTGACCTTTATCCGGACTAGTCCGATTTCTAGGTGATTGACATATTTGAGCCCTAGAACATCATGCCCTATCCCCAAGGAGCCCAAGTGGGACCCCACCAAGGCCCCTACCCGCCCCCACAAACTCCTACTAGGATTTAACCCTAACCCAACCACTCCCCCCCCTATATAAACAACCCAAAACCCTCCTCTCACTCCTGCCCACGTGAGAAGATATAACACCCTTATTTTCATGCATCATGCATTACATAAGTTCATATACATATTTAACATTAATACACATAAAAAGGAATGAGTTTAAAATGAATTTAAAGCAAAATCGCACTCAAAAGTTCTGAAGAGTGCGGACTAGTCCGTTTTTTGTGCGGACTAGTCCGGTTTCTCTCTGACCTTCCTCGGACATGTCCGTTTTTGCTCTGGACTAGTCTGTTTTTTTCTCTTTGTACAACTTTCGAACTTGTCTGACCCATTGCGGACTAGTCCGATCATCCCAATCCTGAAACCCTGAAATTTTGCTAAGTCCCTAGACTTGTCTGAACTTGTCGGACATCTAGCGGACTTGTCTATTTTCCCTCTGACTAAAATCGGACTTGTCTGATTTTGGGCAGACTTTCTATTTCTCCTCTAACCAAGTTCGGACTTGTCCGATGTCCAGTCTGGACTTGTCTGATATCTCTCTGACTAACTTCGGACTAGTCTGGCCTTTTGCGGACTTGTCCAGTGACCGCGATTCCGAATTGATCTTTTGTTTCACGACGTGTTTTTTGGTTTAACCTTAAGTGGGCATAAGGACGTCGTGTCTAACTCTTTGTGGAGCCCATGTAGGACCCCACACCAGACTCCACCCTCCCCAAACTCAGTATTCATCAAACCCTAGCCCTCCAGCTCTATATAAAGAACCCTATCCCTTGACTTTGCATCTTTTTGCTACCTTTGAATCACACACAAACCCTAGTTCGTGGAGAGCCACCACCAAGGAGAGAGAAGGAGATCCCGAGCAAGAAGAAGAAGAGGAGGAAACAAAAGAGGATCAACCAAACAAGATCTCCATCAAGTTTCGTTCTTCATCAGCAATTTACCTTCAAGTTCCTCATCAACCCTAGATCGTCAAGATGCAAGTGTTGCCTCCAAAACTCTTGATTCATTGGAGTTCTAAACACCTCGTATACCTTCTATTTCTTTTTTCTCACGTGAATTCAACCACGTTCCTCCAAATTTACGTCAATCTAGAAAAACCTAATTCGCTGGTTCTGCGTAGGGCGGACTAGTCCGGTCTGGCTGACTATTTTCTGCTGAATTAATTCTAAATTGATTCGAATCAATTCCAAACTTGTTAGAAGCTACTAGAACTAGTTAGTAAACATTATCAACAACTCATTAACTATTTTTTTCTTCGCATATGTGTTAATCATGCATGTCATGACATATTGAGTAATATATGTGCACTTATTGATTGTAATTCTTGTCTTGTATGTTATTTGCGTGGTTTAGACGGATTTTGCACTAGAGTGCTGCGGAGGACCTCCAACATCGGGAATTTGAATTCTTTGATCCCAATCAAGCCCAAGAGCAAGGCAAGTGTCCTTGAACATATTGATCCTGTTTTTTATAATAAATGTTTTGTTTTCAAAACTACATGCTTGTGTCAACTTGATGGGAATTCCTATGATAGGAAGTTTACTAGCTTTGTTTAACCACACTTGTTACTTGGAATACATGGTACAGAGTCGTGAAGGGCTTTTACCTTTTTGCTTTGCTTAATTAATTGGGATGGGAAAGCAACTATACATTAAATTATGCATTAATAAGATTATAGTTAATATGAATTGGTTAATATGACATGGTAATGTCTGATCTAAGCAAGTATGGTATGTGGATTGGGTTGGATGCTATGGTGGCTTCGCTTAATTTAGTTCTAAGGACCGGTTCGTGGAACGACCATCCAGGATTTACAGTGCCACCATGAGGCCAAGTATGGGTGCTGCATAGCTGATTAATTAGGGTATTTCTAGTATTGAGTGGATCACACCGGGGAATGGGAGTCAGATTGGGTTTGGATTTGAGGCAGGACTCCCTGGGATCCGAACGGCACAAGAGGGGGCCCTTGATTGAAGATATGCTCAATTGGAGACATCTCCACAGGTGAAACCTCAGTGGGTTCGTACATGCTAGTAGTACCTTTGTAAAGGCTATTTTGTGATCTCTTGGCCACACCAACCGAAGTGTGAGACAGCATAATAGAGGTTCCTAGTCACCGAAAAGTGATGAAATCACAAACATATGGGTAAAGTGGTACAAACTCTGCAGAGTATTAAAACTATCATGATAGCCGTGCTCCCAGTCATGAGCAATCTAGACCCTCACATGATTAGAGGGAAACTTGGGATTTCGGATGGTTTGGTTTGGTTACAGTTATGGTTATGGTTGATAATATGGTTGGCACTGGTTATGGGATGGTATTATGGTTTATGATAGTGGATATGATTAATGGTAATGAGAAATCTAGAATATGGATGGTAGTAATGAAATATGGACTGGTATTATGGTAACAACATGGTTTATGATGGGTTTACTTCACATACATATAATATATTGCTTTTCAAATGTTTTAATGTACTTTTTAGCACTTAGCCTTTATTATATTCGTCATTTGAATCAGCTACATGTCATACTTTCCACACTTGTCGGGTATGATATGTACTCACCATTGCAATTCCTCCACCAATAGTTGCAGGCCAGGATTGAGAGTATAACGTTGATAATGCAGAGTTATAGGCCGTGTGTGCCGTCAGCTTTCCTGTGGATTGATTGTAGTTGTGCCATATACCCATATGCTTATTTTGCTCAGCTGCATAATTGTTTAATTAGTTATTTCCGTTGTATTAGTTCAAACTTGTCATTAATATTCATTAGAGCTTGTATTTGAGAAATTCTGAATTATGTAATAAAAGTGGTTAATTAATCTTGTTTGGTGGTAATTTTTTCTATATCCTTTTGTGAATGCACTCGTGTATGTGTGTTGAACGTCCTGGGCACACATATGCGTTCACTTGGTTCATTTTCGGAACCGGGTGTCACAAATTGGTATTAGAGCCACAGGTTGATCGTAGGACGCAACCTAGATAGAACGGACACTTTAGAACACATAGGAGCACCTAGGAATCAATGTGATTTTGCTTGGTGTGCTAATTGCTATGTATTGCTCCTTGTCTGCTTAGTAGAAGATTTTGGGATGCTTTAGCATTGCCATGTCCATATAGGCTAGTATAGTTAGTTGCTCAGTTTCATATCCCTTGATGCATATAGTTGGGAAAGTTTTCTAAATTCTTATCTCTTGCTTTCTTCAAATGGTGAGGACTCCCAACCAGAAGGATGGCAATGATGATGAGGAGAACAATGGGGCACCTCAGAACAACAATGGACAATGACCTGCCCAGGGAGCTATCAACCTTGGGCAACTATTGGCTATGCAAAACTAGCTCTTGCAGACCATGATACAGACTACGGGACATCTGCAGGCTGGCAACAACAACAATCAGCCCCACATGCCTCCACCGCCACCCCCACCTCCTCATAACTGGTTGGGAGAGTTCATGAGGACCAGGCCGCCAACCTTTGCTCAAGCTGCTGACCCTATAGATGTTGATGATTGGCTCAAGTCCGTGGAGAAGAAACTTGCAATAGTCCAATGCAGTGACCGGGACAAGGTGCTATTTGCATTTAACTTGTTGGAGCAACGGCCGATTGGTGGGACTCTTTATGCAACGTCCATGAGAACCATGAGAGGATTACTCGGGCTGAATTCGAGGTGAGCTTCCGTTCTCATTATGTGCCCGAGGGTGTTATGATTTTGAAGAGGCAAGAATTTGAGAACTTGAGGCAAAGAAGATCGAGTGTGGGTGAATATCTCAATAAATTCACTCAACTCTCAAGATATGCGCCTGAGGATGTCAATCGGGACAACCGGAAGCAATACTTGTTCATGAGAGGTTTGAACAATGAGATCCAAGTACAACTGCTGAATTGTGATTATTCAAACTTCCATAAGCTAGTGGACAAAGCAATTGTTGTGGAGAACAAAGTCCGTGAGATGGAGCAAGACACGAAGAGGAAGGCGCCATATCAAGGACAGCAACAAGGAAGTAATGTGCATCCTTGCTTTGTACCACCCAATGCACCTTATTATAGCTCTTCTGCTCCTGTACAACGCCCTGGATATGCACCGCGCCCAGCTCAGTTTGTGTAGCAACGCCCTGTCGTGCAAGCACCTAGGCCTCCAATGCCTTTTGCACCTCGTTCCAACTTTCCTGGTGCAAATGTGCAGAGTCAAGTTCGTCCCAACAATTCTGGTGCAGTTAGAAAGTGCTATACATGTGGAGAAGCGGGACACTTTGCACATCAATGTCCTAAGTCAGGCCTTAGTCAAGGAAGTAATGCTCAAAGACAGAACCCAAAACCCAATGGAGGACAGTCGCAAGGGAACGGTGGATAGGAGAATTTTGCTCGTGGCAACGTGAATCAAGTCTCTACGGAGGAAGGTCAACAAGCGGACGATGTGGTTATTGGTATGTTTCTCGCAAACTCCAACCCGGCGACTATGTTATTTGATTCTGGAGCATCGCATTCATTCATTGCATCAAAATATGTTGCCAAGTATAGTTTGCCTATCTCTCATATGATATTTACTCTATTAGTTAAGTCTCCTGGAGGAGAGGTGAGGATAAATATAGTATGTCCAAAAGTAAGCCTTAGAATAAGGGGGGGGGGGGGTAGACTTCTTCGCCAACCTCATTGTTTTGGATTCTCAAGGATTGGACATTACACTTGGTATGGACTAGTTGAGGAAGCACAATGGAGTCATTGGATGTGCCACAAAGATGGTGAAGTTGACCAATGAGGAAGGGATCACCATAGAATTCGAAGCATCTCAACATACACCGAAGCAATTGGAGCTGAATCACATGGATGGTGGCGCAATTAAGGGGATTCCAGTGGTGTGTGAATTCCTGGATGTTTTTCCGGATGAGTTGCCAGGTATGCCACCTGATCGAGACATTGACTTTGTTTTTGATTTAATACCTATAATTGCACCTATAGCTAATAGCCATATAGGATGCCTCCTAAGGAGTTAGCGGAGCTCAAGAAGCAGATTCAAGAGCAACTAGAGAAAGGTTTTATTCGCCAAAGCTCTTCACCCTGGGGAGCACTCGTACTTTTCGTGGATAAGAAGGATGGATCACAAAGGATGTGTGTGGATTACTGAGCTCTCAACGAGGTGACAATCAAGAACAAGTATACCTTAGAGGATTTGTTTGATCAGATGAAGGGTGCTTGTGTCTTCTCCAAGATTGATTTGAGGTCAGACTACTTTCAAATGAAGATAATACCGTCGGACATACTCAAAACAGCATTTCGGACACGATATGGATCTTATGAGTATACAGTTATGTCATTTGGATTGACCAACGCACCTGCCTATTTTATGTACCTCATGAATAAGGTCTTCATGGAGTACTTGGATAAGTTTGTTGTGGTGTTCATTGATGACATTATGATCTACTTAAGAAGCGAGGAGGAACATGAGGAACACTTGAGGCTCACATTGCAGAAATTGAGGGAGCATCAATTGTACGCCAAGTTCAGCAAGTGCCAGATTTGGTTGAAAGAGGTATCGTTTTTGGGTCATATCATCTCGGAACGAGGAGTATCGGTTGACATAGGAAAGGTGAGAGACGAGTTGAAATGGGAACCCCCACGGAATGTAAAGGAAATAAGGAGTTTTCTTGGGATGGCTAGATATTACCGTAGATTCATTAATGACTTTTCTAAGATAGCCAAGCCTATGACGGAGTTGTTAATGAAGGGGAAAGCTTTCCAGTGGACTCAAGCTTGTCAGGACAGTTTTGAGGAGCTCAAGAAACGGTTAACCACAACCCCAGTTTTGATATTGCCGGATGTAAGCAAGAGTTTTGATATCTATTGTGATGCCTCAAGACAAAGACTTGGATGCATGCTCATGCAAGAAGGCCAAGTGGTTGCATATGCATCGAGACAACTGAAGAAACATGAGCAGATTTATCCAACATATGATTTGGAACTTGCAGCTGTGGTACAGCATTGGAGATTTGGAGACACTACATCCTTGGACATAATTGTGAAATTTATACAGATCATAAGAGTCTTAAGTATATTTTCACACAAACGGACCTGAATTGAGGCAACGAAGATGGTTGGAGCTCATCAAGGATTATGATGTGGCGATCAACTATCATCCAAGAAAGGCTAATGTCGTGGCCGATGCCTTGAGCCGGAAAGGAGTAAGTCACCAACTCACGATTCAAAAATTGCCATCTGAGTTATGTAAGGAGTTTGAACGGTTGAACCTTGGATTTGTAAATGAGATGGGGATAATGGAGTTAAATCTGACCTTGGAGCAAAAAATTCGAGAAGGTCAGACCAAGGATGAAGAAATTCAGGAAATCAAGGAGAGAACCCAAGAGGGAAGAGAATTCAGGTTTGATGAGGATGACCATGGTACCTTATGGCTTGGAAAAAGGATTGTCGTGCCTAATATGAAGCATATTCAAGAGACAATATTAAGAGAGGCACACGACTCGCCGTACTCAATTCATCCCGGTTGTAAGAAGATGTACAAGGACTTGAAGACATGTAATTCGTGGGCCAACATGACAAGGGACATAGCCGAGTATCTAGCTTTGTGTGATGTGTGCCAACGAGTCAAAGCTGAACATCAAAGACTAGCTGGACTATTACAGCCGAGTATGTAGCTTTGTATGATGTCGAGCAACCGGTCAAAATCTTGGAAACCAAGGAGAGAGTCACTAGTCCGATCTGGCTGACTGTTTTCTGCTGAAATAATTCTAAATTGATTTGAATCAATTCCAAACCTGTCCAAACTTGTTAAAAGCTATTAGAACAAGTTAGTAAACATTATCAACAACTCATTAACTAGTTTTGCTTTGCATTTGCATTAATCATTCATGTCATGACATATTGAGTAATATATGTGCACTTATTGATTGTAATTCTTGTATTC
The DNA here is from genome assembly GCA_036927565.1 of Tuctoria greenei. NCBI lineage: Eukaryota > Viridiplantae > Streptophyta > Magnoliopsida > Poales > Poaceae > Tuctoria > Tuctoria greenei. The sequence continues at coordinate 103,819,846 of JAYESD010000011.1, read as the reverse complement.
TATGTTATTTTTGCGGTTTAGACAGATTTGCGCTAGAGAGTGCTGCGCAGGACCTTCAGCACCGGGAATTTGAAGTCTTTAATCCCAATCAAGCCCAAGAGCAAGGCAAGTGTCCTTGAACATATTGATCCTGTTTTTTTACAATAAATGTTTTGTTTTCAAAACTACATGCTTGTGTCAATTTGATGGGAATTCTTATGATAGGAAGTTTACTAGCTTTGTTTAACCACCCTTGTCACCCGGAATACATGGTAGAGAGTCAGGAAGGGCTTTTACCTTTTTCTTCGCTTAATTAATTGGGATGGGAAAGCAACTATACAATTTAATTATGCATTAATGAGATTATGGTTAATATGAACAGGTTAATATGACATGGCAATGGGTGATCTAAGAAAGAGTGGTATGTGGATTGGGTTGGATGCTATGGTAGTTTCCCTCGCTTTAGATCTAAGGACCGGTTCATGGAGAGACCATCCAGGATTTACAGTGCCACCACGAGGCCAAGTATGGGTGCGGCATACCTAATTAATTAGGGTATTGCTAGTATTGAGCGGATCATTTGGCGCACTGAGGAAGGGGAGACGGATTGGGTTTGGATTTGAGGTGGGACTCCCTGGGTTCCGAACGACACAAGAGGGGGCCCTTGGTTGAAGATGTGCTCAGTTGGATACATCACCACCGGTGAAACCTCAGTGGGTCCGTACATGCTAGTAGTCCCTTTGTAAAGGCTATTTTGTGATCTCTTGGCCACACACCAACGGAAGTGTGAGACGGCATAATAGAGGTTCCTAGTCACCGAAAGGTGATTAAATCAGAAACACGTGGGTAAGTGGTATAAACTCTGCATAGTATTAAAAATTATCATGATAGTCATGCTCCCGGTCATGAGCAACCTGGACCCTCACATGATTAGAGGGAAACTTGGGATTTGGGATGGTTTGGTTTGGTTACGATTATGGTTATGGTTATGGTTGATAATATGGTTGGTACTGGTTATGGGATGGTATTATGGTTTATGGTAGTGGATATGGTTAATCATAATGAGAAATCTGGAATATGGATGGTGGTAATGAAATATGGACTGATATTATAGTAACTACATGGTTTATGATGGGTTTACTTCACATACATATAATATATTGCTTTTTCAAATGTTTTAATGTACTTTTTAGCACTTAGCCTTTACTATATTCGTCATTTGAATCAGCTACATGTCATACTTTCCACACTTGCTGAGTACGACATGTACTCACCCTTGCAATTCCCCCCACCAACAGTTGTAGGTCAGGATTGGGAGTATAACATTGATAATGCGGAGTTCTAGGCTGTTTCTCCCATCAGCTTGCCTTTGGATTGATTGGAGTTGCGCCATATTCCGTTATGATTATTTTGCTCAACTACATAGTTGCTTAATTAGTTTATTTCTGCTGCATTAGTTCAAACTTGTCATTAATATTCATTAGAGCTTGTATTTGAGAAATTCTGAATTCTATAATAAAAGTGGTTAATTGATCTTGTTATGTGGTAATTGTTTGTATATTCTTTTGTGAATGCACTTGTGTATGTGTTTTGAACGTCCTTGGCACACATATGCGTTCACTTGGTTCATTTTCGGAACCGGGTGTCACAAATTGGTATCAGAGCCACAGGTTGATTGTAGGACGCAGCCTAGATAGATTGGACACTTTAGAGAACATAGGAGCACCTAGGAATCGATGTATTTTTGCTTGGTGTGCTGATTGCTATGTATTGTTGCTTGTGTGCTTAGTAGAGGATTTTTAGGATGCTTTAGAATTGCCTTGTCCATATAGGATAGTATAGTTAGTTGCTTAGTTTCATATCCCTTGATGCATATAGTTGGGGACGTTTTCTAAATTCTTATCTCTTGCTTTTTTCAGATGGTGAGGACTCGCAACCAGAGGGATGGCAATGATGAGGAGGAGAACAATGGGGCACCTCAGAACAACAATGGACAAGGACCTGCCCAGGGAGCTATCAACCTTGAGCAACTATTGGCTATACAAAACCATCTCATGCAGAGGAGAAGGAAGAGAAGGAGGAAGAAGGAGAAGAACAAGGGAAAGGATGTATCAAGCAAGATCGTCGCAGCTGTTAAGTTTGCCTTCATCAACTCTTCGACATCAATGTTCTTCTTCTATGTCTTGCCGCCGATTCGTTGTCAACGAATCTAGACATCATGTTTCACGCGTTAAGCCTAATCTTCAACCGTTGGACCGTTGCATTCATGGTAACTACCTTAGATCCAACTTTCGTCAATTTTGACTCCACACTTGATTCAAACCTTGCCCTAGTTGGGGAGTTCGCAAAACCCTAGACCATGGTAGACTTGTCCGGTCGAGAGCAGACATGTCCAGCCCCAGTGCGGACTAGTCCGGTTTCTAAATTCCTGAATATCCAGAAACTTCCCCAATTTTCTTGGAAACGACTCGAAACTTGCTTGAACATGTAAAACTTAATTGTAACCAGTTAGTAAGCAATAATAGTAACTTAATAACATATACTACCTCATAATTGCATCATTCATGCATATCATGGCATATTGTGTAATATATGAGCATTTATTGATTTTATTGCTTGTTTCGCATGTTTGTCATGCAGAATAGAAGAAAACGCTCTAGAAGATGCTTACGAGGACCTTCAGCACCAGAACTTTGAAGCTCACGATCAAAACCAGCCACCAGAGCAAGGCAAGTGCCCTTCAACATTTTGATTCTATTTTGAAATGTTTTATTTTGAGCTTCCATGGTTGTGTCAAATTGCTGGGAAAGCCCATAATAGGTGTTTACTAGACTTTTACGCTCATGCTTGTCGCTCGGGGTGTAATGTAGAGAGTCGGGAAGGGTATTTTACACTTTTGCTCTGCTTTACTTAATTGGGATTGGGAATAACCAAATGACTTAATTATGAGCTAATGAACATATGAACCATGTGAATTGATGGTAATGACCCTTTAACAACATGGAACATAGGGATCTAAGCAAGCGGGTGATGTGGAATGGGTTGGATGATTTGATGGTTTTGCTTGCTTTAGATCTAAGGAAAACTTCGTGGAGCGACCACCTAGGATTACAGTGCCACCACAGGACCACGTATGGGTGCGTCTTAGTCGATTAATTAGTGTATTGCTAGCATCATTCGGATCATATGGAATTCTCAGAGAAGGGAGTCGGTTGGGTTTGCAATAGTGGCGGGACTACCCTGGGATCCGAACGGCACAAGAGGGGGCCCTTGGATGGATGTGCTCAATTGGAGATATCACCTCCAGTGAAACCTTAGTGGGTCTGCAACATGCTGGTAGTCACTTTGTAAATGCTAATTTGTGATCTATTGGCCACACACCTATGGAAGTGTGAGATGGCATAATGGAGGTTCTCAGTCATCGAAAGGTGATGAAATCACGAACTTGTGGGTAAAGTAGTACTGCCTTTGCAGAGTGTAAAGCTATCATGATAGTCGTGCTCCCGGTTACGAGCGACCTGGACTCTCACATGATTAGAGTTATGCACCTGAGTATTGAATATGAGCTGTGGATATTAGGTTATGGAATTGGTTATGGTTACTTGAGTATGGATGGATATGCTTATTTATGTTGAATGGTCATTTATGGTTGGTGAATGGTAATTGATGAAATTGGGTATGGTATTGTTGGTTACTTGGGTTATGATAGGAATTGACCTCACATAGTAATTAACTACATGAGAAAGGCTCATCCGAGTCGAGCACGCACGAAGAACGGAGACGAACAAGCAGTGTGTATCCATTGTCACGTCTCGCATTATGTAGTCATCGAAGACGAGAGGTGGGCACATCGCCGATAAGCATAAGTGCGAGACAAGCTCAAAGATAGCGCATCTCCTTTCTTTGAGTAATACTATACAAGCTTTACAGAGTCATCGGAGACGATCGGCGGGCGCATCGACGATCAGCATACATGTGAGACAAGCTCTAAGAGAGTGTGTCGCAGATTTGTTGTTTGATCCGAGATGGGCTTTATAGAAGCGCGTCACAGATTTGTTGACTTATCTGAGATGGCCTTTAAGAAAGCGGGTCTCATTTATTTACATAATCCGAGACGTGCTTTGTTACAGCGCATCACGGATTATTTACCAGCAGGGTCACTGCAGGACTAACAGAGAGATGTACCCTGTTAGACACTCGTCTCCTATTAGGTGCCCCCCACCCCTGATTATATTGGTTGTCGGCTGCATCTTGAAGCTAGCCAGGATATGGCAGCCGCATGCCAGTGTCAGCAACATACGCATATAGAAATATATGTATAGCCAAATGGAGATCACACACATTGACCAATCGAATATTAACAAAGTGTCAATCGTGGTTACCATGTAACTATTTACACAGAGAGTCCCCCCCTATTCATCCTTCTTATATACCAAGTAACTATTACACAAAAGAATTCCCTTGTTCATCCTGCTTGACATGTAATAATTACACAAAGAATAATTGTCATCCAATCATGTAGTTTTTAATGAAATTCTCCCTTTGGATTAATGATTTCAGAAATGATGAACCTGCATAAGATGTCTCTAATGTGCTTGAGGCTATGACCTTCAGCGTTCCTGAAGGCGGGTCCGTAGTCCTGCCACACGATAAAATGAGATTTAGCAAAAGATTAGTAACAAAGTAAAATAAATGCATTTACACATACATTGCAATTCAGCTTCTCTCCAATTAAAACCATGTGTAAACAGACACAGAAGCCGCACGTGTTGCCCGATGCTTGTTGTGGGACATCGAATGCAGTATGATGTTTTGTCGGCATTTTCCTTTTACTTGTCCAAAGGCCCTAAATAAAAACATTCACAGTTAATATAAAATTATCGTGCAATGATGAAACACTCAGAAAATAAAGTGAAGAAGGAACTTACTCATCAATAATGAAAGAGGTATCATCCAAATTAAGGGTTGTATGTTCGCCAGTTTTTTCATCTCTCGGTCTTGAGGAGTCACAGTACCAAACTCGGTCGTACTTTGTAGGAATTGCTATGGTTAACCAATGATTACCCGGGTTGAACTGTACAACTAGGATCTCCTTATCATTGTATTGTTTCATTGCCTTGACAAAATATTGAACAACATCTTTTCGACCTCTCGGCGTTTGAAGATAAGATCTCGATGGTATTTGTGGGTCAAGATATGCAGGAGACATGTTTCCCATTTTATGATGAGTATGTTGCTGCTTGTGCCTACACGCAAAATCCAAAATTTGTCACATATAACACTTATATTGAGTATATGTATTGAAGAACCTAGTTTTTAGGACTTACAATGCGAAGCAGCGTAAAAGAGAGACATTTAACGCGTCGAGGTTGAAAAGGTCACAGAGATCAGACCATTCAATGACAAAATAGCCATCACCCAAGAGAAAGTGGTTATCATTGAATCCCCATATTATGGTTTGATAATTTTTGTAATTTTGCATGCTGTAATTATGAAGTTGAACACAAGGTTTACCAACTTGTTTGAGTGCACCCGCAGTTAACATTGGCTTTCCTGTTACAAACTTTGGGTTAGCCTGCGTCATAGCTTTCGGCGTCCTGGGGTTAGCTTCAAACTTTTTCACTGGTTTCTTGCAAGCTTCCTTCGGTAATCGCCTCTGCGGGTCACTTTTGTTCTTGGCATGTATATTCTTCGTTGGCTTTGTCGGTGGCTGATCAGGTGTAGGGTGCAGGGCACTATGAGTGGGATGTGGAGACTAACGCGACTGCTCTTCAAGTGGAGACTTCTGTGGCGGCTCTAGAGTTGGAGACAGATGTGACTTCTCTGTAACAAGAGGCAACTACTCTCCAATTCGAGACTTCTGATGCTTCTCTGTAACTAGAGGCAACTGCTCTCCAATTGGAGACTTCTACTGCTTCTCTATAACTAGAGGCAATGATAGCTCTGGAATTGGAAACAAAGCCATCTACTCTAGATTTGGATGCAGAAGTAGACGTGCCTCAGGATACATCAAAGCATTAGAGGTCGACGCGGAAGCTGCTGCTGTTGCTGGATCAATAACAATAAGGGTCCATCTCCACTGAGCCCTTCTAGCAACTGCATCCTTGTTGACGACTGTTATATACTAATTTCACCCGTCAATATAACTCAATTATGTGAAGTAATTGTCATTTCTTGCACACATCACCTTTCTATTTAACCTATTGCCACTTGTCCTTAAACAAATAGTGCATGCAGGGAATTATTGCAGGAAATGAGGTAAAAGAGCGAGAGCAATCCTATAAAATACCATCCCAGCCAATCAAACGACAACATGTGTCACCACATGGATCAAATGGCCCACAAACAGAAGTATCTGAGGCCATCCAACGGTGTAGCACCCATATCAATGGATGAGACCCACCTGGTAGTGACCTGAAGAAAGCAAACAAGAAATGGTGCAGAGACCAGGTTGGTCGACCCCCCTAGTTAGCCGACTTGGTCCTGGCACCAAACTCGGTCAATCACCACATGTTGGCTCCTCCACACTTGAAGAAGTCAGTGGTGACTGATTCATGTGCTTTTGGTTGCGGGAATCGACCCTTCTCCACCTATAAATAGGACCCCCTACCCTCACTTCACACACACACACCACTTAAGTATTCATCCATTGTATACACTATTCTCCATAGGTTTAGAGGAGTGTAGGCTGTAGAGAGGAGAGGCTCTAGTCCATAGTCCATGTAGGAGAGGAATAGAAGGAGTCTTTTCCCAATTCCTAATTGGGAAAGGTATGGCTCTCATATTCCTATTTGTATTTGTGACTTTGCTCTTAATAAAGATGTTATCTTTAGTCTTCTATTGTAGATATACTTGGATAAAGTGTTTCTTGTTTGATTGTGTATTCCATATATGTGGTAGGAGTAGTATTATGATTATGCTATACCATTCTCATTATATTATCATAAACACTACAAACCCCCACTATAGTCTAATTAGCTATGACATGATTATGTTAATATGAATCACTTATGCTATGTATTAACATTGGTTCAACGATGATTTAGTTCATTGCCTTACGATGGCTTGTGCCTAAGCTCTTAAGGTAATTACTTAAAATGCTATCATGGTGTTAGGATAGATAAGTAGCGTTGAATGGCTCATAGACCCACGAATTGAAGAAGTAGGCAGTAGGTGGTGACAGACCTATCTGTCCTTTGTAATCCTCCACGTTCGAATATGCCACGGGCTCTTGGCGGGAGTTGTCCTAGTGTTGCTACGGGTAAACCCGTGCCCGATGTGTTAATACACTTAGCATGAGAATTCATAATTGATATAATCATTAGTAACTAACTTAGACTATGTATATGTATATTAGAAGCACAGTAGGAGTATCTACCTAACTCTTAGCCTAGTCCCTCTTTACCCCATTTACCCCCCTTAGGGTAGAATGCTCTTGTGTGTGTCACACTACCTCCAATTATCCTTTATCTATCCTTGCTAGAACCCTACCTAGACCAACCTAGCTAGCCTCTCCATTTGATGATTGCTTTGCTTCCATCTAGCCTTCCTATGGGAGAATATAAATGACACCCTTTGGGAAGAGTCTAAAAGGGGAAATGCTACATCGATAGATTTTGTGCACTTGCAGATTTATATTTGTGATTTAAGAATTATAAACAAGCATTTCTCGCACTATTGCTAGAAATGATTTGTTAGTAGTGCGTAGGAAATATCAACAATCCCGCATAGTGAGCACTGTATTGTCTGGTGGCACTTCGAGCTTCAGGTCTTTCTTATTTTCATGCACCATGTCCACCTTGACCACAACATAGGATGTTGTGTCCACCTGGATGTCGTCAAGCATGGTCTGATCGGGATACACTAGCCCTCTCCCGACCTCCATTCAAGTGATTCCTCTGACCATTTGCAGAAGGCTGCATGTTGTTGGCTGAGCCAAGTTATCTATAGTGTCCAGTTCAATTGAAGGTCCAGATGCTGGTACTTGAAGATCCGCATGTGGTTGTCCACCTCCAGCTTCTATAGAAGCAAAGCTGCTCCTATGCTCCTCGTTGTTACTTAAGACGAACAACTCGTTAGGGATTGGTATTCATGCTCCCTCCAGCATATGCTTCACATCTCCTAAGAGGTCCCTTCTCAGCTCTCTTTTCAGCTCCTCGACATCAACCTGTGATGTCGATATCGTTTTCCACTTCCGATACGTATTTTTGTGTTTCGGAAAACCCTCCCTCTAGGTCAACTTATTGGAAACACCACGAACATGGCCACATGGCTCCTTGGTTTGCAGGGCCATGCTGAGGGCATTAGTTTCCCTCTCACCATTTGAGTCTTCGCTGCTCAGGCTCAAGGTCCTTTGAACAACATGAAAGGTGCTCAGGCTGTAGAAGGTGACCTGGCTTGACTCACTTAGCTGTGAACGAGCACGCATAAATGGTCTCAGCCATCCACTGAAACTATCATATAGATTTCCAAGACCTAGCTGGGCCAACCTTTCGTCCTCTTCTTCCCAACTCCTTTTTTCCTGCATAACCGGTGTTGCCAAGGTGGTGGTCAAGCTCGTTATGTGATTGGATTCACTTTATATATTCACTATTCTTGGCAAATTCCTCTGATTCACACTTTTCAACAAAATTGGCCTAGTCATCTTCTGACACATGTTGATACTTACGGAAGGGGTTTTCATGGTTCCTCCAAAAACTGCAAAGCTTAGTTTTGTAAGTCCTCCATGCATGAGACATCATCTTCATAGCTAGCTTCTTCTCCTTCTGTTTCATATGTCCGTATATTGAACGTATGGTTGGATAGAGCTTTCAAAGAGTTCATACTTTTCATTTTCAGTCAAGTGATCGAATCCCTGCAGGTTTAGCGGCACCCTTTCCCGAGCAACTCCTCATCAACAGTCACAATGTTTGTCGGCCACGTCGTTTGCGACCTTTTCTTTTTGCTTTTACCAGAGGCAGATGCATCCTCTTCATGAGTCTGCTGCTGAGTCTGCTTTTACCATATGTTGCTAATGCTCCGACTGAGACATCTTCAAATTCAATAAAATTCACTAAAATCCTATAAAACAATGTCAAATTTCAGTCACATTCGCACAAATAGTCACATAAGGGAGCAAATTCTCTCATGGAATTTGTACCTTAATAAGAAAAAGATCTATGTGCCAAGTGTAAGGACAATCCAAAACAATTTGACACATCTCAAAAATCATTAAATAATAGACTGTCACAATTCTATCACACAAGTTACAGGTAACGACAATAGCTCGGAAAAAGACACCTCAAGACCTTCGTAAATATACTAAACGTTGATCGGTACTAGCCTAAGCGTAGTACTCCAAAAATATACTAAACATTGACCGGTGAACCACCAAAGCGTGCACAATTTCGACTCCAACCAAAGCGCGAGCAAACCTTATTAGGGAATTTCTTAGGTCGAGTAGTCGAGGTTGACGGTGGCAGCGCTACAATGACTAAGAGGGCAGTGTCAAGGCGGGGACCGACGCAATGGCGCACTCTGGGGAAGGGTCCGACGCGGTGGCGGTTTCTAGGGTGGAAAGTGATTAGCGCAAGAGAGCTAAAGTGTCAAAATTTTTTGCTAAGTGTTGGGAAGAGAGTGCACGGGAGAGCTAAAAGTACCTTAGGGCAACAGTCAGAGACGCGCCCCAGAAGAGCCGCCGCTGAGCGCGTCTCCCTTTTGCTCCACCAGAAAGGATAATTGGGTCCCACAGGTACGAAAGCCCATATCAAAGACGCGCTTGGTATGTTTCGTGTGACACCCGGTTCTGAAAAATGAACCAAGTGCAGTGTATGTGTTCCCAGGATGTTGCTTCAAACATACACATCAACATCACAAATTATAATCAAAATATAACTATGTCACTAATAATAAATTTACCTTGATTCTATTGCAGCGATAAATAATCTAGCATAGGTGACTCCAACTCCACACGCAATCGACGGTAGTACGCACGGTAGGGCTCCACATTGACCTCCAAATCATTTCTTGTAGATGAATTAATATGGGAATAGAAAGGGTGAGCACATGTCGTACTCAGCAAGTGTGAGAAAATATGACATGTAGATAAAAAACAAGGAATGATAATAAATGGTTAATTGCATAAAAGTACATAAAACAAATAAAAAGCATCCTACAATGTCTATATGAATTAATTCTATCATATCTCAAATAATTAACATAATATGAATCCATCATCCATTATCCATCCATATACAAATTTCTAACTATCGTCATCAACCATGTTCAATTATCACAACTCAAACCATAACCATAACCAAACCATCCCGAGTACCCAATTTCCACTCTAACCATGTGAGGGTCCAGGTCGCTCATAACCGGGAGCACGGCTAACATGATTGTCGGTACCCTACGTACCGAGTACCCCACGATACCGCAAGAAGTGCAAGAGAGTTCTACCCGTCAAAGTTGAAGGTCTTCTCAGGCCCCACATGTCACATTACATCAAACCCGCACCATTCATATGGGAAGCTCCGGGGTTAACATGTGTAGTGTAAGTCCGTAACTAAACTCCTAACATAGGGAAGTTGCGCAGTTAACACGTGTACAACAACCCCGGACCTAACCCCCAGTCGAGGGGAGCTCCAGTGCTGACATGTGTAAAGTGGTTCCGGAGCTACCTCCGTGCAAGGGGAAGCTTCGAAGCTGCCACGTGTGGAGCCTCCAGATCTTCATCACTAACGAATACATTGGCGGATCTCCTCCAGCATGATCATTCAAGGGACAGTTAAAGCGGTACTTACAAGACCTGATTACGTGTCATTAATGATGTATTAATGACACATGATCAGAGCACTGTTAATAGAGGTAAAGCAGCCATTAAGGCACGTTATCACACTATTAACCATGCTTAATGCTCATAGACAGTGTATTGGGCTATTAAATACGCTAGGGCCATATGTCGGGCCAGGCAAATGGTGTAACGGTCAGTCCTTGGACTATAAAAGGACTGAGCCGCATGATACAGAGGGGTGAATCCAAGCTGAGCCAGACGCTATGCTTCCTAGTGATTCTTAATACAACAACACACACCCCATGGAGTAGGGTATTACGTCAGGCGGCCCGAACCACGTAAATCTCTCGTGTCACCATCTTGTTCTTGATCTCTGCGTGCCCAAACCTATACAAGAACCTTGACGGGTTACATTTGGTAGTACCAGGGGAAGTGTCGTTGATACACTTCGACATTTTGGCATGCCGGGAAGGGGGACCCGATATATTAAGATGGTGAATTCCGTCGCAAGATCTTCCAACGTCAATCGCGTTGAATAACCTGCTGGAGGCAATCCCTCCATCGTGCAGCAGCCAGCGGGTGCCATTGTTCTGGCAAGCACTATGGGACCACAACCGTCATCGGCTCCGGCAAATAATGTTGGGCGACAATATGGGGCATCTGCATCGATCACTGCATCGACAAATAATAACCTGAGCACGTGCTCATTGCCGCACGAGCTCTTCTACAACATCCACAACCTCCAGGGGAACCCCAGGGTGCTATGGAATAGTGGAGAGCTAATGTTGACCATCTGGTTGCAGCTGCAGCTGCTGGCATCAGCAATCAAGGTCCTCCCCCTTCGGAGCGAGCACCATCACAATGACGGACCTTGTCGAGCTGACTTGGTCCACAAGTCTCGCAGCATAGAAGACATGCTGCATCTCAGCAGGTGACTTCGCTGCCCCCCCCCCCCCCCCGGGGGCACGACGCACCCACACCATCACGAGGATTCCGACTCACGACCTGCGGTTGGAAATTGATCGCCGTTACTGGCAGCAGGACGATCGCGTCCATATCAAGCGTAATCGCGAGAGACGAGAAGCTCGAGACAACCCTACTCCTCAGGGAGTAGGGGGGCTGTTCTGCCCTGGCCATGCATTTACGCATGGTCAGATGGCCACAGAAGTTTCGGCCTCACTTGTCGGAAAAATTCGATGGGACTGTCAACCCCGCCGAGTTCCTTCAAATCTACTCCACTGCTATACTGCAGCGGGGGGCGATGAGGTCGTGATGGCCAACTACTTCCCAATGGCTCTAACTAAGACTGCAAGGTCCTGGTTCATGAGTCTTCCACCCGACTTCATTATTAGGTCAGCGGAGCTATGCCAACAATTCACTGCCAACTTCGGGAGTTCTTACACCCGGCCTTGCACTGAACTGGATCGGTTTGCTGTAAAGCAAACAACAGGGGGAATTGTTGCGATCTTTCATCCAACGGTTTTCTCATGTACGAAATATTATCCCTTCAATCTTGAGCTCTTCTATTATCGTTGCATTCAGACAGGGTGTTCGAGATAAGAAGATGTTGGAGAAACTGGGGACCAAAGAAGTCACCAGTGTCACAGAACTCTTCAGCTTGGCAGACAAATGTGCCAAAGCTGCGGAGGGACGTGAAATGCATTCTAAACCACCCCCGGAGGCCAACAAGAAATCCACCAAGATTGAAGCCACTACATTCGAAGGTGGCAAAAAGAAAAAGAAGCCCAACGGCAAGAAGAAGCCGTCGGCCAGCACACCTGCCGCTGCGGCTGCTGCAGCTCCGAGTGGTCGAGGGCCACGCCCCGAGAAACGACCTCGACCATCGTCAGAAGACGGTGGCAGCTCTAAAGTGTGGTGTCTGATCCACAAGACAGACAGACACAGTCTGGAAGAATGTCGGGAGGTACTGAACCTTGTCGAGCGCTATAACAAGCGCCGGGAAGAAGCTCCTTTCTGTCAGCAGGAAGAAAAACAAAAAGTCGAAGAAGCTTCGGCTGAGGAGGAGCTAGATTTTCAAGACCCCAAGAAGGTCCTGAAATCTGTCCATAATACCGTCGACGACAACTCTGACGTCTCTGACAATGAGCGCCAGAAGACACTGGACACCATTTATGGTGGTTTTTGGGACATCACCTCTCGCTGCATCCTCAAGACAATGCGGCCGGACATGGCCGTTGCAGCTCCCACCGCTAGGGCAGAGCCTCATCGGAAGTGAATGGATACTCCCATCATCTTCGATGATTCGGGCTGCCCCTGCAACATGATCGGAGCTGGCCAACTCCCGTTGATGGTGTCACCAACCATTAACAATATGCAACTCCACCATGTAATGGTGGACGGAGGTGCAGGGTTGAACCTCGTAAGGTTTGAAGCCTTCATTAAGCTCCAGCTCCGACCTTCGGACCTTCGCCCATATCAACCTTTTTCTTGGGTAGGTCCGAGGGCCATTACCCCTCTCAGCTCCATCACAATCCCAGTGACCTTCAGAACTCGAGAGAACTACAGAACCGAGAAGTTGGTCTTCGACGTTGCGCAGATCAGTCTGCTGTTCAACGCCATTTTGGACAGGCCAGATTTGTAAAACCTCATGGTCGCCGCCCGTTATGGTTACTTAGTGTTAAAGATTCCAACACCTGTGGGCGTTCTTCGGATCCGCGGAGATCGCACTGTAGGAGTCACGACTTTAGAAGAACTTTATGCGCTTACTACAACACAAGAGGAAGCATCCGGTAAGGAGCCAGCTTCAAACCCGCCGAGCACTCGTCATCGAGGCTCTACCTCTGCACCCCGTCTGCAACCAAGCAATGACACCGACGTTCCCGTTAAAGTCTTCCAAATTGGTTCCGATGCTGCTCAGACTACCCATATATCGGGAGGTCTGAACAACAAATAGGAACTCGTGGTCATCAGTTTCCTCCGGGCTAATGTTGAGCCTGGCAACCATCGCAAATGCCTGGGATCCCTTGGGAGGTGATTGAGCACAATCTGAAGATTTATCCCGATGCACAACATGTACACCAGAAGCCCCGGAAGCAATCCATCGAGCGGCAAAACTTCATCCAATAGGAGATCAAGAATTTGCTCGAAGCAGGTTTCATCCAGGAGGTGTTTCATCCTAAATGGCTGGCAAACCCAGTCGTGGTGCCCAAGGCTGGCAGCTTCGGATGTGTATCGACTACACCACCTTAAATAAGGCATGTCCAAAGGATCCCTTTCCACTACCTAGAATAGATCAGATAGTGGACTCCACCTCTGGGTGTGAGCTATTGGGTTTCTTAGATGCATATTTTGGATATCATCAAATCCAAATGTCTAAGGAAGATGAATAGCATACTGCCTTCATAACAATAGATGTATTGTATTGTTATACTGCCATGCCCTTTGGTCTCAAAAATGCTGCTTCAACATTTGTGCGAGCTATGTACAAAACATTTGGAGAGCTAATTAGAGACTTGGTGGAGGTGTACGTCGATGACATCGTTGTGAAGATTAAAAACAAGGAGTCACTCCTTGCCAATTTACAAGCTGTCTTCGACAAGCTGCGCATCATGCGCACCAAGCTGAACTCAGACAAATGTGTCTTCGGGGTTAGCTCCAGGAAGCTTCTAGGTTTTCTTGGTGACTCACCAAGGAATTGAAGCAAATCTAGCAAAGATCAAGGCTATAGAAGATATGCGGCCCCCAGCCCGCATGAAGGATGTCCAGAAGTTAACTAGATGTCTAGCTGCACTCAGCCAGTTCATCTCAAGACTAGCACAGCGGGCACTTCCCTTCTTCAAACTCTTGAGGAAGTCCTAACCACTTCATTGGTCTGAAGAAGCAGAAAAGGCGTTTCAAGAGCTGAAACAGCTCCTCACCACACAATCGATTTTGGTAGCTTTGAATCCTAGTGAACCTTTACTGCTTTATATTTCTGCAACTACTGAAGTTGTCAGCATGGTCCTGGTTGCGGAAAGATCGGAGCCATGTCTAGTCCAGGAGCCCAGACCTCTCCGGGAGGGTCCAGAGTTACCTGAAGGCGTGTCTTGGTCCCAGCCCCAAGACACTGAACCTCAAGACGAAACGCTAGGAGATCAACCTCATTCACCTGAGTAGGTTCACCTGGCCGACCAAGATGATTCGGACCCTTCTAACGAGGTCCGGGTCGAACAAGAAGAAGGTTTGGACCTTTCCGGGAGGGACCGGGTCGATGGAGAAGAAGCTTCGGGCCCCTCTGAGAGGGTCCGGATTATCCAGCGCCCATTGTAGTTCATCAGTGAAGTACTCCACGATGCCAAGACAAGATACATTGGGGTGCATAAGCTGCTTTATGCAAGTCTTATTGCCTCAAGGAAGCTTCGTCACTACTTCCAAGCCAACAAAATATCAGTGGTAACTTCTTTTCCACTGCGTCCAATTTTGCATGACCCTAACTCTACCGGGAACATCACAAAGTGGGCAGCGGAACTGGCTGAGTTCGATCTCGAATTCGTGTCATGACAAGCAATCAAAAGTCATTCTTTGGCAGACTTCGTCGCAGAATGGACTCCCTCTCCATCAAACCCTGGGGGCCACAGTGGGCAGAAACCGGAACCCAAGGTTTTGGTATTCACCGAGCCTCACTAGACTCTCTACTTCGAAGGCTCCATGCAGAAGTAGGGGGCCGGAGCTGGAATCCTTCTCCTTGCTCTGACTGGAGAGAAGGTCAAATACATGGTTCACCTAGATTTTAAGGCGACCAATAACATGGCGGAGTATGAAGCTCTCATCTATGGACTCAAGGTAGCACTATCTTATGGTGTAAAAAAACTCTTGGTGAACGGGGATTCACAACTCATCATCAAACAAGTCAAAGGTGAATGCTGTTGTAACAATCCCCAACAAGCTACCTATCTCCTTGAAGTCCAAAGGCTCCAGAAGGACTTCGAAGTCCTAGATCTCCACCATGTTCAGCGTCTTCATAATGACAAAGCTGATGAACTCTTGACGAAGGCCTCAACTGGAGCTCCGGCTCTTGACATAATCTTTGTCCGAAGGTTGTCAAGACCAACAGCACAGCCTACTGAACTGAGCGAAGGGGGTGAGACCAGCTCTGAAAAGCTGGCAGTCCCGGTGGCCCTGTTATCATGGCGTCCATCGAGGGTCGTAGGTGCTGCCGGAAGCTCTGAGCAACCCAGCACGCAAGACTCAAAAGCTCAAGTTAGCTCTGATGCATGGATCTCAGAGATTCAGAGCTACTTGAAAGACAATATCCTTCCTGAAGACAGTGTATCCGCTGACCAGATTGTCAGATTGGCTAAAAGATACACGTTGGTAGAAGGTGATCTCTACAGGTGCGGTGCCAACGACATCCTAATGCGATGCATTACAAGGGAAGAAGGCCGCGAGCGTCTCGTGGAAATCCATGGAGGCGAGTGCGGGAATCACGCATCTTCCCGCACGTTGGTTGGTAAAGCCTTCCGGCATGGCTTTTACTGGCCTACAGCACTCCAGGATGCGGTTGAGCTAGTGAAAAAATGTGAAGCGTGCCAATTCCACGCAAAACAGATTCACACACCGACTCAATCACTACAATTGATACCTCCTACATGGCCATTCGATGTGTGGGGCATGGACATCTTGGGACCATTCCCAAAAGCCGTCGGAGGTTACAGGTTCCTGTATGTCGCCATTGACAAATTCACCAAGTGGCCGGAAGCAACTCCAGTGGTGACAATCAACAAACAATAAGCAATCAAGTTCTTGAAGTCCATTATATGCAGGTTTGGAGTTCCAAACAAAGTCATAACTAACAACATAACCCAATTCACAAGTGCTGCATTCCAAGAATATTGTGAAGACCTCGACATTCAACTCAGTTACGCCTCAGTAGCTCACCCAGCAAGTAATGGCCAAGCCAAGAGGGCAAATGTAGAAATTTTAAAAGGACTCCAGATGCGCACGTATGAGCCGGAAAAAGCACGGAGCCAACTCGACTGAAGAGCTTCTGTCTACATTGTGAGCGAACAGGACAAGACCTAACCGGTCAACTGGAGAAACACCCTTCTTCCTGGTGTATGGAGCTGAACAGTCCTTCCTCAGGAGATCACCTTGAGGTCCCTCGGGGTCCGGACCATCGACAAAGCCGTGCAAGACCAGCTCTGGCATGAAGACCTTGACCTCCTTGATGAGGGAAGGTGCCAAGCAGCTGTTCGGAATGCACGTTATCGCCAAGCGCTCCGGCGCTATCATCAAAGGCATGTGCGCAACCGGCAACAAGAGGAAGGCGATCTGGTGCTTCGGAAGATACTAACTCATAAAGGAATGAATAAACTTTCCCCCAACTGAGAAGGTCCTTTCCGAGTGATCAAAGTATCCTGTCCCGGATGCGTTCGCTTGGCAACTGAGGATGGGACTCCGCTTCCTAATCTTTGGAACATCGAGCACCTCCGTAAGTTTTATGCTTAGAATCATAGAGGTGAGACTGTAATTACATACAATGTATGTTATAGAGTCAATATACAGAGAAGGGTAGGTCCTCTGGGAGAACATCCGGACACCTCCGGGAGGGTCCGGGAAGTTCAAGTAACACTGCATACAGTCAAAGTACTAAAAGTGTAACTACCTGCCCTGGGTTAGTACAAGATGTATAGCGCACTTATCTTGGTCTTGCACCCTAGGTGTGTCTTTGTCTCCTCTGTAATCCGCACCTATAATGAAAGACATTGTTGTGTGAAAACAGACTCCACGTGCATTTATTTTTGTAGAAGGCTCAATATATCGAATTATTGTTTCTAACCTTCTTGTCTATAATGAAATTGTGCAATTCTTTTTTAGTTTTTGCCCAAGTTATTCATATGTGTTAAAATTTATATTGTTGATCTCTTTGGATCTTAACATGTTGTATAGTCTACTTGCCTGAACGCCAAGCCAACATAGGTCCGGAGTGTGCTATCGACTTAGCCTGGTCCTGCACCCTAAGTACGCCACTCTACCTACACCCCGACAGGCCTCAGTAAGGTGAGTACTAAAAAAGTATATGGGTCCGAAAAGATTATATCAATATGCTTGTTACCATATCGAGTTTCTTCGGATTTAAAACTCAAAAAAGATTCATAAGTCACAAACGATTTATAGACAAGAGGATGAATTTTACTCTTTTCTTGTCTTCAATGTGCAGGAAAAACAGAAATCAATAGCGATGGTGGATGACGTCTGAGCTACTAAGCTCCAACATCCTCCAAGGGGGCCCGTCGTCTATGTTTTACACATTGACAGTGGGTATCGTTGGAGCCACTAAGCTTCAACAACCCCAGGGGGCCTACCTTCAATGGTACGTGCGTTGACATCGGGAGCTACCGAACCTATCAAGCTCTGATAAGTCCTAGGGGACCAGCCGCCGACGTGTCAGAAATAAAGAGTTCAGACCTAAAATCTACAAGTTTGAAGCGTTCAAGTCATCAACATGCTATCAAATCCTTTCGGTACATGTACACACTACAATTGTGCACATATACTAGGGGGCAAACAAGAAAGAGTACAATATATTGAAGACAAAACAACAATAAAGTGAAGTTCATGTCAAAGTGGATTTCATTAATTTGAAGCACTAGATTACAAAATTGGGATTATAGCAGAAGGGAAAAGGAAAAAGTCCTAGCTACCGGAGGTACTAAGTTCTGCGGAAGAATGAGGTGACTTTCTGGGCAACTTCTTGGACGCTGGCCTTGGCGGCGTCCTCCTCTTCAGCAACAGGACCTTGGAGCACCAGGTCCAGGGAGAATTGGGGGTCTCGGCTCACATAACACGTTAGCACATATTCTGTGACGTTTGTAGCTAAAGACATCCCCTCTATCTTTAGCTGGTCCGCAATGACGTCACCCATTGCGTCGAGTTTGCTGCCAGCAGCATTGAGGGCCACTAGCGCTCGGTCCAAGTCCAGCTCCGAATTGTCCGGACGTACAGGACTGAAACCTAGTGGCGTCAGCGCATCGTTGGCTCGCCCCAGGAAGTCCCACACTTGAATGGACTCTGTCTCCTTCAAGCTCCGTAGCTCCTCTAGTGCCTTCCTGGTGGTTGTAAGCTCCGAACCTTCCTGAGCGAGGCGCTCGACCAATTTGGCATGCTGCTGCATGTTCTCAGCAACTTGCTTCTCGCGATCGGTCAGCTACGTCTCCCGGAGGTGGATGCGGTTCCGCCTTTCTGCCAGGTCTTTTTCCCTACCTCTCACTTTTCCATCCCTGGTGGCAACATCGGCTTCTCTTTTCGAGAGCTCCTACCCCAGTTTCCAGTACTTCTTATTTTCCTCCTTACTCCATAGATCCAACTTTTTGCTATGTTCCCCAGATTCTGTTCACCTAGAGTCAACTTTTGGGTGACCTCCGCCTCCCTCTTCACAATATCCTCCTATTGCTTCAGGAGCTTCTCTTCCCTCACCTCAAGGTCCGCTCGGCGCTTCAGAAGGACCTCGTTCAATTTATTGAGCTTTTCGTGATGCTCATCAGTAGCATCACACCTCTCCTTGGCTTGCTCAAGGATCTCCCTAGAGTTAGCGTCGAGCGCCCTGATGGCAGCTTCCTTCTCCTCGAGCAGCTTGTCCCACTATTCCAACCGGGCCTTTTCCCTCTTGATCCACTCCTTCTGATCAGCCAGCCTTGTCTGTGCAAGCCTGGTCTCGAAGTGGAGTCTGTTGCGCCAACGCCTCAAGGTGTTGTGCTCCTCCTCCAGAGCTTTGCTCTCATGATCAAAAGCGAGTTGGACTTGCTGGAGACTTGAGCAAGCATTGTCTATGGACAACTCTAAGGTGATAGGCTCCGGACCCGCTGGGATCAACTCCACTGGTTCCAGAGGATTCCCCATCACAAAAAATTGGGTCCCACTCTACAAGGGTGGTCCTCTGAGCCTCTGTGGTACTGGATCCGCCCGTCGAGAGCTCTTCGGCTGTTGTTGAAGAAGCTCCCACTAGGGGAACTTCCCCCGCCGGAGTAGAAGTAGAAGGCCCTGCTTCTAGGCCTTCAGTTGTTGGTCCCACAGGTTGAGAGCCTGCTGCCATTCCTTCATGGTGCTCAGGCTCTGGTTCAGGCACCTTCGGGGCAGCTACCTCGGGGCAACGACTGGGGCTTCATCCGGTGTCTCTGCCACCGCTGGCTCATGAGGAGGCATGTCAGCTACTTCCGGTTCAGCGACCAAAGCATCAAGTCTTTCCGGCTCAACAACCGGACCTTCAATAATTTCTGGCCCAAAAGCTGGAGCTTCAACCATCTCCGGCTCGATGGTCGGGGCTTCAATTGCCTCTAGCTCAGCGGCCAGGGCTTCGATGACTTCCGTCTCAAAGGCCGGAGCTTCTGACATCTCCGGTTCTAGCACTGGAGCATCATCCTCCGGCACTGTTGCTGGAGGTGCATCTTTAACTTCTCCCCCGTGGTCCGGCGCTACCACGGGAGCTTCAGGCATCTCTTATGGATCCAAGACTACGAAAGCTGGCGTCGGAGCCATCGTGTCCTCTACCACGACTTGAGGGAGCTCGATAGTTGGGGCCGGAGCTTCAACATGCGCAGCCACAGTCGCTGCAACAGATGTCGAGGTCCCTGACTCCTTTCTCGACACCCTGGAAATAAAGGGATGAGAAGATTAAAGACACAACAAAAACAAGATTAGCATTTTAAGGCGAGCACACGATGCTTACCTAGGGATGCTACTGCCCCAGTCACCGCAGAACCTCTTTTTCTGAGGCCCGGAGCCAGAGCACACCAAGTATGGTGAGACAACGTCTTCAGACCTCAGTTGGGGACCGCTTGTGGCAGCCGGAGTCCTCTCGGTCGGAGCTTCTCTTGATTGGGAAGAACTCCCAGGCCTAGAGCTCTTAGACGACACTGAGGCTGGTGTTGACTGTCCGGAGCTAGCGCCTCTCGAAGACGCCTGCCCCAGAGAAGGTGCAGTTGCAGAAGACCTCCCTCGTTGGGGATAAGGAGTTGTTGTAGAGGGAGCAGGCCTGACGGACTTCTCATAAGCATGCTTCAGCTTCCTCCTTCGGCTAGAGGGTTCGGCTGGCTCTCTTCCCTTGCCCTTGGTGGTGTCTTCAACCCTCTGGTTCGGAGCAGAGGCGTACACCCCTTCAGAAGCTCTCGGGATCATGATCCCGGAGGTCTGATGCCTCTCCACCTCACCAAGGTCGTCAAGCATCAGCATCTTCCTCCTGAGCTCTCTGCTTAACTCTGGCTCCATGTTCAAAGGAAGGAAAGCAGCCGGCGGAACCAAAGATCTTCGTCATCCAAGTTGGACTTCAGACCGGTTTCAATCCGGTCATCATCCATCACACTATTGAGAGCCCAGGTGAGCTTCTCCATCTTCCTCAGCAGAGACCACTTGTTGACTATGAAATTTCTGAAGACAATCTGAGGGGTCACTCCACCCTCCAAGCATTCTTGGATCCTAGTCAAGACGCATTTAAAGGCATCCGACAGCTCTGAAACTACACTCCAGGTGTCGGTGTCAACGTTGGGTAGTCCTTGGGGCAGCTCCAACCTCTCGTGCTCCTCCACCGCAATGATGACCCAGTCCTTCTTCTAGTCATCCCATTTGCCAGAAGGGAATGATTTCAAGTACTTGAAAGGGCAGTTCTTGCACTTGACAAAAATAGTAGAAGCCAAGAAGCTTCCCCTTGCCGGTGGTGTGGACTGCGAAGAAGGTACGAAAACAGCTCGTTGCACGGGGGAACACCCACCCACATCTCGTAGAAGTGGACGAAGGTCGCCACTAACAAAAGAGAATGGGGGCCAAGATGATACAGCTGGAGATCGTAGTAGTCCAGCAGCATTAAGAGAAATCTTGAAAAAGGTGGGATCAATCCCACCATGGCGTACGCTGAGAAGTACACCATCTCACCATTACGCTCCTTCTTGAATGGGAGCTTGCCAGCACGGATCAAGTGGCTAAAGGAGTCACTGGACCACCCCATGTAGGTCCAAACCTTTATCAGATCATCCTTGCTCTTGAGGCGGCTCTTGGGAAGATCCAACTCCATAGCGACAAAGTGGAGCGAAGGAAGGGAAAGTTAGGCGAAGTTTGGGAGGCTCTGAGTGCAAGTTTGATCGAAAGCGTAAATAGTCCTCAAACCGCGCATACTTTCCTTCTTAAGTAAGCCTCCGTGACGCTTGGATGGAAATCGCAACAAGAGTGGGGTCACATTTCAAAAATCAACCCCGTCCATGACGAATGGGCCCGACGCCACACCGACGAAGAGATCAAGGTTATTACCCCAGGCGAACCGTTGTCATGATAGGCGGCGGGAAACCCAAAGGCAGCACCGTGACAAGGCGCTCGGAATCGATACGGTTTTTGTATTGGGAACTGGTGACCTTCAATTGCGTGAGATGCGCACTCAAAGATCTCATCTGCCGCATTCATAACAAGCCACACGGCAATGGTTTAATCCCGGACCATCGCCCCAACGACACATCAGAAGACTTCTGAAGTCGAAGCGCGGGAATCAAGGATGGCCCCACCTCTGGTAGAATAACTTAACCCGAAGGGTTTCTCCCAGAGGTGGGCCCGGAGGCCACTGTCGGTACCCTGCGTACGGGGTACCCCATGATACCGCAAGAAGTGAAAGAGAGTTCTACCTGTCAAAGTTGAAGGTCTTCTCAGGCCCCACATGTCACATTACACCGGAACTGCACCCTTCATATGGGAAGCTCCGGGGTTGACATGTGTACTGTAAGTCCAGAACTAAACTCCTAACATAGGGAAGTTCTGCAGTTAACACGTGTAGAACAACCCCGAACCTAACCCCCAGCAGAGGGGAGCTCTGGTGCCGACACGTGTAAAGCGGTTCCGGAGCTACCTCCCTACAAGGGGAAGCTTCGAAGCTGCCACGTGTGGAGCCTCCGGACCTTCATCACCAACGAATACATTGGCGGATCTCCTCCAACACGGACATTCAAGGGACAGTTAAAGCGGTAGTTACAAGACCTGATTACGTGTCATTAATGTTGTATTAATGACACACGATCAGAGCACTGTTAATAGAGGTAACGCAGCCATTAAGGCACATTATCACACTATTAACCATGCTTAATGCTCATAGACAGTGTATTAGGCTATTAAATATGCCAGGGTCACATGTCGGGCCAGGCAAATGATGTAATAGTCAGTCCTTGGACTATAAAAGGACTGGGCCGCACGATACAGAGGGTCGAATCCAAGCTGATCTAGACACTATGCTTCCTAGTGATTCTCAATACAACAACACACACCCCGTGGAGTAGGGTATTACGCTCAGGCGTCCTAAACCATGTAAATCTCTCATGTCACCATCTTGTTCTTGATCTCTACATTCCCAAACCTATACAAGAACCTCCGCAGGGTACAGTTGGTAGTACCGGGAGAAGTGTCATTGATACACTTCGACAATGATAGTTTTTAACACTCTGCAGAGGTTGTACCACTTTATCCACAAGTTCGTGATTTTGTCCCCTTTCGATGACTAAAGAACCTCCATGATGCCCATAACCCGTCGGTCACATTATACACTTCCATCGGTGTGTGCCCAAGAGATCACAAAATGGCATTTGCAAAGGGACTACCAACATATTCAAACCCACTAGGTTTTCACCGCTGGTGATGTATCCAACTGAGCACATCCAACCAAGAGCCCCCTCTTGTGCCATTCGGATCCCAGGGCAGTCCCGCCACTATTGCAAACCCAACCGACTCCCATTCTCTGCTCCTCCAAATGATCTGAACAATCCTGGAAATACACCTAATTAATTAGCTAAGTCGCACTCATACATGGCCCTGTGGTGGCACTGTAAAACCTGGGTTGTCGCTCAACGAGTCGATCCTTAGATCCAAGGCAAGCAAAACAACCATATCTTCCAACCCAATCCACAAACCATGCTTGCTTAGATCTCCCAATCCCGTGTTACCAATTAACCATATTCATCAATTCACATCATTCATGAGTGCATTAATTTATAGTTAAGCCATTTGGCTGTTTTCCCATCCCAATTAATTAGAGCGAAGCAAAAAGATAAAATTCTCTTCCTGACTCTCTGCAATATATTTCAAGTGACAAGGATGGTCAAACAAGTCTAGTAAACACCTATCATAGGTTTCCCGTCAATTTTGACACAAAGCATGTAGTTTTGCAAACCTAACATTTAAAAATAGGATCAAAATAGTCAAGTACACTTGCCTTATATTCCGCAATTTAGTGGCTCAAGCAATTTAAAGTCTTGCATATGAGGATCCTCGGACATTTGCTTCTCGAACGTAACCAGTTGAGCGTACCCATCTACTCACGATCACACACATACAAGAAAACACATGTAAATCAATACAATGCACACATATTAATCAATATGCAATGACATAAATGCATGCAAAGTTCGATTATTAATTATCTATGGTTGTTTACGAATTAGATGCAACTAGTCCATATGTGTTCATGCAAGTTTACGGGGTTTTAGCGATAATTGTCTGCTGCTAAAATAAAATAGGTGCAACTACTATTTAATTCTAGGTATTAGATCTATTACGCTGTTGAAATTCGTTTCGGAAAAACGTATCCTACCGTAGGTGCAGCGGCTTTGAGGGTCGTGGGACAGAGACGTAGTGTAGATGAAGTAGATGACGTAGCGATCCTCCAGCGAAGAGACGACGGCGGCGCAATGATCTCCGGGCCTTCCTTCTCTTCTCCTGGCGGCTAGGGCTTCCTTCTTTTCTACCGTGGGCGAGCGACTACGTAGCAGACGCTGCTGTTCTCTCTACGTGGGCAGGCGCATGCAGATCGAGGGTTGGGCAACATTTATAGGCCGAGGCCACGGCCATCGGGAGTCCCGGGCGTCTACGTGTCATGTCCCGTGGCCGTCGGCTTGCCAGACCGAGGAGTGAGCATGTGAGAACTGCCGGAGGCGAGGCGAAGGCGTCGCCGGAGCGAGCGAGGAAGGAGACGAGGCTCCGATTCAATCTGTTCTTCTATTTGATTCTGACCATCCGGTCCCACCCATCAGGTTATACCCTTACACCGGGTTATCCCGCACTTCCGGCCCACCGGCCCTCACGATACATGGCCCACCGGCCCTAACAACTTCACACACGCAACTCACAGGTAGCCAGGTGTGACATCTCCCCCCTCTCTAAAATATGCTTGTCCCCAAGCATTGAGCCATTGGTACTTCGGTTGGAAAACACCTGCAGAAAATGAAGAATATGCCCAGCGACGCGTCAGGCTGCCAGCTCCTTAGTCACACGAGGCCAACAAAATTGACATTGTGTTATAGCTTGCAGTGTCCACCCTGGGCTTAGTGCTTCCTACAACTGTAAGTACATCTTCATTTTCACAGTATGCTGCTGCCAATAAAATAATTTCGTGACCCTATGGTAAGATGCATGAATATCTGAGTGACCACCCAAGTCGTTCAACAGAAAAACAGCATAGCCACTGTCCTCCTTCTGCTTTTGAAGATGTTTTATATCAATCCTGTCTCGCCAGAATGAGTCAAGTGTATTCTCCCAATCTGTTGCATTTTAGCTCGCCCAAATATATGTTCTTGCATGAGCTTTCCCATAGTGTAAGTCGTTGGGTTCATTAGTCCTCAACATGCCATCATAGTCCCATCGTAGTTGCCAGTAATCAGTAACTAAAGTGTCCAGCAACTCAACACCCTCAAGACCATGAACAGTAGATGATCCCCGTATAATGACGATTGTCTTGTCCAAATCCATCTGTTCATCATTTCTAAATTCAGAAGCAACATCATCACCTGGCACACTACCGTCCTCCACAATAGCACAATCTGCTATTACAAGTAATGACCATTCTGCATCTCCTTTCAGCCAGTTTTCCAATTGTAATGCTGGCAGTCCCATTAATTGCCCTTGTGACTCAGTAATAACATTATGCAATTCTTTGGTTTTGCATTTATCATCCATCTGCAAACAATTCTCTGAATGGACTGTCAAATGTAACATCGACTGCAGAATATCATTGTCAGCATGGTGCAGGGGAAGCAATAGATGTCGATCTTGGATATCAATACTGGCTCCACCATAGCCTATTATGGAGTATAACCACCCAAAACCAGAGCTCTCATGGTAGTTTGGAATTTGTCCACCATGAGCCTCCACTGAATTCCAGGATCCCAAGTTGTATTGACCATCTCTTCACCTTCGGCAATCTTAATTCTCACTGCTGAACTTTGTGTAGCCTGCAACCTAAGGATAGCATGGAAGGGTAATTTCTGATCCCTCCCCCTTTCATGGTACTCAAGAATCTTCTGTTCCATGCGTTGATTCTCCTCACACTCAACAGCACATTATAAATCACCAGAGCCCTTGTTAGGTTTTTCTTTTGTTTCATTTGCATCCACAACCTCTGCAATTACACCTCTGTGACATCCAGATTTGCTCACCACCGAACCAATCATCAAACCCACCTTGGCATTAGCAATTTTCATCTTAAACTGCTCATTGTTTGGGTGCAGTGCATTGTATTCTCTGTCACCAAATGCATTACCCAAGGACCCCACATCACTCTCATACTGCGTTTCACTGGTGAACTCATCATCTGCAGTTGAAACTTCTTCACCAGCCCCATCTTCAGTCATTGTAGCCTCTCCTTCCTTCATTACACTACTGACATCTTCCTCACTGTCATATTCATCCCATCTCACAGTCACCACCTTATCCTCAACAGCAGGCTTAATCTTGTCGATCATCTCAATGACTGAATCTGTGGCTAACTTAGTTCCTGCCTTTCCTTCAGTTAGCAGCTGTCCTTTGGACCCCCCACACTCCTCTAGCTTCAAGGTCTCAACGCTCACCTTCTGCTGAATATCCTCATCCCCTTCAACTGTATCGATCGTCTCTTGTGACTTTGAGTGGGTTCCCCAACCCATGTGATCAGCACTAGAGATATCCTCCTCATCTGCATCTTCTTCTTCATCAGTATCCCCAAATAGGGGCTTCCTCACAACTGCTTTGAGATTCCACTGGTGACATTCCACCCTCAAGCTTCTGGATGGATTGCCCATATGACCTCAGGCCCTCGCCATAGCTCGAGTTCAACGAATCTGGTGTCATGGTTCCTCCTCCCATGTTATCCACAACTACACTGCCCATATACTCCTTTGCCTCTTCCAAACCACTGTCACCCCTATCCAACGTTGCAGTCTGCTGATAATGCACTGATACTTCATTCAAAGTGCCTTGCCTTGAAAACATATCTCTGTATCCAGCATTTCCTGCAATAGAATCCATTAGGAGTGAAAGTACTCTATCATCAGAAGTGCATGTGCGCTTGCTGTTCCCCATTTTCTGCACACTTCGAACCATGGCCGTCGCCTCGCCGAGGTCGACGACGTGAGCATGGACAGGATCGCCGCCGAGGTCTCATGAGGAGGAAGACGAATACGTCAACTGAATTCTGTTCGATCTCTTCATGTGGGGTCCACGCGTCAGGTTACAACGGTCAAGCCCCCACTCGGCCCACTGGCCCACACAACACACTCAGCCCACTGGCCCATACGACGCTCAAAATATGCTTGTCCTCAAGCGCCTATCATGCAGAGCCTCTCAAGAACAGCCAATGAGCATGCCGGCAGCAGTCCACCCTCCAGAATTTTAATAGCCCACAATAGAGGTTCACGTAGACGCAACACTGAAAGTGCATCTAGACATCTCTTGTGGGTTTTGGTTGATTTATGACAAACAAATGAGATCCTAACCAAATTGTTGAGATGAGCGCAGATTTTAATGAAAAAAATAGAGTAAGCGCAAAAAGAAAGGAGAATGAGGATCTATATGGAAAAGAGCAAGCTAAATAGATTAGGTCGTCGTGTATGGAGTGTGTTGGAAAAACACACCCCAAGAGCTCAATCACAAGAAAACTCACTCACTGCACTAATTTATACAAGTCCGAACTAGTCCGACAATATCCGGACTAGTCCGATAACCCCTCTGTTCAAAATCGGACAAGTCCTCCCGGTGCATACTTGTCTGCACAGTGCGTGTATGCACAGACCGGACTAGTCCGATATCTTTCTGACTAAAATCGGACTAGTACTTCCCAGACTAGTCCGAAATCACAACAGACTAGTCCGATAACCTCTCTGACTAAAATTGGACAAGTCCTCTAAATACGGACATGTCCCAATTCACTAAGAAGATCACCCAGCTGGAATTGTTCGAAAATAATCGGACAAGTCCGAACTTTTCCAGAGCCCAAATCGGACTAGTCCACCCTAAGTCGGACAAGTCCGATCTTCCTGAGAACTTAGGATTTCCCGCACGCCGCACACCGGACTAGTCTGGACTCCACCTCGGACTAGTCGAGACCCGCAAAACCCTAACGGTAACTTTTGGAAACACCATATAAATAGATGTGCATGGCCCTACTTTCATATCTCTCGACTCCCTGCACCGTCACACCCTCCAAGAGCTTAGAAAACACATCTCTCCATGCAATCCAACACAAGAAAGATCAATCCCTTGAGGATTCACTTTGGATCAAAGGAGAGACATGATTGCACACGTTTGAGCTCATGGGTTTGATCTCTAACACACTCCTGCTGTTTCATTGTTGATCTTAAGAGTGTGTTCTTGGTGGTGTTTGCTTTGTAATCTTGGGGAGCCCTCAACTTGTGAGAAGACCCCTTGAACTTTGTGATTTAGCCTTCGTGATAGTGGAAGAAAATTGGCCTTTGTGGCGATTCGACGAGGTTAGGGTCAGAGAAGACCCGGTCCTTTCGTGGGCTCCTCAACGTGAACATAGGTTGCCTCTGTGGGAACCAAACCACGGGATAAAGTTCGTGTATCTTCACTTTGTGCATTTTGTTCTTACTTTTCATTGATATCTAGGGTTTACTTGATCTTGTCCATCATAGGTTAAAATATTGAAGTTTGTGATACTTAATTTCATTGACTCAATCCTTTCAAGTTACAAACTAAATTCTGTTGCTTACTTTGCTTGTATTGAAATCATTGATCTAACTTGATCAATCTAGTCCGCATGCACCAGACTAGTCTGCACTCTATCGGACTAGTCCGATATCTCAGGATTTGATCAGTCTGTTAAGTGTTGCAGGTTCCGACTAAATTTCAAAAAGGCCTATTCACCCCCCTCTAGGCCACATTCAATTGGCATCAAAGCAGGACTCTTCATAAGAGACTAATCGCTCAAAGAGAACATGTCAGACATGAAGGATGTGCTCAAGAGTCTCAACCAAGACAAGTCTGAAGATGAAAAGCTCAAAAATTGGAGAAGCTCCTCGACGCCATTCAGGACTTCGAGGATGACGATGAGGAGATGCTTGAACTCAAGGTGCTCCTAAAAAAGAAAGCCCTCTCCAAAGGGAAAGTGATGATCGAGGACAAGAAGAAGGGGAGTAGTCACACCGACTACTCCCGATATCCTTTCAACTATGATCGATTAAATTCTAATAATAACCATTATTTGTCTATTCCCCTAGAAAAAGCCCCACATTTTGACGGCGGTGATTACTCAATGTGGAGGCAAAACATGAAAATGCACTTAGTCTCGCTCAATCCCAGTTTATGGCATATTGTGTGTACAGGAATAGATATCTCGGACGATGATGAAGAGCTTACACCAAGTCAAGAGCAAGCAATTCATCGGAATGCTCAAGCTGCAGCAATCATGACATCCTCTCTAAGTTAGGACGAGTTCACCAAGGTGGATGGGCTCGAGATTGCGAAAGAAATCTGGGATACATTGCAAACTGCACATGAAGGCGATCGTCATGTGCGAGAAGCAAAGATTGAAATGATCGAAGGTGAATTGGGAAGATTTGCCTTAAAAGAAGATGAGTCACCACAAGACATGTACAACCGGTTAAAGACTCTCATCAACAAGGTTTGAGCATGTGGAAGAAAGAAGTGGAACGATCACGAGGTGGTGAAGCTCATCCTTAGAGCTTTCATATCTCGCAACATCACCTTGTGCTCGATGATTAGAGAAAGCCCATGGTACAAGAAAATGACCCCGGATGAGTTGCTTGGTAAAATCATCAATTTTGAGATGATGAAAAATCAAGCAAAGCATGTCAAGGAGATTGCCGACCTCATCTTGGCAAAGAAGAAACGGGTCGCTTTGAAGTCCACTTGCAAACCCTTGTCAAAATAAGCTCGAAAAGCTCAAGAAGAAGAGGACAACGATGATGAGAGCAGCAAATTAGGTGAGGAAGACATGATCCTATTTATGAAGAGATTCAAGAGAATGATGAAGAGAAGACAAGGGGGTAAATCGAGTGAAGGAAAACTCAAAGAAAAATCAAGACCGAAGTTGAGACGGGCGTGCTATAACTGTAGTGAATATGAACACTTTATAGTTGATTGCCCGTATGAATAAAACGAGAAGAAACCAAGGAAACTAAGTCTCAAGCCAATAAATTCTTCAAGAAGAAGAAGCAAGTTGTACAAGCGCATCTAGGAAAGGAGTGGGACTCAAATGATGAGTCCTCATCCGAAGAGGAAGAGGAGATGGCTAGCATAGCCATCGAGAAGACATCCAAGAAGTCCACCCTTTTCCCAACTCTCGGCGCATGGAAGGGCAACGACACTTTCCTCATGACAAAGGAAGGTAAACAAAAGGTAACAACCAAATCCTCTTCTTTGCATTCCTATTCTAGTGATAGTGAAGCCGCTAGTGATAATGAAGACATGCTCGTTTGCTTAGATAAGAAAACAGCTGCGAAAATGAAATCTCTACTTGATCAGCTTGTTGAGAAGGAGAAGTTGATCAACCATCAAGAAGATATGATTATCTCCCAGAAGGAGGAATATCTTGAACTTGACAACATTGTCTTGAAAAGGAGCGAGGCAAGTCACTGGAGCTTGTGTTAGCCTCAAGCAAGGAAGCTTGCTTGAAGTTAAGCGACTCAAATACTACCACCAAGGACGAACTTGCTAACCTATCAAGGTTAACAAGATCCTTGAGTTACAAGTTGAGTCACTCAAACAAAGTGACCCCTCATCCTCTTCAAGCTCACCTTCTCAAACCCTTAAAACTGAATCTACTATTACTTGTTCATGTCCTAAAATTGACACTAGCTTGAAAGACAAGTAACCTCTACCAAGGATAAGCATCCTTCCCAAAGTGACATATTTGACAATGAGAAGATCAAATATGCACGTAGTGCATACTTGGACACAAGACCACCTAATGTCAAATATGGCATTGGGTATTCTTATGGTGAAAAGCAATATGCTAGAAGCCATAAAAATAACAAGGAGAGCATTGCCTTTGTGAAGGGAAACTCCTCTAAAGCTAGAAAGCCTAAAGTAAACACATATGAGCACCGGACTAGTCCGGTATCCACACGGACAAGTCCGGTCCTACGGACAAGTCTGGTTTCCCGGACTAGTTCTGTTCATAAACAACAACTGTTAGTCAGGACTTTCAATGCATCCTATGTTCTAATGAGAAGTAATTTTGGTAAAGTTTATGCTCATTATGTTGGGCCTCGCCATGGGAACACCAAGTCTCATGTGTGGGTGCCCAAATCTCTTGTAACTAACCACCAAAGACCCAAGCAAGCTTGGGTACCTAAAACCAAGGCATGATTTGTTTTTGTAGGCCTATTCCCCCAGTGGATCAAAATGAGTGCTAGACAGTGGATGCACCAACCATATGACCGGAGAAAGAATGATGTTTGTTGAGTACAAAGAGAATGAGGATCCAAGCGAGGGCATCTATTTTAGAGACAATAGTCAAGCAAAGGTGCTCGGTACCGATAAAATTGCAATATCATCTCAACATACTCTTTCTCACGTTTTGCATGTTGATTCTTTAGATTATAACCTGTTGTCCATATCTCAATTATGTGACAAAGGTTATAATTGCTTGTTCACTAATGAGGGTGTGACCGTCTCTAGAAGGGGTGATGGTTCCATTGCATTCAAGGGTGTGTTAAAGGGAAAGCTCTACCTTGTTGACTTCAACAAAGATAAAGCCGAACTTGACACATGCTTGATTGCAAAGACCAACAGGGGTTGGCTGTGGCATAGACGGCTAGCGCATGTTGGTATGAGGAATCTTCAAAAACTCCTCAAGGGCGATCACATCCGAGGTTTGAAGGATGTTGTTTTTGAGAAAGATAGACCTTGTAGTGCGTGCCAAGCCGGGAAGCAAGTAGGAGCACCTTATCCCGCGAAGAATGGCATGACTACAACAAGACCGCTCGAGCTACTTAATATGGACTTATTCGGTCCAATTTCTTACATAAGCATCGGCGGTAAAAAATATGACTTAGTAATTGTTGATGACTTTTCCCGCGTCACTTGGGTTTTATTTTTGCATGATAAGACTGAAACTCAAGGAATCCTCAAGAAGTTTCTCAAGCGTGATCAAAATGAGTTCTCACTAAGGATTAAGAACATACGAAGCAACAACGGCACGGAGTTCACGAAAACTCAAGTTCAGGAGTACCTAGACAAAGAAGGGATAAAGCATGAGTTTTCAGCACCTTATTCCCCTCAACAAAACGGAGTTGCCGAAAGGAAGAACCGAACCCTCATAGAGATGGAGAGAACAATGCACGATGAATACAAGACCTCGGATCGGTTTTAGGGGAAGTGGTTAACACCGCTTGGCACGCCATAAACCGACTCTACCTTCATCGACTACTCAAGAAGACATCATATGAGCTACTCACTGGTAATAAACCAAATATTTCCTATTTTCGAGCTTTTGGTTCTAAGTGCTACATTTTGAACAAGAAGCCCAACACTTCAAAGTTCGCTTTGAAGTCTGATGAAGGTTTCTTTCTTGGTTATGATTCGAACTCTTACGCCTATATTGTCTTCAACAAGACCTCTGGACTTGTTGAAGTAGCACGCGACGTAGTGTTTGATGAAACTAACAGTTCTCAAGAAGAGCAAGTTGATCCATGTGTGCTTGATAGAAAAGAAGCTCCATGTCAAGCATTGAGAAGAATGGCGTTGGGCGATATTCGACCACAAGTGCCACCTCCAAATGCAAATGAAGAAGATGAACCACAAGTGGAGGTAAATGATCAAGGGGGAGCTTCCACACAAGATCAACATCAAGAAGATGAAGATGATCAACAAGTCAATGAGGGCAACCATCTAGGGGGAGTAGAATATGATCATGAAGAATCAAGACCACAAGCCCCACACCCAAGAGTACACCAATGCATCCAAAGAGATCACCCCGTCGACAACATAATTGGGGACATCCAAAAGGGAGTAACGACTAGATCTTGAATTGCTAATTTTTGTGAACATTACTCCTTTGTATCCTTTATGGAACCGCGCAGGATTGAGGATGCATTGAAGGATCTGGATTGGGTGGTGGCAATGCAAGAAGAACTCAACAACTTCAAATTAAACGAAGTGTGGGAACTCGTCGAAAGACCCAATTTCAATGTCGTCGGCACCAAATGGGTCTTCCGCAACAAACAAGACAAACACAGGGTCGTGACAAGGAACAAGGCGCGACTTGTGGCCAATGGGTATTCACAAGTTGAAAGTTTGGATTTCGATGAAACCTTTGCTCCTGTACCTAGGCTTGAATCTATTAGAATATTACTTGCATATGCTACTCACCATGATTTCAAGCTCTATCAAATGGATGTGAAAAGCGCCTTCCTCAACGGACCAATCAAGGAGGAGGTGTATGTGGAGCAATCTCCCGGATTTGAAGATAAAGAGTTCCTCGACCACGTCTTTAAACTACGTAAGGCTCTCTACAGCCTCAAACAAGCTCCTAGAGCTTGGTATGAATGTCTTAGAGATTTCTTAATTGAAAATGGTTTTAAGATTGGTAAAGTAGATTATACATTATTTACAAAGCACTTCGACAATGATCTTTTTATCTGTCAAATCTATGTTGATAACATCATCTTTGGTTCAACTATCAAATCCTTTTATGAAGAATTTAGTAAGATTATGACAGATAGGTTTGAGATGTCTATGATGGGAGAGCTGAAGTACTTCTTGGGATTCCAAGTAAGATAACAAAAGGAAGGGACATTCATAAGCCAAACCAAGTACACTCAAGACATACTCAAGAAGTTTGAGATGGACAAGGCAAAGCCTATCAAGACTCCCATGGCAACTAATGGGCACTTGGATCTCAATGAAGATGGACCAAGCGTGGATCAAAAGGTATATCGATCCATGATTGGATCCTTACGTTACTTATGTGCATCTAGGCCTGATACTATGCTGAGTGTATGTTTGTGTGCGAGATTTCAAGCCAATCCTAAGGAGTGTCATTTGACAGCTGTTAAAAGGATCTTGAGATATTTGGTTCATACACCCAATCTAGGCCTTTGGTATCCCAAAGGTTCCAAGTCAATCTCATTGGATACTCCGATGCAGATTATGCCAGATGCAAAGTAGATAGAAAAAGTACCTCCGACACCTGCCAATTCCTAGGTAGATCCCTAGTTTCTTGGTCCTCCAAGAAACAAAATTCTATTGCCGTATCCACGGCCAAAGCGGAGTATGTTGCAGCCGGGAGTTATTGTGCACAATTCCTTTGGATGTGACAAACTCTAAGGGATTACAATTACAATATGAGCCGTATTCCACTCCTTTGTGATAATGAGAGTTCATCATCTCAAACCCTAACTAGACGACAAATCGTGATTCCTAATGCAAAACTGGTTCAAGGTAAATGTAATACAACTAGGAGGCATGTATTAGCCAAGAGGAACTAGGCTATTTAGTCAACAATGAAGAAAATCACGATTTCTAGGGTTTGGGAGGAAATTTTACCGAAGATCCTTGATCCTTGGAGATGGAGGGGTTGAAGTTGCGGACAAGTCCATGGTTTTCAATCCCTATGCAATGGAGATCGTTTCCCACCCAAACTTGAAGGGATTCGATGGAGAACGGAGCAAATCGCCTTGGGAGCACTCGAGCGAGGAGAGATCATGGGGCAAGTTGTGAGGATGAAGAAGATCAGGTCTTGGCGGTGGCTAGGGTTATAGAGTCAAAAAATCGGACTAGTCCGTGGTTTACCGGACTAGTCCGGACTACCGGACACTCTGCGGACTAGTCTACATGGGCGGACTAGTCCGGGTAACCGCGGACTAGTCCGTGGTCACCAGAACAGAAATGCTTAGCCCATTCCTATATATTTGAAGGTACATATTAAGGAAATAAGGGGGAAAACAAATCAAATATCTTGATGAATATGGTTAGTAAGCATACAACAATCAAGCAATGACTATAATTCATAGAGATCAAGTAATTGAAATAGTTTTTTGGAGAAAAAATGGAGAAAGATGATTTTCGCATCTCAAACAATATATTTTGAAGAGTCCATACACGTATGCAAGTTTTCAAGCCACATTCCGAGCATCAAGGATATTGAGTTCATTTCGGAGCTCGCAAAAACGTTTTTCATCAAGTGGCTTGGTAAATATATCGGCTAGTTTTTTTTCGGTGTTAACATGGGAAATAGCTATGTCTCCTTTCATTGAGTGGTCTCTCAAAAAGTGGTGTCGGACCTAACTACTCATTCCTCAATGCACTTCCTTGTCATCAATTATTATCCCTACATTGTGCAATGCTCTCTCAGGACAATGTCGAATGAGAACATCAGCGACATTGAAGATGAGATGGAACTAGACTTGTTGTCGCGAGCTTTGGAGTCTCGCACTCAAAAGAGGCAGGAGCGTCCCTCCGAGCCTGCACCTTCCCCACCTCAGGTGCGGCGCAAGGTGCTTGCCAAGAAGCCTGCGTCCAAGGCCAAGGACGCAGCTGGCTCCAGCTCGGCGGCTCTTCGCCAAGTGAAGGGCAAAGGAAAGGGAATTGCTTTAGGCCCCGTCGGCCCACTCAAGATGCATGCTTCGAGGAAGGGAAACAGAGATCCCTCCGAGCATAAGTTTAACAGCAAGGGAAGCGATGCTGCTTCCAAACTCAGATTTGTTGATTGGTACAGCCGTTCCAAGAAGGCTGCTGATGCTAGGTTTTGGAGCAATTTTCATACAGACTTCTATAGCACGGTTTACCTTACCATGAAGACTCCGGTGGTCCGCAACCAGTGGATAGACTAGAATCACTTTGAGAGGAAGAGTTGTTCAGCATTTGATAAAGTTATAAATGTAGTGGAGAGGCATGGACTGAAGGAGCTGTTTACCTTCAGATATCACTAGAATGATGAGATTATAGCTCAGTTCTATGCTACTTGTTTCTTTGCCAGTGATGAGGAAAGAGTGACTTGGATGACACATGGATCCAAGTACACTATCACTTATGATGACTTTGCAAGACTCCTTCACCTTGAAGACACCGGCAACAATGAGTTGACCATCCACAACATCGGTGTCTTAGGAAAAGACAAGATGGACTTACTCTATGACACCAACCTGAAGTTCAATCCTCCCTCAACCAAGAACATGAAGCTTTTCTTCATGGTGCTCAACATGGTGCTGAGGAAGACAATAGCACCAAAAGATGGGGATGCAGGAAGTGTCCAAGGTTACTTGAGGACCAATCAATCCCTTGAGGATTCACTTTGGATCAAAGGAGAGACACGATTCCACATGTTTGAGCTCTTGGGTTTGATCTCTAACACACTCCTGTTGTTTCATTGTTAATCTTAAGAGTGTGTTCTTGGTGGTGTTTGCTTTGTAATCCTGGGGAGCCCTCAACTTGTGACAAGTCCCCTTGAACTTGGTGATTTACCCTTCGTGATAGTGGAAGAGAATTGGCCTTCGTGGCGATTTGATGAGGTTAAGGTCAGAGAAGACTCGATCCTTTCGTGGGCTCCTCAACGTGGACGTAGGTTGCCTCTGTGGGAACTGAACCACGGGATAAAAATTGTGTGTCTTCACTTTGTGCATTTTGTTCTTACTTTTCATTAAAATCTAGGGCTTACTTGATCTTGTCCATCTTACATTAAAACATTGAAGTTTGTGATACACTTAATTTCATTGACTCAATACTTTCAAGTTACAAACTAAATTCCATTGCGTACTTTGGTTGTACTGAAATCATTGATCTAACTTGATCAATCTAGTCCGCACGCACCGGACTAGTCCGCACTCTACCGGACTAGTCCGATATCTCGGGATTTGATCAGTCTGTTAAGTGTTGCAGGTTCCGAATAAATTTCAATAAGTCCTATTCACCCCCCTCTAGGACACATTCAAACACTGATGGTCTTACCATCAGAACGATTACGTAGCATAGCTTGAAACGGCCTGCTGGATGAATCCTCTCCACCGTGGCCTGCTGGTAAATAGCACCGCACTCCAATGATTCAGGTCTCTTGCTGACCCTCTCATTCAGAGTGTGTTCCTGCCCTTGACTTCCAGATAGTGCACATTCTACCAAAACTTGCTGAACCAATACTGTTGTAATGCTGAACTTCCTGCTCCACTAATGAATTGTACCAAACCTCTCTGTAATATACTTTCAGCTTCTTTCCCCAAACCTTGTAGAGCTTTGTCCACCTGTAGCTGATAGATTGTAACGAACTCAAGTTGCTGCTGCCTACTCGGTTGTATATGACCATCTTTAGGCACCTCAAAATGCTTCTTCATTTTCACCTTATGCCTCTGCCAAACAAATAATACATTGATCCTTTGGGAAATTGTAGTAATCTTTGACTGACCATCCATGACACTATCACAGGAAGGAGCCATCAGTTTATCATGCAATATGGGTTTAAGGTTCATGGTCAGGTCTTCCTCAGTAACATACTTGGGACTACCAAGCCATACAGCCTGTGCAGCATTCATCAACTCCCAATCAGAAGTTGTCTCCTGAGTTCCCTCATCAAGCAACACAGCAAAG
Source organism: Tuctoria greenei (assembly GCA_036927565.1). Taxonomy (NCBI): domain Eukaryota; kingdom Viridiplantae; phylum Streptophyta; class Magnoliopsida; order Poales; family Poaceae; genus Tuctoria; species Tuctoria greenei. Next base: position 103,782,324 of record JAYESD010000011.1, on the reverse strand, counting down.
TCAGATTTTTCTGACATAGGCCCAGTCACATATGTTTGAAAAAAATTGTCTCCAGCATCCTCCTTAGCATCTGCTCCTTGGCTTAATTCTTCCCCTGCTTTACCTTCATACTGAAACTGTCCCAATGAACATCCAGAAGAAACATCTTTCTCACCTGCCTCTGATTCCTCCTCAAAATCATCGTACTTCTGCCCTGTACGGTTAATAGTCAATTTAACTCCCTCGGACTGGGACACGACAATACCATCCTCAAACACAGCCTCATATTTCACAATGACTTCCTCAGGGTCCTCACTATCAGATTCATCGCATATCACGTCACCATAACCACTGACATATGAAATAGCTCCAGCGTCTTCCTTCTGTAGAGTGACCCTAGAACTTTTTTGACTTTCTATTTTTGAGACTTCACCACTTCAAAACTCAGAATCAACATCATCGGCCTCACAAGAGAATTTCCTCCTGATTTCTGGCTCCACCACAGCTTCCTCTGCTTCATTCCCTTTGGCATAAAATAATTCATCCACACGAGAATTTTTCCTCGTAACGTTTGTCTTTGTGGCATCCGGCACAAGAGAACCTCCATGTTCCACCTTCCGCTCAATCATAGCAGCACTGGCCACCTTGAACACATGGATCTCATCAGCTTTAGTAACAAAGGTGGCTTCTCTTGCATTCCCCAGTTTCACATCAGTTTCAGTGGCAATAGGGCCTTCATTTCCAACTCCTAGACCAGCATCAACTTTACTGACAGGAGGTCTGTGGTCTGTTTTGCACTTTTCAGCATCAGGAACAGGTAGTCCTTGAGCTATTTTGCACCTTTCAGCTTCAGCAAAGCGCTCCCCGCTCGGGATGTTGGATTCCAGAACTTGCCCTGCAACATAACCTTTGTGTTTGACTGCATCGGGGGACTCCTTGTATGCTTGCTCCAAAACACTGGTCATCAAAGCCTGCTGTCTGAGCATCTGGCGTTGCACTGCATTCATGCGATGAAGCTTGTGCTTGATGTTTTCCAGCATTGCGAGCAACAGATCCAAACGCTTGTCCATGTTCTGCACCGCGGATGGAGATGATGGTGCAGTAGTCGCGACAACCGTGGTAGTAGTGGTGCCGGACACGAAAGTACCGAAGGACAAGCCCGTGGCAGGCACAACTGATATGACCAGAGAAGGGAACGCCTCTGCAGCTGCCCAGACAATTCGTCGAAGAATTTGAGGGTATTGGTGAGATGGTGACGCTGGTTTCAGGTGCGATGGAGGGAGGGAGCGACAGGGTCCATGAGGTGGTGGCGCTGGGTTCGAGCGGGAGGGAGAGTGTGGCGGCGGCAGTGGAGGACACGATGTCGGGCGGATGGGAGTCTCGGAACGCATACCGGTGCCAGCTGTTGTCGCCGTCGCACCGGGTCAGGCTGCCCGTCCCCTTCGCTGAGGAGGTGCGAGAGACGTGCTGAACGGGGACGAACGGGGCGGAGCAAGCAGCGAAGGATGAAGAAGCAGAGAAGGTCGGTGGCAACGGCGTGGGATGGGTTTGCCGATGACCTGGTGCGACACGATCTCGCGCGGGTGGCATGTGAAGACGACGGGCGAGGGGCGCCTCATCCCGGTCGAACGTCGCTGGTGTGGTCGAAGCCGATGCCCTTGGCGCGCGTCCCAGGAGTGAATGCTTGGTGTTGTCGAGGGTTCAAAGGCGCAATGAGGTGGAGATGTAGGCCAGTACGGATCCGGTGACGAGCGAGGTGGCGGCGGGATCGGCCTCGGTGTCCAGGTTAGAGACGCCGATGTTGGTGTACGCATACTCGGAGGCTCTGGCGCGCGTGGAGCTCGGGGAGGCGGAGGACCAGTGCGCTGCAGCCGACGACAACGAGCCGAGCTATTGTCGATGACCACTGAGGACCGTCGATCTCTGATACCACTTGTCACGTCCCGTGGCCGCCGGCTCGCTGGACCGGGGAGTGAGCGCGTGAGAAGCCGCCGGAGGCGAGGCGAAGGCTCGCCGGAGTGAGCGAGGAAGGAGACGAGGCTCCGATTCAATCTGTTCTTATATTCGATGCTGACCATCCAGTCCCACCCATCAGGTTATACCCTTACACCGGGTTATCCCGCACTTCCGGCCCACCGGCCCTCACGATACATGGCCCACCGGCCCTCACAACTCCACACACGCAACTCACAGGTAGCCAGGTGTGACACTACGAGACTCGGGACTCAAGTCCCGCTTGGCCTCGACCAACGCGTTGGTGCGTGGAAGAGCCTCCGCGGGCGCGAGCGGGTGAAGGCCCTGCTCGGTGAGCGCTGGGCGCCCGCTCGGCTCAGGACCGAGTCAGGTGGTCTGGCCGGCAGTTGGGTTTTTTTGTTTATGCAGCCAGGGTATGCGGGCAGGAGTGGGCGGCGTAGCCATGCCAGACTCGGCTGGGGGCCGTTGATTTCTACCAGCGGTGGGTTCTTTCTTTTTCTTTTTTTTTCTTCTCTTTTTTGTTGTTGTATGGTCAGGTTGTTTGTGCGGGCGTTGTACAGCCAGTGTTTTCAGCGCCGGTTGTGAGACCTATGTGTCCTGAATATATTGGCTTGTACTGAATACATTGTCTTTGATGATAAAAGTTCTGAAATTCTGCTAAAACACCTTTTTAGCAAAGTCCGACTCTAGCTCCGAGCTTCTGCAAGGTCCGACAATACGTCTGACTTGCTTTGTCAAGGTTCGACATGTTTTTGGGAAGCTCCGGTGAGCTTTGTCTTTAGATCCGGCATGTCTTTGATAGCTCCGGCATGTCTTTGTTAAACTCCAATATGATTTGCTAGGTCCGACTTATGTTGGTTAGCTCCGACATGTTTTTCAAGCTCTGGCTTTTGAGTTGACTAGTTCCAACTAGCTTTGGTAAGCTCCGATGCTAGGTTTTTCTATCTTTGGTAAGCTACGGTGCTAGGTTGTACTAGATTTGGTAAGCTCTGACTTAAGCTCCGGTTAGCTTTGGCAAGGTTCGAAGCTTGATCGTAGTGGTTCTGCTTTTCACTTGCAATGTTTCAAAATTGCTTTACACTTATGGAAAGGTTGCTTATTATTCTTTTACTAAGTTTTTGGTGTGTTTTGATGGTTAAGGCTGATATCATTTTGCTATGGTTTGCAACATGCTTATGTGAGGTGCTCACGTAAGGTGTTGTGGTTTCGGAACTAACGAGAGTCAAGTCGAGGAGTTGTGCTGGGAAGTATTGGTTGTTCATTCATGTGCAGGTGTTTCTTAATTTAAAGACATGGATGGTGATGGGATCCATTGAACTAGTCTTAGGGAGAAGATGAAGTTCAACAACCAAGTTTGGGAGGAATTGTGGTTGAGTTGATCGGGAGGTTGGGCAGCATGTTTGAATCAAGAACATTGTATATGAAGGTATCGTGGACATCGTCCGAAGATGTTTGCACGTGTGCAAGGAGTGCATGGACGTGGCTACATGGTTTCGAGGCGTTATGAAGAGATGTGGACGTAAAAATTGGTCGGAAAGGTCCAACCGACTAGGTTATGGACTCAGGCTGCGGCTGAGTCGTGTTTGACTCAAATATGGAAAGTTCTGAGTTGGTTATGATAGGATTTCATGTGGGTCACGAATTTGAGTTGTTTTAGGAATGTGGGATACGTTCCTAAGGTGTATGGAAGTCTTAAGATTGCTTCTATCTTTGTATAGAAGAGTCCTAAGTAGTTATGGAAAGTTTCGATTTGTGATTTGAGTAGGATTAGAGTCCTAGTTGAGATTGGGTTAGCCTAAGGGCTGGTTATATAAGCAAGGAAGGCCAGAGCTCGTGGTGCACGAATTTGGGGCTATTCCTCTTGTGTTCTATTGAATAAAATTCGTAGTTGAAAGGAACTTTTGTGCCTTGTTTGTCCGACTTGTTCCAGACAAGTTTTTCTCGTCGAGTTTTCTGCACAGCACTACCTTTCTTTGGTGGTTTTATCATAACGCGAGTTTTACAGATCCAATTGACGTGATTATTTTTGGGTTGTCTTCACAACTTGATTATCTATTATATGTCAAAATTTCACGGTCATCGGATTTGTGGTTTTTGATCTACACGAGTTTCTTTGCAGTATTACAGATCTGTTTTTTTCTCAGGTAGGACAGATTGATCTTTGTTCAATTTTTCAATCGTAACTTGAGTTTCTCTTGACGGATTTGAGTGATTCTTGTTGTGCATCTTCGTGACTTGATTCTATCTGATATCTATCACTTTTTTCATGGTGAAACACATTTAGATTAGTCTCACACACGATTTCTTTAACAGATCATTTTTGTGCCGAGGGGTTTTCATTGCTTCCGCTGAAAAAGTTTTACTCTACCATTCACCCCCCCTCTGGTAGCTTTTCACATGCTCTTCGATCCTACAATTGGTATCAGAGCCACGGTGCTCTATCTTTGTGATTTGCACGTATTTTGACTAATCATCATGGAGAAATACTACACAAAACCTTCTGTCTTTAGTGGTATTGATTTTCAGGTTTGGAAGGCATGTATAGAAGCCTTCATCCAGGCTCAAAGCTTCGCAATATGGGAGAAGGTATACAAGCCTTACGAAGTGCCGTCAAATGATCAAGTTACAGCTACAAATCTGAGAGATGTCGACAACAACAACGAGGCTCGAAACTTGATCATATAAGGATTAACTCAAAGCAACTTCGACCGTGTTCCACACCTCCGATCTGCATACGATGTGTGGAAAGCACTTTGTGACTACCACGAAGGATCCAATACGATCAAGGAGGTAAGGCAGGACATGTTCAAGAAAGAATACATGCGCTTCTAGATGCAACCCAGTGAGTCTATTGATGACCTTTTTGCTCGCTTTCATAAAATTCTCAGCAATTTGCGTATTGTCAACGTTAATTTTTTAGATGCTGAAAATGCTAGGCAATTGTTAAGTGCATTAGATATGTCAATTTGGGAGATGAAAGTCACATCTATTCGTGAATCTACTGTCATGAGTACACTTACTTTAGATGTGCTATATTCCAAGTTAAAAACTCATGAAATTGACATAATATCACGTAAGAACCCCAACAAGTCTATTGCTTTTGTTTCTCAACGTGACATGCCTAGCTCCGGTCAATCTTCATCGTGTGGTACACTTGCTTTGCTGTCCTCTCTAACCCTTGAACAGATTAAGGAATTTCCAGAGGAGGAGCTAGTACTTCTCTCTACTAGGTTCTCAAAAGCATTGCAAAATTTTAGAACTAGAAGGATAGGAAGCTCTGGACCTCAACGATGTATCGAATGTGGTAAGACAAGACATTTTCGTTCAGATTGACCTAACCTTTCAGGTCCTACTTCCCGGGATGAAAAGCAAACAAGGACGAAACACTCCTCTGCAACTATAAGAAGAAAAAGAAGGGTTTTACAAGACGTCAATTGGTGAGCATTTTTATCTCCGCACTTCAAGAACTTGGCTCAAGCGATGTGGACATTGGAAGTGACGAAGATGAAGATGATTTGGCAAACTTGTGCTTCATGGCGGGCAAATCAAGATCAAGTATGGAGGATGCAGAACACAATAGCGACAATGAAGAGGTATGTCCTACTTGCGAAGAAATGTGTGATGTTATTTCTCGTGCCACTATTATAGTTAAGAAAAAAGAAAAAAAGCTTAGGGATAGTGCTGCTAAAATTGAATCACTAGAATCTGAAATAAACCATTTAAAATCTTTGATTCCTTGTGATGATGCATGTCCCTCATGTGATTTAATATATGAACAGTTGTCCTCATTAAGAAGTGTGCACAACTCCACACTTGATAAACTTGAGTTAGAAATTGAAAAGAATAGAGAGCTTGTTGCACTTAATGATAAAAACTTGAAAGATGCTAGCTGTTCTGCATTTGATTTGCATTGTTCTACTTGTGACGATCTTGATAAGAAACTACAAGATGCTATGAATGAAATTTCTATATTGAACAATGCTTTACGTTCTCATGAAGTTAAATATTGTTCCCATTGCAAATTAAAAGGAAAAACCTCATGTGAAAATTGCCTTGATCTGTCCAATAAACTTGATGACATGCATAGGACATTAGATCGGTTTTGTAATGGGAATAAGAACCTAAACTTGCTGCTGAATTCTTCCAAGTCTTGCAATGATAAAACTGGTTTAGGTTTTGATTCTCATGCTCATGCTAAGGCACATCCACCTAAACTTGTAAAGTCATTAGGAAGTGGTTTGATTCAAACAGTTCCTGAACAAAAAAAGGGGGTTTTCAAATATGCAGGAGTGTTGTCTCATTCGTTTTCAAATAAAAATATTGCTTGCTCATCTAGACATGAACACAAAGTTAAATTTCATTGTACCTACTGTGGTAGAGATGTTCATGTCATAGATTTTTGTTATAGACTAGCTAAACAAAAAAAAGGAAAGAATGATTGCTAGATCTCATAACTTTCATGCAAAATTTGCCGCACTTGCTAAACTGAATGATAGGAACATGCAATCTGCTGTAATGAGTTGAAAACATGCAAAGGTTGCTCCCAAACCTACCGTTTTTTGTGCTACACATGTAACATCTCGTAGGACAGTAGTTGGGCACAAAAATCCTCAAGCTTTGGCTCATAAACCTGTTGTTTTATCTCAGCTTTCGTGTGTTATTCCTGCTGGACGTCGTGTGACTCAGTACTGGATTCCTAAATGCCTTTTGACTAACCCCAGTATTGAGTCATCGACGTATTGTGCTTCTATGTAGGTTACACGCTTGAGGAAGGAGAACATTGGATTGTGGATTCAGTTTGCTCACGCCACATGACCGGTAACAAAGAATGGTTCTCCTCCCTCTCTTTTGTGTCACATGTAGAGAATGTTACTTTTGTTGATAATTTTTCAACTCCTATAATTGCTAAGGGTTCGGTTTGGGTAAAAATCACTACACTTTGAAGGATGTGGCACTTGTTAAAAAATTGAAATACAACTTGTTTTTTGTTTCACAACTGCTAGATGAAAATCTGGAAATAATTTTCACTAAAATTTGGTGAAAAGTTGTAAATTCAAATAGTGAGCTTATTATTTTTAACATGTCTCAGTTTGGAAGAATTTTTAAAGCTGATTTTGATATGTCTTCCTCTAACCATAGGTGTCTAGTTGCTAATGATTCAAAGGACTTATATTTTTGGCATCATAGACTTGGTCACGTAGGCTTTGATCATCTAACGCGTGTTAGTGCTCTTGATCGCATACGTGGGCTGCCTAAACTTAAAGGGGACAAAGAAATTGTGTGCTCTTCTTGCAAACATGCTAAGATGATTGCAGGTTCACATACTCCTCTCACAATGATCATGACAACTAAACCAGGTCAACTTTTGCACCTTGACACCGTAGGACCTTCACGCGTTCAATCCTTCGGAGGTAAATTGTATGTTCTTGTGATTGTTGATGATTATTCTAGATACTCTTGGGTTTACTTTATGGCATCTAAGAATGAAGCTTTTAGTCACTTTAGAACTTTATTTCTTAGATTATCAATTGATCACCCAGTATCTTTAAAAGCGATTAGAAGTGATAACGGAACTGAATTTAAAAATCAATCTTTTGATCACTTTTGTGCTGAAAATGAAATAGATCATCAATTTTCTTCACCATATGTACCTCAACAAAACGGTGTTGAAGAAAGAAAGAATAGAACCTTAGCTGAGATGGCTAGGACTATGCTTGATGAATATTAAACTCCTAGGAAATTTTGGGCTCATGCGATTGCAACTGCTTGTTATGTCTCAAATCGTGTTTTCTTGCGCGCTAAGCTAGGTAAAACACCATATGAGCTCCGGTTTGGACATAGGCCTAGTGTTACACACTTTTGGGTCTTTGGTTGGAAATGCTTTGTTAAGAAACATGGTAATCTTGATAAATTTGAACCTAGATCTGTTGATGGCATGTTTCTTGGTTATCCATCTCATACTAGAGGCTACCGTGTGCTTTTACTTAACACTAACAAAACTGCGGAGACTTGTGAGGTGTCTTTTGATGAAGCTAGACCAAGTACTAGCTCAAACATTGCAGGTCCAGATCCATATCCAAGGGGGAGAACATTTTTGTTGAAGATGAGGAAGAGGTGGAGCTGCTACCCGAAAATTCAGCAGCTAATGACATTGTTCTAGCTCCTGATTTTGATTCACAATCAGCACCGACGACCACCATTGCTGGTCCAGATCCTCCTCAAGTCACAAGTTCATCGATTTGTAATGAACATGAAGAAGAAGAAGCTTGTGAAATGTCCACTTCCCTCCGGGTTCTCAAAAGTCGTCCTCCACAACAAATTATTGGAAGCTTGCACGAACGAATCACACGGTCTAGGTTTTGCGATCCAAACTCTCATGCTCATTCTGCTTTTGTTGCTTCTTTTGAACCCAAAGATATATCACACACGCTCACTAACAAATCTTGGATTATTGCCATGCAAGAAGAGTTAGAAAATTTTGAAAGAATTAATGTTTGGAAACTTGTACCTCCACCTCAAGGTCACACTTTAACTGGAACAAAATGGGTGTTTAAAAATAAACAAAGTGAGGATGGGGTTGTGGTTAGGAATAAGGCTAGGTTGGTTGCTCAAGGTTTCACTCAAGTTGAATGTCTAGATTTTAATGAAACTTTTGCCTGTTGCTAGATTAGAAGCCATAAGAATTTTGTTAACTTTTGCTGCATCTAAAAGTTTTAAGCTATATCAAATGGATGTTAAAATTTATTTTCTTAATGGCTACATTGATGAGGAGGTTTATGTCAAACAACCACCGGGTTTTTAAAATCCAGATTTTCCTAATCATATTTGCAAACTGTCCAAAGTCTTGTACGGTCTCAAGCAAGCCCCTAGAGCATGGTATGATAGGTTAAAAACATTCTGACTTGAAAAAGGGTTTACCATGGGCAAGGTTGATAAAACTCTTTTTGTGCTTAAGCATGGCAATGACTCATTATTCGTTCAAGTGTATGTGTATGATATTATCTTTGGTTGTGCTTCTCATGATCTTGTGTCCAAGTTTTCAGCAATGATGAGTTCCGAATTTGAAATGAGTATGATGAGTGAACTCACTTACTTTTTGGGGCTGCAAATCAAGCAAACAAAGGAGGGTACCTTTGTGCATCAAATGAAGTATACAAAAGATCTCCTAAGGCGCTTCAACATGGACAAAAGCAAGCCTCTTCAGACACCAATGGGAACAGCAACAACACTTGGACTTGATGAAGATGGTGAGCCCGTAGATCAAAAAGAATATAGAAGCATGATCGGATCACTTTTGTACCTCACAGCATCAAGATCGGACATACAATTCAGTGTATGTCTTTGTGCACGATTTCAAGCCTCCCCACGTGCTTCATATCGTCAAGCCGTCAAAAGGATTCTCAGGTACTTACATGGAACTCAATAATTTAGCATTTTTTTCTTCCTTCTTCCTCAACCATTACTTTGAAAGATTTTTCAGGTGCTGATTTTGGGAGTTGTAGGATTGATAGGAAAAGTACTTCTGGTGCTTGTCATTTTCTTGGTAATTCACTTGTTGCTTGGTCCTCTAGAAAACAAAACACAGTTGCACAATCCACAACTGAATGTGAATATGTAGCTGCTACTAGTGCTTGCTCACAAATTCTTTGGATTGTTCAAAAACTTAAGGACTATGGGGTTGATCTACATAGTGTTCCACTGTTTTGTGATAACACTAGTGCCATCTGCATTGCTAAAAACCCCATGCAACATTCTAGAACTAAGCACATTGACATTAGGTATCACTTTCTCAGTGATAATGTTGAAAAAGGAAACATTGTACTTCACCATGTAGATACCAAACAACAATTGGCTGACATTTTTACAAAACTTTTGGATTTCACTCGTTTTTGTTTCATTCGTAGTGAAATATGGGTTATGCATCCTCATGGCTTGCATTGAGGGGGAGTTTTGAAACTTGAGAAGTCTATTTGTAAATCTAAAATTAAAATAATATGAGCATAGTATTTCATACATATATGACTTTGTGATTCCTTTTACATGCTGAAAGTTCCTACTATATTACTCGTGTTATAAATTTTGTAGTTTTAGCCATGTCTAGTAATTGGAATAATTACTTACACTAAATCTGGTTATGGTCGAACTTTCTTGCTGTTTTGAACTTGTTGCGTGCTCACAAGTGCTTTTAATCATAAAGAATTAATCAAGTAATCAACTCACATGTTGAGAAAAGATCAAGAGAATATGCATGCATCGCACTTCTTCTTTTGAGATGGCTTATAAATTGCACTTAGATATGAACTTGGAAGAAGTTGTGTATGACTAAACCATGTCCTTAAGCTTCTGATTGTCAGATGACATAGGCTTGACTTGGTTGGTTAGAATAAGGCAGATGTGCATATAATCTCTTGCAAATATCATATGATCAAATTGTGTGTTTTGAAAAATAATAAAATGCAGCAACAAGTGTCATGCTTTCAAGATTTGAAATAGTGAAGTTTGTGAGATCATGACTTGCTTAAATTGAAAATTACATTTGATCTCTAGCATGGCTTACACTACTTTATGTATCTCATTGTTGTGATAGTGTAAGTTACTTGATAGTATGATTTGGATGAGCTTTGTTTTATATGTATATGTTATAATATGCTCATAACAATTAAAATTTCTCTTTTCAACCTTGTTGAATACATTATCAAAGGGGGAGAGATAATGCACATTGCACATATTCACATTGTTTTTGGCATGGTTCTTCTCAGGGGGGGAATTTCTTTTTCTCATTTTATTTTTGTTTTACAAAGGGGAGAAATTGTTTTCAAAACTTTTAATGTGAATAAGATAATGTTCAGATCTTAAGTGGTGTTGCCAATGCATTCATCAAGGGGGAGATTGTGAGACCTATGTGCGCTGAATATATTGGCTTGTACTGAATACATTGGCTTTGATGATAAAAGTTCAGAAATTCTGCTAAAACACTTTTTTAGCAAAGTCCAACTCTAGCTCCGAGCTTCTGCAAGGTCCGACAATAGGTCCGACTTGCTTTGTCAAGGTTCGCTTTGTCTTTAACTCCGGCATGTCTTTGATAGCTCCGGCATGTCTTTGTTAAGCTCCAATATGTTTTGCTAGGTCCGACTTATGTTGGTTAGCTCCCACATGTTTTTCTAGCTCCGGCTTTTGAGTTGACTAGTTCCGACTAGCTTTGGTATGCTCCGGCACTAGGTTATCCTAGCTTTGGTAAGCTCCAGCGCTAGGTTGTACTAGCTTTGGTAAGCTCCGACTTAAGCTCCGGTTAGCTTTGGCAAGGTTCGGAGCTTGATCGTAGTGGTTCTACTTTTAACGTGCAATGTTTCGAACTTGCTTTACACTTATGGAAAAGTTGCTTAGTATTCTTTTACTATGTTTTTGGTGTGTTTTGATGGTTAAGGATGATATCATTTTGCTATGGTTTGCAACATGCTTATGTGAGGTGCTCATGTAAGGTGTTGTGGTTTCGGAACTAACGAGAGTCAAGTCGAGGACTTGTGCTCAGAAGTATTGGTTATTTATTCATGTGCAGGTGTTGCTTGAGTTCAAGACATGGCTGGTGACGGGATCCATTGAACTAGTCTTAGGGAGAAGATGAGGTTCAACAACCAAGTTTGGGAGGAATTGTAGTTGAGTTGATCGGAAGGTTGCGCAACATGTTTGAATCAAGAACAATGCATATGAAGGTATTATGGACATCGTGGGAAGATGTTTGCACGTGCGCAAGGAGTGCATGGACGTGGCTACATGGTTCCGAGGCGTGATGAAGAGATGTGGAAGTAAAAATTGGTCAGAAAGGTCCAACCGACTATGTTATGGACTCAGGCTGCGGCTGAGTCGTGTTTGACTCAAATATGGAAAGTTTTGAGTTGGTTATGATAGGATTTCATGTGGGTCATGAATTTGAGTTGTTTTAGGAATGTGGGATACGTTCCTAAGGTGTTTGGAAGTCTTAAGATTGCTTCTATCTGTGTATAGAAGAGTCCTAAGGAGTTATAGAAAGTTTTGATTCATGATTTGAGTAGGATTAGAGTCCTAGTTGAGATTGGGTTGGCCTAAGGGCTGGTTATAAAAGCAAGGAAGGTCAGATCTCGTGGTGTACGACTTTGGGGCTGTTCCTCTTGTGTTCTATTGAATAAAATTTGTATTTGAAAGGAACTTTTGTGCCTTGTTCATCCGACTTGTTCCAGACAAGTTTTTCTCGTCGAGTTTTCTGCATAGCACTACCTTTCTCCGGTGGTTTTATCATAACTCGAGTTTTACAGATCCAATTGACGTGATTCTTTGTGGGTTGTCTTCAAAACTTGATTATCTATCATATTTCAAAATTTCATGGTCATTGGATTTGTAGTTTTCGATCTACATGAGTTTCTTTGCGGTATTACAGATCTGTTTTTTTCTCGGGTAGGACAGATTGATCTTTGTTTGATCTTTCGATCGTAACTTGAGTTTCTCTCGAGAGTGATTCTTGTTGTGTCATCTTCGTGACTTGATTCTCTCTGATATCTATCACTTTTGTCATGGTGAAACACGTTTAGATTAGTCTCACACATGATTTCTTTAACAGATCATTTTTCTGCCGAGGGGTTTTCATTGCTTCCGCTGAAAAAGTTTTAATCTACCACTCACCCCCCCCCCCTCTGGTAGCTTTTCACGTGCTCTTCGATCCTACACCGGTTGACTTCTTTTTTCTTTTTTCCTTTACTATTTATTTTGTATTTTGTATTATATATATATATCATTGGTCTTTTATTTTTCTTCCTTTTTTAATTGTTATCTATTATTTCTTTATTTAATTATTTTTCATTCGTGTGCGACGAGTTTCTTTTTGTGACAATGGTCTTATCAGCGTTTGACTCATTGTTTATTATTTTTGTACCTATAGGTGAAGTGTTAAAATACATCAAAATAGAGTACTTGACTAGTCTATTTAATACCGGACAAGTCCGTTCCGGTACAAAGAGGTATATCGAACAAGTCCGATGTTGTGTCAGACAAGTCTGTCCAAGGAACAGAAAGTTCATCAGACAAGTCCAGTATTATGTCAGACAAGTCTGGGGTTGTACAGTAAGGGACTTCGGACTAGTCTGTTGTTGTAACCGACAAATCCGTGGTGTGAGAAAATTTGATTAAGTTTGTGCATACCGGACTAATCCGGGATTGGTCCGGATAAGTCCTTGTTGTCCAGTGAGAGTATTCGGACTAGTCCGTTATTTTCCGGACTAATCCGGTGCCTGCCTCATTTTTACTTGCTTCTTTATTACTAATTCTGTTTCGATTGTTCCTTTTCATCCTACTTAATGGTTTTGCATGAATTCATCATATTCTTGAAATGTTATGTTTATGCATATTTATCTTTTGTTTCATCTATTTCATTTATCTCATATTTGTTATGGCAAATAAATTACTTTTAGCTTACTTATTTTGGTAATTAATTTTCAATGCTTGAGAAAATGCAATATGAAATGCATATATTTTATATTTTTCTTTATAAAAACAATTTCTTCCTATAAATAACTATAAATTCCCATTTAAGTTTTATATTTGCCAAAACTCGAAAATCAGGGTGTCACATTTCTACTCCCTTAAAATGAATCTCGCCCTTGAGATTTGGATGGGTTGAAGAAGAGATTTGGGAATAAAAATTTTAAATTCTCTTCTATATTTGAATTAGCCAAGTTTGAAAATTTCAGGATGTTACATTTCGCCACTTTGTGGCATTAGCAGGATGTCTTATCATTCCAGCATCCTCCTTATGCTTCACTTTGTGCCATCGCAACAATTCTGACTCCTTCTAGTTTGTAAACCAACGCTTCAAAGCAGGAATGATAAGAAAGCACCAAAACACCCTTTTAGGCCCTCCTTTTCTTCTATTGCAGTTCTCATCATCACCGTTGTCTTTTCTACCATTGAATCGGTCGACTCCACAAATAGGGCATTTCTCGAGGTTTTCGTACTCAGGTCCACGATATAGAAAGCAAGCATTCTTGCACGCGTGGATTTTCTCCACCTCCAAACTCAGTGGATAGATTATCTGTTTTGCCTCATAAACTGTCATAGGGACTGTGTTGCCTTGGGGTAACATGTCCTTAAGGAGCGTCAACAATTCCTTAAAACTAAAATCAGTCCATCCGTTGGTCGCCTTCAACTGGAAACGTTTTACCAACGCAAACAGTCTGGTGTACTTAGTCGTACAACCATGATACAATAGCTTCTTCGTGTCTTCGATCATCTTCTTGTAATTTCAAAGTTCACCACTACTGTACTGGTCATCGTCGCTATGTCTCTCGACATTGCATACCATATCCTCTATGTTATGCACCTAAAACTACATGACATCATTGGTGAACCCTGATATATCTCGCTCGTTCACATCGTCATCGTGATCTTCGACACTAGTAGGGACCTCCCTCTCAAGATATGAATCTCTCATCTCTGCTTCATGAAGCCCCTCCTCCCCATGTTTGTTCCAACATCGATAATCCACCATGAATGAATGTGTGATCAAATGTGACTTTAGCACTTCATCTGTGCGATATCTCTTCTCATTCTTGCAATGTTTGCAAGGACAAAAAATAGCCCCTCTAATGTTGTCCAACATTTCTTTCTTTGTGAAATTGATAAATGCATCTACACCTTCGATATATTCATTGCAAAGGTGCAGCCCATACATCCAACATCGATTCGACGACATCTACGTACAGAAAAGAGGGCTATTAGAAAATTGATATAACCCTATTTAACACTCGTCTCTCTACAGAGGGAATGGGAGACAAGCCCGCTTCCATGACAAAAGGAGACGCGCCAGACCGGTGGGTATGGGAGACGCACCCGCTACAATTACAAAATGAGACGGGCGCCAAGGAAACCTCTCAGTTACAATACAAATATGAGTCATGCTCTAATAAAGCCCATCTCCCGTGTGTTAGAGAAGAGGGCGCGTCTCAGATACTCTTAACTGAGACCGGTTGTATAGTAACGCGTCTTCTTGTACGTTCAATCGAGCCATGTCAGATCCTCGCTGAAGTGGGCTCGCCTTGTCTAACCATATCACAGATGATCACCTTTGAGCTCGTCGTCCATCTTTGTCTCCTATTTAGATTTCTTACGTAGTGATCATAAGTCGCATTTTCTTACTTTTATGAAAGAAATGTACTTTTCGCAATAAACCATTTATTCCATGCTTCTTTAAGCTACATGTCATACTTTCCCACACTTGCTGAGTACGACATGTACTCACTCTTGCTATTCTCATATTAATTCGATAACAGGTGATAATTTGGAGAATTCGGAGGATTATGAGGAGTACTAGGCATCCGTGTTACCGTCAAATTGCCTGTAGAGATGGACTCTACTAGCGCTTAGTTTTTCCGCTGCAGTATTATTTCAACTTGTATTTGAGACTATTTAGATATTGTAGTAAGGTACTATTTATTTTTTGAAACATGGTTATTATTTGAATATCGTTTGTGATGCACTCGCGTATGTGTGATGAACATCCTGGGCACACATATGTGTCACACTTAGTTCATTTTCGGAACCGGGTGTCACAAATTGGTATCAGAGCCGTGTTTGACGTAGGACACAAGCTTAGGTAGAATGAACACCTCAACGCACTTACGACTTCTTTCCTTTCAAAATTTCTTCTTTCTGCATTATTTTACTCTCTACTAGTTATATTTTGATAGAAAAGTGTATGGTTTTGCTGTTGCTGCTACAAATTTTTACCTCTTTTCCATCTTTTTGTGCTATTGCACATCCTCTTACCTTGTTTTATGACTGCTGCAATTTCAGAATGTCATTTACATTTTCCTCTAATGTTCTCATGTTTTCTCCATAGATGCATCACACAAAAATGACAGTGCGTAAGAAAGCCCGTATGTCAACACTTGGAAGCAGGCTTATGCCTTACAAAGAACCAAGGGAACCAGTCCAAGAGGAGGAGGAAGTGAGCTCCCCCGCAAAGGAGGTTGAGCATGACAGACTCCAACACAATGGAGGAAGATCCTAAAGAGGCGGAGTTTTATGGTGATGATGAACATGAAGATGAGTCACATGAGGAAGATGAAGATGAAGCACATGACGATGAGGAGCCCCATGAGGATGAGCCACAAGGAGACAACCAAGAGGATGAATCCGCAGCTCAAGAGAATGTACCTGCATCCCAAGAAAATGCACCTGCGCCTATTGGAACTAGAAAGGAGGATAAGGGTCCAGTTTTCTGTTTTGCTCAAGAATTTTCTTGCGACGGGATCGATGAAGGATTTGCAACTAAGCAATTGAAGGAGTTCCTTGACCAATTCAATATGCAACCGGAGTATTATGTTAAGAGGATTCCTCGCTTTGGGTCCTCACTATGGGTGTGATGAATGGAAGGCTCAAGTTACAATTCTTGCTAAGGTTGTTGTAATCACCCGACACTTTGCGCCCACATGGAGGACACTTTGCACCCACATGGAGATCCACTAGGGAGCAAGCTATTGATGACGTTGCTTGGGAAGCACTCACCAGGTTGTGTTACTCCTATCATGAGCAGCTTGGAGGTACTTTGTGCTACACCATCGTCGCAAGAGTTGAACAAGGGAAACCATGGGACCACAAGAAGGAGTTCAATCCGATCCTCATGCCATCGGCAGGACTTAGAGGATGCTTGTGAACCTCGGAAATCTCTATGACAGCGCCCTGGAAGAGATACGTTACCTCCGCAAGGGATTGTATGTCATGGAAAGGCAAGAGGAGGTCCATGCCATCACAGAAACCGATGGTGTGGCAAGCTCACTTGCACCTACATAGACGGCCAATTCCCTTGGCATGCGCTCGTGTATGCCTCACCGCCATTTTCGCCTTCGCCGCCTCGCGGCCAGAATAGCCGCAACTCTCACAATTAAGTCTAGGTCTCCTGTTGATAGGTTTTGAAGACGTTTAGATCGTAATGGCCATAGTTATTGTGGTATGCTAAATTTTCTATGGTGTGTGCTTGTGATTGTGTACTTGGTGTGAGTCGTGGAACGCTTTGGCAATTTGTCCACATCCGCACATAGTAGGGAGATGTGGGAAGCTTCGACACTTGTCCATATCCTCATATAGGGTTATATCAATAAAGAGAGTTACTTAGTTTCATATACCTTGATGTAGATAGTTGGGGATGTTTTCTCTCAAATTCTGAATTCTTCCATCTCATACCCTTTTCCCACCCACAAATGCCGAGGGTAACCCACAACTAAAGGAATGCCAATGGCGATGATGACAACGTTGAGGTTCTTGAGAATGTCAACCTTGGACCTGATGCTAGCAACATGGAATGTCTCATAGCTATGCAAAACCAGCTCATGCAGACCATGATGCAAACTTTTGGATAGCTGCAAACTAACAACAACAATCAGAACCACATGCCTGCACCACCACCGCCACTCCCACCGCCCCACGATCGCCGGGGGTGTTTATGAGGACTAGGCCGCCTACTTTTTCTCAAGCCAGCGATCTTATGGAAGCTGATGACTGGCTAAAGTATGATGAGAAGAAGCTTGCTACTGTTCAGTGCAGTGACCGAGAGAAGGTTCTCTTTGCATCACACCAGCTAGTTGGAGCCGTCACGGATTGTGTCAAGCTCTTTGCAATGCCCATGATAATCAAGAGAGAATCACTTGGGCTGAATTCAAGGAGAGTTTTCGCTCGGACAATGTACAAGTCATGATACTGAAGAGGCAAGAATTTGAAAGCCTCAAGCAAGAAAGGATGAGTGTGAGTGAGTATCTTAATAAGTTCACACAACTATCAAGGTATGCTCCAGAGGACATCAATATAAATCGCAGGAAGAAATACTTGTTCATGAGGGGTCTGAATACTGAAATCCAAGTTCGATTGCTCAACAGTGACTTCGCAAACTTCCAAAAGTTGTTGACAAGGCTATTGTGGTTGAAAGCAAGATCTGTGAAATAGAACAGGACGGAAAGAGGAAGATGCAATATCAGGGACAGCCACAAGGAAGCAATGTTCGCCCTTGCTACATGCCACTCAATGTGCCATACTACAGCACGTCTGCTCCTATTTTTCGCCCATCTAATCCACCTTGCCCGACTCAGCCATTGCAGCAACACCCTCCCATGCAAGCACCTCGCTTACCCGTGTTGCTTGCACCTCGTCCTAATATGGGTGCCTATGCTTTGAATCTGCCTCGCTCTAACTTTTTTGGCGCCACTTGTAACAAGACATGCTATACTTGTGGTCAGATGCGACACTTTGCTAATCAGTGCCCAAAGTTAGGTCAGGGATAGATGAACAATGCTCCGAGGCAAAATCCTAGGCCGAATGGAGGAACAACTCAAGGTAACCGTGGACCACAGAATTTCACCCGTGGCAAGGTGAACCATTTATCTGCAGAGGAGGCCCAGCAAGCTGATGATGTTGTGATTGGTATGTTTCTTGCAAAATCGAACCCTGCTACTATATTATTTGATTCTAGAGCATCTCATTCATTCATCTCATCAAATTATGTCACAAAGTATAGTATGCCTATGTCACACATGAAGTATGCTATGTGGGTTGGTTCTCCTGGAGGAGAGATGAGAACAAATATAGTATGTCCAAAAGTAAGTCTTAAAATAAGGGGGCTAGATTTCCTCGCCAACCTTATAGTTCTGGATTCACAAGTATTGGACATAATACTTGGATTGCATTGGCTACTGAAGCATAATGGAGTGATCAAGTGCACCACGCGGACGGTGCAGTTGACAAATGATGAGCAAGTTAGTATAGAATTCAAGAGAGTTCATTCAACAACTAGAAAGGCAATGCTAAATCATGTGGAAGGTGTGACACTGGAGAAAATTCCTATTGTTCACGAGTATCTAGGGGTGTTTTCGGAAGAATTTCCAGGTATGTCACCTGATCATGACATCGAGTTTGTCATTGATTTAAATACCTGGAACTGCACCTATAGCTAAAAGGCCATATAGGATGCCTACTAATGTATTAGTAGAGATCAAGAAGCATATTCAAGAGTAGCTAGAAAAGGGTTTTATACGCCCAAGTTCATCACCATGGGGAGCCCCAGTGCTCTTCGTAGATAAGAAGGATGGATCCCGAAGGATGTGTGCGGATTATCGGTCTCTCAACAAGGTGACAATCAAGAATAAGTATTCGTTTCCCCGCATAGATGATCTGTTTCTTTTGATTTAATACCTGGAACTGCACCTATAGCTAAAAGTCCATATAGGATGCCTACTAATGAATTAGTAGAGATCAAGAAGCATATTCAAGAGTAGCTAGAAAAGGGTTTTATACACCCAAGTTCATCACCATGGGGAGCCCCAGTGCTCTTCGTAGATAAGAAGGATGGATCCCGAAGGATGTGTGCGGATTATCGGTCTCTCAACGAGGTGACAATCAAGAATAAGTATTCGTTTCTCTGCATAGATGATCTGTTTCTTTAGATGAAGGGAGATCAAATATTCTCTAAGATTGATCTTCGATTAGGGTACTTTCAACTAAAAATTAGACCTACAGACATACCCAAAATAGCCTTTCGAACACAGTATTGGTCATATGAGTACACCATTATGTCATTCAAACTGGCGAATGCACTTGCTTACTTCATGTACCTCATGAATAAAGTTTTCAGGGAGTATTTGGATCAGTTCGTTGTAGTGTTCATTGATGATATCATGGTGTACTCGAGAAGCGAAGAAGAGGATGAAGAGCATTTAAGGCTGACATTGCAGAAATTGCGAGAGCACCAGTTGTATGCCAATTTTAACAAGTGTCGATTCTGGTTGAGAGAGATATCATTTTTAGGCCACATCATCTTTGAAAGATGAGTATCTATTGATCTAGGAAAACTAAGAGATGTGTTGACGTGGGAACCCCCGCATAATGTGAAGGAAATTCAGAGTTTCCTAGGAATGGCTGGGTATTATTATCATTTCATCAAGGACTTCTCCAAAATAGCGAAGCCCATGACTGAACTACTAATGAAGGAGAAACCATTCAAATGAACTCAGGCTTGTTAGTACAACTTTGAGGAGTTAAAGAAGAGATTAACCACTGCACCGGTATTAAATATTGCCAAATGTGAGCAAGAGCTTCGATATTTATTGTGACGCATCGAGGCAAGGACTTGGTTGTGTATTTATGCAAGAAGGCCGAGTAGTAGCTCATGCATCTAGGCAACTGAAGAAGCATGAATTGAATTACCCTACGCATGATCTCGAACTCGTAGCCATAGTGCATGCATTGAAGATTTGGAGGCAATATATCTTCGGACATCAATGTGTGATTTATATAGATCACAAGAGTCTCAAGCACATATTCACGCAAACGAATCTGAATTTGAGGAAACAAAGATGGTTAGAGCTCATCAAAGATTATGATGTGGGAATTAACTATCACCTAGGAAAGGCTAATGTACTGGTTGATGCCCTAAGCCGAAAAGGAGCAAGTCATCAACTCATGGTACGGGAATTACCGTTTGAGCTATGTAATGAGTTTGAATGGTTGCATCTCGAATTTGTGAATGAAATAGGAGCAATGGAAGTAAACCCAACACTAGAACAGGAAATATGGGAAGGTCGAATAAGCAGATGAGGAAATCCAAGAGATGAAGGAAAGAATCCAAGAGGGGAGAGAATGGAGATTTCACAAAGATGACAATGGCACGCTATGGCTTGGAAAAATAATTGTCGTGCCTAATGTGAAGCATATCCACAAGATGATATTGAAGGAGGCACATGACTCGCCTTATTCCATTCACCCCGGTTGTACAAAAATGTACAAAGATTTGAAGATGTGCCATTGGTGAGATGGAATGAAGGACTTAGCTGACTATGTTGCATTATGTGATGTATGCCAATGAGTAAAGGCTGAACATCAAAGGCTAGCTGAACTATTGCAACATTGAAGATATCGTAATGGAAGTGGAAAGAAGTTGGTATGGACTTCATAGTTGGTTTAGCGCGCACCCCGTCAGGATATGACTCAACATGAGTTATTATGGATCGGTTGACCAATTCTACCATTTTATTCCTGTCAAGACTACCTATAGCAGTGCGAAGCTAGTAAAACTGTACATGGGGAGAATAGTGTGTTTACACAGAGTATCTAAGAAAATAGTATTCGACAGAGGTTCTCAAGTTACCTCTATATTTTGGCAGATACAGCACGAGTCTATGGGAACTCGGGTGAATTTTAGTTCTGCATATCATCTCCAAACGGATGGACAGACCGAAAGGACAAATCAGATATTGGAGAACATGCTAACAGTGTGTGCGCTGAAGTATGGAAGAAGTTAATAAAAAATTCTGCGATATGTTGAATTCTCCTACAACAACAGTTACCAAGCAAGTTTGAAGATGTTGCCATATGAGGCACTGTATGGAAGAAGATGTAGAACACCCCTGTTTTGGAATGAGATAGGAGAAACCCAAATATTTGGACCTGATGTGATACAAGATGCTGAAAAGCAAGTCTGAATAATCCGTGAAAACTTGAAGGCTGCTCAGTCGCATCAAAAGGGCTATGCGAATAATAGGCGAAGAGACTTAGATTTTGAAGTGGGAGACTCCGTGTATCTCAAAGTGTCACCTATCCGGGGTCATAAGCGATTCAACGTTAAAGGCAAGTTGGCACCTCACTACATTGGACCATTTAAGATTTTGTACAAAGGTGGAGAAGTGGCATATCAATTGGATATGTTGGCACATCTTTCTGATGTTCATGATGTATTTCATGTTTCTCAACTCAAGAAGTGCTTAAGACTACCAGATGATTTGACTTACATTGAGCAACCTATCAAAGTCTTGGAGACAAATGAGTGAGTCACAAGAAGCAAGGAGATTTGATGGTGCAAAGTACAATGGAAACATCATACTGAATCCGAAGCAACTTGGGAGCAATAAGAAGATCTCAGGAGAGAATTTCCCTATTTTTTCCTTCTACGTCGAATCTCGAGGGCGAGATTCATCTTAAGGGGGGGTAGGTTTGTAACACCCTCATTTTTAATCATCATGCAATGCATTCATTTCCATACGTGTTTAACATAATGCAACACAAAAAGGAACAAAATAAAAATGAATTAGAGGCAAAAGAACAATTAAAATAAGCCTTGGGTACGAACATGTCTGGTCCTCTACCCGGACAAGTCCGATATACCCGTCTGCTCTGGCAAATTCAGTTTCTTCAGAGCAACGGACTTGATCGATAATTGATACAGACTAATCCAGTTTTGCTTATGTTCCCATCCAGACTTGTGCATTAATTTCACACACTAGTCCAATTTTGAAACTGGAAAGCTCCGGACTTGTCCAGATAATTGCATTTTAGACCGAAATCCTTTTTCCCTGTGGTACAACGGACTTGTTCGCTTGAAAGTGCATCTAGTCATTCTCTTGAGGGTTTTGGATGATTGATAACAAACAAATGAGATCCTAATGAATTTGTTGAGATGATTGTAGGTCTACAAAGACTAGAACTTATGGTGCATTCAAAAAGGTGAAAAATGAGGAGTGAGAAAAGGAAAAGCCCAAATGATAAAGGAAGTGCAAAGTAGATATCAATGTATAGGATGTGTGTAGAGACACATACCAAGAGCTTGTATCTTTGCGTATAGTGTAAGGGCTAAAATGAATTAATCAAGTAATTCACTGAAGCACCGGACAAGTCCGTTCACCAGCGGACTAGTCCGATGAACGTAGTGTTCTCACGCGGACAAGTCCGGAATGGCACCAGACTAGTCCGTTCAACTCACTGACCTCACACAAGTCTGGTACACCTCACACAAATTAGGGTTTCAGGTGTGCTGCACATTTCACGTAAATTTTTCACAGCACACCAGACTAGTCCGCTCAGTAGTCTGGTCCCCTGAGCGGACTAGTCCAGGCGTCAAATCCTTAATGGTAACTTTTTTAGAAACTCTACAAATAAGTGATCCACAACCCACAATAGGAACCGAACACAACAGTCAACAACTAAGAACCCTAGCTTCGTCATACATCCCAAGAGCACAGAAACACTTCTCCCCACACATCTAAAGCCCTAAAAAGTTAAATGTTTTGGGAATCATGATCTGGGAAAGGGAGATCATTTTTTACACATTATTGAGCTCTTAGGGTTTGATCTCTTATACACTCTTATATATGTTGTAAATCTTTCGAGTGTATTTGATCACTTTACTCGTTGTAATTTTGTGGGAGCCCTCAGCGTGTGAGGTTGCCCCACCGACTTGGTGATTGCCACCATGATAGTGGAACTCAAGTTATCCTTTGTGGTGACTTGAAGAGGTAAAGGGTTATTTGAGACCCGACTCTGTGTGGGCTCCTCAACGAGGATGTAGATCTCTTTGGTGAGATCGAACCTCAGTAAAAATCCTTGTCTCTTGTGTTCCAATTATTTACTTTTACAATCATCATCATCTAGGACATAGGGCTGATTAATCTTGCAACTTATATTAATCTTGTATTCCTCGTTCAAATTAATCATCCTAAAACTTACACGAGTTTTTAGGATAGTTTACTTAATTCCGCTGCTATAACATTTGAGGAGAATACATTAAATAGTCTATCTTTTTGTAGGTATAACTAGCATACCGGACTAGTCCGTACCTACACCGAGCCAGTCTGGCCCCTCCTATATTTGACATTTTTGTTATGTGTTGCGTGAAAAGTTTTCAATGCCTATTCACCCCCCTCCCCTCTAGGCCACATTCAATTTGTATCAGAGCAAGACTCCCCTTTGACGAGACCCACTGCTCGGAGAGACAAATGGCCACCGACAAGACCAACGAGATCCAGGAGACGCCCATAGTGGGATACGAAAAAGACACCAAGGCATTTGATGTGCTAAAGGAGCACGAACACGATGATGAATAAGTGTGTGAACTCAAGGCGCTTCTCAAGAAGAAGCTTTTGAGCCAGAAGGGCAAGAAGGAAGATGAAAAGCGAAAAGGGGCTAGTCATCAAGACTACTCCCGGTATCCTTTTAATTACAAGAAGCTAAATATGTCAAAGACTTGGCTGAACTTACCTCATCCAAGAAGAAGGAGGTTGCCCTCAAGGCAACTTGCAAGCCCAAAGGGAAGGAGACTCGTGAGACACATGAAGAAGAAGATACTGATGATGTAAGCACGGATATAGATGATGAAGAGATGGTGCTCTTCATGAAAAGATTCAAGCGCATGATGAGAAGAAGAAGAAGAAGAAGAGGCAACAATGCAAGTGAAGAAAAGAACAAGGAAAAAGGAAAATCCAAGGCTCGACATACTTGCTACAACTGCGGCGAATACGGACACTTTATGGTTGATTGTCCGTATGAGGAAAACAAGAAGAAGAAAGAAGTGAAGTTGCAAGAAAAGAAGATTTTCAAGAAAAAGAAGCAAGCACATCAAGCGCACATCAGCAAGAAGTGGGACTCAAATGATGAGTCCTCCTCGGATGATGAAGATGAGATGGCAACAATTGCCATCAAGAAGCTGACTAATAAGTCTACACTCTTCCCAAACATGGAAAGAAGAAAGAACCACAACCACACTTGCCTCATGGCTAAGGAAGGCAAGAAGAAGGTTCGACTTACAACCCTCTCCTGACATTCCTCTAATGATGATTTTGATAGTTCTAGTGAAAATGAGGAAATGCTTAAAGGATTGAGCAAAATTGCACTAAGAAAAATGAAGATGTTGTGAGATGAAATCTTTGAGAAGGACGAGCTTCTCAACCGCCATTAAGATATGCTCATCGGTGAAAGGAAGTGATATCAAGAGGTTGAAAAGCATCTTGAGCTTCAAAAGGAGAAAAGTAAGACACTTGAGCTTGAGCTAGCTTTGAGTAAGGAAACTTACTCAAAACTAGAAGACTCACACATTGCAGTCAAGGACGAACTTGCTAACTTGACAAAAGTTAACAAAATCCTTGAAATGCAAGTGGAGTCAATCAAGAAAAGTGGCGCTTACTCCTCTAAAAGCTCACCTTATCAAGATGTCAAGTTGACAACTATTAAAACTTGCACATGCTCTAGTAAAAAGGCTACTGTAATAGATGAATCCAATGTTTCACATGATAAACATCCATCCCAGAGTGGCAGGTTTGACAAGGAAAAGATCAAATATGCATGTAGTGCATATATGGTCACAAGACCTCCTAATGTCAAAGATGGTCTTGGGTATACAAAGGGTAAAAAGTTCTCCACTAATGCTCAACATAAGGATCATATTGCCTTTGTTAAAGAAAAATCACATGAATCTGAACTGCAAACATTACTTCATACTTTTGATGCATCTTATGTTCTTATGAAAAATTAATTTGGATATTTTTATGCTAAATATGTAGGGCCACGCCACAAGAGACCCAAAGCTTGTGTGTGGGTGCCTAAAACACTTGTTACTAACCTTCGAGGATCCAAACAAACTTGGGTACCTAAAACCAAGACATAAATTTGTTTTACAGGCCTACTCCTCCAGTAGATCAAAATGGGTGCTAGACAATGGATGCACCAATCACATGACCAGAGATGAATAATGTTCATAGAGTGTGAGCGAAACGTGGATCCAAGTGAAGGAATTTATTTCGGAGACAACAACCAAGGAAAAGTCATTGGCAGCGGTAAAATTGAAATTTCCTCTCACCACACTCTTTCCAATGTTTTACATGTTGATTCTTTAGATTATAATCTTTTGTCTATATCTCAGCTATGTGACAAAGGATACAACTGTTTGTTCACAAATGAGGGTGTGACAGTCTTTAGAAGAAGCGATAACTTAATTGCATTCAAGGGAATGTTGAAGGGAAAACTTTATCTTGTTGATTTCAACAAAGATAAAGCTGAACTAAGACTTGCTTGGTTACAAAAACTAACATGGTATGGTTGTGGCCTAGACGGCTAGCACATGTTGGGATGAGGAATCTGCAAAAACATCTAAAGGGTGATCACATTCGAGGTTTGTAAGATGTTGTGTTTAAGAAAGACAAGCCATGTAGCGCATGCCAGTCGCAAAAAAAAGTTGGAGCACCACACCCTGCAAAGAACGTGATGACTACATCAAGACTACTGCAACTTCTTCATATGGACCTCTTTGGTCCAATTGCTTATATAAGCATAGGCAGTAACAAATACGGTTTAGTCATTGTTGATGATTTTTCTAGATTTACCTAGTTATTTTTCTTGGATGATAAATCAGAGACCTAGGGGATTCTCAAGAAGTTCTTGAAGAGAGCGCAAAGTGAATTCTCCTTAAACGACAGGAATATTAGGAGTGACAATGGAACGGAGGTCAAAAATACTCAAGTTGAAGAGTACCTTGATGAAGAAGGAATAACACATGAGTTTTCGACACCCTACTCCCCTCAACAAAATGGAGTGGTCAAAAGGAAGAACAGGATGCTCATTGAGATGGCAAGGACAATGCTAGATGAATACAAGACTTCGGACCAGTTTTGGGCTGAAGCGGTAAACACCGCTTGTCACGCCATGAACTGGCTATATCTTCACCGACTTATGAAGAAAACACCATATGATTACTGGTAACAAAACAAATGTTTCATATTTCAGAGTATTTGGAAGTAAATGATTTATTTTGAACAAGAAACTGGGGACTTGGAAGTTCGCTTCGAAATCTGGTGAAGGGTTCTTGCTTGGTTATGATTCAAACGCCTACGCCTATCGTGTTTTAAACAAAGTCTCTGGCATTGTTGAAGTGACACGTGACGTAGTGTTCGATGAGACTAATGGCTCCCAAGTGGAACAAGTTGATAAGTGTGTGCTAGATCAAGAAGAAGCCCCATGTCAAGCGTTGAGGAGGATGGCACTTGGTGATATTCGACCTCAAGAGCAATCACAACACTCAAGTGCTCAAAATGTACCTCAACAAGAGAGCAATGATAACGGGGGAGCATCGGCACAAGATCAACATCAACAGAATCAAGAAGATCAATATATTCATGGATGCAATGATCTACAGAGAGACATTGACAATGAATATAATGAAGAGCAAATGACCTCACAAGTGCCTCACCCTAGAGTACATTAGAGTATACAAAGAGATCATATCGTTGACAACATCATTGGAGATATTGCAAAGGGAGTAACTACTAGATCTCGTACTGCTAATTTTTGTGAATATTACTCTTTTGTCTCATTTCTAGAACCATACAGGGTTGATGAAGCATTAACAGATCAAGATTCTATGACGGCCATGCAAGAGGAGCTGAACAACTTCAAAAGAAATGAACTGTGAGAGCTTGTGGAAAGACCAAAAGCCAACATCGTGGGCACCAAATGGGTCTTTTAGAACAAGAAAGATGAACATGGAGTTGTAACAAGAAACATGGCACGACTTGTGGCAAAAGGTTACTCACAAGTTGAAGATTTGGATTTCGACAAAACCATTGCTCCCGTAGCTAGACTTGACCATTCGTATTTTATTAGCCTATGCTACTCACCACAATTTTAAGCTATATCAAATGGACATCAAAAGCGCATTCCTCAATGGTCCTATTAAGGAAGAGGTGTACGTGGAGCAACCACAAGGATTTGAAGATCAACAATACCCCAACCATATGTACAAACTGCTTAAGGCTCTCTATGGCCTCAAACAAGCTCCCCGAGCTTAGTATGAGTGCCTTAGGGACTTTCTCACTCAAAATGGCTTCAAAATAGGTAAAGCGGATTATACTTCGTTTACAAAGCATTTTGATGGTCATCTTTTTGTATGTCAGATTTATGTTGATGACACCATTTTTGGTTCTACTAATAAACCTTTTTGTGAAGAATTTAGTAAAATTATGACAGACCGATTCGAGATGTCAATGATGGGCGAATTGAAGTTCTTTTTGGTATTCCAAGTGAAGCAACTGAAAGAAGGCACTTTCATTTGCCAAACTAAGTACACCTAGGACATCCTCAAAAAGTTCAATATGGACAAAGCCAAGCCCATCAAGACACCCATGGCAACTAATGGACATCTTGACCTCAATGAAAATGGTACAGATGTGGATCAAAAGGTATATCGGTGTATGATTGGTTCACTGCTTTATTATATGCATCTAGGCCTAATACTATGCTTAGTGTGTGCATGTGTGCAAGGTTTCAAGCTGCACCTAAAGAGTGTCATTTAATAGATGTAAAAAGAATTTTAAGATAACTTGTGCACACACCTAACTTGGCCCTTTGGTATCCTAAAGGATCCAAGTTTAACCTTATAGGATATTCTAATGCCGACTATGTAGGCTATAAAGTTGATAGAAAGAGTACCTCGGGAACCTATCAATTTTTTGGCAGATCCTTAGTTTCATGGTCCTCAAAGAAGCAAAATTCCGTTGCTCTTTGCACAGCCGAAGCAGAGTATGTTGCAGCCGGTAGTTGTTGCGCGCAGCTACTTTGGATGCAACAAACTCTAAGGGATTGTGGTTACAATCTGAACCATATTTCACTCCTATGTGATAATGGAAGTGCCATAAAAATTGCACACAATCCAGTAGAGCACTCAAGAACCAAACACATAGATATACGTCATCATTTTCTAAGAGACCATTCATTAAAAGGTGACATAGTAATCTCACATGTTAGAACTGAAAAACAATTAGCAGACATATTCACCAAGCCACTAGATGAAAAGAGATTTTGCGAGCTTAGAAATGAATTAAATAGAATTGATGCTCAAAATGTGGCTTGAAACATTGCATATCTGATTGATTCTTCAAAGTTTACTTACTTTTGCGAAAATTCATCCCTGATCTCGATTTTCTCTCGAAAACTATTTTAATTATTGAATCTTGATGAATTAGGTCATTATATGATTGTTGATTGCTTACTGGTCATGTTCATTAAGATTATTTGTGAAATATTGTCCTTTAGATCACTATTAGATCGAATTATCAAAAATCACTTTGTTCTAATTCTAACTGTCCGGCAGACCCGGACTAGTTCGTGGTCAGAACCGGACTAGTCCGGCTCTGGTCTGTTGAACCGGACTAGTCTGGTTCCTATGCGGACTAGTCCATTACTATCGGGCTTAACCCTAGCCCGCTGCCAAAAGTCTACGTTCTTCCTCTCACAATCGTTTTTGCATTCTCTCTCCTCAAACTTGAGCTCCTAAGGCGATTTCCACTTTGAGCCACCAAAATCGAAGATTTCTCCACGGGAATTCTTCCCCTCAGTGTGAAGCATCTCTTCTCCGGACTAATCCAGACTCTAGTCCATGCCTCCATCTTTAAATCTTCGAATTTTGGTAAAAACCAAACCCTAACTCTAGTTCTCATCTTTCCTCAATTCTTGCTTACTTTTCTTGATTGCTAGGGTACACATTGCATTGTTGTATGTACTCCTATTGTCCTCCTACCTTTTTGCATCAATATCAGTTAGATTTGTTGGAATAAGAATTTAGGGTTCATACGTCAAAACCGGACTTAGTCCGGCAATGGGTGCGAACAAGTCCGATCAACCGCACAAGTTCGCACCCTGAGATCGGACAAGTACAGCCCTTGACAGTTTGAACCTCTAAATTCTTGTGTCTACAAAGTCTAATTACCATTATTACCACACCTTGTCACCCTATGTAAAGCATGATGTCGTCCGCTTTAGATAACAACATGTTTGATTATGAAGCTGAGCGTGGCCGCAAGAGAGTGGCCAGGGAAAAAGAGCTAAGAAGCAAGAAGCGCCATGACCATGATGCAAATGATTCTCCTCCTAACTCTATGCTCCCAAGAAACAGGAAGGTGGTAGTCAATAAGCCATCTAGTAAGGATGGTGCAGGTGCCAGCTCCACGGCACCAAGGAGAAGCACTAGCAAGGGCAAAGGACTTGCAAGTGGACCCATTGGTCCACTAAAGATGAAACCTTCCATACAGCGCAACAGGCAACCCTCAGAATATGATTTCATGGGTAAAGGAAATGACTTAGCTGACAAGCTCAAAAGGTTGAAGTCTATGAGCAGCCAAAGCAATCAGTTGACCTGAGGTTCTGGAGCCACTTCCATGCTGATTATTATGAGCATGTCTACAAGAAGATGAGAAATTCAGTGGTTGCAAGTCAATGGGTGGACATGACTTATCTACAATCCAAGAACTGTCAAGCATATCATGAAGTCCAGAAGGCTTTGGAGAGGCATGGCTTGAAGGATATCCTATCCTTCCGATATAATTTGAACAATGAAGTCTTCACTCAATTTTACTCTACTCTCTACTTCACCTGTGATGAAGGGGGTGAGATCACTTGGATGACTCATGGATCCAAGTATAGTGTCACTTATGAGGAGTTTGCCAGGGTACTCCATGTCGAAGACACTTTGGATAATAAGCTTATAATTCACAATTTGAAGCATTTGGATAAGGATGAGCTAGCTTTCCTCTATCACACAAGAATGCCATACAAGCCTCCTACTACTAAGTACTTGAAGCCATTCTTTGCCGTGCTGAACAAAATTTTGAGGAAGACCATATCTCCAAAGGATGGAGATGTGGGGACAATTCAAGGAACTCTAAGGATCTTGATGAAAGTGATAAGCAAGAAAAGGACCTTCAATGTCTTTGAATATATCTACAATGACATTGTGGATATCTCAATCACTCCAAATAGGTCATGTGGCTATGCACCTTACATCGTGTTCATGATTCAGAAGGTAACCGAGCTTGAGTTTGTCAAGGATGTTGAGCATGTTGGCCTCAAGTCTCAGAAGCCACCAGTCTACAATGTTCCCAATGCTCCTGCCTCACTTGTAGTAGAACGAAGATCAAAGTAAGCAAATGAAGTCACAAGGACTACAGCTTCTACCTCTGCTCCTCACCCTCCAAAGATTCCTCTAGTAGTGTACTGAAGATGCTTTCCTCCATCTTCGCATCTTGTTATAAAGTGGAGGTTCACCAACACAAGGAAAGCATGGCCAGGAAAAGGCACCAGAGGTATACGAAGGAAAACATCAATGCAATTTGTGAGAATCTTGATATTGAGCCAGTGAGATCTCCTCAAATTTCAGAGGTTTTCGTAGAAAACACCACAGAGATGGCGCCTCTCATAGAACAAGAATTGGCCTCCTCCTCCTCCTCCTTAGCATGCTCATGACTTTGAAGATGAAGATGAAGACGGGACTGAGAGTGAGAGAGGGAGTGATGGAGAGTAATTCCCCTAAATTTTCCCTTTTTGGTGCCTTGATGCCAAAGGGGGGAGATTGAAACAAGTAGTATATTTATGAGCCTTAAGGACTAGTGATCATGGACTTGTATATTTTATGTTTTAAGTTTCAACCTATTGTAATCTCTATTTGGATGTGTCTATTTTGTTTAATATGAATGTGTGATGCTTATTTTGATAATCCTGTGATGGTTGCTATTATAATTGTTGTACTTTCAATTTTGCACATCACATTAGTTGCTCACACACACTTTACAAGCACCCCACCATAAAGAGTGCATATATGTGAGAAATTTTAGTTGTTCATATGTCATTCTCATATATGCACACTTTATGAAAATATTTTTTTACTCTTATTTGTGAAATCGCAATTGCTTGTCATCAATCACCGAAAAGGGGGAGATTGAAAGTGCATTTAGACGATTGATGACAAACAATGAGGCCCTAACGAATTCGCTGAGATGACTGTGGGTCTACAAAGACTAAAACTTATGGTGCATTCAAAAAGGTGAAAATGAGGAGTGAGAAAAGGAAAAGCCCAAATGATCAAGGAAGCGCAAAGTAGATATCAACGTATAGGATGTGTGTGAGGGACATATCCCAAGAGCTTATATCTTTGCGTAGAGGGTAAGGGATAAAATGAATTAATTCACTAGGGGACTAGTCCAATGAACGTAATGTTCTCACACGGACAAGTCCAGAAGGGCACCAGACTAGTCCGTTCAACTCACTGACCTCACTCGAACAAGTCCAGACGTTAGCTGGACAAGTCTGTTCGACTTTCTGATGTTTTGTCAACTCAACACATATCACCTTGCCACCAGACAAGTACGTCTAGTGGCGGACTTGTCCGATTGAGTCTTTGAACCCATCACGGACTAGTTCGGAAAACTTTCTTTTCCAATACGGACAAGTCCTATACACCTCACACAAATTAGGGTTTCAGGTGTGCTGCACATTTCACGTAAATTTTTCACAGCACACCGGACTAGTCTTGTTCCTAAGTGGGCTAGTCCGGGCGTTAGATCCATAACGGTAACTTTTTTAGAAACTCTATAAATAGGTGATATATGACCCCACAATAGGAACGAACACAACAGTCAACAACTAAGAACCCTAGTGCAGTCATACGTCCCAAGAGCACAGAAACACTTCTCCCCACACATCTAAAGCCCTAAAAAGTTAAATCTTTTGGGAATCAAGATCTGGGAAAGGGAGATCGTCTTCTACGCATTGTTGAGCTCTTGGGGTTTGATCTCTTATACACTCTTGCATCTGTTGTAAATCTTTCGAGTTTATTTGATCGCTTTCCTCGCTGTAATTTTGTGGGAGCCCTTAGCATGTAAGGTTGCCCCCACCAACTTGGAGATTGCCCCTGTGATAGTGGAGCTAAAGTTGGCCTTTGTGGTGACTCGAAGAGGTAAAGGGTTGATTGAAACCCGGCTCTGTGTGGGCTCCTCGGTGAGGATGTAGATCTCTTTGGTGAGATCGAACCTCGGTAAAAATCATTGTCTCTTGTGTTCCAATTATTTACTTTTACAATCACCATCATCTAGGGCATAGGGTTGATTAATCTTGCAATCTATATTAATTTTGTATTTCTCGTTCAAATCAATCATCCTAAAACTTGCACGAGTTTTTAGGATAGTTTATTAATTCCGCTGCTATAACATTTGAAGATAATACATTAAACAGTCTATCTTTTCGTAGGTATAACTAGCATACTAGGCTAGTCCGCACCTACAGATGACTAGCCTGGCCCCTCCTGTATTTGAAATTTTTGTTAAGTGTTGTAGGAAAAAATTTCAACGCCTATTCACCCCCCCCCCCTCTAGGCCACATTCACCACTTAGCAACGGACTAGTCCATTGTGACATCAGAACCAAAAACGGATTTGTCCGACCTTTATACAGACTAGTCCGGTTTCTAGGGTTTCAAATCAGATTCCTATTTTCCTCCACGACGAGTTATTAGGTGATTGGCATATTTGGGCCCTAGAAAATCGTGACCCACCCCCAAGGAGCCCAAGTGGGACCCCACCAAGGCCCCTACCCGCCCCCACCAACTCCTACTAGGATTTCACCCTAACCCAACCACTCCTCCCGTTATATAAACAACCCAAAGCCCTCCTCTCACCCCTGCCTACGTGAGAAGACCCCACTGTCCTGCCGTCTCACCGTGAGCCGCTGTTCTTGAGAGAGGAAGCTCTCGCCGCAAGGAAGGGAGGAGAAGGAAGAGAAGGAGGAAGAAGGAGAAGAAGAAGGGAAAGGAAGGATCAAGATAGATTGTCATTGCTACTGCGTTTTCTTCATCAACTCTTCAACGTCAACGTTCATCTTCTACATCTTGTCGCCGATTCACTGTTAACAAATCTAGATGTCAGGTTTCACGCGTTACGACCAATCTTCAACCGTTGGACCATTGCATTCACAGTAACTAACTTAGATCCAACTTTCCACATTGAATTTGACCCCACAATTGATTCAAACGATGCCCTAGTTGGGAAGTTCACAAAACATTGGGCCATAGCGGACTTGTCTGGTCCAGAGCGGACTAGTCTGGTCCTGAGCGAACATGTGTGGCCCAGTGCAGACTAGTCTGGTTTCTGAATTCTTGAATATCCTGAAACTTCCCCAACTTTACTAGAAACTACTCGAAACTTGCTCGAACATGTAAAACTTAATTGTAACCAGTTAGTAAGCAATACTAGTAACTTAATAACATATATTACCTCTTAATTGCACCATTCATGCATATCATGGCATATTGTGTAATATATGAGCATTTATTGATTGTAATGGTTGTTTTGCATGTTAGTCACGCGGAATAAAAGAAAATGCTCTAGAAGGTGCTTACGGGGACCTTCAGCACCAAAACTTTGAAGCTCTCGATCCAAACCAACCACCAGAGCAAGGCAAGTGCCCTTGAACATTTTGATCCTGCTTTGAAATTTTTTATTTTGAACTTGCATGCTTGTGTCAAATTGATGAAAAAACCCATAATAGGTGTTTACTATACTTGTATGTCCATCCTTGTCGCTCAGGATGTAATGTATAGAGTCGGGAAGGGTATTTTATACTTTTACTCTGCTTTACTTAATTGGGATTGAGAATAACTAAATGACTTAATTATTAGCTAATGAACATATGAACTATGTGAATTGATGGTAATGACCCTTTAGCAACATGGAACCTAGGAATTTAAGCAAGCGGGTTATGTGGAATGGGTTGGATGATTTGGTGGTTTTGCTTGCTTTAGATCTAAGGACCGGTTCGTGGAGCGACCATCCAGGATTACAGTGCCACCATAGGGCTAAGTATGGATGCGGCATAGCCAATTAATTAGTGTATTTCCAGCATCGTTCAGATCATATGGAAGACTCGGGGAATGGAAGTTGGTTGGGTTTGCAATAGTGGCAGGACTACCCTGGGATCCAAACGGCTCAAGAGGGGGGCCCTTGGAAGGATGTGCTCAGTTGGAGACATCACCTTCGGTGAAACTTTAGTGGGGTCGAAACATGATGGTAGTCACTTCGTAAAGGCTATTTTATGATCTCTTGGCCACACACCTATGGAAGTGTGAGATGGCATCATGGAGGTTCTTAGTCATCGAAAGGTGATGAAATCATGAACTTGTGGGTAAAGTGGTGCCACCTCTGCAGAGTGTAAAACTATCATGATAGTTGTGCTCCCGGTTACGAGCGACTTGGACCCAACATGATTAGAGTTATGGACCTGAGTATTGAATATGAGCTGGAATTGGATATTGGTTTATGGAATTGGTTATGGTTACTTGAGTATGGATGGATATGGTTATTTATGCTGAATGGTCATTTATGATTGGTGAATGGTACTTGATGGAATTGGGTATGGTTGTTGGTTACTTGGATTATGATGGGAATTGACCTCACATAGTAATCATAAGTCGCATTTTCTTACTTTTATAAATGAAATGTACTTTTTCGCAATAAACCATTTATTCCATCCTTGTTTAAGCTACATGTCATAGTTTCCCACACTTACTAAGTACGACATATACTCACTCTTGCTATTCTCACGTTAATTCATTAACATGTGATAATTTGGAGTATCCAAAGGATTATGAGGATTACTAGGCGTGCGTGTTACCGTCAAATTGCCCATAGAGATGGAGTCTACTTGTGCTTAGTTTTTCCGCTGCAGTATTATTAGAACTTGTATCCAAGACTATTTGGATATTGTAATAAGGTACTATTTATTTTTTGAAACATGGTTATTATCTGAATATTGTTTGTGATGCACTCGTGTAGGTGTGATGAACATCCTAGGCACCCATATGCATCACACTTGATTCATTCTCGAAATTGGGTGGCACATTGTTTAATGCAAATATGTACTTGTTGGAAAGGTTTCTTCGTCTACTTTCCATTGGATCAAGAATAAAAGGCGGATGACTCTTGAGCTGCCCAGAAAATGCCGAACAATACTCGTGACTCCATCTTGAGTTTTAGTCTTCCTTCTCTATATAAGCAAGTAGCAGCCATAGGAAAAACTTGGGTTTTGTTTTCTATAAGTTTAGACATTGCTACTTCCTTGTAATGCAAGTGTCTACGAGGCCTTCCGATTACTTGAATCATAACCCCAACTTGTCACACGCGTGAGTGTTTTCTTGTTATCTTGTTCTTACTTGTTCTTCGATTGCTCGCAGGTTCAAGGCTGTTCTTGGCATGACAATGACAACAACAATAGGAGTCGGTGCAACTATCACTAAGGCGCAGCACCCTCTTGGTTGTGGTAGTCGGGTAGCACAATGTCGACCTCCACCCCAAATCGTAGTTATCAGGAGACGGTGGAATGGTCGCTCAAGGCGCCACAACATTCTGGTTGTGGTAGTCGGGCAGCCAACATCGGCCTCCACCCAATTCATCACCACCATTATCTCTCATTGAAAGATAGTGCTCCCTAGTACCCGTCGGATTCATCAAGTGGTATCAGATTTCAGGTTGATCAATGACAGATTTTCTTCTCCTTTGCTCTTTATTTGCCTATGGTCCACTTTTGCCTACATAAGTTTGATCTGAAAATCCTAAAAACACTTTGAGCCTTTTGCTTGACTACTTAGCTATCGACTTGTTGAATTCATGATTGCCTTTTTGTGTCAAATTGCTGGTCCTAAGTTTTTCATAGCTAGAGTTTCGAGTTTGTGCCACTTTGTTATTAGTCCATTTTCATTATCTACCCAAAGTTGAGAAAAAGGCAAGTGCCAAAGAAAAGTCGCACGGATCAGCAAGAAAAAAGCACGTGCAAAAAAAACCGCACTAATTAAAATTGCTAGAAAAAGTTTCTCGGTACCAAAAAAAAGAAACATTTTGTGTAACATTTGTTTCAAGTTTTGAAGTTGAACTTGTTGTTTTGAATGTTTTGTTAAAACAAAATGTCCGGGCTGTCCAAACTTTTCGCTGCAGCACTTCCACAACATTCGCCCTGTCCGAAATTGTTCGGGCTGTCCGAACTTTTTCAACTACAACCACTCCCACGGTTCGCACTATCCGAACTTTCCACCATAACAACTCCAACAGTTTCGCACTGTCCAAACTTGTCCAGGATGTCCAAACTTTTCTACCACAGTAAATCCAACATCACGTGGAGTAACGACTCGCATCTTTATCACGGTTTAGCCTAGGAACAACACAGTACCATTATGGAACGTTTATTCAACTTGTTGTGACTAATTTTGTACTAGCTGTCCCATTGTGCAAATTGTGTCTAGCATCCACCTACAGATCCACAAAACTATCTACAACACCATATGGTTGTGCTGGCAACCACCATTTGTTGTTGTTCTTGTTGATTGCCGATGCCTCCTGCATCGCATGGTAAGAACTTGTAAGAGCTTGATTTCTTGCTAGTGAGGAAGTGTTGTGTCCTATCACCTCTTAGCAACTGCTAGGATTAATCTACTTGCTTTTGTATTTCTTCTCTTTACTAACCATGTAAGGTGGTGTGAATGAGACATTTCCACATTCATCACATACAAGGGGCATCATTCATCATTTCGAACGCCAAGTAAAGCTGCACACGGATGCCCTCAACGAGGATATTCAAGTCACCAATGAATGCATTGGTCAATTAGAGTCAACGCAGATTTGCACCAACACTAAGCTGGCCACATTAGGAAGCATTGTTGGGACTATTAACACTTCTCTTGCAGCAATCATTGAGCGATTGGAGAGGATAAAACATGTTGGATGTGAAGAGAGGCAAAGACGTGTTGATGACAGCGACGACTCTGTTGGCAGCATTGCAAGATATAATGATGCAGAATATTCAGCGGATATCGATCTTGATGATGGACCTTTCAGGTATTGACGGCAGCCACGTCGGGACTATCGTGGTATGGGTGGTCGACCTCCATGAAATGGGTACGTGACAATGATGATTCCCTATTCAATATTAAATTCTCCATACCACCTTTTGATGGGAAATATGATCCGGATGCAAATCTGTCTTGGGAATTGTCGGTTGATCAAAAATTTGCATGCCATGAATTTCCTGATGATAAAAAGGTTAGAGCTGCCACTAGTAAATTCACTGACTTTGCTTATGTTTGGTGGCATGAGTATCAAACTAAAAATCCAGCTACCATACCACAAACTTCGAATGCCTTGAAATGAATCATGTGTCATCATTTGTTCCTTCCTATCATGCTCGTGACCTGTTGCATAAATTACAACAACTTAGGCAAGGCAACAAATCTGTTGAGGAATACTATCAAGAACTCCAAATAGGCGTGATATGATGTGGCATAGTTGAAAATGAAGAGGCTGCAATGGCTAGCTTCATGGGTGGTTTAACTCGAGAAATTCAGGACATATTAGCTTACAAGGAATACACTAACATCACTCGATTATTCCATCGTGCTTGTAAGGCTGGAAGAGAAGTGCAGGGATGACGCACAAGAACTAACATTTCTGCAGGTTGAACTACCTCATAGCAGTCCCGCTCAATGCCACTAGTCCTAAGCATGATTCTCAGGATGATTCTTTCAATCGATTGTCCAGGACTACATCAAAATCAGCACTTTCACGTGCTATCAAGATAACAAAAGGATCCACCCAAGCTGCAGCCAGCACTTCTTCTTCCGTCGCTTCCATCGGGAGAATGAAAGACATCGGTGCCTCCAGAGCAAGGGTTTTGGGCACCTACGAAGGGACTGCCCAAGCAAGTGTGTGTTGATTGTACGAGAAAATGGTGAGTACTCATCTGCTAGTGATTTAGATAATGAAACATATGCCATGCTTGCTGCACAAGATGCAACAAAGATGAATGATGATGAAGAGCGCATTGAAGTTGATCATGCAGACCACTATTAGAGTCTTGTTGTGAGGCATGTCTTGAGCACCCAAATGATTAAAGCTGAACAGAACCAGTGACACAGTTTATTCCAAATTAAGTGTGTAGTTTTGGAACGATCGTGTTGCATTATTATTGATGGAGGAAGCTACAACAATTTAGCAAGTGCTACCATGGTAGAGAAGCTTGGGATGACAACACTTCCACATCCCTACTACATCCAATGGTTCAATGACAGTGGTAAGCTTAAGGTAACACATTTGGTTCGAGCCGAATTTACAATTGGTTCCTACCATGATTACAGTGATTGTGAGGTGGTACCCATGCAAGCTTGCTTTATGCTATTTGGTCGACCTTGGCATTTGATAATGATACATTATATCATGGTAAATCAAATCAATACTCTTTTTTGCATAATGAGAAGAAGCTTGTTTTGCACCCTATGTTCCCCGATGCTATTTTGAAGAATGACATTGCTAGAGCTTGCAAAGAGAAAAATAAGAAATCTGCACAAAATGGAAATTCAGATGCTGCGAAGGACTGACAATTCCAAATCTGCTCATGTGAAGAAGAATGAAATAAAATTGAAAAGTGTTTGTTTTCTTGCTTCCAAATCTGATTTATTTGAATTAAAACATGATGTTGCGATCTACTATGTGTTTGCTTGCAAAGAAGCTTTGTTCTCCCTTCACGACATACCATGATGTTGCGATCTGCTATGTGTCTGCTTGCAAAGAAGCTTTGTTCTCCCTTCACAACACACCATGTGCTTTGCCCCCTGCTGTCACTAAGCTTTTGCAGGAATACACTGATGTGTTTCCACAAGAGGTACCAACTGGGCTGCCACCATTGAGAGGGATTGAGCATTAGTTTGACCTCATCCTTGGGGCTTCTTTGCCAAACCCAGCACCATAACGGACCAACCAGGCGGAGACCAAGGAGATTCGGTGACAAGTACAGGATACATGACAAAGGTTATGTGCATGAATCCCTTAGCCCTTGCTCAATTCCTATTTTGTTGGCTCCAAAGAAAGATGAATCATTGCGCATGTGTGTAGATTGTCTAGCAATTAATAACATTACCATTAGATATCGTCATCCTATTCCTAGGTTACATGATATGCTTAATGAACTCGGTGGCTCGATGATTTTCACTAAAATTGACTTGCGTAGTGGATACCACCAAATTAACATGAAGCTCGGTGATGAATGGAAAACATCGTTTAAAACCAAGTTCGGGTTGTATGAGTGGTTAGTCATGCATTTTCACCTCACTAATGCACCTAGAACTCTAATTAAATTAATGAATGAGGTTTTACGTTCTTTTATTTGGAGATTTGTGGTAGTCTACTTCGATGACATTTTGATCACCTACGTGCTATTTTTAATGCTTTACGTGTTGCACGTTTATTTGGTAACATTGACAAGTGCACCTTTTGCATGGATAGAGTCTCTTTTTTTGGCTATGTTGTGACACCATAGGGAATTGAAGTCAATCAAGCCAAGGTGGAAGTGATACACAGCTGGCCGATTCCCACCACGATCATGGAAGTACGAAGCTTCCTCAGGCTTGCTAGATTTTATCGCCGCTTTGTGAAAGATTTCATCACCATAGCAGGCCGGCTGCATGAGCTTACGAGGTAGGGTGCTCCATTCACATGGGGCAAGGCGCAAGAGGCTGGATTTTTTAGATTTTGAAGGATAGGTTAACTCATACACCCCTTCTCTAATTACCAGATTTCAATACAACTTTTGAATTGTAATGCGATGCTAGTGGTATTGGATTGGGAGGTGTCTTGTTGCAAGAGGGAAAATATATTGCTTATTTTAGTGAGAAATTGAATGGGCCTAGTTTGAACTGTTCCACCTATGATAGAGAATTATATGCACTAGTACGAACTTTGGAAACATGGCAACATTATTTATGGCCTAAAGAATTTGTTATACATTCTGATCATGAATCTTGAAGCACATTAAGAGCCAACCTAATCTGAACCGTAGGCATGCCAAGTGGGTAGAATTCATTGAGTCCTTTCCTTATGTCATCCAACATATGAATGGAAAAGATAATGTCATTGCGAATGTCTTGTCACGCCGTTATACTATGTTGTCCCAACTTTATTTTAAGATTTTTGGCTTGGAAACAATTAAAGGACAATATGCTTTTTTGATGCTAATTTCAAAGATGTGTTGCTGCAATGTAAAGAAGGAAAAACATGGAACAAGTTTGTTGTCACTGATGGTTTTGTGTTTCGAGCTAACAAATTGTGCATTCCAGCTGGTTCTGTGCATAGGTTACTATTGCAGGAAGCACATGGTGGAGGATTAATGGGACACTTTGGTGTGAAGAAGATAGAAGATATCATAGCAAACTATTTCTTTTGGCCAAAGATGAGAAGAGATGTGGAGTGTTTTGTTGCTCGTTGCACCACCTATCAAAAAGCTAAGTCCCGTCTTAATCCACATGGTTTATACATGCCTCTTCCTGTTCCTAGTGCTCCATGGGAGAATGTTTCTATGAATTTTGTTTTAGGATTGCCTAGAACAAAGAAGGGGAGGGATAGTTTTTCTGTTGTTGTGGACAGGTTTCTTAAAATGGAACACTTTATACCATGTCACAAAACCGATGGTGCTACCCATATTGTTGATTTGTTCTTTCATGGAGTTGTTCGTTTGCATGGAGTCCCAAACACTATTGTCTCAGACCGGGATGCCAAATCTCTTAGTCATTTTTGGAAAACCTTATGGGCTAAGTTGGGGACAAATTTGCTCTTTTCTACTACTTGTCACCCTCAAACCGATGGACAGGCCGAAGTAGTGAACCATAGTTTATCTACCATGCTTAGGGCTGTTCTGAAACGTAACATCAAATTGTGGGAAGAATGTTTGCCTCATATTGAATTTTCTTACAATCGTTCGCTGCATTCTACTACTAAATTATGCCCTTTCCAGATTGGCTATGGTTTTATCCCTCGTGCTCCCATTGATCTTCTGGCTATGCCACCTTCAGAGAAATTGAATTTTGATGCTTCTTGCCGTGCTGAATTGATTCTCAAGATGCATGAGCAAACTAAAGCAAACATTGAGAGTATGAACGCTAAGTATCAACAAGTCGGTAGCAAGGGTAGAAAAGCATGTTACTTTTGAACCGGGTGATTTAGTTTGGGTGCATTTGAGAAAGGACAGATTTCCTGATTTGAGAAAGTCTAAATTGCTACCTAGAGCTGCTAGACCCTTCAAAGTGCTTTGAAAAATTAATGATAATGCATATGAAATTGAGTTGCCTGCACATTTTTGGATTACTTCCTCTTTTAATATTACATATTTGAAACCATACTTGGGCGAAGAAGACATATTTGAGTCGAGGATGACTCAATTCCAAGAGGGGGGGGTGATGAGGACATCGCTACCGTCAATACAACCACAACGGCGGCCCATTCACCACTTGCAGCTAATCAAGATCCAATGACACGCGCTCGTGCACGTGAACTTAATTATAAAGTGAAATTGTTCCTGGCTATTCAAATTAATTATCCTTCAAATGGAAAACTATTAAAGCTTTGTGATGACTTTGTTATTAAGGTGATTGGGAATTGATCCAGCTAGGACGGAAGGAGGGATTAATGCAATGAAAGCTGCTCCGCCCGAGGGGTTCTCGTAACTGCAGCAAGTACAAGCTTAAAAGGGGCATACCTCTCAACTCCCAAGGTTGTTTAATGCAAATAAGTACTTGTTGGCTCTTCATCTACTTTCCATTAGATCAATAATCAAAGGCAGATGACACTTGAGCTGCCTAGAAAGTGTCAAAGAAGACTTGTGACTCCATCATGAGTTCTAGTCTTCCTCCTCTATATAAGCAAGTAGCAGCCATAGGAAGAACTTGGGTTTTTTTTTGTAAGTTTACCCATTGCTACTTCCTTGCAACACAAGTGTCGACGAGACCTTACAATTACTTGAATCAAAACCCCAACATATTACACCCGTGAGTGTTTGCTTGTTATCTTGTTCTTGATCGTTCTTCTATTGCTTGCAGGTTCAAGGTTGTTTTGGGCATGGCAAGAAAAGCAACAATAGGAGTCGATGTAACTATCGGTAAGGCGCAACAACCTTGTGGTTGTTGTATTTGGGTAGCACAATGTCGACCTCCACCCCAAACCGTAGTTATCAAGAGACGGTCTAACTGTCACTCAAGGTGCCACACCATTCTGGTTTTGGTAGTCGGGCAGCCAACGTAGGTCTCCACCCAATTCATCACCACCATTATCTCTTATCAAAAGATAGGGCTCCCCAGTACCCGTCGGATTCATCAGGGTGAAGGATGAGATAGAGGTTATAGAAGCAGATGATTCAGCTTGTGTGGCTTTGGCTGAACCATCATTTGGTTTATAAAATCATGATATGAAGTGTTCAACTGGGAGGGAGTTAACTGATTATGATTATGTGAGTTTGGGTAAAGATGGTCTTGTGCCTATAAGTGTAAAGCCGGCTGATATGGTCAGGCTAAATGATTTAACATTGTAATAATGAGTAAAGAGGAAAGTTCTAACTGGTTGCAGAAGCGGACTGAAGAATATTCTTCAGGAAAGAACGATATGAGCAATGTTATTGAAGATTTTAATGATGTCGGTAAATTAGGGCAAGGATTCTCTTCGGTCGACGAAATCGATGAAGTGGACATCAGAGATGGAACTTCTGCAAGGCCTACTTTTGTTAATAAAAATCTATCAAGGGAAGAAAAGGACCAGGTATGCGTTTTGTTAACAGAATTTATTGACTGTTTAGCATGGGAATATACAGAGATATCGGGTTTGAGTAGAGATTTAGTGGAACATAGATAAGCGATCAAGCAAGGGTTTAGGTCGTATAAATAACATTTTAGATGCTTTCATCCAGATTTATTTGAAAGAATAAAAGAGGAGGTTGAACGTCTTTTAAAAGCAAATTTTATTCGGTCATGTCGGTAAGCTGAATGGTTGTCTAATATAGTACCGGTAGAGAAGAAGAATACAGAAAGATTAGGATTTGTATCGACTTTAGAAATTTAAATACAGCAACCCCTAAAGATGAATATCCTATGCCTGTAGCTGAGATATTAATAAATAATGCTTCCAATAACAAGGTAATTATTTTTTTGGATGGGAATGCCAGTTACAATCCGATTTTAAACAGCTTTCTGTTGTCCTGGGTTTGTGTGGTTGTTTGAATGGGTAGTGATGACATTTGGATTCAAAAATGTAAGGGCTACGTATCAATGAGCGATGAATCTTATTTTTCATATTTATTGGGTATTGTTTTGGAGGTATACATCGATGATGTTGTTGTTAAATCGGCTGGTTTTAGTGATCATATAGCTGATTTAAGACTTCCTTTTGAAAGGATGCGTAGATATGGGTTGAAAATGAATCCATTAAATGTGCATTTGCCGTGTCGGCTGAAAGGTTTCTAGGATTTATTGTGCATGAGCATGGCATAGAGATTGACCATAAAAAATTGAGGCTATTAGGAAATTAGAAGAGCCAACATGCAAAAAGGATGTACAGAAAATGTTAAGGAAGATAAATTACCTAAGACGATTTATTTCTAATTTAGCGGGTAAGATTGAATCGTTTATGCCCTTGTTGAGGTTGAAACATGGAGATGAGCTTTCATGAGGGGGAGAACAGAAATAAGCTTTTGAGATGATTGAAACATATTTGACTAATCCTCCGGTATTGCGGGCACCTGAAGTTGGTAAAAATTTCAGATTGTATATTGCTGCTCAATAGAATGTTGTAGGGGCTGTCCTGACACAAGGAGATGACAGCAAGGAGTTTGCGATTGCATACGAGAGCTGACGATTGCTGGATGCTGAGACAAGGTACTTGTCTATTAAAAAATTATGCTTATCTTTATATCATGCATGTGCTAAATTTCGACATTATATACTTTGTAGTAGATGTGTGGCAGTGTGTAAAAATGATGTACTAAAACACATGTTGCAAAAACCAATCCTGAGTGGGAGAGTTGGGAAATGTGCATACTATTTAGTTGAATATGATTTGATATATGAGCCTCTACGAGCAACGAAGGGACAAGTAGTCACTGATTTCATTGTAGATCATTGTATTAAAATTGATGGTCACTTGCAGTTAGTTGAGGTACGTCCATGGAAACTATTTTTCGATGGGTCAGTTTGTGGAAAAGGCCGAGGGGTTGGATATGTCATGGTGTCGACAAATGATGTAGCGCATGATTTTTCTATTCGACTAGATTTTACATATACCAACAATCAGGCTGAATAAAACATTATTGAGTGGTTTAATATACTTGGTCGATATGGGGGTGAGAAGCATGGAAGCTTTTGGGGACCCAAAATTAGTTGTGCAGCAGATAAATAAAGAAAGCCAATGCCTACATGGAGTATTGAATGGGTAGCGTGAAAGGTGCATGGATATTATAAGAAAGTTGGATCAGTTTTGCATTGTTCATGTACCTAGGGAAAATAATTTGAGGGATAATT
Organism: Tuctoria greenei; assembly: GCA_036927565.1. Classification (NCBI taxonomy): domain Eukaryota; kingdom Viridiplantae; phylum Streptophyta; class Magnoliopsida; order Poales; family Poaceae; genus Tuctoria; species Tuctoria greenei. The sequence continues at coordinate 103,737,408 of JAYESD010000011.1, read as the reverse complement.
CGTTAGCACAACAAGCTTAGGTTATGGAGTCAAGCAAGGAAAATTTTTTATTAAATCAAGGCCAGTGTTACATAGTGATTTAGATATCTGAGAGGATCAGAATAATTCAGCCAAAATTAATAAAAGTACTGTAAATGATTGGAGGCATGTTTTCATTGAGTATATAAAAAACCCTAGTACTTGTACAAATAGAAAGGTTTGGTGTCAAGCATTGAAGTATACTTTAATGGATGGAGAATTATATCGCCAAACCATAGATGGTCTTTTGTTAAAATGTTTAGGTGAGGAGCAGTCTAATATAGCTATGGGAGAAGTTCATGAGGGAATGTGTGGCACACATCAGTCAGCCCATAAGATGAAGTGGATGCTAAAAAGAGCATCTTTTTATTGGCCGACTATGCTAAATGATTGTTTTAGATATCACAAAGGATGTGAGGCTTGTCAAAAGTTTGGGAACATACAACTGGCCCCGGCTAGCATGTTACATCCTATCATAAAGCTGTGACCATTTAGGGGATGGGGTCTAGATTTTATCGGCGAGATACATCCTTCATCATTGAAAAGATATCATTTTGTTTTGGTTGCAAATGATTATTTTACCAAGTGGACAGAGGCGGTACCATTGAAAAACATGACTCACAAATAGGTAATCAGTTTTGTATTATATACAGATTCGGCATACCACAAAAATTGACTACATAACAGGGAGCTTCTTTCATGTCCCATCATTTTAGAGAATTCACCGAATCTCTTAAGATCAAGTTGCACTACGTAAGAAGGGCTCATCCGAGACGTGCCCAAATGAAGAAGGGAGACAAACAATAGTGCGTCTCTGTCGTTGCGTCTCGCATTATATCATCATCTAAGACGAGCGGCTGGTGCATCGCCGATCAGCCTAAGTGCAAGACAAGCTCAAAGATGGAGTGCTCCTTTCTTTGAGTCATAACAGACGAGCTTTACAAGGTCATTGGAGATGTGCGTCGCATGCGCCGCCCATCAGCATTCATGTCAGACAAGCTCTAATATAGCGCATCGCAAGTTTATTGACTGATCCGAGACGGGCTTTATGGTTGCCCGTCGCAGATTTGTTAACTGATTTGAGACGGGCTTTAAGGAAGTTGGTCTCCTTTATTTAGATAATCCGAGACGATCTCTGTTACAGCTCATCGCGGATTATTTACGGACAGGATCTCCTATTAGGTGCCCCCACCCTCTGATTATCCTGGTTGCCGGCTGCATCCTGGAGCTAGCTATGATTTCGCAGCCGCATTACAAGTGTCAGCAATATACACATACATAAACATATGTATAACTAAAAAGATCACACCTTAAATTATATTGACCAATCAAATATTAACAAAGTGTCAATCGTGGTTATCAAGTATACTAATTACACAAAGAATGTCTCCCAGTTCATGTTGATTACAAACTAACTAATTACACACATGACACATCATAACTGTCATCATCTAATCTTGTATACCGTAATGAAATTTCTTCCGATCAATGACTTCATTAACGATGAGCCTTCATAGTCTCTAATGCTCCGACGAGACATCCTCAAATTCAATAAAATCACTGAAATAATATAAAACATTATCAAATTGTAGTGACATTTGCTTAAACAGTCACATAAAGAAGCAAATATCTGAAGGCTTAGGAACAAATTGGTATACAATTGTAATAAATACAGGAAATGTTAGTGAATGGAGAACCAAGCTTACTTGTAGCACAGGCAGTTGGTGAGCATCTGCAAAGCATCAGCAGGGAAATTGTTCTCATCATAAAAGACATGGTAGTGAGCTGGTGTGCTTGTCCCCAGACAAAACAAAAATTTACATTTCGCTGATGCATTGATAGCCTGATATCAAAAACTCATGAGAGCAACACTAATTATTGTATAGGTATCTTGATTCTAGCATGACTGCAAAAGTAGAAATCAAATTCACTAGGATGGCAAATGCTAGTATTAACACAGTTCCTACAGTTTCAAGGATTTGCCAATCAGAATTCATAATATATATTGATAGTTAAAACAAATATATTACTTCTGCATTGGACATAAACAAGGAAGATGAATGTGTTCCAGGACACCAACCAGGGAGAAAATTTCCACTTATGTGAAGGCGGTGGCGTGCTCATACCGATGACCGAGGTCAGAGTCGAGGCGGCGGTGTGCTCTGGGGACAGGGGGCGAGGCGGCGTGCTTCAGCGTGCTCAACTCTCTGATGATGAAGGTCGGGGTCGACGGCGGGGTCGGGGTCAACGGCGGCAGTGCGACAATGACGAAGAGTGAGTTGAGGAAGAGGGATGGCGGCGGCATGCTCAGGAGCTGCGGTTTTTAGGTCGAGAGAGCGCGCGAGAGCTAAAAGTTTTTGCCAAGTGTTGGGAGAGAGCGCCCAATAGATAAAAATAGCAAAACATGGAGACGAGCCTCTATAACACCTGTCCCTCATTTGAGCGTCTTCTTTAGATCGAGAGAGCGTGAGTAAGTTTTGCACGAAATTTTTGGTCAGAGAGCGCACGAGAGCTAAAAATAGGTCAAAAATAAGAGCCGAGCCTGTATAATGCCCGTCTCTCATTTCCCTGTCTACCTTTTGCCGAAGGTCAAAATCAGCGACGGGCCTTAATACAACGCGTCTCTCATTCGCCCGTATCCCTTTTGCCGGAGGTCAAAAATCGGAGACGCTCCTGTTTAATGTTCGTCTCTCATGTGCTTGTCTCCCTTTTGCCACTCGCACGACATTGTGAGTGTTCGTTGCCACTCGCGCGCAGAGTTAACATCGTGAGCATCCGTTGCAGGGATAAACAAACACAATGACATTGCAATTCAAGTATATAATTGGAATTCAGGGATAAACAAACGCAATGAAATTGCAATTCAGAGATAATTTGCAACTCAATAAATTTCATTGTTCATACACATTGCGTGCCCTCTAAACTATACATTTCGATTCTAACTATTCCTATGAAGCTCCCATCAATCAACCTAAACCATACCGTCCAACTTACTCCCGAACACGTCTCTTATATTCCCTTGAACCCTGAAAATATTGACATTCTTTAAATTAACAAATGTTGAATGAGGAATGATATATAACCTACGTTGGTCACTAACACAAAGTTACTAACCTTTATAAGTAGAGTATAGAAATCATTTTCAACATCGAGCGCAATTGGCTGATGAAGCAAACGCTGAACTTCAAGTAGTATAGTTTTGATTGTAAAACTAGACCACCACCCCTAAAAGATATCAATTTGAGCAACATAAGAAACCAGTTCAAATAAGTTCGGCAATAATTACTAATTACTTGAGCAAAATAACTCTATCTTACAGTCTCTTGATCAAGAACCCCAAGGCAGAGTGCTCCTAAGTGATGGACATTCAGCTGGAAGAAACCACGTGGAAAGACACATCTTAGAGTTTATTGGAATGGGTACCATCGCCCACTACCTCTATGCCCTCACGGGACTCGCCGATTGTCTTGACATTCTGTTCGAGACGATGGCCAAGGTGCTCGGCTCCTAGGGCCGCAGTAACTTGGTGGTGGCGCTGGAGTGGAACCTCGGTTGTGGTGTTGCACCGCCAGTGCAGCCGGAGCAACTGGTGCAGCCGGAGCACCCAGCCCAAGCTCCTGTTGCTCCGGCGCCGGAGTCACCGCCGGAGGAGGAGGAGGATTTAGTTTTTCTTTGTTGTTTTTAGTTGATGTTTTTCTTTTCTTGTATCTTCTTGTATTTTTTTCTTATATTTTGTAATATATTGTGTTAATGAATGAAATTTATCGGTGTTGACCTGTGTAAATGAATATTATCTTGTGTGTTCAACTGTGTGAATGAATGAATGTGTGGTGTGCTCATCGTGTTCCTCAGGAATCATAAGGAAGGATTTGATTATTTTCTGGATTAATGAATGATTCATTTATCAAGTGAATGTGCTCTAAGTTTAGTGATGTGTGATTTCAACAGTAAACCGAAACAAAATGGAGAAAATCACGAAGCTAAAGGAGACATGGGGAATAGGAGACACACTTTTCCGTTAAGCACGTCTCCCTTTTAGCAGAGGAGAGGGAGACGTCAAGAATAGGAGATGTACTTTGTTGCTAAGCGCGTCTCTATTTTGCATCTTCGCACAGACCTTATATAAGGTGCGCCATCAGTCTCTCCTCTTCTCTTCGTTCATCTTCTCCACGCAGATAACCCACTATGGCCAACGTTCCGCCGCCAAGCCTGCCGAGGGAGCCACCATGCAAGAAACAATGCTACCGCTGTCCCTAGAAGCTCAACAACGAGTTGCGACGATGGCCCAGGTGCTCAAGAGGCTGTTCGACAAGCTGTTAAACAGGTTACAGAGGCTGCTCGAGACGATTGCCGAGGTGCTCGGCGCCGAGGGCCGCAATAACCTGGTGGTGGCGATAGCGAGGAACCTCGGTCGCGAGGTTGCACCACCGGACCAAGCGGAGCAACCGGTGGAGCAGCCGGCCAGGACTCCAATTGCACTGGCGTCGGATGGCCGTCGGAGGAGGAGTAGGATTTAAGTTTTCTTTTGTCGTTTTTAGTTGATGTTGTTTTTTTCTTGTGTCTTGTACTTTTTTCTTGTGTTTTGTAATATATTGTTAATGAATGAATGTGTTATTTGTGTTCATCTGTATGAATGAATATTACTGTGAGGATCGGGTCCACATATTACAGGAATCGCAAAGGGTGGTGTCGTGCGATGCGGCACCCAACAACACACACGAAAAGAATACGACTAAATACAAAGTTTTATTTATAGAAACAGCGAAAGTCTTTTATAATATATAATGTACAGCAGAATTAATACTCATAGCTAAACTCTCAGCCTAGCTATGCAAAAGTGCAGCCGTCCAGCCCGGGGATGCTACACACTAGCAGCACACAAAAGATCACGGCGGCATGCAGGGCTCCCACTCGGCGGTATACCTCGACGGGGGCATCGCCTCATCTTCGGATCCTTCCTCATACGTCTCACCTACAAACAACTTAATATAGCAACCGTGGGCACGAAGCCTCAGCAAGACATAACCATCTCATCTAAACATGGAACTCTACATGCAGGGATACTTAACATAGGAATAGATATAGCAGTAAATGACTCGTCTACATGTTGATCCTTAATTTTCAAGTTATAAACAACAGATTAAATGTCCAATAAAAGTAACTTTAGTGAGCATATTCTATAGCAATCATAGTTGCAAAGTAATTATAGTTCAATAGATAATATTCTCCTGACTTCTTTAGTATTTACTACGTCACGGTGTAGTGAACAAGCGGTACTCAAATAACCGCGAGGGACGGTGATTGCAATCAGTAGACACGATAACACGTCACATACACCCATTTCGGAAGTGGAGTGAATCACACTTCAATACTATGTTGTATGCAACAACCTTTCAAAGGAAACTCAAATGTCGAACCGGTCCTTCCGGAATGTGCAGGAGGTCCCCGCGTGGAGCGTGTCTGTGCCCACCAGCAGATTTACACCTTCCTGCCCTCAACCCACTCCTATAAAACAGTAGGGTAAGCCTCGACACCTAGGTTAACCAATTACATCGGTTTCCTGGTTTTCATAATGCCAGTATGCATCCGGTACAGTTACAACTTGTCGAGCAGGGCCACAAACAGATCGGTCCTCAATCGACACAAGCAGGGCTACGCACGTGAGACCACGTCTCACTACATCCTATCTGCTGCTCGGTCTCAAATTCATATTCATAAACCATTTTGTAATCAAATCCATCCTGTGTGATAAATTCTATCTTGCGAGTAGATTTCAACTACTCAACTTCTACCAGATTCCTCAAAACATTAGCATGGCATTTTCTACTCGTCAAGCTGTAGACCTACCAATACTCCATAGGATTTATGGGTCATGCAAGTGGAGTAACAAGCACCTTAGCCCTAATGCACAAAATTCATCCTAGACATAAGTGATACAAATAGAAACTTTGAAATAGCACTTAAATGCAAATCAGGGCTTGCCTTGGGTTGCGACTAAGTAAATGTTAATGGAGTCAGCTCTTGATCTTCACAATAAAGCTACTCATCGTATAACTTCTCCACGGGCTCCTACTGCTGCTCCGGATCCACCTTGTTGCAGCAAGTCCATGTTGGTTCCATTCTTCTCCATATGGTGCTCCTCGTCGAACTCTGACGTCACATTTACTATCGAGGTGCAAATGCACCACATAAGAGAATAGTATAGTGAAGAAGAAAACTTTATGAACTAAAGAGGAATTAAACCTATTGCAGGAGAGGTACAGGATGGCTCTAATGTATTTAAATCCTTGTAGAAAGGTGGAGTTTAACCAAGTTAAAATGGAAGCAAAACTTCATGAATTCCAACCGTACATTCAGTTAAAGGAAAGGTACTAATAATACAATTGATGAAGATTAAACCTAATGGAATTGTAGATAACTATAGAAGGATGAAGTCCTGACAAAGATGGAAGTTGCTATCTCTGAGGTGTACAGTAATAAGAAAGATCAAAGTGGAAACATAGGAGTGGATAGGAAATGGAGTATGATTTATTTATGCATAGGAAAGACATCATCAAAATCTGAGTTACCAGCTCAAATAAGACTGAATTCTTTTTACAGTGGCTTCATAGGGTCAGAGGTGGGTTGCTAGAAAAGTAACAGCTTCTACTAAAGAGAATTAGTGTCACAATAATCTTCAATGGCCTTTTAATGCAAAGGTATGAGAACAGATGACTCTTTATAGCAAACCAACTCTAATGGTCCTGGTATTTTTACAGTAACTAGTATAGGACCTATGTGAGATGCTAGCGAAGTTTCATGTCTGTTGATGGAAAAAGATGATCCCAATATTTCATGATGGCTTTATGTTTCTCAAAATTTTCATGTAGATTCTGGAGCTTTAACATAGAATCCAGTGGATGGTCTATTTAGGTTAGGTCAAGAGGAGTTCAACCCGACTAGTTTCATAATTTTATAAGCATTCCACAGGGAGATATTGATTTTTGAAGTTGGGACAATTTTCTGAAAAAGTTCTGAATGTTTTGCAATTTTTCAAGTTCATACAGTTTGGGAACTTAATTTGGTCTAGCAATTCAAGTCAAATAGCTTTGTAATTTTTACTTGAGGTCAAAGGAATTATTTGTAATAATCTTGCCAAATTTGGGAATTTACCAATGAACAGATCAACTTGTATTAAATTCTAAAGCCTTTTGATTAACTGAATTATGGAGCAAACTTTGGAGACTTTGATACTGATTCAAATGTACCATTGGAAATTTCAGACTAAAAGAGTTCTAAAAAAATTATTTGAGAATTTTTGGACTAGTATCATGAGACATATGAATTTTTCCAAGATGTAAGCAAATCTGGAATTAAAATGGACGGCTGACAGTGGGGTCCACAGTACAAAGCTTTCTTCAACCTCCAGACAGCTCGATCTGTGGCATCACAGAAACTTCGCTCGGCCGTTCCCGCGCCTAGGAGCGATAAAAGGAAGTGATTCACAGACAAGAATTGATCCCCGGATCATGGAACACACATTGGGCAACATGGTATCACACGACGACAACTGCAATGTCACCGGCGACGGCGGCAGTTGCGCCATGAAACTTGCTCCGGAATAGGTAAAATCTATTGCAGAATGAACCAGGATCATCGTGGTTGTATTAGGAACATTAAATTGGACTCCAATAGGGTTAAAAAGGACCGTAGATATAAGCTCGATGGTGACCTAGGGTTTCATTGCGGTATTTGGGAAAAGTCAGATTTCGACCTGGAGCAGCCATTGTTTTCTAATTAGTTTCATCATAGTGATGAGAAAGAGGATTTATATGCTACCTATGAACTGGAATGGCTTGTAATCGACGGTGTATGATGAATTTGAAGGAATAGCTTCTGCTGTTCAATGAACACACCGGCTTAACTTCGAGGAATTCGATGGCTAGGGTATATAATCCGACGATTGCAATTGACAACACAATGTGTAAAGTCGAGTGAACCTTTAGTTGGTCTTCACGGCGCGAAAGAAGCGTTGTTTTGCCGGGGCAACGATGAAGCGACGGTGGAACAGGGGAGGCAGCAGTTCGGCGGTGATGAAAACTGCAAATTCGACACAGGGAAAGCTTGAGCTTGCCAAATACTTTAACAAGGAGCTGAGCAATGCATCTCAATACCGATCTTGTAGCATGGATTAGCTGGAGACCGAGAGCACCGCTGGAAAAACAGAGATGCAGGCGTGTAAATGATGAAAAACTCGTCGAAACAGCTTGGGCTTGCCCGAAAAATAGGCCAATTAGTATAGCAGCTGCTTAGGGAAGGGATGGAAGCCTTACTCGACGTGGATGAAGGATTTTTATTGGGCGAACGAGCTGTGGTTGCAGAATACGGTAATGAAAACATCTCCTCGACTGATTGGCTCTGCCACGGGACTGGTAAGGCGCCTGCCTGGAAGAAGCTCCAGGAGCCCTTGGCGCACCGTTAGGCAGCGCTGGCTTTGCCTGGGTTGCTGGAAACGGCCGGAGAAGAAGAAACAGAGGCTGTGGCGATGGTTTGTCGAAGAAACCATTGAGCAGGGATACGTGCGGGAGGAAAAAAAATGAACTGGGAAGAAATCTTGCGAGAGGGTCTGGAGCGAGGATAGGAACGAGTTCGGAGCCGCTTGATGTGCTGTTGAAGCCATCGCGGTGGCACTGCATGCATCTGCGTGGAGCACGGGCAAGCAACATAGAAAAATGATCTGCTTGATTAGAGACTGACTGGTGGGGCTCACTATTCTTCCCCTTATTCCCCTACTGTTCAAACATGCTCTGAAATTATTCAAAATTTGCAACTATGTGAAATCAAATGTGTCGAATTCAAATATGAAATCTAAATCGGCAATTGACAAGGTTGAAGTGGAATTTGAATTTGAATTCAGATTTGAATGCTTTAAAACGAATTGATTCAAATACATGGCACATTTGGCTCAAAAATTGTCAAACGTGGCAGGTTGATATTTGAATCCAGAAGCACCCACTGGTGAACTCAAATTCGGAGTTTGACCAATTTGAATTGCAGAATTCGATTAAATTTTTAAACTCCCTTTTTAGGGTTTGATTTACTTACTTTCATATGAATTCTCTGTTCTATTTCGCATCCTTCTTTCTATACTTGATTGCCGAGCTTAAAATGCACTAAAAGTTTTTAGGTTTCATATTTTTACCCTCATTTGAGATGAAATTCTATTTAAACTTGAAAAAAATTTAGTTCTCATTTTTTTACTTCTCGTTCTTTTTCAAAGTGGGCTTTTACAACCCTTCCCCCTTAAAGGAATCTCGTCCCGAGATTCAAGAGAGAAGAATGATAGAAACGATTAGACAATGATTGGTAAACGACGGACTTTAACCCGAAGAATATGAACCGATTGGTAAAGATTTCAACGTTGCATGAAAGGTTTTAGGATAATCTTCTCGTCTTCATATCGCATCTTAGAGGATATCGTTACTTGAGTATGATGGGGTGCTCAAACTTTGCATTTGATTTCATGGATTCGAGTCTCTATATTCATAAGCTTGACGGGTGCTCGAACTGCCATTAGCGTCTTGTAATGCTTTCGCAAACATTGAAAAGATGTATTTTACTGTCCTAATCTTGACTCAAAGAATCAACATTTGTTCTTTACTCTCTTATGATCACCTTGATAGATTCAAACTAACAATGTAACTACTCTTGTCTTCTTGCTTTGTTTCACACTAATCCTTATAAAGTTGATGTAGTATTCCCATACAAGAATCAAGGGATTTCACGAGAATAGCCATGGATCACTAAACTCACAAGGAATCGGTATCTCAACAAGTGGAGAAAGAATCAAACTCTTTGCAGCGTCATAAGAGAATCTAATATACACTTTCTCTTATGTCTTCAAAGTGCAAGGATACCCAACCTATGGTAACTACAAGGGTTTTGATGTGCCAAAGTCACCATATATCAATTCAAGAATTAAATCTAGTTCAAGGAGCTTTGCGAGGTTAACAATCAAAGGGTACTCTCACGATTAAAGAACTTCAAAGATTTTGTGAGGTTGATCATCAAGCTGATGATCACACAATGAAGGAAGGTATAGCTTCAACAATGAAGGTACTCGAACCTTAACAAGTCAAGGATATAGGTTCAAGCTTTTGCTTAACTACAATGGATGTTGAGTAATCGGTTCACGTATTACTCAATAAGAAAGAATTCAGCAAATTATGAAATAACAAAAAGATTTGAGAAATGATTAAGGTCATTAGACACAATCTAAGGATCTGAATGGAGAGACAAATTCTTGCTCAACAGTTTATTTATATTCATGCATCATGTTTTCTTGTATCATTAATGTGAGTGCTTCATGATGCATCACATGTTGTATGGTGCAATGCATATGCACTTGGTATGGTGCAAATGGTGCATATGAATGGTGCAAATGATGCATATGTATGGTGCAAATGGTGCACATGTATAGTGCATCAGCTTTTATGATTTGAGAAAGAACGAGCCACTCACGCAAAAATAAGGAACATCACACGATTTTCAAGGATTGAATGTCGTGATCATGAAAGGATCTCAATAGGGAATGTTACTTTCATGGCTCAACCACGATCAAGGAATTTATATCGAGAATGTTGACAAGGAATGTGAAAAACATACCACATCATCTTCACCTTCCCAGAACTTGTACGTATTCTAACTGTCTTATCTATCTCTTCATCAAAGTCCTTGCGGCACTTGAGAATTAGTTCTACATGAGAATTCATGAACTAAGTTACTCCAGTAATCGAATAGCACTAGACATATGATCGAGACTACTAGAGCTGTCCCTAATGGTGTTTCACTTAATCTTCTCTTCGATCATGTAGTGGTGATTGATATTGTCCTTGATAGCCCTTGTGGAGTTGAAATTACATACCCTCTATAATGAGTCAACCTTGTTCTTGGAGCTGGATTCTTTCGAGGATGTAATCTCACTTGATCATCTCGTGGTTGACACAGTCGGTGCTGGAACACTTGAGTCATTTTGAGCGCACTCCTTCCCCCTTAAGCTTAGAACTAGGAGGTCTAGAAACTAATTTCAAACAATAATCATGGGAGGTGGTGTGCACTACTGGAGTGAAACCAAAGTTGGACGAATTAGCAAATTTCAGAACTGGTTCTCCTAACTACCCCACTGTCCAGATTGAGCACTCTGCACTTAATCAAATGTGAGGCAGCAAAAAGTAGAATTATCTTTGTATGTGAATAACAAAGTTGTAGATAACTTCAAGACCTTTTAAGAAAGTATTGGGTTACCGTTGGTTACCAACGGATCAATTGTGGTTGAGGAGAGTTGATAGACTTTCTGGAGATTCTTTGCAGCATCCAGTGGTATATAGTCACTTTTATCTAATGTTCTCTTATCTTTCTTATCCAATTTTGACCAAACTTACAACTAAAAAGTTGTAGTATAACTCCTAAGATTTGTATACATGTTACATATAACTCTTGGTAATGTTTATTTTACAAGTTAGAAGTAATGCCTAAAGGTATACAGGAACAAGGTCCAGGTAGGTTGGTTCTGTACAGTTTCGGTATATCTTAAAATTACACCAACTTAGGAGGGGATTTTGGCCTTGAGGTGAATACAAAACTTGTATATGGCTTCCCAAGCTTTCCAAAAAGTATCTATTTGCCTTCATAGCACTTCTGGTTTGAAATTTATAGAAGTGTTAATCAAATGGTATAAGAAAGTTCAAAACTGAAGTGTTGATCACAGTTCTGTTCTAGCTGACCGTCATGTATAAACTCAATATTTTCATACAGTTGATGCCAGATCTAGGATTATAGTTGAATACAAAAGTTTTATTTAATTTCTTCTCCTTTACATATTGCACTCTCACACCTCTAGGTGAGCTCTAGAACAACAGTTATATAGGTTTAAAGTTGACAAGATTTTCTGGGAATTTTGACAGAACCTCCCTGTATATGTGGGTTTTTGTCCACAAATTATACAGATAAAAAACTTCAAGATATGGGGATAATGACAATTACAACATGTTTAAACATCATGTTAAAATCCTAGAAATTCAATGGTTCAATCCTCAACTAGTGTTATACAGGTTATAGCGCGCAAACTTAAAACTGGGCATGTTAAGGTTCCGGTTCTGGACTGCAAGAACAGACTTAGCGACAAATTGAATTAGGCCCTATTAATGCAAGTTTTAGCTCAGGAGTTGAATAAGAAATTAGTAGACGACTTACTAATCTTTCCATAAAAGTATAGTTTTGCCTATTTCAACTTGTAAGATTAGGAGATATGACTGTCTAAAGTTGACAGATGAGCTGACTGGTTTCTGCCAGCAATTCTGCAGAGTACCAGTTTGCACCTGGAAGTTGAATTGGTTGTGGGTCGAATGGGAAGACACTTCGAATTACAAAGTTGTATGGATGCTTCTACACTTTCCATAATGTATTTTTTTGTCTCCATACCTGTTCATGTTTAGGAGATATGGATTTTTAAAGTTTGACAAAGGTACCAGATTTTTAGTGAAGTTTTGACAGCACCTCCTTTGTATATGGCTGGTTTGAGCACAAATATACAAATAAATAATATCAAAATTTGAGAGAAATTTAAATTACAACATGTTTACACATATCTCAAGGTTTCCGTAAATATATCATATGAACCCATTTGAATTCTGTACAGAGAGTTATGGTCGAATTAATAAAGAGTCCAGAAATTGTTTCCAGTTTCTGTCCAGATTTGACAGAGTTTGGAATTTCGAATTTTTCAACAGGTTAGATATGGACTCTGCTCTGGGGATGAACATAAAAGTTTTAGTGGACTCTCTTTTATTTCTAACAATGTATGATACATCTTCATTGGAGTTTTCTATTGGGAGTTATGGCTTTTCAAAGTCAGGTCATTTCTGGCAAAAAATAGGGCTCTCTGTTTTTGAATCATGCGAGTTCAAAACCTACTCCAATTTTGAAAACTTAGTTCAAAATCGGAGCTCGATAGCTAATATGTGTAATATTACATCTTCTAGGTTCCATTTTATAGCAAAGTTATTAATGCATGAATGGAATACATGTCGGTACTACGTGCCTCACAAAAGTGAAAATCCTAACCGGTTATTACCGGTATATACGTATCAATCGGTGGCGCTATAAATGGTCACTCGCAAACGTTTTCTAAGTGCGATATGATCACGTGGTTAGTGTACCTGCATAATACACTCAATTTATAAAAACACTCATTATGGTGTTGTACGGCACAATCCGCAAAGGCGATCATTTCAGGCAGTCACCATACTATATATGAAAGTTAAAAACATTTGTCCCGTATTATTCCATACGGGTCGCCCCGAGCTAAGCCACGTCTTGAGGTACATGACCGGGTTTTCTACCACCCGACAGGGTCCCACATCTTTGCATAATGCTGCACAAGTAGGAGGCGCATCGGGTTATTTCCCATCCGAAGGGGGCTCCCACTAATTTTAAAGCACACTGGAGTACCGCGTGTCATATGTTCTCAGAAACATGAAGAGTTTCAGAGACTCATATTGACTTTCCGTGCTAAGCCACGGAAACAATCACATGCTACCTCTCGCATGGTGAGCTTACCGCAATTGATCCGCTTACGGTGGCGTACCTTACCTCTTACCTGACGTCGGAGCATTGATAAAAAAATATAATAACACATAAGTTAGCTTGACACCTTAGGTAACTAATACTATAATAGACCTTATGTGGGCATAGTAACTAATCCTCACTCGACTACTTCTAAGTTTTTCAAAATAAGCTCTTTTCGAGCGTGCTATTCCTAATGCGGCTCTGATACCAGGTTGTGAGGACCGGGTCCACACATTCCAAGAATCGCAGAGGGTGGTGCCGTGCGATGCGGCACCCAACAGCACACATGAAAAGAATACGACAAAATAAAAGTTTTATTTATAGAAACATTGAAAGTTTTTTACAATACATAATGTACAGCGGAAGTAATACTCATAGCTAAACTCTCAGCCTAGCTATGCAAAAGTGCAGCCGTCCAGCCCAGGAACACTACACACTAGCATCACACAAAAGATCATGGTGGCGTGCAGGGCTCCCACTCGGCAGTATACCCCGACGGGGGCATCGCCTCATCTTCGGGTCCTTCCTCATACATCTCACCTGCAAACAACCTAATATAGCAACCGTGAGCACGAAGGCTGAGCAAGACTTAACCGCCTCACCTAAACATGGAATTCTACATGCAAGGATACTTAACATAGGAATAGATATAGAAGTAAATAGCTCGCCTACATGTTGATCCTTAATTTTCAAGTTATTAACAACAGTTTAAAGGTTCAATAAAAGTAACTTTAGTGAGCATATTCTGTAGCAATCATAGTTGCAAAGCAATTATAATTCAATACATCATATTCTCCTGGCTTTTTCAGTATTTACTACGTCACAGCGCAGTGAACAAGCGGTACTCAAATAACCGCGAGGGACGGTGATTGCAATCAATAGACACCCGGATAACACGTCACATACACTCATTTCATAAGTGGAGCGAATCACACTTCAATAGTATATTGTATGCAACAACCTTTCAAAGGAAACTCAAATATCGAACCGGTCCTTCCATAACGGGCAGGAGGTCCCAGCGCGGAGCGTGTCTGTGCCCACCGGCAGATTTACACCTTGCTGCCCTCAACCCACTCCTATAAAACGGTAGGGTAAGCCTCGACACCCAGGTTAACCAATTATATCGATTTTCTGGTTTCCATATAGCCAGTATGCAACCGGTACAGTTCCAACTTGTCCAGCAGGGCCGCACACGGATCGGTCCTCAATCGACACAAGCAGGGCTACGCACGTGAGAGCACGTCTCGCTGCATCCTATCTACTGCTCGGTCTCAAATTCATATTCATAAACCATTCTGTAAGCAAATCTATCCCGTGTGATAAAATTCTATCTCGCGAGTAGATTCCAACTACTCGACTTCTATCGAATTCCTCAAAACATTAGCATGGCATTTTCTACTCGTCAAGCTGTAGACCTACCCAATACTCTATGGGATTTATGGGTCATGCAAGTGGAGTAACAAACACCTTAGCCCTAATGCACAAAATTCATCCTAGACATAAGTGATACAAATAGAAACTTTGAAATAGTACTTAAATGCAAACCGGGGCTTGCCTTGGGTTACGACTAAGTAGATGTTAATGACATCAGCTCTTGATCTTCAGAATAAAGCTTCTCATCGTATCACTTCTCCATGGGCTCCTACTGCTGCTCCGGATCCACCTCGTTGCAGCAAGTCCATGTTGGTTCCCTTCTTCTCCATATGGTGCTCCTCATCAAACTCCGACGTCACATTTACTATCGAGATACAAATGCACCACATCAGAGAATAGTATAGTGAAGAAGAAAACTTTATGAACTAAAGAGGAATTAAACCTATTGCAGGAGAGGTACAGGATGGCTGTAATGTATTTAAATCCTTGTAGAAAGGTGGAGTTTAACCAAGTTAAAATGGAAGCAAAACTTCATGAAATCCAATCGGACATTCAGTTAAAGGAAAGGTACTAATGATAAAACTGATGAAGATTTAACCTAATGGAATTGTAAATAACTATAGAAGGATGAAGTCCTGACAAAGATGGAAGTTGCTATCTCTGATGTGTACAGTAATAAGAAAGATCAAAGTGGAAACATAGGAGTGGATAGGAAATGGAGTATGATTTATTTTGGCATAGGGAAGACATCATCAAAATCTGAGTTACCAGCTCAAACAAGACTGAATCTTTTTATAGTGGCTTCATAGGGTCAGAGGTGGGGTGCTAGAAAAGTAACAGCTTCTACTAAAGAGAATTGGTGTGGCAATAATCTTTAATGGCCTTTTAATGCAAAGGTATGAGAACAGATGACTCTTTATAGCAAACCAACTCTAATGGCCCTGGTATTTTTACAGTAACTAGTATAGTACCTATGTGAGATGCTAGCGAAGTTTCATGTCTGTTGATGGAAAGAGATGATCCCAATAATTCATGATGGCTTTATGTTCCTCAAAATTTTCATGTAGATTCTGGATCTTTAACATGGAATCCAGTGGATGGTCTATTTAGGGTGGGTCAAGAGGAGTTCAACCCAACTGATTTCATAATTTTCTAAGCATTCCACAGGGAGATATTGATTTCGAAGTTGGGACAATTTTCTGAAAAAGTTTCTGAATGTTTTGCAATTTTTCAAGTTCATACAGTTTGGGAACTTAATTTGGCCTAGCAATTCAAGTCAAATAGCTTTGTAATTTTTACTGGAGGTCAAAGGAGTTATGTGTAATAATCTTGCCAAATTTGGGAATTTTCCAATCAACAGATCAATAGGTATTAAATTCTAAATCCTTTTGGTTAATTGAATTATGGAGCAAACTTTGGAGACTTTGATACTGATTCAAATGCACCATTGGAAATTACAGACTACAAGGGTTATAACAAAATTTATTTGAGAATTTTTGGACAAGTATCATGAGACATATGCATTTTTCGAAGATGTAAGCAAGTCTGGAATTAAAATGGACGGCTGACAGTGGGGTCCACGGCATGGTGCTTTCTTCAACCTCCAGACAGCTCGTTCTGTGGCATCACAGAAACTTCGCTCGGCCGTTCCCGCGCCTAGGAGCGATAAAAGGAAGTGATTCAAAAACAAGAATTGATTCCCAGATCATGGAACACACATTGGGCAACATTATGTCACACGAAGACAACTGCAATGTCACCGGCGACGGCGGCAGCGGCGGACACCATGATTGCGCCATGGAACTTGCTCGGAAATAGGTAAAATCTATCTCAGAATGGACCAGGATCTTCGTGGTTGTATTAGTAACATTTAATTGGACTCCAATCGGGTTAAAAAGGACCGTAGATATAAGCTCGATGGTGACCTAGGGTTTCATTGCGGTATTTGGGAAAAGTCAGATTTCGACCTGGAGCAGCCATTGTTTTCTAATTAGTTTCATAATAGTGATGCGAAAGAGTATTTATATGCTACCTATATACTGGAATGGCTTGGAATCGACGGTGTATGATGAATTTGAAGGAATAGCTTCTGCTGATCTAATGAACACACCGGCTTAACTTCGAGGAATTCGATGGCTAGGGTATATAATCCGACGATTGCAATTGACAACACAACGTGTAATGTCGAGTGTACATTTAGTTGGTCTTCACAGCGCGAAAGAAGCGTTGTTTTGCCGGGGCAACGATGAAGCGACGGTGGAACAGGGGAGGCAGCAGTTCGGCGGTCATGAAAACTGCAAATTCGACACAGGGAAAGCTTGAGCTTGCCAAATACTTTAACAACGAGCTGAGCAATACATCTGGGGAACATAAGGCACGAAGGTCAATGATCAATACCGATCTTGTAGCATGGATTAGCTGGAGACCGAGAGCACCGCTGGAAAAACAGAGATGCAGGCATGGAAATGATGAAAAACTCGTCGAAACAGCTTGGGCTTGCTCGACGGAAGGGATGGAAGCCTTACTCGACGTGGATGAAGGATTTTTATTGGGCGAACCAGCTGTGGTCGCAGAATACGGTATTGAAAACATCTCCTCGACTGGTTGGCTCTGCCACGGGACTGGTAAGGCGCCTGCCTGGAAGAAGCTCCAGGAGCCCTTGGCGCACCGTTAGGCAGCGCTGGCTTTGCCTGGGTTGCTGGAAACGGCGGACAAGGAGAAACAGAGGCTGTGGCGATGGTTTGTCGAAGAAACCAGTGAGCAGGGATACGTGCGGGAGGAAAAAAAAAATGAACTGGGAAGAAGTCTTGCGAGAGGGTCTGGAGCGAGGATAGGAACGAGTTCGATGAGCCGCTTGATGTGCTGTTGAAGCCATCGCGGTGGCACTGCGTGCATCTGCGTGGAGCACGGGCAAACATAGAAAAAAGATCTGCTTGATTAGACACTGACTGGTGGGGCTCACTATTCTTCCCCTTATTCCCCTACTGTTCAAACATGCTCTAAAATTATTCAAAATTGGCAACTATTTGAAATCAAATGTGTCAAATTCAAATATGAAATCTAAATTGGCAATTGACAAGGTTGAAGTGAACTTTGTATTTGAATTCAGATTTGAATGCTTTTAAACGAATTGATTCAAATGCATGGCACATTTGGCTCAAAAATTGTCAAACATGGCAGGTTGATATTTGAATCCAGAAGCACTCACTGGTGAACTCAAATTTGGAGTTTGACCAATTTGAATTGAAGAATTCGATTAAAATTTTAAACTCCCTTTTTAGGGTTTGATTTACTTACTTTCATATGAATTCTCTGTTCTATTTCGCATCCTTCTTTCTATACTTGATTCCTGAGCTTAAAATGCACTAAAAGTTTTCAGGGTTCATATTTTTACCCTCATTTGAGATGAAATTCTATTTAAACTTGAAAAAAAATTAAGTTCTCATTTTTGACTTCTCATTTTTTTTTCAATGTG
Organism: Tuctoria greenei; assembly: GCA_036927565.1. Classification (NCBI taxonomy): domain Eukaryota; kingdom Viridiplantae; phylum Streptophyta; class Magnoliopsida; order Poales; family Poaceae; genus Tuctoria; species Tuctoria greenei. The sequence goes on along the minus strand of JAYESD010000011.1, from coordinate 103,718,936 downwards.
GGCTTTTACAATTACCTTGTGTGTTCAACTGTGAATGAATAAATTTGTTCATCGTGTTTCTCGAGAATGACAATTCATAAGGAAGGATTTGATTATTTATTTCTTGGATTGAAAATACTACAGTGAAGGTATTCTAAATTAGAATGATTATTTAGTTATCAAGTGAATGTGCTCTACATTCGTTCAGCGATGTGTTCGTGTCTGTCTGTAACCGAAGCCAAGGAGACGTGCTTTCTGTAAAGTTCGTCTCATTTCTTTTGCAAATAGGAGACCCAAACCCACTTTGTCAGAGGATCGGCCTCGTCTTGGATATTTCATTAAATGAGATGCGCCTTATAGTACCTCGTCTCCTTTTACGCTTAGCCGCGCCTTTCTTTCGTGAACAGCATCCTCACTAAGTCGGGCACGTCTCATTTACCCATATTAATGACAATCGCCTTTGCGCTCATCTCTGATCTTGTCTCCTATTTGCGTTTCTTGTGTAGTGTTGTTAAACTTGTTGCCCTATTATGCTCAAGCTAATGGCCAAGCTGAGGCTAGCAACAAAATTTTAAGTGGGTTGATCAAGAAAAAGATATAAGAGAATCCAAGAAGGTGGCATGAGGTGTTGTATGAAGCATTATGGGCCCATAGAATTTAAAGCATGGCGCTACCAAGGTAACTCCTTTTGAACTTGTTTATGGCCGAGAGGTTGTACGATTAATTTACAAGCATCTATAATAGCTTAGAAAAATGCTTTATCGGCTAAAGAATACAATAATTTAATAATGGATAGAATAGATGAGATACATGAAAGCTGATTAAAAGGATAGAGAGAGATAGAAAAAAAAGTAAAAGTAGCTAAAATGTATAACAAGAAGGTTAGGGAAAAATCGTTTTAAATTGGGGATTTGGTATCGAAAACGGTTTTGCCTATAGGGATAAATGATAATAAATTTGGGAAGTGGTCACCTAGCTTGGAAGGGCCATATAGTGTTGTTGGTATTGTTCCAGAAAACTCATACTTTGTGGAAAAATTGCAAGGAGAAAAGGTAAGCAAGACTCTTAATGGTAAATATATGAAAAAGTATTATCCTAGAATATGGCAAGGAGCGTGATATTATCTCAGATTTTATGGTCGATAAGTAAGTTTTCGTCCTAGGTGGTGCCGCACCCCAGTTTCTTAAATTATCCAGCAGCTCAATCTTAGAATAAAAGAGCATCAATATCAATTTTGAATAAGCAAATGGGCGGGGTTCAAATGCAGATTTATAGTAAAATATTTAACATATCAAGCCTTATGAAGAAACCCAAATTATTTCTACTAAAATATAACAAAACAAAAATTTATTTGTATTCTACTTCCTAAAAGAGAATTTTGATGAATTTCCCAATATTTTATAAAGAAGTTTCCAACACATAAAAAACCAGTAAGGTTTCAAAACAATCTGTCATGCCAGATTTTTAGTTTCAATTCTACCAAGAATCTGATAATGTCACAAAAACAAAGTTGTTCCTTATGACCTTATCTAGGTCCACAAAAAATTTCGTAATTTTTTTAGAAGTATAACTTCAGTTATCAAAGAAATACAGAAGCAGTATACATAAATTTTTGAAAACACCAATCAAACTTGACCCATTTGTCAGCCAGTGACGTGAGTGCCTGGCTGTTCAGCTGCCCTTCTCTAAAACCTATCCCTAAGAGCACTGACGAGAACACTCCCTTCATCCTTCTTGACTCAACTGAGCTCTCTCATCCACCTTGCTCTGTTCAGCACACAGAAAGGTCCTGCAACTCACTATTTCTCCCCTAATCCAAGCTTTTCTTGAAAATCTAAATTGGTGGTAAGCTTCCTCTCCAAAGATGTTTTCTCTCTACATTTTCCCCTGGTTTCTTCCACTGTTGTCTTCCTTCTCATGGCTGTTCTTGCTGATTAGAGATTGAATACATTGTTGCTCTTGTGATTTGTCCCCTGGAAATTCGGTTTTATGCATCATATTTCAATGTAAGTTGTAAAATCCATAAAAAATTAAATATTGCTCTGAAAAATATGAAATAAATTTTGCTAGAACACTAATAACTAGACCTAGGCATGTAAGCATCATGCATGTCATGTTTGAATGATTTGCCATGAAAAAATATTTTTGCTCATATGTTCTTTATGCATTTCACTTATTATTTCAGATCCAGTGGTATTGACCTCTTGCATGTTGATTCTAACCACTGCATATGATGTATATGATATTATTGCACCTCAGGTCATATGTAAAAACTAAAAAATATGAACTTTCTAATGATTTGCATATTTAAAATCATAATAAATGAAGTAATGGCCCTAAAATGGTAAAACAGTTTTTGAGAGTTTCCTCATGTTTCACATGAATCATGGAGATAGCTGCATGCTATTGGTATTTCATTTATATAGGATTACCACCTTAATCCTTTTTATATAGGCTGAAAGTTGTATCTCTTTCCCCATGCAAGTTGTATGAATGATAAAATGATGAAACCTATGCTGAAAGTCTTAATTGTGTTAAATAACGTTCCTACAAAGTTTCAGCTTTAACCATGGAGCATAAACACCATTTCCATATTTATCTTGTTTATGTTAATAAAACTTGCAGAAATTATAATTAACTAATTAAAGCTCAAGCCAAGGTGGGACCAGAGCCAAACATCAAATTTTAACATCCATCAAGTAAAAATGACCACTGGTCCAGCAAGACCTTTGAAAAATTCAAGCTTCACATAATGGTACGAATGCACCTGATTTGCCCGATTCCAGACAGCGCCAATGTTTTGTTAGTAATCTGAGCTTGGAATGTCCAAATGTAGTGATTTCTTTGCATTGTATTCATGAATTTATGGTCTATTATACTGCAAATTTTCATATAAGCTGCATTATGCATCGCATCATGACATTCATTCTCATACGATGCATATTTCTTTATTTGGCGAACGAACCATTGGAGAGTGACACGGGTGCAGCTTGGGAGACCGGTTGTGTGAGCACTAATCCTGCAGAGTATCCTCCAAAGACTGAAGGCAAGAATCTATGCATCTTCAACCAATTATTTTTATAAAAGTGATGAATGAACTTAGTATTATTGTATATGCATTGTCGGGCACTAGGTGTAGGGCATGGTGACTCTTGATTAAATCCAGTCCTTGTTGAGTTATGTCATGGGACAGATTGTTTTGATTTTTAATTTGTGAAGTGTCATGCTTAGCCCTGCTTAGACCGGTAGAAGTCATATTGGTGGCAAGGTAACCACCATTTGCGAGTTAGGACATAATGTACTTGAATATGGGATAAAATAAGAAAGATGATGAACTTATGGGCTGAGAGTGGACTAGGATGTAGCCCCTCTTGGTTAGTTAAGGACCGTGCATTGTTCTCGTTGTCCTAAGCACTTTTTGTTCTAACCACATGGTAAAAATAATGGTATGGCAAACTGAATATCTCACTTTGTATCTGGTGTTTGGGCCATGACTTCATTAATTGTTTGGCACGCACGGGTGACTAATGGTCCGCGGGACCACAGTACTCCTTGTGGTGAAGATTGTCCAACCATTCAGGAACAGGTGTGAGAAAGATTGACATGAGTACCCCCTTGTGTTGCTTTGGCCGGTCGCATAAGTTGTATGGTCCTCGAGTCAGGTGGGTAATTTGGGACTCCCCTGCAGAGTGTATAATCGGTTCAAATCACTGTGATCTCGGTCATGATCAATCTTAGTATTAATTGAGCTTCATCGTAGTGATTGAAACATAACAATCAATGGAAATGAGGGTGTATGGGTGTTGTTATTGAGCTGAAATAGGTGTTGTTTCACACATGGTTACAAATGGTTACTTGCTGCAGTAGGTAGGGGTGTATATGTGAGTCAGCCAAGAGTCTTTTTGCTTAATACTTATATGCTTATCCTATTAACTGTCACAACTTTTCGCAAATTATGTTTTGACTATGCATTGCCCCATTGCTACTGCCATATTCATACTCCTTGGAGTCGGGCTATGTATACCATATATGTAAGTCTTGCGAGTACCTTCATACTCATGTTTGTTATGTTGAAGTTTTGCAGGTGAGCACCCTATGGTGTTTTGTTACTTCTTTTCCGCTGAGTCTCGCGATGGGGAGGAGTAAAATGCTAATTTTTACTTGACGTCGCCTGTGGTGTTGTGGGCAAGCACTGCTGGACTTTTGTTGTTCTTAAACATTGACTTCTGCTACATAGGGCTTGTTTATTTTGCTGTCTCAAATATGAACCTGACCCCTTTATGGACAATGTTATGCCCAAAAGCTTAGGAGACTTCAATGCAAAATTGCTCACTATTTTGTATAAAATTTCAAAAACTTGTCAGTACTTGTATGCACACTTTAAGCCTGTATATTTCTGAAATTGTGGTTTATTTGTGTGCTTGTGACATGTGCAATGCTGTGGACCAATATGTTGGGATCCTGGGATGATTAAGAGCATATCGGGGGACTACCGAAGTTGGATTTCATATTAGTCACACTTGTAGCTCGCGTGCCGTTGATGGACACCGAGCTAATGCGTCTAACATTGATTCAACTTGTACTGTTCCTCATAGCGTGGCATCAGAGAAAGGTTACACAAATATACCCGTTAAAACTTGCTTAGCAACATGGGGTGTTAAAACTTGGAACCTCACTAAAGCAACTAAAATCTGAAATTAAGTTGCTGCTGAATTTCCTTTCTTACTGAGTCCTAGAATTTATTTTCTTGCTCACATTACTATAACTTGATAATTTTGTGTCACTCTCATTTTAATTGGGGTTATTGAACTTAACTCTTAGCAGCCATCCAACTCCTTGGAATAGGACATCAAACTTGTTTCGTAGGTAGTAGACATTAATTTTTAAAATTGCCCATGTATGCCGATTTCCTTGACTGAGTTGCATAATTTGTTGAGTTGATTGGATGGGTGGGAGTTATTCGTGTCAGCAATGATAGTTCGAATCATGCGCATGTCATTCATGCATGTTTGTATTCTTGCATAGCTGCTCATAAACATGAAAAATGTTTTCGTGAATCGAGAAAAATTATTGCTGTGTGCCCTATCTTAGAATCTGTATTGTGAGTGCAGCTTAGAACATATTATGTTCAACGGTGATTTCGACATATTCTAACTATATATATCGCTAAGAATCCGATGAACTATATCATGGTGATTTCCTAGCATGATTATTATGTCCTTGAGGTGATTTATGATCTTTTCTTACTTCACATATCAGCCATTTCAAATTGTGTACTTGTTGTCTTGTTGCAAGTTACATCGTTGTTACTGGTTTGAGTTTCCTCTTCAGTTATAGCATTTTGTTGCTTTCCAGATTCTCGGTGTCCTCTCAGACTTGTCTCTCCATCACTAACTCATGCTTAGCGGCAGGATGAGGACTCGTACGGGAGCCGGTGATGACATTCCAGAGGGTTCCAATGATAGGAGGGACAATCCACCTCCACCTCCAACTTTGGCGGATGTGCTCATGCAAGTAGAACGTAACCGGCAAGAGCAGACCGAGTTTCTATGCGTGATAGCTTAGCACCTTGCTCCCTGTGGTGAAGGAGGAGCAGCTCACGGGGATGACTTCTCAGATTTTCTCCGTACCCAGCCACCCGTGTTCACCCGAGTGAAGGATCCTCTTGATGCAGACCATTGGCTTCGCACTATTGAGCAAAAGCTTGATCTTGTTAGGTGTGGTCAGCATGAGAAGGTCCTCTTTGCAGCTCATCAATTGCATGGATAAGCTGGTGCATGGTGGCAAGGTTTCCGTACCATGCAGCCTCTTGATCATCACTTCACTTGGGATGAATTTCAGATGGGCTTTCGTGCCTTTCACATACCAATGGGTATTATGGATATCAAGAGGCTTGAGTTTCCCAACTTGAAGCAAGGGAACAAATCTATTTTGGAGTATGTTCATTCATTTAATTACCTTGCTCAATATGCCCCCAACGATGTGAACACTGACGAGAAGAAGCGTGGATATTTCTACAACGGTCTTTCAAAGGAGATGCAAGACAAGTTGTCCATTATAAAATTTAGGGACTTCAATCACCTTGTGGAAAGGGCTATATTTGCTGAAGACAAGATGAACAAGCTGGAAGCAAAGCGCCGCAAGCGTGTTGCCCTACCTCAAATAGGTCGCAGCGTGCAGCGCCCGCGCATGGGGATGCCTCCTCCTGTGCGTGCACCAAGTTTTGCGCCTCCGCAACCTATGTGGATGGTTCGCCGATCTGCTCCTGCAGCAACAAACAATCCAAGGCCTCCACCAAATCAAGGCATGAGTACCAGCGTTGGCCTATGCTTCACTTGTGACCAGTGCGGTCACTTTCGAAAGGACTGTCCAAATCAAGGAGCTTCTGCTGCAATTCCAAACCAGCCACCACGACCACCTATTCGACCTCCGCAGCAACATAATCAGAAGACTCAAGTCCCCAAGCATGGTCGAGTTAACTACACCACGGTTGAAGAAGTACAAGAGGGCAACAAGGTCCTTCTCGGTACGCTATCCGTCAATTCTCATCCCACGAAAGTTTTATTTGATTCGGGTGCTTCTCATTCCTTCATTAAGAGAGATTATGCTAATAAACATAATCTGAACATAACATCCACCCGGGCTCCATTCTTAATTGAAGCGTCTGGTTCTAAAAATTTTGTTAATCAAGTGGATCCTAGGGTCTCTCTATTAATTGGTAGCACCAAGTTTCATGCAAATCTTCTAGTCCTTGATATGAAAGGCTTGGATACCATTCTTGGGATGAACTGGATGGTTGCTAATGATGTTGTCATCCATGTTGCTTCCCGGTTGATATCTCTCAAAAATCTTTTTGGTAGGCGATTATCTTTCCATCTTGAAAAGGGTTGTGTCGGACTTCATCATTCGAAAGGTGCATCCACTCCAGACTTATCCTCCATTCCAAAGGTGTGTGAATACCCGAATGTTTTTCCTAATGAGTTACCAGAAATGCCACCTTAAAGTGCATCTAGGCATCCTCGTGAGTTTTGGATGATTAATGACAACAATTAAGAAGTCTAATGAACTAAGTTGATCTTAAGCACATGTACAATGAATGAAATGAGATGAAACCCTCCAAACGGAAAAGGATGCAACGAGCATCAAAGGCTCAAGAGTAGAAATTAGGGTTTCTATGAAGATGAGCTTATATGAGCCGTGTCATGTGAAAGGGTGGATGTATCATGTGCATTGAGATCATTCTAGAGGGATCAAAGTGGCGGTTTAGTGAAACACCTAAGTGAGAAGTCAAAAACGAGAGAAACCCTAGGAGGCCGGACTAGTCCGGACCTGGAGGCCGGACTAGTCTGACCAGGCAGACAAGTCCATTTTGAGACGGACCAAACGTCTCTAGAGTGAATCTGAGTGATTTTGGAGCTAACTCCGAGAAGTTCGGACTTGACCATTTTTGGACGAACCAAAGCTCTCTCGAGAAGTTCGGACTTGTCCGTCTGGGTACGGACCAGTTCTTTTGAGACTTAGTGAGATCATCCGAGAGAAATCCTAGTGGGCCGGACTAGTCCGCCCCCTGTGGCCGGACTAGTCCATGCCAGTCCAGTTGAGTCCGTTTTGAGATGGACTAAACCTTTCTGTCCTACTTTGGACTAGTCTATTTTGGACCGGACTAGTCTGTTGTCTAGTGACCGTTTGAATTTGGAAATTTGGCGGGTAGCGTGACGATCGCCGCACAGTGTGGCAGTTGTTAGGAACTGACCAGAGGTTAGTGGTCCCATAAGGCCGGAATAGTCCGAGTCGGACTAGTTCGCCCTTCTACTGAGGTCAGTAGAAGGGGCTCAGGACCCCTATAAAAAGGAGACCCCCAGCCTCATTTGAATATGTCTTGAACCCTAGCGCCGCCACAAGCTTCCTAGAGCCTTCCAAAGCCTTCTACTCGTCCTACTAACCCTCTAAGAGCAAATCTTGAAGAGATTAGGGTTTGGGGAGGAGAGTAAAGGAAGATCATCGTGCTTTGGCTCTCGGTTTGATCTCTTGCACATTGTGTTATGTTTTGTGGATTGTGTGAGTTGAGCTTCGTGTGCTCCTTGTTGTATTGATTTGTGGGAGCCTCAACTTGTGAGCAGCCCCATCAAACTTGGTGATTACCCATTGATATAGTGGAATCCAAGCCGGCCATCGTGGTGGCTTGGTGAGAGAAGGATCAAGTGAGACCTGGTCCTTGTGTGGACTTCTCAACGTGGATGTAGGCTTCTTCAAGGAGCTGAACCACGGGATAAATCTTTTCTCACTTGTCTTTTACTTTTCGTGATCACTAGTATTGCTATTAGGGTTCTTATTGCTCATATTGCTCTTCACATTGATCATTGTTGAAAACTTGTGATCTAGTGTCTTAATTTCACAATCTGAATTGTACTAGTTTACCACATATTGCTTATCTCTTTGGTGAACTTAAATTCTGAAAATAACTTGTAGAAACCAAGTTTTTATGTTTTCACCCTGTGCTGAGCGGACTAGTCCGGCCCTGTCCAGACAAGTCTGACCTCAGGAATTTAATCTCGTTTAAATAAGTCATTTCAGGTATTATTGCCTATTCACCCCCCTCTAATCGACATTCAATTGGTATCAGAGCCAACTTCTCTACAAGAATCTAACAACTCAGAGAAGAAATGATCGTAAGGGGTGACAATAAAGTTCTGGTGGTCGTCGATGACACCAAGACGAAGAACGTCAATGTTCTTCAAGATGATCCAAATGACGAAGAAGAAGTTCGGATGCTCAAGGCACGGCTTCATGAGAAACTCAACGTGCCCAAGAAGGAGATCAAGCCAATTGTCATGACCAACGTCGATAATGGGAGTATTCACAAGACTACTCCCGGTATCCTTATAATTATGAGCAACTAACCGTGAGCAATCATTATTTATCAATTCCCATTGGCAAACCTCCTCAGTTTGATGGAAATGATTACTCCATGTGGAAGCATAATATGAAGATGCACCTCATTTCTGTAAACCCTAGCTTGTGGTAAATTGTTATGACAGGTGTTCATCTTCCGAAGAATGAGGAAGACATCACTCCAGAACAAGCCGTTCTCCTCCATCGCAATGCTCAAGCCGTTGGAGTGATTACCTCCTCATTGACTCGAGAGGAGTTCAACCGCATTGAAGGGTTGGAGGTTGCCAAGGTGATATGGGATACCCTCAAGACGGTGCACGAAGGCAACTGCATCATTAGGCAGGCAAAGATCAAGATGATCAAAGGGGAGCTTGGAAGATTCACCATCATGGAGGGTGAGTCTTACCAAGATATTTATGACCGCCTCAAGACTCTCATCAACAAGAGTCGGTCATATGGAAGCACCCGGTGGACCGACCATGAGGTGGTAAAGAGGATGATTCGAGCATTCATGCCTCGAAACGTCACTCTTTGCTCACTAATTCATGAAAGTCCGAGCTTTCACAAGTTGACTCCCGAAGAAGTGCTAGGGAGGATCATCAACCATGAAATGATGGAGCAAGAAGCTATGTTCTACAATGATCTACAAAAGCTTTCCTCCTCCAAGAAAAAAGATGTTGCATTCAAGGCAACATCCTCCAGATCACAAGAAAAGGAAGAGAGTGATGAAGAGAGTCTCGATACCGATGAGGAAGAGGCTCTTTTCATCAACAACTTTAAGAGGATGTTTAGAAGGAGGAGGGGGAGCTACCAAAGTGAAAGGAGAAGCAAAGACAAGCCGAAAACAAGATCACAGAGAGCTTGCTACAATTGTGGAGACTATGGCCACTTTATTGTGGATTGTCCACATGAAGAGAACAAGAAGAAGAAGGAGGGCAAGTCCAAAGAGAAGAAGTATTTCAAGAAAAAGAAGCAATCTAGACATGCCCACCTCGGAAAGGAGTGGGATTCAAATGAGGAATCGCCCTCCGATGAAGAAGATAAGATAACAACCATTGCTATGAAGAAGACAACTACAGAAAACAAGCTCTTCCCCAACTTGGAGACTTTAAGGCCAACATGTCTCATGGCCAAGGAGGGAAGAAAGAAGGTTAAATCCAAATCCTCTTCTTCAATTTCTTCTCATGATGATTTTGATAGTAGTAGTGAAAATGAACATATGCTTAAAGACATGAGTAAAATTACTTTGAAGAGATTGAGATTGTTAACAGAGGAAATATTTGAGAAGGAAGAACTCATCAACCATCAATAGTACATGCTCATCCAACAAAAGGAGAGATGTCAAGAGGTTGAGGAGCTCTTGGAGCTTGAAAGAGAAAGAAGCAAGGCACTTGAGCGTGAACTCGCTTTGAGCAAGGAAACTTGCTCAAACCTTGAGAACACTACAATTGTGCTCAAGGATGAATTTTTTAGCTTTACACAAGCTAAAAAGATCCTTGAGACGCAAGTGAAGTCTCTCAAGGTCAATGCACCTTCTTCCTCTACAAGCTCACCTTCCACAAATATTAAATCCGAAGCATCTCAACCTTGATCATAATGCTTAAAGATGAGCTTAAGTTGGCACAAACCAATCAAGCACCCAAGGGTGGCATCTTTGACAAGAAGAAGGTGGCATAGGCACGTAGTGCATATACCAACACAAGGCATCCCCTTGTCAAGGATGGTCTTGGTTATTCTAGGGAGATGAGGCAAAACGCTAAAACTCCCAAGAATGGCAAAGACTTGATTGTTTTTGTCAAAGGAGGCTCATACAACAATAAAGGAAAGAACATTGCTACTACACCCAAAATGCCTAAGAAAGAACCTCATCCATTATTCCATGACTTCGACACATCATATGTTTTATTGAGGAACAAGTTTGGAAAGGCATATGCTAGGTATGTTGTGCCACACCACAAGAGTCCCAAATCTTGTGTGTGGGTGCCCAAGTGCCTCTTGACTAACATCAAAGGACCCAACACCGCTTGGGTACCTAAAGCCAAGGCTTAAATCTTTCTTGTAGGCATACTCCTCCGGTGGAACCAAATGGGTTCTCGATAGCGGGTGCACAAATCATATGACCAAAGAGAGGAAAATGTTTGTGGAGTATGAGCTAAAGGAAGATCCAAGTGAAGGAATCTATTTTGGGGACAATAGCCAAGGAAAAATCCTTGGCACTGGTAAAATTGCTATATCCCCTAATCACACTCTTTCAAATGTTTTACATGTTGATTCACTTGTTTATAACCTCTTGTACATATCACAACTATGTGACAAAGGTTATAATTGTTTATTCACTAATGAGGGTGTGACCATCACAAGGAGAAGCAATGGCTCAATTGCCTTTAAGGGTGTACTCAAGGGAAAGCTCTATCTTGTGGATTTCTCCGCGTATAAAGCCCAACTTGATACATGCTTAATTGCAAAAACTAACATGGGATGGTTGTGGCATAGGAGGCTAGCCCATGTTGGGATGAGAAATTTGCAAAAATCCTTAAGGGCGAGCACATCTGTGGTTTAATGAATGTTGTGTTTGAAAAGGATAGGCCATGTAGCGCATACCAAGCCGGAAAGCAAGTTGGAGCACCACATCCATCCAAGAACATTATGACAACATCAAGACCACTGGAGCTTCTACACATGGATCTCTTCGGTCCAATCGCCTACATTAGTATTGGTGATAACAAATATGGTCTTGTTATTGTTGATGACTTTTCACGTTTCACTTGGGTATTCTTTTTGCATGACAAGAGCGAGACTCAAGGTGTTCTCAAGAGATACTTGAAGAGAGCTCAAAATGAGTTCTTCTTGAGTATCAAGACCATAAGGAGTGACAACGACACCGAATTCAAGAATACTCAAGTTGAAGAATTTTTGGATTAAGAAGGCATTAAGCATGAATTCTCGGCCCCTACTCTCCTCAACAAAATGGGGTGGCCGAGAGGAAGAATAGGACTCTAATTGAGATGTCAATAACCATGCTTGATGAGTACAATACGTCAGATCGGTTTTGGGCGGAAGCGCTCAACACCGCTTGCCATGCCATAAATCGGTTGTATCTTCACTGCATACTTAAGAAGACGTCATATGAGCTCCTAACCGGTAACAAGCCCAACATCTCTTACTTTCATGTTTTTGGAAGCAAATTCTACATTCTTAACAAGAAGCCTAGTACTTCGAAGTTTGCTTCTAAGTCCGATGATGGTTTCTTACTCGGTTATGACTCAAACACTTACGCCTATCATGTCTTCAACAAATCCTCCGAAATTGTTGAAGTAGCACGTGACGTAGTGTTTGATGAGACTAATGGCTCCCAAGTAGAGCAAGTTGATCGTCATGTGCTAGATCAATAAGAAGCTCCACAAGTGGTGATAGGACGGATGACACTTCGAGATATACGACCACAAGAACAACCTCAAGATGCAAGTGACCATCCTACAGATCAAGCAAGCTCTTCCTCAAGTGACCAAGATCAAGTTCCCCAAGATGCGCTCCAAGAAGATGAAAATGGAGGCATCAATCAAGTCGGAGACAATGAGAATGAGGAAGACCAACATGATGAATCAAGACCTCAAGCGCCTCACCCAAGAGTGCATCAAAGCGTCCAACGGGATCATCCCGTTGACAATATACTTGGAGACATCTCCAAGGGGGTAACTACTCGATCTCGTGTTGCAAACTTTTGTGAACATTACTCTTTTGTTTCTTCCTTGGAGCCCCACAAGGTTGAAGAAGCACTACGAGATCCGGATTGGGTGATGGCCATGCAAGAAGAGCTCAACAACTTCGAGAGAAATCAAGTATGGGAGCTTGTGAAGAGGCCCAATGGGAACGTTGTAGGCACCAAATGGGTGTTCCGCAACAAACAAGATGAAAACGGGGTGGTCAAAAGGAACAAGGCACGACTTGTGGCCAAAGGGTACTCACAAGTCGAAGGTTTGGATTTCAAAGAAACCCGTAGCTAGGCTTGAATCAATTCGTATATTACTTGACTTTGCTACTCACCATGATTTTAAGCTATATCAAATGGACGTCAAGAGCTTATTCCTCAATAGTCTAATCAAAGAATAGGTGTATGTGGAGAAACCCCCCGGATTTGAAGATGAAGAATTCCCAAACCATGTGTACGAATTGTGTAAGGCTCTCTATGGACTCAAACAAGCTCCTAGAGCTTGGTATGAGTGTCTTAGAGACTTTCTAACTCAAAATGGTTTTAAAATTGGGAAGGCGGACTATACTTTATTCACTAAGCACTTCAATGATGATTTGTTTGTTTGCCAAATATATGTTGATGACATTATATTTGGTTCTACTAACAAAGCTTTTTGTGATGAGTTTTCTAAGATAATGACGGAAAGATTTGAGATGTCCATGATGGGGGGTTGAAGTTCTTTCTAGATTTTCAAGTGAAGCAACTCATGGAAGGCACATTCATTAGTCAAACCAAGTACACACAAGATATACTCAAGAAGTTTGACATGGACAAGGTCAAACCCATCAAGACTACTATGGCAACCAATGGGCATCTCGATCTCAATGAAGATGGTTCAAGTGTGGACCAAAAGTTATATCGTTCCATGATAGGCTCATTGCTTTACTTATGTGCATCTAGGCCCGATATCATCCTTAGTGTGTGTATGTGTGCTAGATTTCAAGCCGCCCCTAAGGTGTGTCATTTGACCGCCGTTAAGAGAATGCTTAGATATTTGGTTCACACACCAAGCCTAGGACTTTGGTATCCTAAAGGCTCTAAGTTTAACCTCATTGGATATTCCGATGCGGACTATGCGGGATGCAAAGTTGATAGGAAGAGTACATCGGGAACTTGCCAATTCCTTGGTAGATCTCTAGTGTCTTAGTACTCAAAGAAACAAAACTCCATTGCTCTTTCCACAGCCGAAGCAGAGTATGTCGCCGCCGGAAGTTATTGTGCACAACTTCTTTGGATGCGACAAACTCTTAGGGACTATGGCATAAACTTGCGCCATATCCCTCTCCTATGTGACAATGAGAGTGCCATCAAAATAGCCCACAATCCAGTTGAACACTCAAGGACCAAGCACATCGATATTTGCCACCATTTCTTAAGAGATCACTCCATCAAAGGACACATTGCAATTTCCCATGTGAGAACCGAAAAACAATTGGCCGATATCTTTACCAAGCCCCTAGATGATAAAAGATTTTGTGAACTTAGGAGTGAGCTAAATATCCTAGATTCTCGAAATGTGGCTTAAGTCTTGCACATCTGATTGTTATATTCAAACTTCACACATGCTTGCGAAAAACTCATCCTCCTCGATTTTTCTACAAATTATTTTTAAATTATTGAATCCTTATGAATCATGGTCATAGTTTGATTATTGATTTCTTATTGACCATGTTTACAAAGATCTTTTGTGAAATCTAGTCCAAAAGGATCAAATCTCCACTGAAAGCTCAATATATAGGAGTTTTCAGCCTTAAGACCGGACTAGTCCGCCCCTGACTGGACTAGTCCGGTGGCTCAGAACAATCCGGACCCTAACCGGACTAGTCCGAACCTTGGGGACATAACCTCCCCAGGGAGCCCCCGACCTTTTCACTTCACCTCAAGCTCCCTCTCTCTCCAAAAACGCTCGAAAACCGCCCCCTCATCGGCGATTTTTTATTCCAACCGCAAAATATTGATTCCAATCAGTGGATTGAAGCCCTAAGGTGCTTAGGAACCTTTCCCCAAGCATCGAAGGCCGATTCCTCACCCACATTTCATCGATCGAAGATTTGAAGAGGTACTCTTGACCTAACCCAAAATCTCCAAAATTCAATTCTTTTAGGTCTATTGATAGAAACCTTTTCACAAATGTTGTTGTGCACATCATTGTGATCATGTACCTCCATTTTTGTGATAGGTACAAAATTTCTCTAGATTGGGGTTCTTGCTGTGTGAACCGGACTAGTCCAGCTTCAGAGCGGACAAGTTCGGTTGGGTACAGACTCGTCCGGACTCTGGGCGGACAAGTCCGGATTACATAGTGAAAACCCTAACCTTGATCGATTTTGTGAATTCTACCACTTTATCTTGACTCCTTGGACTCATACACATTCCCTTGCTTCTTTTATCAGCAACCATGTCGGATAACGAGTATGTTCCACCTTCCGACTCCGAGGCCGAAGCGGAGAAGCAAGTTCTTTATCGTCGGAGGCAACGAGAGGATCAAGAAATGACTGCTGCATACTTTGCATCAAAAAGAGCAAAGCAGACAAAGCAAGAAGCACACAACTCTGCAGCAGTCGAGGCAGCCCCAAGGAAAAAGAGGCTTGTGACATTGGAGGATCAGGCTAGATCCCAAGAGGCGAAGTCCTCCAAGGATAAGGGAAAGGCCCCGATCGATGTTGCACCCAAGAAGAGGGTGATAGTGGCCAAGAAGGCTGCCAGCAAGGTCAAGAAGGGTGCCTCCCAACCCATAGGCCCCTTGAGGATGTCTTCTCCTGCACGGAACCCAAACCGTGCAGCTGCCTTCGACTCTAACATCTTCAAGGGTAAAGGGGCTGATAAGGCACGCAAGCTCAGGAACATAAATGTCTATCAGCGAGACAGGAGCACAGTGGATCCCCGTTTCTGGTGTGATTTCCACTGTGACAATTACAGGACGGTCTACATGACCAAGCAGACCCCAGTCACCGATGCTTAGTGGATTGACTGGGACTACATGGCCCAGAAGGATCACATAGCCTTCAATGTTGTGATTGAGGCCGTCGAGCGACATGGTTTGAAGAAGTTCATGGCTTTCCAGTATGACTGGAATGTGGAAGTCATCACTCAGTTCTATTCCACTATCTACTTCCACAATGATGGGGACAGGAGGATTACTTGGATGACCCATGGAGAGAAATACTCCACCACCTACTGGGAGTTTGCTCAACTGCTTGACCTAGAGGATCAACTGGACAATGAAGTCATTATCTCCAATTTGAGGCCAGTTGATCGCGATACCCTAGAGTACATGTATCCTAGCCATGTACCCTTTGAGGCGGGGCACATAAGGAACATCAATCCCTTCTACACTGTCCTTAACAGGGTGCCTAGGAAGACCATTGCCCCCAAGGATGGAGATGCGGGGATAATTCAAGGGAATCTGAGGCATTTGATGGTCCTCATTGTTGGAGATGTCCGCTTCAATGTGGTTGACTACATCTTTGACGACATCTTCAACATCTCCCATACTCCCAACCGATCATGTGGATACGCTCCGTACATCATGCACATGATCGAAAAGATCTCCGGACTCACCTTCAAGAAAGACATAATTCACTAGAGGCTTCAACCTCATCTCCCTCCGCCAGATTTGGCTGCTCCTAGGAGGAAGAATGCGGATCCTCCCACTTCTTCCTCTTGCTTTGTGCCATCTCCTCCACCACCTCCGCCTTCGTCACAATGCGGGAGTGGATTCTTCAAATGCTTTAAAAGCTCTTTTCTCCTCTTGCTGGAAGACGGAAATTCGGCAATGTCGCATGGAGCACCGCAACGAGAAGTATCTCAAGGCGATGTGCGACAAGATGGACATTCCTATGTATCCCGCCGAGGAGAGTGATGGTGAGATCACTTCCTTCTCGGAGTTCACTGCCGAGGAGCTTGCTCAGTTTGGTGAAGATGGTACTTCCACGGCGGCCCCGGCCGATGATGATGATGCCAATATTGACCCGAAGGCCACGAAGAGCGATAGCGGGCGCCAAGGCAGCGATGACGACGATGACTCCGATGATGAGTAGACCTAAGGGATCTTCCTCTCTTCTTTTCCTTTTTGGTGTCTTGATGCCAATGGGGGAGACATTAGTGGATGGGGCACTTAGATAGGGGGAGAGATTGAGTTGGAGAGTTTGAGATTCTCTATCTAGTTATTAGTGAGAGAGTATTTGATATATTAAGGACTTATGTTTTAAACTCTCATTTTAAGTTGTATTGTAAGACTTAATCTAGGTATTCATGTATCCTGCCTAAATTTGTGATGTGTCGCCTCATTTACATGTCTATCATGCATAATCGTTGCCTTATCACACTTTATAAACACATGATTTAGGCACCCCACCATAACATGTACATGTATGAGAACTCTCTCAATCTCTCTAACTCATGATGCATACATTGAGGGGGAGTCGCTCATACAAATACATGTTATGAAAAACAAATTACTATCCTTTTTGTCGAAGTCTTAATGTGTTGTCATCAATCACCAAAAAGGGGGAAATTTAAAGTGCATCTAGGCATCCCCGTGGGTTTTGGATGATTAATGACAATAATTAAGAAGTCTAATGAGCTAAGTTGATCTTAGGAACATGTATAATGAATGAAATGAGATGAAACCCTCCAAAAAAGAAAAGGATGCAACGGGCGTCAAAGGCTCAAGAGTAGAAATTAGGGTTTCTATGAAGATGAGCTTATATGAGTCGTGTCATGTGAAAGGGTGGATGTATCATGTGCATTGAGATCATTCTAGAGGGCTCAAAGTGGTGGTTTAGTGAAACACCTAAGTGAGAAACCAAAAATGAGAGAAACCCTAGGAGGCCGGACTAGTCCGAGCCTCAAGGCCGGACTAGTCCGGCCAGGCAGATAAGTCCGTTCTGAGACGGACCAAACATCTCTGGAGTGAATCTGAGTGAATTTGGAGATAAGTTCGAGAAGCCTGGACTTGTCCATTTTTGGATGGACCAAAGATCTCTGGAGAAGTTCGGACTTGTCCGTCTGGGTACGGACCAATCCGTTTGAGACTTAGTGAGATCATCCGAGAGAAACCCTAGTGGTCCAAACTAGTCTGCCCCCTGTGGCCAAACTAGTCCGTGCCAGTCCAATTGAGTCCGTTTTGGGACGGACTAAACCTTTCTGTCCTACTTCGGACTAGTCCGTTGTCTAGTGACCGTTTGAATTTGGAAATTAGGCAGGTAGCATGATGATCGCCGCGCAGTGCAGCAGTTGTCGGGAACTGACCAGAGGTCAGTAGTCCCATAAGGCTGGACTAGTCGGGGTCCAGAGGCCAGACAAGTCCGCCCTTCTGCTGAGGTCAGCAGAAGGGGCTCGGGACCCCTATAAGAAGGGGACCCCCAGCCTCATTTGAATATTTCTTGAACCCTAGCGCCGCCACAAGCTTCCTAGAGCCTTCCAAAGCCTTCTACTCGTCCTACTAATCCTCTAAGAGCAAATCCTGAAGAGATTAGGGTTTGGGGAGGAGAGTAAAGGAAGATCATCGCACTTTGGCTCTCGGTTTGATCTCTTGCACATTGTGTTGTGTTTTGTGGCTTGTGTGAGTTGATCTTCGTGTGCTCCTCATTGTATTGATCAGTGGGAGCCTCAACTTGTGAGCAGCCCCATCAAACTTGGTGATTACCCATTGATATAGTGGAATCCAAGCCGACCATCGTGGTGGCTCGGTGAGAGAAGGGTCAAGTGAGACCCGGTCCTTGTGTGGACCTCTCAACGTGGATGTAGGCTTCTTCATGGAGCTGAACCATGGGATAAATCTTGTTTGATTAAGTCATTTCAGGTATTATTGCCTATTCACCCCCTTCTAGGCGACTTTCACCAACTGACCGGGCCGTTGAGTTCGACATTGAACTTGAAACCAGAGCAGCTCCTATCTCTAAACGACCATACCCAATGTCAAGTGAAGAGTTAGCTGAAATGAAGAAACAATTGAAGGAAGTTCTTGACAAGGGTTTCATCCGCCCAAGCTCATCTCCATAGGGCTGTCCCGCTCTCTTTGTAAAGAACAAAGATGACACATTGCGGATGTGTATTGATTATCGTCTGTTGAATGCCGTCACCATCAAGAATAAGTATATGCTTCCAAGAATTGATATTCTCTTTGATCAACTTGCTGGTACTCATTTCTTAGATTGATTTAAAGTTGGGCTATCATCAAATTAAAATCAGAGAATAGGACATTCCAAAAACAGCTTTCTCTACCCGCTATGGTCACTGTGAGTTTCTTGTTATGTCTTTCTGCCTCACAAATGCTCTGACGTAGTTTATGTACTTGATGAACAACATTTTTATGGAGGAACTTGATGTCTTTGTTGTGGTTTTCATTGATGACATTCTTGTTTACTCCAAGATCGAGGAAGAGTATGCAGACCATCTTCGTGTTGTGCTCGAACGATTACAAGAACATCGTCTTTATGCCAAGTTTAGTAAATGTGAGTTATGGCTGCGTGAAGTGGCTTTTTTTGTGCATATCATCTCTAAGCATGGTATCGCAGTTGACCCTTTCCAAGTCGAGCAAGTTCTTTGTTGGAAGCAGCCCTCTAATATCACTAAAATCCGTAGTTCCCTTGGACTTGCTGATTATTACCATCGTTTCATCAAGGACTTCTCTAGAACTGCAAAGCCTATGACCAAGCTTCTGCAAAAAGGTTTTAAATTTTAGTGGACACCAGATTGTGAGCAAGCTTTTAAGACCTTGAAAACTCTTCTCACAACAGCCCCCGTTCTTGCCCAACCCGATATCAATAGGAGCTTCGATGTTTATTGCGATGGCACACGTATTGGACTCGGTTGTGTACTCATGCAAGAAGGGCGAGCCATTGCTTATGCCTCCCGTCAATTGAAGTGTCATGAATAGAATTATCCTACCCATGATCTTGAGCTTGCCGCTGTTGTACATGCTCTAAAAATTTGGCGTCATTATCTCCTTGGTAAAACATGCAGTATTTTCATTGATCACAAAAGTCTCAAGTATATCTTCACCTAAGCTGATCTGAATCTGAGACAAAGAAGATGGTTGGAGCTAATTAAAGATTACAATTTGGAGATACATTACCATCACGGTAAAGCTAATGTGGTCGCCGATGCCTTGATCCATAAGAGCCATTGCAATTGCTTAATCAATGAAGCTAGAACAAGCACACTTTGTAATAAGTTTCGGAAACTTATTACGGAGATGGTTAAGGAAGGATTTCTTGCTGCTCTTGAGATAAAATCTAATCTCCTTGATCAGATCAAGGATGCTCAAAGAAATGACAAGGGCATGGCCCGAATTCGTGATAAAATGTCCAAGGGTGAAGCCTCTTGTTTTTCATTGGATGAACAAGGTGTGCTTTGGTTTGGGAAGCGCCTTGTAGTTCCTAAGGTGTCTGAGTTGAGGGGTAAGATCCTTAATTAAGCCCATGACTTTTGCTGTCCATTCACCCAGGAAGTTCAAAGATGTATCAAGATCTCAAGCAACACTTTTGGTGGACTCGCATGAAGAGAGAAATTGCCCGGTATGTTTTGAAATGCGATGTTTGCCAACGGGTGAAAGCAAGTCATCTCAAACTAGCGGAGCTG
Organism: Tuctoria greenei; assembly: GCA_036927565.1. NCBI lineage: Eukaryota > Viridiplantae > Streptophyta > Magnoliopsida > Poales > Poaceae > Tuctoria > Tuctoria greenei. Next base: position 103,698,727 of record JAYESD010000011.1, on the reverse strand, counting down.
CAGCAATTGCATGTCCCTTCATGGAAATGGGAGGACATTGGAATGGAATTTATCATTGCTTTACCAAAAACTTTGCATGGTTATGATTCTATATGGGTAATAGTAGACCAATTGACAAAATCCACACATTTCCTTCCTGTCAAGACTTCTTACTCATTCAAGGATTATGCAGAGCTCTATCTAACTTGTATTGTGTGTCTCTTCCTAAGACCATTGTTTCAGATCATGGCTCACAGTTTGTTTCTCGTTTTTGGAAGAGCCTTCACAAGGCGTTGGACACCAAACTTTTCCATAGTTCAGATTATCACCCTCAAACTGGTGGCTAAACCAAAGAGGTTTATCAAATTTTGGAGGACATGTTAAGACCTTGTGTGCTGACCTACGGAAAGAAGTGGGAAATTTGCTTGCAATTTGCTGAATTTTCCTATAACAATAGTTACCAAGAAAGTATCAAGATGTCTCCTTTCAAATCTCTCTACGGAAGAAGGTGTAGAACATCGCTTAATTGGTGCGAATCAGGAGAATGACCACTCTTTGGTCCTGATTTGGTCAATGAGGCTGAGGCTAAAGTGCGACAAATTTAGGAACACTTGCGGGCAGCTCAATCCCGACAAAAGAGTTATGCTGATCGTCGCCAAAGGACTCTTCATTTTAAGGTTGGCGACTTCGTCTATCTCAAAGTTTCTCCTCTCCGTGGCACCAAAAGATTTCAGGTGAGAGGAAAATTAGCTCCTCACTATATTGGTCCCTTCAAGATCCTTGCTACACGTGGTGCCACTGCATATGAGTTGGACCTCCCGTCACCCCTCTCCAACAGCCATAATGTGTTCCATGTATCTCAATTTAGAAAGTGTCTTCGCATCCCATACGAGGATACTCCCATGGATCAAGTGAACTTTCAACCGGACCACTCATATGAGGAATATCCCCTGCGTATTATTGACAAAGCGGAGAGCAAGTTATGGAATCATTTGATCAAGTTCGTCAAGGTTCAATGGAACAATGATTCGGAAGATGAAGCAACTTGGGCATGTGAGGATGATTTCCGTGCGGAATATCCTGATCTTTTCTCTAGAATGTAAGTGAATGTTGCTCCACTCACTTGCTGCTCTCTCGTTATTATCTTTGAAACTCCATTTCTCATCTTGTTGGTGGTCTTGTCTTTTCTCCTTGTCTTTGAATCTCGAGACGAGATTCTTTTAAGGGGGGAGGCTTGTCACATCCCAATTTCTTAAATTATTCAGCAACTCAATCTTAGAATAAAAGAGTGTCAATATCAATTTTGAATGAGGAAATGGATGGAATTCAAATTCAGATTTATAATAAAGTATTTGACATATCAATCCTTATAAAGAAATCCAAATTATTTCTACTAAAATGTAACCAAAGAAAAATTTGTTTCTATTCTACTTTCTGAAAGAGAATTTTGGTGAATTTCCCAAAAATTTATAAAGAAGTTTCCAACACATAAAAATCCAGCAAGGTTTTAAAACGATCTGTCTTGCCATATTTTTTGTTTCAATTCTACAAAGAATTTGAAGAAGTAAAAAAAAAATAGTTTCATATGACCTTATCTAGGCCCACACAAAATTTCGTAATTTTTTTAGAAGTATAACTTCAGTTATCAAAGAAATACAGAAGTGGTATAGATAAATTTTTGAAAACACAAATCAAACTTGACCCATCTGTCAGCCGTGAGTGCCTGATTGTTCAGCTGCCCCTCTCTAAAACCTATCCCTAAGAGCACTGAAGAGAACACTCCCTTCATCCTTCTTGCCTCACCTGAGCTCTCTCCTCCACCTTGCTCTGTTCAGCACCCAAAAAGGTCCTACAGCTCACCATTTCTCCCCTAATCCAAGTTTTTCTTGTAAATCTAAGTTGGCGGTAAGTTCCTCTCCAAAGATGCTTCCCCTCTACGTTTCCCCCTGGTTTCTCCCACTGTTGTCTCCCTTCTCATGGCTGTTCTTGCTGATTAGAGATTGAACTGTTCTTGTGATTTGTCCCCTGGAAATTCATTTTTATGCATCATATTTCATATTCGCTCATATGTTCTTTATGCATTTCACTTATTATTTCAGTTCCAGTGGCATTGACCTCTTGCATGTTGATTCTAGCCACTGCATATGATGTATATGATATTATTGCAGCTCAAGTCATGTGTAAAAACTACAAGATATGAATTTTCTAATAATTTGCATGTTTAAAATCAAAATAAATAAAGTAATGGTCCTAAAATGGTAAAGCTGTTTTTGAGAGTATCCTCATGTTCCACTTGAATCATGGGGACTGCTGCATGTTGTTGGTATTTCATTTATATGGGATTACCACCTTAATCTTTTTTTTATGGGCTGAAATTTGTTATTTTTCCCCATGCAAGTTGTATGAATGATAAAATGATGAAACACATGCTACAAGTCTTAATTAGTGTCAAATAGCGTACCTGCAAATTTTCAGCTTTAACCATGGAGCATAAACACCATTTACACATTTATCTTGTATATGTTAATAAAACTTGCAGAAATTATAATTAATTAATTAGAGCTCAAACCAAGGTGGGACCAGAGCCAAACATCAACTTTTAACATCCATTATCAAGTAAAAATGACCACTGTTCTAACAAGGCCTTTGAAAAATTTGAGCTTCACATAATGGTATTAATGCACCCGATTTGCCCCGATTTTAGACAGAGTGCCAATGTTTTGTTAATAACCCGAGCTAAGAATGTACAAATTTAGTAATTTTTTGCATTGTCTTCATGACTTTATGGTCTGTTATATTGTGAAGTTTCATACAAACTGCATTATGCATCGCATCATGACATTCATTCTCATACGGTGCATATTTCTTTGTTTAGCGAACGAACCGTTGGAGAGTGACACGGGTGCATCTTGGGAGACCTGTTGTGTGAGCACTAATCCTGTAGAGTATCCTCAAAGACTGAAGGCAATCATCTATGCATCTTGAACCTATTATTTTATAAAAGTTATGAAAATGAACTTAGTATTTTTGTATATGCATTGTCAGGCACTAGGTGCAGGACATGGTGAGTCTTGATTTAATCCAATCCTTGTTGAGTTATGTCATGGGACAGATTGTGTTGATTTTTAATTTGTGAAGTGTCATGCTTAGCCCTGCTTAGACCGGTAGAAGTCGAATTGGTGGCAAGGTCACCACCATTCGCGAGTTAGGACTTAATGTACTTGGATATGGGATAAGATAAGAAAGATGATGAACTTGTGGACTGAAAGGGGACTAGGATGTAGCCCCTTTTGGTTAGTTAAGGACCGTGCGTTGTTCTCGTTGTCCTAAGCACTTTCCATTCTAACCACATGGCAAAAATAATGGTATGGCAAGCTGAATATCTCACTTTGTATTTGTTGTTTGGGCCATGACTTCATTACTTGTTTAACACGCACGAGTGACTAATTGTCTGTGACCATAGTACTCCTTGTGGTGAAGATTGTCCAACCATTCAGGAATGGGTGTGAGAAAGGTTGACATGAGTACCCCTTTATGTGGCTTTGGCGGGTTGCATAAGTTTTATGGTCCTCGTGTCGTGTGGGTGATTTGGGACTCTATTGTAGGGTGTATAATCGGTTCAAATCATCACAATCTCGGTCATGATCAAGCTTAGTGTTCATTGAGCTTCATCGTAGTGATTGAAACATAACAATCAATGGAAATGAGGGTCTATGGATGCTGTTACTGAGCTGAAATGGGTGTTGTTTACACATGGTTACAAATGGTTACTTGTTGCAGTAGGTAGGGGTGTATATGTGAGTTGCCCATGAGTTTTTTTTTGCTTAATACTTATATGCTTATTCCATTAACCGTCACAACTTTTCGTAAATTATGTTTTGAGTATGCATTATCCCATTGCTACTGTCATATTCATACTTCTTGAGTCGGACTATATATACCATATGTGTAAGTCTTGTGAGTACCTTCGTACTCATGTTTGTTATGTTGAAGTTTTGCAAGTGAGCACCCTATGGTGTTTGGTTACTTCTTTCCCGCCGAGTCCGACGATGGGGAGGAGTAAAATGCTGATTTTTACTTGACGTCGCTGGTGGTGTTGTGGGCAGGCACCGATGGACTTTTGTTGTTTTTAAACATCGACTTCCGCTGCGTAGGGCTTGTTTATTTTGCTGTCTCGAATTTGAACCTGACCCCTTTATGGACAATGTTATCCCCAGAAGCTTAGAAAACTTCAATGCAACATTGCTCACTGTTTTGTATAAAATTTCAGAAATTTGTCACTACTTGTATGCACACTTTAAGGTTGTAATATTTCTAAATTTGTGGTTTATTTGTGTGCTTGTGACGTGTGCAATGTTGTGGATCGATATGTTGTGATCCTGGGATGATTACGAGCATGTCGAGGGACTACCGGAGTTGGATTTTATGTTGGTCGCACTTGTAACTCCCATGTCGTTGATGGACACCGAGCTAATGCGTCTAACATTGATTCAACTTGGACAGTTCCTCATAGGTGGTTAAAGGGTTTTAAACTCAAATGTCCTGATTAATTTGAATAAAGACGATTTACCGATTAAATCACATTGTTTTTGCCTAAAAACAGGAGGGCATGTGTTGGAAATTAAATTTGTCAGGAAGCATGCAAAATATGGCACGAGGCATACAAGAATACCTCTCGTAGGGAAGATATACGGCAGGAATGAAGATACACATGCAAGACGTGGGCTCCAGGGATTTCTAGTTGGAAAGATATATGCATATATAGTAAGCTAGTTTTATTTCTATTTACGAGAGATTTTATTTGGTAAGTTAGTCTTATTCAGTTTAGGAAAGATTTCATTTGGCTGGAGAGAGATTATATGCCTGTTGCTGCCGAGAGAAGACAGACGTAATTTACTTTTTGTACAGTTTCAATCTGTTAGCTTTTTGCTTGCTTTTTTCCCTGTTCCTTCGGTGTTTTTCCGATTAAAACTTACGCTTGGCACTTCAATCGAACAACATGCACATGACCAACATAACAGATATTAAACTGAAAACTGAGCCAAAAGGCAAATAGATGTCTGGATTAGAATGGTGCATACCCGCCTTTTTTTGTACACGGATCTTGCCTCACTCCGAGTCAGCTCGCGATATGGTATATGCCTGGCTAAGCTTCCCATTCCAGCACTTGGAATATGCACCCGGCCAGCATTTTTTGGGCCCCTAGCTACGCACATCCAGCCCAGTTGGCAGTGCAGCAGGCCGCGGAAGATCAAATGGGTTGATAGTTTCAGTTGAATGGAATTTGCTTCATTTCCAATCAAACCAATGGCAGTTGATTCCATTCATATATATATATATATATATATATATATATATATATATAATGACCTGCGAGAGATCTTCCTTGGATCAGGACGTTACAGTCATATATCCTATTACAAATGAAATGTTTGCTGTAAATACGTTTCTGGTGTAGTATGTCTGGATTAGTGAGGTAATAATTTTTTTAGGTGGCAAGGAGGTGATAGCTATCTGATCTGAGTGTAGGTTTGGACAAAAGTAAACTTGATTAACTTGGTTGCATCTGACTTTGCTGTTGTTCCCTTGATAAGTTTTATGTCTGAAGTATAAATATGAAGTGTTGATTTCTAACTGTCTATTATTTAACATAGTGACTTTTAATAATATGTTATAATATGATATGATATGTAAAAAGTTCTTCCCAAATAAATTTCCGAGTCCATCCGATATCGACGTGTTTCTGATCCAATTAACCTGTTTTCCATATATTCAATATATTCGATATCAAATTCATTTCATACCGAATCCGTTTCCGAAATTAGTATATAGATATGAGAACGGTCTAGATCTGTCCATTTTCATGACAGTTCATGTTACTCCTGCCACCAGCTGGCAGAATCTCCATTCTAACTTGAACCGAACCTGTGGATTTCGAGAAACTCCATATCCGCTTTTCCACCACAGAAAAAAAATTAATGGCCGATGATGCGGCATCAGTAGGAATGGCAATGGATCGAGTTTGGGTTCGGATCGTGTGAAGCAAAAATCCTGTGAAAAAAGGATGCGGGTGAAAACCAAGACCTGCACCCACACCTGCGGGTGAAAATCGAAACCCGCACCCGCACCTGTCGGATTCAGTCGGATGTTGGGTGCCTGTCAGGTTCAAAGTTTGAAGCTGATGACCCCTGCCTTGTGTCACTCTCGCCAGAGGACTCACACCCAAGGATCAGAGGGGAGATGAGGGACTAGATCCAGATTCCGTATTTCGCGAGTGTGACGCTTCGATCCGGATGCGTGGTTGGGATACACCTTCTAGGCCCTGCTTGGTTCCGATTATAATCGGATTATCGGAGAAAATAAGCGAAAATCTTACCCAAATGGTATGATTAATTTACAATTATCTCCTAAGCAGCTCATTAGAAAAGCCCGAAAACATAACCTTGATTACCTGTATCGCGGCCCGTACCCCACGATTTGGAGAATCGAAAGCCATCTCCCTTTGTTGCCCTTCCACCGACTCGCCCCTCTGTTGCCATTGGCCCGACCAATCGCCGACTTTGTCCGCCACTGTCTCCACACGCACCTGCGCCATTGTCGAATCCGCCCACCCCCGCGCCGTCGTCGTCCGTCCGACATCGGCTCAACCCGCACCTGCACTGTCGTCGACTCCGCCCGCCCATGCACCGTCGTTGGCTGCGCCTGTCCCTACACCGTCGTCGGCTCCGTTCGCCACCGGCTCAACCCGCACCTGCATCGTCATCGACTTCGCCCGCCCCTGCGCTGTCACGGACTCCGTCCACAGCCATTGTTGGCTCCACCCGCCCATGCGCCGTTGTCAATTCCGTTCGCTGCCATCGCTGGCTCCACCCGCCCCTGCGCCATTGTCAGTTCCACCCGCCGCCGCAGGCCTGCGACACTCCCGAACTTGTGCCTCCATCTATCGCCCCCGACAGACTCTCAGAGTGTGGAGGATGTGGAGGGCGAAGCCGGCGCCGCCATGCGGATGATGTCGAGTGTCTGAGACCGTGAAGACTGCTAGAATAAATGGGCTAGGCCTAATAATTATATCATAATTAATTCCAATAAATCTCAAAGGCATGTTAGGGAAAGAGAGGGTGGTGTTAAATCTTTAGTCCCACGTGGAAAGTTTGAGGGAATCAACCCCTCCATATAAGGGATGTTGTTCTTCCACTCCTTGAGTGAGAGAAGAGGAGAAGAGAGGGGTGGCCCACATGTGCTCCTCCTCCTACTCCTCGCTTGCTCGCCTCGCCACGCCCTGCCGGGCACACGCTCGCGCGCGTGTGTTTGCGCGAATTCGAGACTCGAGCCGAGCCCAGATTTAATATTTTTGCAGAAAACTTAATTGGGCTTTTGGGCTTCCGAATTTTGTGAGACGGAGTCCAAGTCGTTAGAGACAGACACGACCAAACCGCCTCCACGGGACTCTATAAATATGGGCATGCACGGCGGGTAGATCATCCCACAATTAGATCATTTCCCACGTTCGCGATCCTTGCACCGTCGTCTAGTCTATTCTATCCCAAGTGCCGGCGTGCACCCATGACCGGAGAGTAGGTCTCGGAACAGCTCGCCCTTGCGATCCTGCATCGGGAGAGGGTGAATAAGGTTTTTGAGAAGCGTGCGCAACTGCTCGCCTTCTTCATCACGGGTTGTCTACCGAAGAGATCAGGCGCTGCGGCCCAACATCGCCACCAGCGTCTACAGGAGTTGTTCATCGCCAGATCTACAACAATTTCTCTGACTTCAAATTGGTACACGATATTTCTCGTCTCGTTTGTCTGCCGGTGTTATTCGCTGCTATTTTTCGCGTGTTTTCTGGAATTGCTCAGTAAATTACCTCCTATTTTCTAACAATCCAAAAGCCTTATTAGGCAATTTCCTGAGTTGAACGTGATGACTTTAGCCGATGCACTGAGGCTTGAGAAATTCTCTAGCATGCACTTCAAGAGGTGGCAAGTTAAGGCCACGCACTGGCTCCATTCACTTAAGATCTTTTGGATAACCGAGAGCAGGCCTCAAGGTCCTTTGTCTGTTGAAGAATAGACAAAGTTCGAGGAAGCCAATTCTGCCCTGAGAGGATGTATCTTAAGTGTTCTTGACAACAAACTGTGTGATGTTTATCTGACAGTCACAGATGGTAAGGAGCTCTGTGATACACTTAATGCTATGTATGGTGTAGCTGATGCAGGCGGTGAACTGTATATCATGGAGAATTTTCATGACTACAAGATGGTTAAAAACCATCTCGTAGTTGAACAAGCTCATGAAATACAGTGCCTCACGAGAGAGCTCAACCTCCTTAAGTGTTCTTTACTCGACAAGTTTGTGGCTGGTGCATTATTGCAAAGTTACCTCCTTCGTGGAGGAACTTTGCCACAACTCTTAAACACAAAGACACAAGAAATATCAATTGAAAACCTGATAGAATCTCTTGATGTTGAGGAGAAGGCTCAGGCTAAGGACGCTACTGAGAAAGGAGGTGAGGGTCAATCTAGCGCCAATGCTAATATGGTGCATAAACCCAATGTCAAGAACAAAGGAAACAACAAGTCTCAATTCAAGCAAAACAAAACTACTACTTTTAAGAAGAAGAAGAAGTCAAACAAAGCCAATGATGGTTGCTGCTACACCCGTGAGGAGCAGAGACATTTTTCCAAGGACTATCCTGATAGGACAGACCGCAGAGGGAAAAAGAATGTCAACATTGTGACGTCTAGCAATGCGGATGGGTACAATAATTCTTTTACTGTTCTTTCTGTTTCTCAAACACCATCTTGGTGGTTTGATACGGGTGCTAATGTTCCTTTATGTTCTGACATGTCTATGTTTACTTCTTACCAGTTGTCCGGGATTCCGCCGTCTAAATGGGGAATGGATCACATGCATCTGTTTATGGTGATGGCACGGTCGATATGAAGTTCACTTCAGAAAAGATTGTCCAGCTAAAGAACGTGCATCATGTTTCTACTATAACAAGAATATTGTTAGCGGCACCCTTCTATGCAGAGATGAGTTTAAAATAGTTTTAGAGTCTAATAAAAAAGTTGTGTCGAGTATGGACAATTTATTGGTAAAGGCTATGAATGCGGAGGCATATTCCGCTTTTCTCTTTCGGAGTTTAATAATAAGTCTATGAACCATATTTGTGGCAGTATTAATGATGACACGAGTGCTTGACATTCTCGTTTATGTCATGTTAATTTTGGTTTAATGAATCGGCTATCAAGTCTCAAATTAGTTACGGAATTCACCACTGCCAAAGGTTCTAAGTGCCATAGTTGTGTGCAATCAAAGCAACCTCTAAAGCCTCACAAGGCAGTCGAGGAGAGAAACTTGACACCATTAGAACTCATACATTCTAATCTATGCGAGATGAATGGTGTGTTGACAAAAGGTGGAAAGAAATACTTTATAATATTAATAGATGATTCTACTAGATTTTGCTATGTTTACTTGTTGCAAACTAAAGATGAAGCTTTAGACTACTTTAAAATCTATAAATCTCAAGTAGAAACTCAATTAGAGAGAAAGATCAAACATCTTAGGTCAGATCATGGTGCTGAGTATTTTTCCAGAATATTTGATAATTTCTGTGAGGAACACTGTATCATACATGCGAGGATGCTTCCCTATTTGCCCCAATCGAACGGGATAGCTGAGAGGAAAAATCATGCATTATGTGACTTGGTGAATGCCAAGTTAGACACATCCGATTTATCCAAGGCACAGTGGGGGGAGGCTCTATTGACTTCATTTCATGTTCTAAACCGTGTTCTAAACAAGAATAAAGAGAAAACCTCTTATGAGGGGTGGGTTGGGAGAAAACCATCACTTTCATACTTGCGTACTTGTGGATTTTTGGCAATGGTCAATGTTCCAATTACCAGGATACACAAGCTCGGACCAAAGATAGTGGATTGTGTCTTTCTAGGCTATGCTCATCGGAGCATCGCATATAGATTTTTAGTAGTTAAATCAGGGGTACCTGATATGCATGGTTATACTATTATCGAATCTCTTGATGCAACATTTTTTGAGAATATATTTCCTATGAAAGATATGCATAGTACTGCTAGGATCACTTCTGAAATTTGTCATGAATCCACCACAACTAGCAAGTTTCTTGATACACCGTTTGAGAGTGTCCCAGAGTTGGAACACAATAAAATAACTCAATCGAATAAGAGATCACGGATTGCAAAATCATTCGATGATGATTTCATTGTATACCTTGTGGACGATACTCCTAAATCCATGGCAGAGGCATATGCATCACCTAATGCAAATGACTGGAAAGAAGCAGTTTATAGTAAGATGGACTTAATTATTTCTAATGGAACCTGGGAATCGACTAAAGACCGTACGAGTGCAAACCAATAGGTTGCAAGTGGGTGTTCAAGAAGAAGCTCAAGCCTGATGGTACTATTGAAAAGTACAAGACAAGTCTAGTTGCAAAGGGCTATACTCAAAAGGAAGGTGAAGACTATTTTGACACTTATTCACCTGTCGCCAGAATGACGACAATTTGTGTACTACTTTCTTTGGCTGCCTCTTATGGTGTAATCATCTATCAAATGGATCGATGTGAAGACAACTTTTCTTAACGGAGAGTTTGCTTTACTGGACATGGAAAATTTAACCAAACTTCAAGGATAGGCGTTAAAGTCAATCAAATTGACTATGCCTTCCTCTTTTTTCTAAATTTTCTTCGGGTTCTAAAAAGATCTTGAGACAGTGTCCATTTACTTTGAATAGATGACCTTCATCATTTTGGAGTGTAATAGCTCCATGAGATGAAGTATCTACCACAGTATAGGGACCTTCCCATTTGCGTTTTAGTTTCCCATGCCCAAAAGTTCGACTCTAGAGTTGAAAGTAGGACTTTATCTCTAGGCTTGAACTCCTTAGGCGTAATTCTTTTATTGTGTCACCTCTTGGTTTTCTCCATTCTTCCAGTTGCATCTTGCACAAATTTCCAGCTTTGTGGAGATCCATGTTCCACTTCTTGATAGCCCAATACGCTCTATGTTCCAATTCTACAGGTAAATGAGAAGTTTTCCCATAGACAATTTGGAAACGTGACATTCCAATTGGTGTCTTATAGGCGGTACGATATGCTCAAAGTGGATTAGTTTGTTCTTCCATCCAATCCTCATCTCAAAGACGGTCTTTTGTAGAATATTCTTGATTTGTTTGTTTGAAGTTTCTGCTTGATCGCTTGTTTGGGGATGGTACAGAGTAGCAATGTTATGCCTAACCCCAAGCTCCCTCAGAAAGCTCCGGAAGGTCTTATCAATGAAATGAGAACCTCCATCACTTATGACCATTCAAGGAGTTCTAAACCGTGGGAAAATAATTTCATGAAACGTTTTCCGAGCGGTCTTGGCATCGGCATGTTTGCATGGTAATGCTTCTACCCATTTGGACACATAATCTACGGCCACCAGAATATACTCCCTATCATAGGACTTTGGAAAAGGTCCCATGAAGTCGATCCCCCACACATCAAATAATTCTACTTGGAGATTGTATGTGAGGGGCATCGCATTGCGAGCAGTGATTCCCCCATGCTTTTGGCATTCTCGACATCTTCGAACGAATTTGTATCATCATACATTGAGGGCCAAAGAATCCGCTTTGCCAGATCTTTGTCTGGGTACGGTAAACACCATAGTGCCTTCCATGGGGGGGGGCACATGGCATCTTTTGATGATTCTGGTGCCTTCAACTGTTGGGACGCACCTTCTAAGCAGCCCATCGAAACATACCCTATAGAGGTATGGATCATCCCACAGGTGACGTCGACTCTCAAAAATGAGCTTTTTCTTATCCTGCCCTCGTCGTACTTACCCCATAACTATGAAGTTTACAATGTCCGCATACCAAGGGTTAGAGTCGGTCACCTTGAGCAACATATCATCACGTAGAAAACCATTGATAGGTATGTCAAGTGTATTTGAGATTTTCATACGTGATAGATGATCAATATAGAATTCTCTATGCCCTTTTTATCTCTTATCTCCATGTCAAGCTCTTGGAGTAGGAGAATCCATCGGATTACCCTAGGTTTAGCATCTTTCTTGGTGAGCAAATATTTCAAAGCAGCATGGTCTGTGTAGACTATGATTTTTGCTCCAACCAAGTATGATCTCAACTTATCGATAGCAAAGATAACTGCTAGAAGCTCCTTTTCAGTTGTGGCATAGTTAAGTTGAGATCCTGATAGAGTCTTGCTAGCGTAGGCTATTGCATGATGCTTCTTATCCTTGGTTTGGCCAAGGACCGTTCCAATGGCATAATCACTAGCATCACACATGATTTCGAATGGTAGCGTCCAATCAGGGGGTTGAATGGTTGGAGTTGTGATGAGTGTCTTCTTGAGGATCTCAAAATATTGGTGACACTCATCATGAAAATCAAAGGGCACATCCTTAGCTAATAGGCTAGTGAGGGGTTTAGCAATTTTGGAAAAATCCTTGATACATCATCGTTAGAACCCCGCATGCCCTAAAAAGCTACGGATACCCTTAATGTTGGTGGGAGGTGGAAGCTTTTCAATAACTTCAATTTTGGCTTTGTCCACCTCAATCCACTTTTCGGACACCAAGTGTCCTAAGATGATGCTTTCACGGACCATAAAATGACACTTCTCCAAATTTAGCACCAAGTCCTTCTCTTGACATCTTTGTAAGACCCTGTCTAGGTTCTCAAGACAATGATCAAAAGTTTTTCCATATACAGAAAAGTCGTCCATGAGAACTTCCTTAATTTTCTCGATCATGTCTAAGAAAATAGACATCATGCACCTTTGGAATGAAGCGGGTGCATTAACAACCCGAGCAGCATTCGTCGATAGGTGTATGTTCTGTAAGGGCATGTGAAGGTGGTCTTACTTTGATCATTAGGGTGCATGGGAATTTGATGGTAGCTAGAATACCCATCAAGGAAACAAAATAAGGAATGTTTCGCAAGCCGCTCAAGCATTTCATCAATGAAAGGCAGCGGGAAATGATTCTTCACTGTTTCCTTGTTGAGTTTTCTGTTGTCAATACACATCCTCCACCCTGTGACTATTCATTGAGTAATGAGTTCATTCTTCTCATTTCGAACAACCGTCATTCCTCCTTTCTTGAGCACTATTTGGACAGGGCTAACCCACTCACTATGAGGAACGGGATATATTATCTCGGTGTGCAAGAGTTTCAAGACCTCCTTCATGACAACCTCTCGCATAGCATTATTCAACCTCCTTTGAGGTTCCCTAGATGGTGTGCTAAGAGGGTTGGGGGAATGCGATGAGTGCAAAGAGCGGGGCTGATTCCCTTAAGGTCTTGGAGTGAGTAGCCTAGGACGGATCTATGCTTTTCTAAGATGGTCATGAGTTTGGCAGTTTCGTCTTGTGAAAGCTTATCACTTATGATGACAGGAGCTTCCGCATCGCCGTGTAGGAAAGCATAGCGTAGGCCTGAGGCAGGGTTTTCAACTAAATCGGGGGCTTTTGTGATGGCTCTTCTTTGGGCAAATCAAATATCTCCTGCAATTCATCCTCTTCTTGGATGAATTGTTATTCTTCTTCTGCATTTTCAGGAGAGTCTAAGAATTGAAGGGTCATGGCTTCCTCGATTGGCTCACTCTCGGGGAGAGGTTCTGCCAATGTGTTCTTGGATCGTAGAATGGAAATGGAAAACTTTTTCCCTCCGAGTTTAACATCTAGGCTGCTTTTTGAGGGTGCATCCATGAGTAGTTTCTCAATGGGTAACCCTATCATTATATCGAAGTCTTGGACTTCAAAGACATGAAAATCAATGCAAAACTTGATGTTCTCATGTCTTATAGACACGTTTTGTAAAATCCCATATCCTTCCTTGATGTTTCCATAGGAGTCTTTGAAGAATTTTCATGCTGGAGCCCAGTGTAGATCACCCAAAATGGCTAAAGCACAATTCTCAAAAATGATATTGGCTCCAATAGTGGGATTATAAAGGACATTCACCATTACCCCTCAAATAAGACATCAAATGGTTGCTGGGGGTGAGTTTACCTGAATTATTTCAGGTGAAAGCTCTACCTCTGTCATCCATTCCCTACTCATGATCGAGGTCAACTTGATCATTTCCTAAAAGAATTTTCCTTTGGGCGGATCAAGGAGTGAGGGATGTAATGATGGTTTCCTTCCAAAACAATGCTTTGAGGCATTCCCAAAATTTTCAAAATATCTGCCTCGAAGCACAATGGAAACTCCGAAGGTCGAATTTCTTCTTCCTTCGGTGTCTTTTGTCGGGGTGAGGATTTCATAGTCATAACTTGAGATGAACATGGTATGGGTTCCGGGGTGACTATGAAGGAATCCTCCTGTTTTGACTAGGCTTTCTCTTGAGGAGGTTCATTAAGACATGCAATGAAGGATGTGTTTTCTAGAATGCATTCTAGAATTTTCCTTCATTCAGTGTCTTATGCAGGAAAGAGCCTCCGACCGTTATGTCGAGGTATAGGGCAGAATCCCTGTCAAGCCCGAAACAAAAATGTTGTAATAACACATGTTCAGGAATGGAGAAGTTCGGGCCTAATTTGATTAGCAACGAGAATCTAGCCAGGCTGCACCTATAAATTCCTTCTCGATTTGCTGAAAGTTGAGAATTTCCCTTCGTAGAGAGGCAACTTGGGAGAGTGGAAAGAATGCAAGACAAAAATTGTCTCGAAGTTCTTTCCATTTTCCATTTGCACTCCCAATGGTATGAGTGTACCACTGTTTCGCTCTTCCCTTTAGGGAAAAGGGAAACAATTTCCACTTAAGGGTTTCTTGTGTCATGCCCTAGATTAGAAGGCATGAACACAATTGCTCAAACTCCCACAGGTGATGGTAGGGATTCTCACAATCCTTCACTGAGAAAGATCGCTCTCTAATCATGGCTATAAAGCTAGGGTGGAAATCATAGCTAGTTGAGCAAATGGGATGCGTCGATGGCGGAGGCTCATAAAACTCACCCTTAGTAGTAGAAAGAGAAAGAATGGTGGGTTGCTCCATAGTTTAGATAGTAGAAAGACAAGGAATAAAGATAAAAAATAGATACAAGGGTGAACAAATTTCGAAGATCAACAACAACCGTTCCCTAGCAACAGCGCTAGAAATGTTTGTTTGACAGCTGGTACGTCATAGATGAAAATCTGCAAGCGCACGGACAAACCGTTGTAGCACTTCCCCTTAAAGAGTATTCCCAAGGGTATGGAATCCAAGGAACGTGTGTGCTAATCTTCTAACTGGTTCACCCAAGGACACAAAGCTTGGTGGCAGGCAAGGTATAGAGTAGATTTCCTAAGAGAAGGGATCTAATTCAAAGCAAGTCAATCAATAGCACCTTGTATTGGGCATGGGCTTACTCTGGTCTGCCAGACGACTCCCACTAAGAGCCTACGTTGTAGTTGAACATGGAGGATTACAACAGACGGATAGGGTTGTCACCACCTACTGCATACCTCTACAACCTGTGGACTATGATATAATCAAAGCTAACATCAAGCATAGACACCACTCCTATGCTATCGATTACTTCCCTAACCTCTCGTGCAAAGACTGGGGCCTCTAAATGAATTGAGCAATGAATGAACAAGCAACTAAGGAATTAACTTGCTTGAATTAAATAAATGAACTCAATTGGAAATCATGTACCTTACTTGAGATGGGAAGAACTGTCGAGGTACAAAGGTGGAGAGAATTCGACAAGCCCGAACCCTATCCTTAAGTGGAAGAAGCCCGACAAGCCGGAGCCTCCTCCTCCTCCTCCTCTTTCTCACTCTCTCCCTATTTTCTAAGCACTTAGGCAGTGCTACGCCTTTGGAGTGGAGTACTAGACTGATATCTCATTTGCTGTGAGCAAACTGAGCAAGTTCATGTGAAATCCAGGTATAGACCATTGACATGCACTTGAAAGGGTACTGCACTACTTGAGAGGTACAATGAGTTATGTAATTCACTATATTGGGCGCCCGGTCGTGCCTAAGGGTTATAGTGATTTGAACTGGATCCCTGATGTTGATGAACTCTATGCCACGAGTGGATACGTGTTCACTCTAGCTGGTGGCGCTATATCATGGAGGTCTTGCAAACATACCATTTTGACGAGGTCAACCATGGAAGCAGAACTCAATGCTTTAGAGTGATGAGATCAAGCAAATTGTCATTGCACATACAAGGACGACACGGTGTTTATTTGTTTGAGATCCTGGCTCAAGTGAATGTGCATGTGTATTTGATGAAGAACATGGAGATGGTGCACCATGTCATCCACCACCTTGGCCTCCTCCTTTCATGCATACAAGAAGATTTGATGGTGTTGCACGTATGGACCCACACATGAGAGAAGATGAACTTGAGTCAAGGACGAATCCAATTCAAAAAAGGGAGGATGATGAGGACATCACTTCTATGGATACAAACAACACTCCATTGAACATACAAGATGCAATCAATAGAGTTCACACACAACAATTAGTTTCATAGGTTAGCTCGTTCTTATATGTTTCCTTATATATTTTTGAGAATAGATTGTTACCTGGTAATTTAATTATGATTATGATACATGGAGTGATTCAAGGAGTAAATTTAAGGAAGGTTTAGTGGCGTGGAGGACCAGAGAATACGTTCAAAGAAGATAGAAACCGACCCCAACTCAAAATTCTTGTCCAACTCGGAGTCCAGGAGCAGTTTGGACTAAAACGGACGCCCTGGAAGCATATGAACTCCGTTTTGGACGATCTACATATGCACGGAAAGGGGAGAGGATAAACTTTATAATGGCGCTGGTTCCATGTCAAAATTCCTTCGGAGTTTATGGGAATCGCCAAAACAAAATTGAGTTCAGAATCTGTTAGGGTGTTGCGCCACTGTATTGGGCTATTGGGTCTTGTATAAAGTCTAAGTCCATTATTTTCGTGTCTTAGCGTTAGGTCAGGACTCCAACACCCTTTGGACGTCCTTTCACCTATATATACTCCATAGTAGCCACCATGAACAGTTGGGTTTTGCTTAGATTAATCTGTTATACACAGTTTCGCCGTTCATCGGTTTGTGAGACCCCAACTTAGCAATTCAGATTGCTTCTACCTTGTTCTTGCTTGTGTTCTCGGCCGCACTTGCAGGGATTAGCCTTCTTGGCGAGGTCAATTGTGTGCAGCACGGTTGATAACCAACGAAGCAGTGGTGTAGTGATTGCAGGGGTTTTTCGTGTTTTACTCGAGAGCCTTAGATCATTAACGTCGAGATCTCCATCAATCGACTTACCCATTAACTTTCGGAAGGTCGAGCCTAAATGTACTCATCAATTGATATCAGATTTTCAGGTTTCCCGTTAAGTATTTCATCTATCCTTTCGATTTGTTTGTTTTTCATACCTAGAGTCTACAAAAAGGCCACAAAAAACTTGTAGTTTCATAGATCTATTCATCACTTTGTCCAAACTACCATTGAGCCTTTGCAACTTTGTTATTCAGTTTGGTTTTGTTGAGTTTGTGTCCATGGCGTAGTCATATTTCTGGTTTAGAAAGTGTTTTGGTCTTAGTTTGAGTTTTGCATTGTGTTGATTCATCCTTTTGAATCACGTCATCACATTCAGATTAGATTCATCTCTGTCCAGTTTAGTATTTTCATCATATCTCACTGATACAAACTCGGATTTTGGAGTTCTTGTACTTTATGGAAATCGTAAGAAGTTCTCTACAACTTTTGTATTCATAGGTTTCCCAGAAAACGGAGCTATAGTGGTCAAAAGTGCATTAGATCTAAATCTGTTCTCAACGTAGAATTTCTGAACAGTCTGTATTTCAGGGACAATATCTCCTATTGTTCTTGTCCAAAATAGGTCTTACATATATTGAAATGAAAGACGAGAGATATATCTACAATATTGCTGTTGTAAGTTCTTCTATTTAGATCCTCTAAGTATGCC
The DNA here is from genome assembly GCA_036927565.1 of Tuctoria greenei. Taxonomy (NCBI): domain Eukaryota; kingdom Viridiplantae; phylum Streptophyta; class Magnoliopsida; order Poales; family Poaceae; genus Tuctoria; species Tuctoria greenei. The sequence continues at coordinate 103,680,782 of JAYESD010000011.1, read as the reverse complement.
TATTTTTCCTTAGAAGATTGAGCAGAAAATCTACGATAGACACACGAGATATCTTTGATTGGTTTTTATTTTGTTCTTCTTTCGCAGCACATTCTGAGAAAAGGAAGACAAAATAAAAAGGCAAGTGCAAAACAAGATACAAAAGCCGCAAAAAATAGGTGAAAAAAACAAAAACAAAACAAAAGTGCTTGCATCCTTTGTGTCATCTAGTTTTGTCTCATATCTTGCTTGCTTGAACTACTAGAAACACATTTAGGCCAGCAACTTTGACAAGTAATTTGGACACTTATTCAACTTCACTATCTGATTTTCATTGTTGCTAATCTTTGCTACATATAAAGTGCCATCCAAGCTACACCTTACTCTTGAACAGAATCGATACATATTTGCAATCATCCAACACTTCATTGGTTTCTTCATACCGTCCATCGTTTGCCACTTGCAGTGTCCATAAGAACACTTGTAAGAGCGTGGTAAGACGTTTGAGAGTGTATGATTTCACTTACACTTTACCCCTATCCTTTGTAGTCCATTTTTTTGTTGTCTTTTGTTTGCTACTAACAATGTCAGGTAAAAGCAAGAATCATGCATTATATGTTGAGATGATTGACATGATGAAGACGACGATGGAGTGTTCACTAAAAATCAAACATCAACCAAGGATTCACATGACATTCAGTCCACCTTTACAACACCTTCCACAAGAAGTAATTACATTCTGCCATCTCTTCCTTCTTATGATGGTTTTGGCTACGATGAATATATTGCTTGGGAAATAGAGTTGGATAAAAATTTTGGACAATGGCATATGTGTGAGAAAAGAAAGATTAGAAATATTTCTAGTGCGCTAGTTGATTGTGCATTAACTTGGTGGGACAACTTAAGCGATTTAGAAAAACCTCGAATATGGAAAGATATGAAAATTCTTATGCGAGAAACTTTTGCTAATGTATCTAATTGCAAAGATGAAAAACATGAACTTGAGAAGAATTTTCTTGTTGTACCACTTCCTATGCCTAACCTTTTGCAGGAACATAAACAAATAAATGTTGATGCAAAAGAGAATGAGGTTTTCGACAACACTTATAAAATTTTAGATGTATCAACTCATAATGCACTAGAAATCACTACTGAAAATAAGGATAAAGGTACGGCACAACATTCTACTAATACAGAAGGTGAGAAGTTTTTGGATGTGCTGAATTTTTTGACCAGTCACACTGTTGTAGAGCACCAACTTATGAAAGCTTTTATAGATTTACCTTTGTCACAAGTTAATTTTCCTACTAGACTTTGTGATAAAGAGAAGTTCAGTGTTGATAATTTTGTTATACCATGCTACAACAAGTGAATGAGCTTGATACTTTATCACCCAAATGTTCTGAAATTAAGCATTTGATTCCCATTAGTTGTGAAAATGATAAACTGAAATTGTTGTCTTCTCTAAATAACTTGGGATATATTGAATTCGATACTCTTTGTGATCTAGGTATTGTAGAGAGGAGAATATTTTCCCAATCTGAGTTGCCTTTCTTAAGTAGAAATATTTTTCATGCTATAGGAAACTATGAAGATAGTGGTGAATTTATGGTGCATAAAGTTTACATATGCTCAAATGAGAAATCCCATTTTGTGCTGCAACAACATGGTAAAATGAATGGATGCACTAACACTAATAATTCTTTGTCAAGTTTTTCTAGTATTTTTTTCTTGCAGCAAGGACAACATATAATAGAGGAGCATTGTTCGCTGCGGTTGTGCAATATGGACAACGCTCATTCTACCTCCAAAGAAAGCCTCTTTGCTAGACATACGAGCAAGTCGAGGATGGCTTGTCATAAAGAAAGGGAGAATGATGAGATCAAGCACATTGTCATTGCACATACAAGCACAACACGATGTTTATTTGTTTGGGATCCTGGCTCAAGTGAATGTGCATGCGTATTTGATGAAGAACATGGAGATGGTGCACCATGTCGTCCACCACCTTGGCCTCCTCCTTTCATGCATACAAGAAGATTTGATGGTGTTGCATGTATGGACCCACACATGAGAGAAGATGAACTTGAGTCAAGGGCGACTCCAATTCAAGAAGGGGAGGATGATGAGGACATCACTTCTATGGATACAAACAACACTCCATTGAACATACAAGATGCAATCAATAGAGTTCACACACAACAATTAGTTTCATAGGTTAGCTCGTTCTTATATGTTTCCTTATATATTTTTGAGAATAGATTGCTACCTAATAATTTAATTATGATTAGGATACATGGAGTGATTCAATAAGTAATTGGAGGAAGGTTTAGGGGCGTGGAGGACCAGAGAATACGTTCAAAGAAGATGGAAACCGACCCCAACTCAAAATCGTGTCCAACTCGGAGTCCAGAAGCAGTTTGCACTAAAACGGACGCTCTGGACGCATATGAACTCCGTTTTGGACAATCTACATATGCACAGAAAGGGGAGAGGATAAAATTTCCAATGGAACTAGTCCCATGTCAAATTTCTTTGGAGTCGACAGGAATCATCGAAGAAAAATCGAGTTTAGAATCTGTCAATGTGCTGCGCCACCGTATTGGGCCATTGGGCCTTGTATCAAGTCTAAGTCCATTATTTTTGTGTCTTAGGATTAGGTCACGACTCCAACACCCTTTGGACGTCCTCCCACCTTTATATACTCCGTAGTAGCCACCATAAACAATTGGGTTTTGCTTAGATTAATCTGTTATACATAGTTTCGCCGTTCATCAGTTTGTGAGACCCCAACTTAGCAATTCAGATTGCTTCTACCTTGTTCTTTCTTGTGTTCTTGGTTGCACTTGCAGGGATTATCCTTCTTGGCGAGGTCAATCGTGTGCAGCACGGTTGATAACCAACGGAGCGGTGGTGTAGTGATTGCATGGGTTTTTTGTGTTCTACTCAAGAGCCTCGGATCATCAACGTCGAGATCTCCATCAATCGACTTATCCATTACCTTTCGGAAGATCGGTCCTAAATCTACTCATCATAGAGACAACAACTGCAGAGGTAGAATGGCTGCGAGAGCTCTTGATGGATTTGCCTGTGGTTGAGAAACCATTGTCGGCAATCCTTATGAACTGTGACAGTCAAACGATGATTGCTAAAGTGACCAGTTCTAAGGATAATGCAAAATCATCAAGACACATCAAGAGACATTTAAATCTGTCAAAAAAAATAAGAAACTCCAGAGTTATTACTGTTTTGTACATACAAACAGATAAAAACCTGGCAGATCCCTTTACGAAGGGTCTATCACATAATGTGATAGAAAGTGCATCGAGGGAGATGGGTTTGAGGCCTATTGATGTGACACCATAGTAGCAACCCACACTATGTGATCGGAGATACCGTGAATTAGGACATGGGAAAGAAAGCTAGTGATTTACTGAGGAGAGTACTTCCATTAGACCCTCTCTATATGAAGATGCACACTTGTACTCTCAAACTGTAAGGCAGGTTGGCAATTAGCTTTAATGTATTTATGTTGGATATGTGTAGCAAAGATGTCATCCTACAAGGCAATTTTGAAAGAAACACACCTATATGAGCTCCAACTGTCTAACTTCACAGTCTGTGAGATTTGGGTAATCTCTGGAAAGCTCATGAAGAAACCAACAAGTATGACGCATATGCTCCACCTGTGGGGTAGACTAGTAGTAGTCAAGTACTAGTAATGGTCTTTAGGAGAGGTCAGTTCACACATAAATTGCAATTCAAGGCGTAGTCCATTGTTCAAGTTGTGATTTGATCTAACTTAAAGATCTAGGCAGAAATTTAACTTAATAGTCTCTGCCAAAACACTAGTATATCAAACAAGGAACGAGAATGTCGTCTATTCTAATGGCTTTGAGACCTGGTGGGAGATTGCTGGAATAAATGGGCTAGACCCAATAGTTATTTCAGAATTAATTTCAATAAATCTCAAACTACCATTAGGGCAAGAGAGGCTGCTGCTAAATCTTTAGTCCCACAAGGGAAGTTTAAGGGAAGCAACCCCTCCATATAAGAGAGCTTGTTCTTCCACTCCTTTTGTGAGAGAGAAGAGAAGAGACGGATCGACCATGCGTGCTCCTCTTCCTCCTCCTCCTCGCTCACTTGCCTCGTCACGCCAAGCCATGTTCCACACGCGAGCGCGCGTGTGTTAGTGTGAATTCGAGCCTCGAGCTGAGCCCATATTTTATATTTTTGCATAAAATTGAATTGGGCTTTTGGGCTTTCAAATTTTGGTCTTGTGAGACTGAATCCAAGTCGTTAGAGACGGACGTGTCTACAACTACAAAGTCGGATCGGATGCGGGTCCTCTGGATCGCAGCCGAACCGCCTCCGCGGCACTACATAAATACGGGCGTGCCCAATGGGCATATCATCCCACAATCAAACTATTTCCCACGTTCACGATCCTTGCGCTGCTTTCTACTTTACTCCATCCCAAGTGCCGGCGTGCACCGATGATTGGGAGAGCAGGTCTCCGGAACCGCTCGCTTTTGCGATCCTGCATCGAGAGGGGGCGAATAAGATTTTCGGGAAGCGCTTCGTGCAACTGCTCACGTTCTTTATCACAGATCGTCTACCGAAGAGATCAGGCGATGTAACATCGTCATTTTCATCCATCATGCATTGCATACATTCTTAAACATGTCTAACATTAATCCATATAGAAAGAAATAAGTTTAAAATGAATTAGAAGCAAAACCACACTTTAAAGTTCTGGGAAGTGTGGACTAGTCCAATTTCACTCTGACCTCGCTCGGACATGTCCGTTTTCTTGCGGACTATTCCGATTTTTGCCTCTGTATAGTTTGGTACTTGTCCGCACCATTGCGGACTAGTCCGGTATTCCAGGAATCCTTGAAATTTTGCTAAGTCTCTGGACTTATCCGGACTTGTATGGTATTCCAGCGGACTTGTCCATTTTTCCCTCTGACTAAAATCGTACTTGTCTGGTTTTGGCCAAACTTGTCTGATTTCCCTCTGACCAAGTTCAGACTTGTCCGTTGTCCAGTCTGGACTTGTCTGATATCTCTCTGTCTGACGTTGGACTAGTACGACCTCTTTTTGGACTTGTCTGGTAAATCGCGATTCCGAATTGATCTTTTGTTTCACGACATATTTTTGGGTTTTACTTTAAGTGGGCCTAAGGACGTCGTGTCTAGCTCTTTTGGCATCCCATGTGGGACCCCAAACCGGCCTCTACCCAAATTAAACTCGAGTTCCATAAAACTCTAGCCTCCACCTCTATATAAACAACCCCACCCCTCCACCTTACATCCTTTTGCCGCAATTGAAAGTCCACCCAAACCCTAGTTCGTGGAGAGCCACCATCAAGGAGGGAGGAGATCCCGAGCAAGAAGAAGAAGAGGAGGAAATGAAAGAGGATCAAGATCTCCACCAAGCTTTCTTTCTTCATCACCAATTCACCTTCAGGTTCTTCATCAACCATAGATCTTCAAGATCCAAGTGTTGCCTCCAAAACTCTTGATTCTTTGGAGTTCTAAACACCTGGTATACCTTCTACTCTCTATTTCTCACATGAATTCAACCCTGTTTCTCCAAATTCATGTCGATTTATAAAACCCTAGTTTGATGTTCCTGCGAAGGGCAGCTAGTCCGATCCCAAGCGGACTAGTTCGATTTTGCGATCTATTTCCTGTTGAATTAAATATAAATTGGTTCGAATCAATTTCAAACCTGTTCAAACTTGTTAAAAGCTATTAGAACTAGTTAGTAAACATCATTAACTAGTTTTATTTTGCAATTGCATTAACCATGCATGTCATGTCATATTGAGTAATATATGTGCACTTATTGATTGTGATTCTTGTCTTGTATGTTTATTACGCGGTTTAGATAGATTTGCGCTAGAGAGTGCCGCGGAGGACCTCCAGCACCAAGAGTTTGAAGTCTTTGATCCTAACCAAGATCAAGAGCAAGGCAAGTGTCCTTGAACATATTGATCCTGTTTCTAAAATAATGTTTTTTGTTTGCAAAATTGCATGCTTGTGTCAGTTTGATGAGAATCCCTATGATAGGAAGTTTACTAGCTTTGTTTAACCACCCTTGTCACTTGAAATTCATGTTAGAGAATCAGGAAGGGCTTTTTACCTTTTTGCTTCGCTTAATTAATTGGGATGGGAGAACAACACTACACATTTAATTATGCATTAATGAGATTATGGTTAATATGAATTGGTCAATATGATATGGTAATGGGTGATCTAAGCAAGCATGGTATGTGGATTGGGTTGGATGTCATGGTGGTTTGCTTGCTTTAGATCTAAGGACCGGTTCATGCGAGAATATGTCAGGACAATAGTGCCACCACGAGGCCAAGTATGGGTGTGGCGTAGCTGGTTAATTAGGGTATTGCTAGTATTGCATGGATCATTTGGCACACCGGGGAAGGAAAGTCGGATTGGGTTTGGACATGGCTGGCGGGACTCCCTAGGATCCAAATGGCACAAGAGGGGGCCCTTGGTTGAAGATGTGCTCAGTTGGAGACATCGACACCGGTGAAATCTCAGTGGGTCCGTACATGCTAGTAGTCCTTTTGTAAAGGCTATTTCGTGATCTCTTGGCCATACACCAAAGGAAGTGTAATCGGCATAAGGGAGGTTCTTTAGTTGCCAACGGGTGACGAAATCACAAACACGTGGGTAAAATGGTACAAACTCTGTAGAGTAATAAAACTATCATGATAGCCGTGCTCCCGGTTATGAGCACCTGGACAACATTCATGATTAGAGGGGTTTTGGTTATGGATATGGGTTGGTATGGTTATGGGTTGGTACTGGTTATGATTGGTAATATGGTTATGGTTGGATATGGATTAAATTTTGGTATTAAATATGGTTAATGGTAATGATTAAATCTGGTATATGGTGATGGATAGTGGATATGGGCTTGTACTATGTTAATAATTATGGTTTATGATGGGTTTACTTCACATGCATAAATTATATTGCTTTTCAAATGTTTTAATGTACTTTTTAGAACTTAGCCTTTATTATTGTCGTGATTTGAATCAGCTTCATGTCATACTTTCCACACTTGCTAAGTACGACATGTACTCACCCTTGCAATTCCCTTACCAGCAGTTGCATGTCAGGATTGGGAGTATAACGATGATAATGCAGAGTTCTAGGCCGTGTCTGCCGTCAATTTTGCCTGTGGTGTTGATTCGATCTGCACTATACCCTTATTCTTATGTTGCTTAGTTGCTCTATTTAGTGAATTTCTGTTGCATTAGTTCAAACTTATAATCAATATTCATTAGAGCTTGTATTCGAGGATATTCTGAATTCTGTAATAAAAGTGGTTAATTAATCTTGTTCTGTGGTAATTTTCTGTATATCCTTTTGTGAATGCACTTGTGTATGTGTGTTGAACGTCCTAGGCACACATATGCGTTCACTTGGTCCATTTTCGGAATCGGGTGTCACAAATTAGTATTAGAGCCACAGGTTGACCGTAGGACGCAGCCTAGATAGATTGGACACTTTAGAGCACATAGGAACACTCAGGAATCGATGTGTTTTTTCTTGGTGTGTTGTTTGCTATATATTGTTTGCTTATGTGCTTAATAGAGGATTTTGGGATGCTTTAGCATTGCCATGTCCACCTAGGCTAGTATAGGTAGTTGCTTAGTTTCATATCCCTTGATGCATATAGTTGGGGACGTTTTCTAAATTCTTCTCCCTTGCTTTTCTTCAGATGGTGAGGACTCGCAACCAGAGGGATGACAATTATGAGGAGAAGAACAATGGAGCACCCAACAATGGACAAGGACCTGCCCAGTGAGCTATAAACCTTGAGCAGCTATTGGCTATGCAAAACCAGCTCATGCAGACCATGATACAAACTATGAGACAGCTGCAGGCTAGCAACATCAACAATCAGCCCCACATGCCTCCACTGCCACCCCCGCCTCCTCATAACTGATTGGGGGAGTTCATGAGGAGTAGGCCACCAACCTTTGCTCAAGCTGTTGATCCTATGGATGTTGATGATTGGCTCAAGTCCGTGGAGAAGAAGCTAGCTATTGTCCAATGCAGTGACCGGGAGAAGGTGCTATTCACATCTCATCAACTTGTTGGAGCAGCTGTCGATTGGTGGTATTCGCTATGCAACGCTCATGGGAACCAAGAGAGAATTACTTGGGATAAATTCAAGGAGAGCTTCTGTTCTCATTATGTGTCGAAAGGTGTTATGATCTTGAAGAGGCAAGAATTTGAGAACTTGAGGCAAGGAAGATCGAGTGTGGGTGAATACCTCAATAAATTCACTCAACTCTCAAGGTATGCGCCTGAGGACTTGAGCCAGGATAGTCGGAAGCAATACTTGTTCATGAGGGGCTTGAACAATGAGATCCAAGTGCAATTGCTAAACTATGATTATGCCAACTTTCAGAAGCTTGTGGACAAAGCAATTGTTGTGGAGAACAAGGTCCGTGAGATGGAGCTAGATAACAAGAGGAAGGTGCCATATCAAGGACAAAAACAAGGAAGCAATGTGTGCCCTTGCTTTGCACCACCCAATGGGCCATATTACAGCACCCCTGCGCCTGCTCAACCCCCTGGTTATCAACCTTGTCCAGCTCAGCCTCAGTTTGTGCAGCAGCGCCCTGTCATGCAAGCACCTAGGCCTCCAATGGCTCATGCACCTTGTGCCAATTTTCCTGGTGCAAATGTTCAAAATCAAGTCCGTCCAAATTCTTGTGTAGCAAGGAAGTGCTATACATGTAGAGAAGCAGGACACTTCGCACATCATTGTCCTAAGTCAGGCCTTGGTCAAGGAAGCAATGCTCAAAGACAGAACCCAAGACCCAATGGAGGACAGCCACAAGGGAACCGTGGATAGCAGAATTTTGCTCGTGGCAACGTGAACCATGTGTCAATGGAGGATGCTCAACAAGCGGATGACGTGGTGATTGGTATGTTTCTCGCAAACTCCAACTCGACGACTATGTTATTTGATTCTGGAGCACCACATTCATTCATTGCATCGAAATATGTTGCCAAGTATAGTTTGCCTATCTCTCATATGGAGTTTACTCTATTGGTTAAGTCTCCTGGAGGAGAGATGAGGACAAATATAGTATGTCCAAAAGTAAGCCTTAGAATAAGGGTGTCGACTGTTGGAGTCAGCAGATCTCCTGACACTGCTAAAGTGTTGAAGGAGTTTGTGGTTCGGTGTGGGCGCGCGGAGACTCAAGAAGGTGAATTGCGATTTAACACAGGAGACACTAGGATTTACGTGGTTCGGGCCGCCTGAGCGTAATACCCTACTCCACGGGTGTGTTGGTGTTGTATTAGTTTGTCACGTATGATCTCCACGTTTGTGTACGTGTGTGTCCCTGTGTATCGTCGGCCTGTCCTTTTATAGTACAAGGACAGGTCGTTACAAGCTGGCCTGGCCCGACATGTGGCCCCGGCGGTTACTAGTATTGATACACTATTAATTGTTGTTAATAATCCTGTAACAGGCTCCGACAGTGCCGTTACGGGTGTTAAGATTGTCCGTTTAAGTGTCATTAATATGGCATTAATGACATTTAATTGGGTCTTGAAGTTCTTGGCTCTCCTTTGAAGATCCGGAGCCGTTACAAGGTCTTCCGGAGGTTAGAGGCTGCCAGCTCCGACGTTTGGACACGTGGCAGCTCCGGAGCTTGCTATGGGAAGTAGGTAGCTCCGGAGCTATCTGACACGTGTCAGGTCCGGAGCTTCTCTCGGTCAGGGGTTAGGTCCGGAGGTGCCATTTCGGTACTTGGTCCGGAGCTTCCCCCTTGTGGGCGGTAGCTCCGGTTTGGCAGTACACGTGGCGACCTAGGGATTAACCATGTTGGAGAAGCAGGTCCGGTCATGTCTGACAAGTGGGCCTCCGAGGGTCTTCAATCCGTGTAGACGGCCTTCCCTCGAAATCTTTGTAACCTCAGGGGGTGTACGGTTTTTAGGGTACCGACAGTGGCCCCCTGGACCTACCTCCGAGGAAGGTCACTGAGGTGAAGTCGTTCCGTCGGAGGTGGGTCCATCCTTACGACTCTTGAACTGGGTCTTCAAGGGTCTTCGGAGGTGCCGTTGGCAGGGTTTTACAGTTAGATCCCGACGCGTGGCGCACCTCAGGCGGTAGATGAGATCTTTGACGTGCGGATCTCACGCAATTGAAGGTCGCCGATTCCCCATACAAAAACTGTATCGGTTCCGCGCGCCCTGTCGGGCCGCCGCCTTTGGGTTTCCCGCCTCGTTATGACAACCGTTCGCCTGGGTAAGAGCCTCGACTTGATCGTCGGGGTGGTTCCGGGCCCTCTTGTCATCGGCTGGGTTGAATTCTTGAGTAGTATCTTCGACTCCCCTGCAGTTTCCATCCAAGCGTTGCAAGGGCTTACTTAAGAAGGAAAGCGCGCACCGTCGGGAGTTCTTTACGCCTCTCATCTGATCTTGCGCCCAAACTCCCGACTCGTACTTTGCTCCTCTTCTCTTGCCTAGCTGTGCCGCGATGGAGTTGGATCTGCGCGAGAGTCGTCTGAAGACCGACAACGATTTGAAGAAGGTCCGGGCCCTCATGGGGTGGTCCTCGGACTTCTTCAGCCGCTTGGTCCGTGCCGGCGGAGAGCTCCCCTTTGAGAAGGAGCGCGCTGGCGAGATGGTGTACTTTTCTTCGTACGCCATGGTGGGGCTGATCCCACCATTTTCTTCTTTCTTCTTGATGCTGCTAGACTTCTATGGTCTGCAGCTATACCACCTTGGCCCTCACTCCATTCTCCTCGTGTCCATCTTTGTCCACTTCTGCGAGATGTGGGTGGGCATCCCCCCCTGCGTCGACCTCTTCCGAACCTTCTTCACCATTCACACCACCGGCCGGAGCAATGAGTACATTGGCTTCTACTACTTCGTGAAGCGCAAGAAGTGCCCATTCAAGTACCTCCGGTCATTCCCTTCCGGGAAGTGGGATGACTGGAAGAAAGATTGGATAGTCGTCAGGGTGGAGGAGCATGAGCGGTTGGAGCTGCCAGACGGTCTGCCCGACATCGAAACGTCGATATGGAGTGAAGTTCTGGTGCTGGCGGAAGCTTTCGACCCTGTCCTGACCAGGATCCGCCGATGTGTGGAGGGAGGATTGACTCCCCAGGCGGTGTTCTGCAACTTCCTGACCAACAGGTGGGCGCCGCTGAAGAGGAGGGAGAAGCTCGCCTGGGCCCTCAACAGCGTGATGGACGAGGACCGGGTTGAGACCGGGTTGAATTCCAACATGGTGGGGAAGACCTTGGAGTTCCACCTCAAGAAATTCCAGCACGGCATCGACGTCGATGGAGATTACTTGACTCCGCCGTCGGCCTTTCTCCCTCTGAACGTGGAAGTGGAGTTCAGCAGAGAGCTCCGGCGGACGATGCCTGCGCTTGACGACCTTGGTGTCGTCGAGAGAAGACCAACCACCCGGGTGGAAATCCCCGGGGTGCCCAAAGATGGCTCGGTCCCTGCTCCACAACCGAGGGTTGAGGTCATCGGCAAGGGCAAGGAGCTGGCGGAGGAGCCGGAGAGTCGGAAGAGGAAGCTACGACATGCCGACGGAAGGTCCGTCAGGCCCGCTGCTTCCACCTTGGTTCCTTCTCCCCAGGGGGGAAGATCTTCTGCCGCCGTGGCGACTGTCCCCGTGGTGGGGTCCTCCCGGAACGAGACTGTTCCTGCAGTGGGATCCTCCCGGAGCGCGTCTGTCCCCGTGGTGGAGCCCTCCGGGGGTGCTATCTCCGGGTGCACGACTCCGGCACCTGGGGCGGTGGGAGCCTCCAGGTCCAGGGGTTCCTCCCGATCGAGGAGAGCCTCGACCTGGGAAACGCCCGTGGCTGCGACAAGTTCTGGGGGGCCTCCCGGAGCTCCTACGCCGACCATGGCCAGCCCAGAACGTCCGGGAAAAAGGTTCCGCGCAAGCTGGTGCAGAAGCCTTCCAAGGTAATTTTTGATTTTTTCCTTGGCTCACTTTTTAGTTGTAGCGATTGTTTGTTAATTTTCTTTATCCGTCCTCTGCAGCGTCCCCAAGAAGGGGAGTGAAGCTCCACCCTCGGCCACGATTTCTGAGGCCGTGGGAGCTTCTGCTCCTGTCCCAGTCCCGCCCCAGGTGGTGGCTGAGGCTGCGACAGCTCTGGCGCCGGCTGTCGTGGTCATGAACCTCGACTCGTCCCCAGAACTTCCCGTGGTAGCGCCGGACCACGGGAGTGAAGACATGCCAGCGGCACTTGTCTCGGAGGTTGAAGCTCCGGGTCCTGGTGCTGCAGTAGTGGAAGCTCCGGCTGTAGAGCCGGAAGAAGTAGTAGTCCCGGCCTCGGAGCCGGAATTTGTCGAAGCCCCGGCGATTGAACCGGAGGTGACTGAAGCTCCAGCATGCGAGCCGGAAGTTGAGGTAGTTCCGGCAGTGGAGCCGGTTACCTCCGAAGTACCGGTCGCTGAGCCGGTTATTGTTGGAGCGCCGGTCACAGAGCCGGCGGTTGAAGAGGCGAGGGAGCTCGAGTCTCCCTCGGAAGAGGTGTCCCGGTCAGAGCCAGTAGTAGCTCCTGCTCCGGAGGCGACGATGTCGATGGTACTTGTGGCCGAGCCAGAGTGCCTAAGCGAAGTCGCCGGCCCCCTGCCTGAGGGGGTGAATGAAGACTTGGCGGCGGGGCCTTCTTCGATGGCGACTGAGGCCATCACGGAGGACGGCCCTAGCGCCTTGGAAGCTCAGGGTTCTGCTCTCGTAGAGTGGGACCCAATTTTTGTATGTGAAGACCCGCTGGAACCAGCGGAGGAGACCCCAGCAGGTCCGGAGCCCATCCCGCTGTCGATGTCTATCGACAACGCCTGCTCCAGTCTACGTCAGGTCCAACTGGCCTTCTTCCACGACAGCAAGGCTCTTGAATAGGAGCGCCAAACCCTTAGGCGGTGGCATAATCGGCTCCACTTCGAGACTAAGCTGGTGCAGTCGAGGCTAGCGGACGACAAGGAGTGGATCAAGCGGGAGAAGATCCGCCTGGAGTACTGGGACAAGCTGCTGGATGAGAGGGAGAGCATGACCCATGCCCTCGACGCTCAATCCCGGGAGTTCCACAATCAGGCCAAGGCTGCCAACGACGCGGCCAATGCTCGGTTCGAGCAGCTTGAGGCCATCAACGCCGCACTCATCAAGCGCCGAGAGGCACTTGAAGGGAGGGAGAGACGGCTCGAGGACGAAGAGCAAAAACTCCTGGAGCTGCGGGATGACGTCCTGAGAAGGGAAGAGGAGCTCGCCGAGAAAGTAGCTCTGGCTGACAAGGGCCTCGAGGAGCGCACTAAGAAGTTGGAAGAGCGCTGCCTCGAGGAAGAGGAGAAGACCTGGGTGCGAGGGCAGGAACTCTACGAATACGAGTGTGCCCTTGTTGCGTGGGAGAAGAAAGTGGAGGCTAGGGAGAAGTACCTGGTCGATCGTCAGAACAAGATCCACCTCCGGGAGGAGGAGCTCGGAAGACTTGAGAGGCGGGTTGCTGCAAAGATTCAGCAAAACGCCAAAGAAGTCGAGCGCCTCGCCCGTGAGAATTCCGAACTGACAGCGGCCAAGAGATCCTTGGAAGAGGTGAAGAGCCTGAGGACGGCAGACTCCCTGTAGATTTGGGAGTTCCTGGGCAAGGCCAATGATGCGCTGACGCTGATGGGTTTCAGCCCCGTGCACCCGGATGATCCGGAGCCGGAGCCGGACCTTGTGCTACAAGCGTTGAGCGCAGCAGGCAGCAAGCTCTCCAAGGTGGGCGACGTCATCGTGGACCAACTGGAGGTCGAGGGGCAATCCCTGGCAAGGAACGTCACAGAATATGTGCTGACGTGCGACACCAGCCGGAACCCTCAATTTCCTCTGGACCCGGTGCTTGAAGGCCCCGTCGAAGGAGAAGGCGAAGCTACCTGAGCCAGCGTATCGGAGGTCGCCCAGAAGGTCGCCGAGTTCTTCCATAGGGTCTAGGACCATCTCTTTAGCTCTCACTTGTATTTTCTCTTCTTCTTCTTCAATTTTGTAATCCCTTGTCTCCAGATGTAATCTCCTGTCTCCAGATGAATGAAATCCCCAAATTTTTGCGAATTTCATTTTTTGTCTTCAACATCTTTGTCTTCACTTGGCCCCCTGGTAGATGTACACAATTTGATTGTGAACATGTACCAAAAGGATATTGAGTTTTGTTGAAGACGAATTTTCTTCGAACTTGTAGAATTTAGGTCCGAAGTCTTTGATAGTGAAGGTCCCCTGAATTTGTCGGAGCTTAGAAGCTCTGGCACTGTCCATCGCTGGAGCTTAGTAGCTCCGGCAATAGCCTCTATCAACACGTAGGGCGTCGATAGTTAGTCCTCCAAGGTGTCGGAGCTTAGTAGCTCCGGCAGTGACCTTTACCAACACTTGGTTTGTTGGCAGCAGACTCCATTTACGGGGTCTCCTCACCATCTTTTACTCAGCGCCGACGGTTGACCCCCTTGAGGAGTCGGAGCTTGGTTAGCTCCGGCTTTTTTCCATCAACGTAGAGTTTATTTTTCCTGCACACTTAAGCCAAGAAAAATAGTAAAATTCGTTCCTTGTCTATAATTTCGTCGCGGCTTACGATTCTCAAGAAAATTTTAAGTTGAACGTGATTTTAAATACAACTGGTTGCGTTGTCTTTTCTCTTAGATCCAACTGTCCATGAACCCGCCTTACTTCGGCCTGCCGGGGTGTAGGTAGAGTGGCGTACTTAGGGTGCTTGACCAAGCTAAGTCGATAGCGCACTCCGGCCCTAGATTGGCTTAGCGGCTTTCAGGCGAGTTGGCCATAAACGATATTTAAATCCAAAAGATCTGACAATTCAACTCGAATCGTATATAAACCGGTCAAACTCAAATTTCTTAAGAATTGCACGTCTTTGTTATAGACAAGAAAGAGAAAAATAAAAATGTCGAGCCTGCACAAAATGAATGCACGTGGAGTCTATTTCACATGAAGATGTCTTTCATTATAGGTCCGGGGTACAGGGGAAACAAGTACACTCTTAGGGTACGGAACCAGGCTAAGTGTGTTTGGTTTCTCGTTTGACCCAGGGTAGTTAGCCACACTTTTAGTCCGGAGACTGTGACAAGTGCTGCATGAGCTCTGCAGACCTTTCAGGAAAGGTCCGGCTGCTCTCCCGGAGGAACTACCCGACTCTGTACAATGACTCTATAACATACATTTCAAGTTACTTAAGACTCACCTCCGTGGAATTAAGTGTAGAACTTACGGAGGTGCTCGATGTTCCAAGGATTTGGGAGAGGTGTCCCATCCTCAGTAGCCAAGCGAACGCTTCCGGGACGGGATACTTTGATCGCTCGAAAGGGCCCCTCCCAGCCGGGGGAGAGTTTGTTTAACCCTTCTCTGGATAGTATTCTCCGTAGCACCAGATCGCCTTCCTCGAGCTGTCGGTTGTGTACATGCCGCTGGTGATAACGCCGTAGAGCTTGGCGATATCGAGCATTCCGAACAGCTGCTTGGCACCTTCCCTCCTCGAGGAGGTCTAGGTCTTCGCGCCGGAGCTGGTCCTGCGCGGCTTCGTCGAAGGTCCGGACCCGGAGCGAACCCAAGGTGATTTCCGGAGGAAGGATTGCTTCAGCTCCGTACACCAGAAAGATGGGTGTTTCTCCGGTTGACCCGTTTGGAGAAGTCCTGTTGGCCCATAGAGTGGGCGGAAGCTCTTCGATCCAATTGGCTCCGTGCCTTTTCAAGCGCTCATAGGTGCGCGTTTTGAGTCCTTTAAGGATTTCTGCATTTGCTCTCTCGGCTTGGCCATTGCTGGCGGGATGAGCTACGGAAGCGTAGCAAACCTGTATGCCGAGGTCTTCGCAATACCCTTGGAATGCGGAGCTTGTGAATTGAGTCCCATTATCAGTGATGATCTTGTTTGGGACTCCAAATCTGCTTACAATGGATTGTAGAAAGTTGATAGCAGATTGCTTGTTGATCGTCACAACTGGAGTTGCTTCCGGCCACTTGGTGAACTTGTCGATGGCGACGTACAGGAACTTGTAACCTCTGACGGCTCTTGGGAAGGGTCCCAAGATGTCCATCCCCCACACAGCGAAGGGCCATGTAGGAGGTATCATTTGTAAGGGCTGAGCAGGTGTATGAATTTGCTTTGCATGAATTGGCATGCTTCGCATTTCTTCACCAGCTCAGTGGCATCCTGGAGCGCTGTAGGCCAGTAGAAGCCATGCCGAAAGGCTTTTCTGACCAGCGTGCGGGAAGATGCGTGGTTCCCACACTCGCCTCCATGGATTTCTGCGAGGAGCTCGCAGCCTTCTTCCCTTGTGATGCACCGCATTAGGATGCCGTTGGCACCGCGCCGGTAGAGATCCCCTTCTACCAGCGTGTATCTTTTAGCCAATCTGACTACCCGATCAGCGGATACATCATCGTCAGGAAGGATGTTGTATTTCAAGTAGTTCCAGATCTCTGAGATCCATGCATCGGAACTGACTTGAGCATTTGAGTCTTGCGTGCTGGGTTGCTCGGAGCTTCCGGCAGCACCTACGACCCTTGATGGCTGCCATGGTAACAGGGCCATCGGGACCGTCAGCTTCGGGATGTTGATCTCACCCCCTTCGTTCAGTTCGGCAGGCTGAACTGTGGGTTTTGACAACCTTCGGACAAAGATTCCGTCAGGAGCCGGAGCTCCGGTTGACGCTTTAGTCGAGAGTTCGTCAGCTTCGGCGTTGTGGGCACGCTGAACATGGTGGAGGTTTAGGACTTCAAAGTCCTTCTGAAGCCTCTGGACTTCAAGGAGGTAAGCAGCTAGCTGGAGATTATTGCAGGAGCATTCACCCTTCACCTGCTTGATGATGAGCTGTGAATCTCCTTTGACCAGCAGTTGCTTGACACCGTATGACAGTGCCACCTTTAGTCCGTAGATGAGTGCTTCATACTCCGCCATGTTGTTGGTTGCCTTGAAGTCAAGGTGTACCATGTATTTTACCTTCTCCCCAGTCGGTGCAAGGAGAAGGATTCCAGCTCCGGCCCCCTGCTTCTGCATGGAGCCATCGAAGTAAAGGGTCCAGTGAGGCTCGGTGAAGGTTGGAACTTGATGCTCCGTCTTCTGCTCGCTGGGGCCCCCAGGGTTTGATGGAGAGGGAGTCCATTCCGCCACGAAATCTGCCAACGCTTGACTCTTGATTGCTTGCCTCGGAATGAATTCAAGATCGAATTCAGCCAATTCTGCTGCCCACTTTGCAATATTCCCAGTTGAATTGGGATTATGCAAGATCGCGCGAAGTGGATAGGAGGTCACCACCGAGACTTTGTGAGCTTGGAAGTAGTGTCGGAGCTTCCTGGAGGCAATAAGAACTGCATAAAGCAGCTTATGCACCTCTAGGTATCGAGTCTTGGCATCATGTAATACTTCACTGATGAAGTATACCGGGTGTTGAATGGTCCAGACCCTCCCGGAGGGGTCCGGAGCTTCCTCTCTATAGATCCGGACCCTGTCGGAGAAGTCGAGATTCTCTTCGGGGGCCTCCGGGTTCTGGCTGGTGGAACCCGGAGCTTCTTCAGAAATGACCTGGACACTCTCAGAAGGGTTTGGGTCTTCTGAAGTGACTTCTTGTGGATTTGAGTCTGGGAGCTGGGACCCAGACTCACTTTCAGGGACTTCCAGACCCTTCTGAAGGGGTCTGGATTCCTGAGTATGGGGTAGTTCTGGTCTCTCCGCAACCAGAACCATACTGACAACTTCGTCAGTAGCTGAAATGTAAAGCAACAAAGGCTCACCAGGGTTTGGAGCTACCAGAATTGGTAGGGTGGTGAGGAACTGTTTCAGCTCCTGGAATTCCTTCTCTGCTTCTTCGGACCATTGGAATGGTCCGGACTTCCTCAACAACTTGACGAAAGGAAGTGCCTGTTCCGCCAGTCTTGATATGAACCGGCTGAGGGCTGCTAGACACCCAGTTAACTTTTGGACGTCTTTGATGCGGGTTGGTGGCCGCATGTCTTCAATGGCTTTTATCTTCGCCGGATTAGCCTCTATGCCCCGGTGACTTACCAGGAAACCAAGAAGTTTTCCGGAGCTAACCCCGAAGACACACTTGTCTGGGTTTAGCTTCGTGCGGGTGGCCCGCAGCTTGTCGAAGACAGCCTGCAAGGTGTCCAAGAGGGACTCCTTGTTCTTGACCTTGACCACGATGTCATCGACGTACACTTCCACTATGTCTCTGATGAGTTCTTCAAAAGTTTTGTACATAGCTCGTACAAAAGTTGAAGCTGCATTCTTGAGACCAAATGGCATGGCTGTGTAACAATACAATCCATCTACTATGATGAATGAAGTATGCTCTTCATCCTCCCTAGACATCCTGATTTGATGATACCAGGAATATGCGTCTAGGAAACACAGTAACTCACACCCGGAGGTGGAATCCACTATCTGATCTATTCTAGGTAATGGGAATGGATCTTTTGGACATGCCTTATTCAGTGTGGTGTAGTCGATGCACATCCGAAGCTTCCCGCCGGCCTTGGGCACAACGACTGGGTTCGCCAGCCATTTTGGATGGAAGACTTCTCGGATGAATCCGGCTTCGAGCAACTTCTTCACTTCTTGTCGGGTGAAGTTCTGCCACTCTACGGATTGCTTCCGAGGCTTCTGATGCACAGGCCGAGCATCGGGGTAAATCTTCAGATTGTGCTCAATCACTTCCCTGGGGATCCCAGGCATTTGTGACGGTTGCCAGGCAAACACGTCAACATTAGCCCGGAGGAAAGTGATGAGCGCGAGTTCCTATTTGTCGTTCAACCCTCCCGATATACGGGTGGTTTGAGCGGCATCAGAACCAATTTGGACGACTTTGACGGGAATGTCGGTGTCGCCGCTTGGCTGCACACGGGGTGCAGAGGTTGAGCCTCGTTGACGAATGCTCGGGGGTTTCGGAGCTTGCTCCTGTCTGGAGTCCTCCTCTTGCGCCGTGGTGAGTGCATGGAGCTCCTCCAGAGCAGTTACTCCGGCGGTGCGATCTCCGCGGATCCGGAGAACGCCTACTGGTGTTGGCATCTTCAACACCAGGTATCCATAATGAGCAGCTGCCATAAATTTGTATAGGGCAGGTCTACCCAAGATGGCGTTGAATGGTAAGTTGATCTGAGCGACGTCGAAGACCAACTTCTTGGTGCGATACTTCTCCCGTGTCCCGAAGGTAACGGGGAGAGTTATAGCTCCGAGTGGGGTAATGGCCCCCGTACCTACTCCGCAGAAAGGTCGAGAGGGCTGGAGATCCGAAGGACAGAGCTGAAGCTTGGTAAAAGCTTCAAAGCTTATGAGATTTAGCCCCGAACCTCCGTCCACCATAACATGATGGAGCTGGATGTTATTGATGGTGGGAGATACCATCAAAGGTAACTGTCCAGCTCCGACCATGCTTCGAGGATAGTCCGAAGCATCAAAAGTGATGGATGTGTCCATCCACTTTCGATGTGGCTCCGGTCTAGCTATAGGAGCTACAACGGCCATATCCCGCCGCATAGTCTTGATGACGCGACGGGAGGTGATGTCCCATGATCCACCAAAAATGGTGTTCATGGTTTTCCGACGCTCGTTATCAGAGACGTCAGAGTCATCGTCAACGGAGGTGTAGACGACCTTCAGGACCTTTTTGGGATCCTGAAATCCTAACTCCTCTTCGGTCGGAGCTTCGTCGGCCTTCTGTTTTCCTTCCCTCTGTCGGAAAGGAGACCCTTCCCGACGCTTGCTGTAGCGCTCGGCAAGGTTTTGGACCTCCCGGCAGTCTTCCAAACTGTGGCTGCCCGTTTTGTGAATGGGACACCACACTTTGGGTTTGCCACCGTCTTCGGAAGACGGTCGAGGTCGCTTCTCGGGGCGTGGCCCCCGACCACCAGGAGTTGCAGCAGCTGCAACGTTGGATGTACCGGCCGACGGCTTCTTCTTGCCGTGGGTCTTCTTTTTCTTCTTGCCACCCCCGGAGGTAGCGGCTTCTTCTTTGGAGGATTTCTTGTGATCCTCCGAGGCTGGTTTGGAGTGCATTTCACGGCCCTCCGCAGCTCTGTCACATTTGTCTGCCAGGCTGAAGAGTTCCGTGACGCTGGTGATCTCTTTGATTGCCAGCTTCTCCAACATCTTCTTGTCCCGTACGCCCTGTCTGAATGCCACAATGACAGAAGCGCTTGAGATAGAAGGGATTGTGTTGCGTACCTGAGAGAACCTCTGGATGAAGGACCGCAAAGATTCTCCCCCTTTTTGCACGACCGCAAAAAGGTCCAGTTCAGTGCCTGGTCGAGTGTATGAACTCCCGAAGTTGGCAGTGAACTGACGGCACAGCTCCTCCCAACTGTTGATAGAGTTGGGTGGAAGGCTCATAAACCAGGACCTGGCGGTCCCGGTTAAGGCCACTGGAAAGTAATTGACCATTACAGCCTCATTTCCTCCAGCTGCCAAGATTGCAGTGGAGTATATCTGAAGGGATTCGGCGGGGTTGACAGTCCCGTCGAATTTTTCCGGCAGGTGTGGCCGGAACTTCTGTGGCCATCTAACCATGCGCAGGTGCATGGCTAGGGCTGAACAGCCTCCTCCTACTCCTTCCAGAGTAGAAAGGTCCTGAGCTGGCGGTATCGGCGATCAAGCTCCGCCTGGAGGTCATGAGTCGAAAGCCTGGATACCATATGGGTGCGTCGTGCCCCAGAGGGCAAAGACGTCACCTGCTGTGACGCAGATCGTCTCCTGTTGTTGGAGACGTGCGGACCAAGTCTTCCATACAAGGTCCGCCGCTGCGACGGGGCCCGTCCTGAAGGAGGAGGACCCTGGTTGTTGAGGCGTTCGGCCGCTGCTGCGACCAAATGCTCCACATCGGACCTCCACTGCTCCATTGCATCTCGAGATGCATCCGGGGGTGGTGGACGTTGGAGAAGAGCACGCGCTGCATGGAGCGTGTGTTCCGGGTTGTCATGACTTGCCGACGCAGTAAGTGACGTCGGCGCACCATCATGTTGCCCAGCATGATTTGCTGGAGAAGATGGTGGTGGTGGGAGTGTGGCTCCTGCTGGTGCCGAGGCTCCTGCTGGTGGCTGCCTGTTGGAGGGATTGCCCCCAACAGCCTTAGCAGCAGCTTGACCGTTGGATGATCCAGCCGCGGAGTTCACCATTCTCGAAAATCTCAGGCGCCCCTACCTGGCGCGCCAACTGTCGACTGTTGGAGTCGGCAGATCTCCTGACACTGCTAAAGTGTTGAAGGAGTTTGTGGTTCGGTGTTGGCGCGCGGAGACTCAAGAAGGTGAATTGCGATTTAACACAGGAGACACTAGGATTTACATGGTTCGGGCCGCCTGAGCGTAATACCCTACTCCACGGGTGTGTTGGTGTTGTATTAGTTTGTCACGTATGATCTCCACGTTTGTGTACGTGTGTGTCCCTGTGTATCGTCGGCCTGTCCTTTTATAGTACAAGGACAGGCCGTTACAAGCTGGCCTGGCCCGACATGTGGCCCCGGCGGTTACTAGTATTGATACACTATTAATTGTTGTTAATAATCCTGTAACGGGCTCCGACAGTGCCGTTACGGGTGTTAAGATTGTCCGTTTAAGTGTCATTAATATGACATTAATGACATTTAATCGGGTCTTGAAGTCCTTGGCTCTCCTTTGAAGATCCGGAGCCGTTACAAGGTCTTCCGGAGGTTAGAGGCTGCCAGCTCCGACGTTTGGACACGTGGCAGCTCCGGAGCTTGCTATGGGAAGCAGGTAGCTCCGGAGCTATCTGACACGTGTCAGGTCCGGAGCTTCTCTCGGTCAGGGGTTAGGTCCGGAGGTGCCATTTCGGTACTTGGTCCGGAGCTTCCCCCTTGTGGGTGGTAGCTCTGGTTTGGCAGTACACGTGGCGACCTAGGGATTAACCATGTTGGAGAAGCAGGTCCGGTCATGTCTGACAAGTGGGCCTCCGAGGGTCTTCAATCCGTGTAGACGGCCTTCCCTCGAAATCTTTGTAACCTCAGGGGGTGTACGGTTTTTAGGGTACCAACAAAGGGGGTAGATTTCTTCGCCAACCACATTATTTTGGATTCTCAAGGATTGGACATTATACTTGGTATGGACTAATTGAGTAAGCACAATGGAGTTATTGAATGTGCCACGAAGATGGTGAAGCTGACCAATGAGGAAGGGATCACCATAGAATTTGAATCTTCTCAACATGCAGCGAAGCAAGTAGAGCTGAATCACATGGACGGTGCCGCAATTAAGGAGATTCCAGTGGTGTGTGAATTCTTGGACGTGTTTCCGGATGAGTTGCCAGGTATGCCACCTGATCGATACATTGAGTTTGTTATTGAATTAATACCTGGAACTGCACCTATAGCTAAGAGGCCATATAGGTTGCCTCCTAAGGAGTTAGCGGAGCTCAAGAAGCAGATTCCAGAGCAACTAGAGAAAGGCTTTATTTGCCCCAGCTCTTCACCTTGGGGAGCGCCCGTGCTTTTTGTGGACAAGACGGATGGATCCCAAAGGATTTGTGTGGAATACCAAGCTCTGAACGAGGTAACAATCAAGAACAAGTGCACCTTGCCACGCATAGAAGACTTGTTTAATCAGATGAAGGGTGCTTGTGTGTTCTCCAAGATTGATTTGAGGTCGGGATACTTTCAAATGAAGATAAGACCGTCGGACATACCTAAGACAACTTTTAGGACATGGTATGGATCTTATGAGTACACCGCGATGTCTTTTGGATTGACCAATGCACCTGCATACTTTATGTACCTCATGAATAAGGTCTTCATGGAGTACTTGGATAAGTTCATGGTGGTCTACTCGAAGAATAAGAAGGAGCATGAGGAACACTTGAGTCTTATGTTGCAGAAATTAAGGGAGCATCAATTATATGCCAAGTTCAACAAGTGCCAATTTTGGTTAAGGGAAGTGTCATTTTTGGGTCATATCATCTCAGGAGGAGTATCGGTTGACCCAGGAAAAGTGAGGGATGTGTTGAAATGGGAACCACCACAGAATGTCAAGGAAATAAGGAGTTTCCTTGGGATGGCTGGATATTACCGTCGATTTATCAAGGACATTTCCAAAATAGCCAAGCCCATGACGGAGTTGCTAATGAAGGGAAAAGCTTTCATATGGACTCAAGCTTGTCAAGAAAGTTTTTAGGAGTTGAAGAAAAGGTTAACAACAGCCCCAATTTTGACATTGCCAGATGTGAGCAAAACTTTTGATATTTATTGTGATGCATCGAGACAAGGACTTGGATGTGTGCTCATGCAAGAAGGTCAAGTGGTAGCCTATGCATCAAGGCAATTGAAGAAACATGAGCAGAATTATCCAATGCATGATTTGGAACTAGCAGCCGTGGTACACGCATTGAAGATTTGGAGACACTATATCCTTAGTCATATGTGTGAAATTTATATGGATCATAAGAGTCTTAAGTATATTTTCACACAAACGGACCTGAATTTGAGGCAATGAAGATGGTTGGAGCTCATCAAGGATTATGATGTGGGAATCAACTATCACCCGGGGAAGGCTAATGTAGTGGTCAATACTTTGAGTAGGAAGGGAGTAAGTCATCAACTCGCGGTTCGAAAGCTGCCATACGAGTTATATAAGGAGTTTGAACGGTTGAATATCGAATTTGTGAATGAGATGGGAATAATGGAGTTAAATCCGACCTTGGAGCAAGAAATTTTAGGGGGTCAAACAAAGGATGAGGAAATTCAGGAAATCAAAGAAAGGACCCGGGAAGGAAAGAAATTCAGGTTTGATGAGGATGACCATGATACTTTATGGCTTGGGAAGAGGATTGTTGTGCCCAATGATAAGAATATTCGGGAGATGATACTAAAAGAGGCACACGACTAGCCATACTCAATCCATCCCGGTTGTATGAAGATGTACAAGGATTTGAAGACACGTTATTGGTGGGCCAGCTTGAAAAAGGACATAGCTGAATATGTAGCATTGTGTGATGTGTGCCAACGAGACAAGGCGGAACATCAAAGGCCAGCTGGATTATTGCAGCCATTGAAGATTCTGGAATGGAAGTGGGAAGAAATTGGTGTGGATTTTATAGTTGGTTTACCGCGTACCCAGTCCAGTTTTGACTCAATATGGGTTATTGTGGATCGTTTGACCGAGTCAGCTCACTTCATCCCTGTCAAGACCAAGTATACCGCAGCACAATTAGCCGAATTATACATGCAACATATTGTGTTCCTACATGGAGTTCCAAAGAGGATAGTGTCAGATAGAGGTTCTCAATTTACCTCTAGGTTCTGGGAGAAATTGCATGAAGCATTGGGAATAAGGTTGAATTTCAGCTCGGCATATCACCCTCAAACGGATGGACAAACTGAGAGGACCAATCAGATTTTAGAGGATATGTTAAGAGCTTGTGCTTTAAAGCATGGGAAAAGTTGGGACAAGAGCTTGCCATATGCAGAATTTTCATACAACAATAGTTACCAAGCAAGCTTGAAGATGTCACCCTATGAAGCACTATATGGAAGGAAGTGTAGGACACCCTTGTTCTGGAATGAGATAGGAGAAACTCATGTATTTGGTCCGGATGTGTTGCTAGAAGCTGAAAAACCAGTCCAGACTATTCGCGAGAACTTGAGGGTTGTCCAATCAAGGCAAAAAGGCTATGCGGATAATATGAGAAGGAAACTAGCCTTTGAAATAGGAGATTTTGTTTACCTCAAGGTGCACCTATGCGAGGTCGTAAGAGGTTTAACATAAGAGGCAAGCTAGCACCTCAATACATTGGGCTATTCAAGATTTTGGACAAAAGAGGGGAAGTAGCATATAAATTGGAGATGTCAACTCATATTTCAAATGTGCATGATGTGGTTCATGTTTCCCAGCTCAAGAAATGCTTGAGAGTGGCGGAAGAACAAGTGCCAATGGAAGAATTGGAACTAGAGGCAGATTTGACTTATGCCGAACAACCGACCAAAATCTTGGAAACCAAAGAGAGAGTCACAAGGAACAAGGTTATTAGACGGCATAAAGTTCAATAGAAGCATCACACAGAATCGGAGGTAACTTGGGAACTTTTTTTATTAATATACCTTTTAAAAAATAATTTAATACAAATAACACACGAAATGATGATTTGGCAAAAAAGACCCAGTGTCGTACCTGCCGCATACGAAATTCTTATTTCCTATGAGACTCATACGAAATGTGCATTTTGTCTGTGCCATGTCAGTTGGTGCGTGCCACGGTGGAGAAAAAGCTGGCCACGGTGGAACAAAGGGACATGTACGAATTTCTTACATGCCTCATACGAAGTGAACAGTACCTTCGTACGAGGCACGCACGAAATTCTTCTGTGCCAATTTTGACACTGCATTTGATCCATTTTACACATAAGTTTATCAAAATTTGTAGACTGATTTGCTAGAAATTTCCAAAGTATAAAATAGAGCATATATTCTATAGTTTTGAATTCAATGAAGTTCCTATATATTTAGTATGTAGAAACAAGAGCAATTCAATGTGTTATTAAGCAATACGATCACATTTCTGCACGTTTGTAAAATGTATTCAGTTTTGTTTTTTTGTTTAGAAACACTTGGAGTAAGAATTTGTAGAAACGTTTATAAAAGTTATTGTAATGCAAGTTTTGTTGAGTATGAAAAATAAGTTATGAATATATTTTATTGTGACACCCGGTTCCGAAAATGAACCAAGTGAACGCATATGTGTGCTCAGGACGTTCAACACACATACACGAGTGCATTCACAAAAGGATATACAAAAAATTACCACATAACAGGATTAATTAACCACTTTTATTACACAATTCATAATATCCTCGAATACAAGCACTAATGAATATTAATGACAAGTTCAACTAAGGCAGCAGAAACACTCTAATTAAGCAACTAAGCAGCTAAGCAAATAAGCATAAGGGATAGCGCAGTTCCAAACAACTCCACAGGCAAAGCTGATGGAAGACACGGCCTAGAACTCTGCATTATCATCGATATACTCCCAATACTGACCTGCAACGGTTGGTGGGGGAGTTGCAAGGTTGAGTACATGTCGTACTCAGTAAGTGTGGAAAGTATGACATGTAGCTGATTCAGATGACGAATGTAATAATGGCTAAGTGCTGAAAAGTACATTAAAACATTTGAAAAGCAATATATTATATGTACGTAAAGTAAACCCATCATAAACCATGTATTTATCATAATACCAGTCTATATTCCATTACCATCATCTATTATACCAGATTTCACCATTACCATTAATCATATCCAATACCAGAATTTAATCCATAACCAGCCCAAATCCCAAGTTTTTCCTTCTAATCATGCAAGTTGTCCAGGTGCTCATAACTGGGAGCACGGCTATCATGATAGTTTTAATAGACTCTGCAGAGTTTGTACCACTTTAACCACGTGTTTGTGATTTCATCACCCATCGGCGACTAAAGAACCTCCCTTATGCCAATTACACTTCCTTTGGTGTATGGCCAAGAGATCACAAAATAGCCTTTACAAAGGGATTACTAGCCTATTTAGACCCCACAGAGGTTTCACCGGTGGCGATGCCTCCAACTGAGAAAATCTTCAACCAAGGGCCCCCCCTTGTGCCATTCGGATCCCAGGGTAGTCCCACAAATCATCAACAAACTCAATCCGACTACCACTTCCCTGAGCATCCTTAATGGTCCAAATAGCACTGTCAAAGCCCTAATTAGTCAGCTACGCCGCACCCATACTTGGCCTCGTGGTGGCACTGTAGTCCTGGCTTATTCTCGCATGAACCAGTCCTTAGATCTAAAGCAAGAAAACCACCATAACATCCAACCCATCCACATACCGGGCTTGCTTAGATCACCCATTACCATATCATATTAACCAGTTCATACTAACCATAATCTCATTAATGCATAATTAAATGATATAGTTGTTTTCCCATCCCAATTAATTAAGTGAAGCAAAGGTAAAAAGTCTTTCCTGACTCTCTACCATATATTCGAGGTGACAAGGGTGGTTCAGCAAAGCTAGTAAACTTCCTACCACAGGATTTCCCATCAAATTGACACAAGCATGCAGTTTTGTAAACAAAACATTTATTTCAAAACATGATAAATATGTTCAAGGACACTTGCCTTGCTCTTAAGATTGGTTAGGATCAAAGACTTCAAACTCTTGGTGCAGGAGATCCTCCGCGGCACTCTCTACCGCAAATCCGTCTAATCCGCACAATAAACATATAGGACAAGAACACAATCAAAGAGTGCACAAATATTACTCAATATGACATGACATGCATGATTAATGCAAGTGCGAAGCAAAACTAGTTAATAAGTTGTTAATAATGTTTATTAATCAATTACAATGGTTATTAAAAAGTCTACACAGGTTTGGAGTTGATTCGATCTACTCTTGGAATTAATTCAACACAATTTAACCAGGAAAATCAGACTAGTCCGCTAGGGACCGAACTAGTCTGCACTTCGCAAAATTAGCGAACTAGGGTTTTCTAGATCAAATTGAATCTTGAGATTTTGGGTTGAATTCACATGTGGAAAAGAGAGTAGAAGGTATACCAGGTGTATAAGACTCCAAAGAATCAAGGGTATTGGAGGCAACACTTGAATCTTGACTATCTAGGGTTGATGAAGAACTTGAGATGAATCATTGATGAAGAACGAGAACTTGATGGAGATCTTGACCCTCTTTCTTTTCCTCCTCTTCTTCTTCTTGCTCTAGATCTCCTTCTCCCTCCTTGGTGGCAGCTATTCACGAGCTAGGGTTTGGATGTGGTTGAAAAATGGCAAATAGATGTCAAGCCAAGGGGTGGGGTTGTTTATATAGAGGTGGAGGGCTAGGGTTGGGTGGATTTTGAGTTTGAGATGAGTAGGGGTCAGTTTGGAGTCCCACATGGGATCTAAAAGAGTTAGGCATGACGTCCCTAGGCCCACTTAATGTAAAACCAAAGAAACAAGTCGTGAAACAAATATCAACTCGAAGTCACGATTTACCGGACAAGTCCGAAAAGTACTGGACTAGTCCAAAATTAGACAGAGAGATATCGTACAAGTACGGACTGGACGTCGGACAAGTCCGAACCTACCTAGGGGGGGGGGAATAGACAAGTCTGGCCAAAATCGGACAAGTCCGACTTTAGTTAGAGGAAAAACGGACAAGTCCGCTGAGATTCCGGACTAGTCCGGACAAGTCCAGGGACTTAGTAAAACTTCCAAGGAATTGGGACACCGGACTAGTCAGCAATGGACCGGACAAGTCCGAAAGTGTGCAGAGAGAAAAGCAGACTAGTCCGCAGCAAAACGGACAAGCCCTATTGAAGTCAGAGAGAAATCGGACTAGTCCGCACCAAAATCGAACTAGTCCGCACTTCTCAGAATTCTTAAGTGCGGTTTTTTTGTTTCTAATTCATTTTAAACTTGTTCCATTTTATGTTGCTCAATGTTAAACATATTTAATGATGGATGCAGGACATGATGCATGAAAATGAGGGTGTTCCAAACCTACCCCCTTAAAATGAATCTCTCCCTCGAGATTCGACGCGGAAGAGAAGAGATAGGGAAACTACTTCTTGAGATCATCTTCCAGTTCCCAAGTTGCCTCTGATTCCGTATGATGCTTCCATTGAACTTTACACCATCTGATGACCTTGTTTCTTGTGACTCTTTCCTTTGTCTCCAAGATTTTGACCGGTTGTTCGGCATAAGTCAAATCCGCCTCTAGTTCCAATTCTTCTATTGGCACTTGTTCTTCCGACACTCTTAAACACTTCTTGAGTTGGGAAACATGAAAGACGTTATGAACATCCGATAAGTGAGCTGGCATCTCTAACTTATACGCTACTTATCCTCTTCTGTCCAGAATCTTGAATGGTCCAATGTATCGAGGTGCTAGCTTGCCTCTTATGTTGAACGTCTTATGACCTCTCATTGGTGACACCTTGAGGAAAACGAAGTCTCCCACTTCAAAGGCTAGTTTCCTTCTCATATTGTCCACATATCCTTTTTGTCTTGATTGGGTGCCCCTCAAGTTTTTGCGAATAATCTAAACTTGTTTTTCAGCTTCTAGAAGTACATTCGGACCAAATACTTGAGTTTATCCTGTCTCATTCCAGAACAAAGGTGTCCTACACTTCATCCCGTATAGTGCTTCATAAGGCGATATTTTCAAGCTTGCTTGGTAACTATTGTTCTATGAGAATTCCGCATATGGCAAGCTCTTGTCCCAACTTCTTCCATGCTTCAAAGCACAAGCTCTTAACATATACTCTAAAATCTGATTGGTCCTCTCAGTTTGTCCATCCATTTGAGGGTGATACACTGAGCTGAAATTCAACCATGTACCCAAAGCTTCATGCAAATTTTGCCAAAACTCGGAGGTAAATTGAGAACCTCTATCCGAACTATCCTCTTTGGAACTCCATGTCGGCACACAATATGCTGCATATATAGGTCTGCCAGTTGTATTCCAGTATACTTGGTCTTGACAGGGATGAAGTGAGCTGACTAGGTTAACCGATCCACAATAACCCAAATTGAGTCATATCCAGACTGTGTATGGGGCAATCCAACTATAAAGTCCATACCGATCTCTTCCCACTTCCACTCTAGAATCTTTAATGGCTGCAATAATCCGGCTGGCCTTTGGTGTTCCACCTTGACTCGTTGGCACACATCACATTAGGCTACGTATTCAGGTATGTCCTTTTTCATGCTAGCCCACCAATAACATGTCTTCAAGTCCTTGTACGTCTTCGTACAACCGGGATGAATTGAGTACGGCGAGTCATGTGCCCCCTTTAGTATTGTCTCCTGAACGTGTTTCACATTAGGCACGACAATCCTTTTTCCAAGCCATAAGGTGCCATGGTCATCCTCATCAAATCTGCATTTTCTTCCCTCTTGGGTTCTTTCCTTGATTTCCTGAATCTCCTCATCCTTTGTTTGACCCTCTAAAATTTCTTGCTCCAAAGTCGGATTTAACTCCATCATCCCCATCTCATTCACAAATCCAAGATTCAGCCATTCAAACACCTTACATAACTCAGATGGTAATTCTCGAACCGTGAGCTGGTGACTTACTCCTTTTCTACTCAAGGCATCGGCCACTACATTAGCCTTCCCCAGATGGTAGTTGATTCCCACATCATAATCCTTGATGAGCTCCAACCATCTTCGCTGCCTCAAATTCAGATCCATTTGTGTGAAAATATACTTAAGATTCTTATTATTCGTATAAATTTCATATCTGTCTAAGGATGTAGTGTCTCCAAATTTTCAATGTGTGTACCACCGCTGCAAGTTCCAAATCATGCGTCGGGTAATTCTGCTCATGTTTCTTCAATTGCCTCGATACATAGGTGACCACTTGACCTTCTTGCATGAGCACACATCTAAGTCCTTGTCTTAATGCATCACAATAAATATCAAAGCTCTTGCTCACATCCGGCAATACCAAAACTGGGGCTATTGTTAACCTTTTCTTCATCTCCTCAAAACCTTCTTAACAAGCTTGGGTCCATTGGAAAGCTTTTCCCTTCATGAACAATTCTGTCATTGGCTTGGCTATTTTGGAAAAGTCCTTGATGAATCAACGGTAATATCCAGCCATCCTATGGAAACTCCTTATTTCCTTTACGTTTTGCGGTGGCTCCCACTTTAGCACATCCCTCACTTTTCTGGGGTCAACCAATACTCCTCCTCTTAAGATGATGTGACCCAAAAATGACACCTCTTTCAACCAAAACTGGCACTTGCTGAACTTGGCATACAATTGGTGCTCCCTCAATATCTGCAATGTGAGCCTTAAGTGTTCCTCATGTTCCTTCTCATCCTTCGAGTAGATCATAATACCATCAATAAACACCACAACAAACTTATCCAAGTACTCCATGAAGACCTTATTCATGAGGTACATAAAGTATGCATGCACATTTGTCAATCCAAAGGACATCACGGTGTACTCATAAGATCCATACCGTGTCCGAAAAGCTGTCTTAAGTATGTCTGATGGCCTAATCTTCATTTGAAAGTATCCCGACCTCAAATCAATCTTAGAGAAGACACAAGCACCCTTCATCTGATCAAACAAGTCTTCTATATGGGGCAAGGTGTATTTGTTCTTGATTGTTACCTTGTTGAGAGCTCAGTAATCCACACACATCCTTTGGGACCCATCCTTCTTATCCACAAACAGCACGGGCGCTCCCCAAGGTGAAGAACTGTGGCGAATAAAACCCTTCGCTAGTTGCTCTTGAATCTGCTTCTTGAGCTCCGCTAATTCCTTAGGAGGCATCCTATATGGCCTCTTAGCTATAGGACCAGTTCCAGGTATTAAATCAATAACAAACTCAATGTCTCGGTCAGGTGGCAAACCTGGCAACTTATCTGGGAACACATCCAAAAATTCGCACATTGTTGAATCTCCTCAATTGTGGCACCGTCCATATGATTCAGCTCCAATTGCTTTGGTGCATGTTGAGCTACTTCAAACTCTATGGTGATCCCTTTATCATTGGTCAGCTTCACCGTCTTTGTAACACATTCAATGACTCCATTGTGCTTCCTCAACCAGTCCATACCAAGTATAATGTCCAATCCTCGAGAATCCAAGACAATGAGGTTGGCGAAGAAGTCTACCCCCCTTATTCTAAGGCTTACTTTTGGACATACTATATTTGTCCTCATCTCTCCTCCAGGAGCCTTAACCAATAGAGTAAACTCCATATGAGAGATAGGCAAACTATACTTGGCAACATATTTCGATGCAATGAATCAATGTGATGCTCCAGAATCAAATAACATAGTCGTCCGGTTGGAGTTTGCGAGAAACATACCAATGACCACGTCATCCGCTTGCTGAGCATCCTCCGTAGAGACATGGTTCATGTTGCCATGAGCAAAATTCTACTGTCCATGATTCCCTTGCGGTTGTCCTCCATTGGGTCAGCGGTTTTGCCTCGGCGCATTGCTTCCTTGACCAAGGCCTCACTTAGGACATTGATGTGCAAAGTGTCCTGCTTCTCCACACGTATAGCATTTCCTTGCTGCACCCGAATTATTGGGACGAGCTTGGTTCTGAACATCTGTACCAGGAAAGTTGGCACGAGGTGCATAAGGCATTGGAGGCCTAGGTGCTTGCATAACAGGGCGCTACTGCACGAACTGAGTTGGGCGCGATGCATAACCAGGGCGCTGTACAGGAGCAGAGGAGCTGTAATATGGCACATTTGGTGGTGCAAAGCGAGGGCGCACATTACTTCCTTGTTGCTATCCTTGATATGGCGCCTTCCTCTTTTTGTCTTGCTCCATCTCAGGTACCTTGTTCTCCATAACAATTGCTTTGTCCACAAGCTTCTGGAAGTTGGCATAGTCACAATTCAGCAATTGCACTTGGATCTCATTGTTCAAGCCCCTCATGAACAAGTATTGCTTCCGACTGTCCCGGCTCACATCCTCGGGCGCATACCTTGAGAGTTGAGTGAATTTATTGAGGTATTCACCCAGAATTGATCTTCCCTGCCTCAGGTTCTCAAATTATTGTCTCTTCAGAATCATAACTCCTTCCGGTACATAATGAGAATGGAAGCTCTCCTTGAATTTGGCCCAAGTAATTCTCTCCTTATTCTCATGAGCATTGCATAAGGAATCCCACCAATCGGCGGCTGCTCCAACAAGTTGATGAGATGCAAAGAGCACCTTTCTCCTAGTCACTGCATTGGACTATTGAAAGTTTCTTCTCCATGGACTTGAGCCAATCGTCGGCATCTATAGGGTCAGCAGCTTGAGCAAAGGTTGGTGGCCTAGTCCTCATGAACTCTCCCAACCGGTTATGAGGAGGTGGGGGTGGCAGTGGAGGCGCGTGGGGCAGATTGTTGATGTTACCAGCATGCAGCTGTCCCAAAGTCTATCATGGTCCGCATGAGCTGGTTTTGCATGGCCAAAAGTTGCTCAATATTGGTAGCTCCATGAGCATGTCCTTGTTCATTGTTGTTCTGAGGTGCTCCATTGTTCTCCTCCTCATCGTTAGCATCCCTCTGGTTGCGAGTCCTCACCATCTGAAGAAAATCAAGAGATAAGAATTTAAAAGACGTCCCCAACAATATGCATCAAGGGATATGAAACTAAACAACGACTTATACTAGCCTATGTGGACATGGCAATGCTAAAGCATCTTAAAATCCTCTACTAAGCACACAAGCAAACAATACAAAGCAAACAACACATCAAGCAAAAACACATTGATTCCTTAGTGCTCCTATGTGCTCTAAAGCGTCCATTCTATCTAGGTTGCGTCCTATGGTCAACCTGTGGCTCTGATACCAATTTGTGACACCTGGTTCCGAAAATGAACCAAGTGAACGCATATGTGTGCTCAGGACGTTCAACACACATACACGAGTGCATTCACAAAAGGATATACAAAAAATTACCACAGAACAAGATTAATTAACCACTTTTATTACACATTTCATAATATCCTCGAATACAAGCTCTAATGAATATTAATGACAAGTTCAACTAATGCAGCAGAAACACTCTAATTAAGCAACTGAGCAGCTAAGAAATAAGCATAAGGGACAGCGCAGCTCCAAACAACTCCACAGGCAAAGCTAACGGCAGACACGACCTAGAACTCCGCATTATCATTGATATACTCCCAATCCTGACCTGCAACTGCTGGTGGGGGAATTGCAAATCTGAGTACATGTCGTACTCAGCAAGTGTGGAAAGTATGACATGTAGCTGATTCAGATGACGAATGTAATAATGGCTAAGTGTTGAAAAGTACATTAAAACATTTAAAAAGCAATATATTATATGTACGTGAAGTAAACCCATCGTAAACCATGTAGTTATCATAATACCAGTCCATATTCCATTATCATCATCCATTATACCAAATTTCACCATTACTGTTAATCATATCCAATACCAGAATTTAATCCATAACCAGCCCAACACAAATCCCAAGTTTTTCCTTCTAATCATGGAAGTTGTCTAGGTGCTCATAACCAGGAGCACGGCTATCATGATAGTTTTAATAGACTCTGCAGAGTTTGTACCACTTTACCCACGTGTTTGTGATTTCATCACTCGTCGGCGACAAAAGAATTTCCCTTATGTCAATTACACTTCCTTTGGTGTATGGCCAAGAGATCACAAAATAGCCTTTACAAAGGGATTACTAGCCTATTTAGATCCCACTGAGGTTTCACCGGTGGCGATGCCTCCAACTTAGCACATCTTCAACCAAGGGCCCCCTCTTGTGCCATTCGGATCCGAGGGTAGTCCCACCAATCATCAACAAACCCAATCCGACTACCCCTTCCCTGAGCATCCTTAATGGTCCAAATAGCACTGGCAAAGCCCTAATTAATTAGCTACGCCGCACCCATACTTGGCCTCGTGATGGCACTGTAGTCCTGCCTTATTCTCGCATGAACCGGTCCTTAGATCTAAAGCAAGCAAACCACCATAACATCCAACCCATCAACATATCGAGCTTGTTTAGATCACCCATTACCATATCATATTAACCAGTTCATACTATCCATAATCTCATTAATGCATAATTAAATGATATATTTTTTCCCATCCCAATTAATTAAGCGAAGCAAAGGTAAAAAGCCCTTCTCGACTCTCTACCATATATTCCAGGTGACAAGGGTGGTTCAACAAAGCTATTAAACTTCCTACCATAGGATTTTCCATCAAATTGACACAAGCATGCATTTTTGAAAACAAAACATTTATTTCAAAACAGGATCAATATGGTCAAGGATACTTGCCTTGCTCTTGAGCTTGGTTAGGATCAAAGACCTCAAACTCTTAGTGTGGGGGATCGTCCGCGGCACTCTCTAGCGCAAATCTGTCTAATCCGCATAATAAACATACAGGGCAAGAAAAACAATCAAATAGTGCACAAATGTTACTCAATATGATATGACATGCATGATTAATGCAAGTGTGAAGCAAAACTTGTTAATAAGTTGTTAATAATGTTTATTAATCAATTACAATGGTTATTAAGAAGTCTACACAGGTTTGGAGTTTATTCGATCTACTCTTGGAATTAATTCAGCACAATTTAACTAGGAAAATCGGACTAGTCCACTAGGGACCAGACTAGTCCGCACTTCGCAGAACTAGCAAACTAGGACTTTCTAGGTCGATGTGAATCTAGAGATTTGGGGTTGAATTCACGTGAGGAATATAGAGTAGAAGGTATACCAGGTGTCTAAGACTCCAAAGAATCAAGGGTATTGGAGGCAACACTTGGATCTTGACGATCTAGGGTTGATGAAGAACTTGAGATGAATCGTTGATGAAGAACGAGAACTTGATGGAGATCTTGACCCTCTTTCATTTCCCCCTCTTCTTCTTCTTGCTCTAGATCTCCTTCTCCCTCCTTTGTGATGGCTATTTATGAGCTAGTGTTTGGGTGTGGTTGAAAAGTGGCAAATAGATGGCAAGCCAATGGGTGGGGTTGTTTATATAGAGGTGGAGGGCTAGGGTTGGGTGTATTATGAGTTTGAGATGAGTAGGGGTCGGTTTGGAGTCCCACATGGGCTCTAAAAGAGTTAGGCATGACGTCCCTAGGCCCACTTATTGTAAAACCCAAAAAAACAAGTCATGAAACAAAGATCAACTCGGAGTTGCGATTTATCGGACAAGTCCGAAAAGCACCGGACTAGTCCGAAAATAGAAAGAGAGATATCGGACAAGTCCAGACTAGACATCGGACAAGTCTGAACTTATCCAGAGGGGAAAAACAGACAAGTCTAGCCAAAATCGAACAAGTCCATCTTTAGTCAGAGGAAAAACGGACAAGTTCGTTGAAATATCGGACTAGTGCGGACAAGTCCAAGGACTTAGTAAAATTTCCAAGGAATTGGGACACCGGACTAGTCCGCACTGGACCGGACAAGTCCAAAAGTGTCCAGAGAGAAAAACAGACTAGTCCACAACAAAATGGACAAGCACGATTGAAGTCAAAGAGAAATCGGACTAGTCCGCACTTCCCAGATATCTTATGTGCGGTTTTTAGTTTCTAATTCATTTTAAACTTGTTCCTTTTATGTTGCTCAATATTAAACATATTTAATGATGGATGTGGGGCATGATGCATGAAAATGAGGGTGTTACATTTATGGGAGTTTACTGGGAGCTACAATTTTTTTAAATCATTTTGCGATAACAATCGCATTGCTTCGGGATTAAAAAGCTCGGCGACGGTTATATGAAATGAAATTACATAGTTCCAAAAATATGTGCATGTTATTTGCCACTCTGCTACTACGGTACATGAGGCAAAACATACGTACACATATTTTTGGAAGAAAACATAAAATAGGTAATACAAATGGCGTGTGTACGATGCACTTGATGCATCGATCTAATCCTAACATGCATTAGTTGAATTAAACACCGAGCATAGTTTACCCAAGTTGCTACTGAGTGCAACGGGGATATTTTCCCTTACGCAAAGCATCCGGACCGACTTCTCTTGCGCAACGAGCTCTCTCGCGCATGTGTTCTCGCTGTAAGACCTATGTGTGTTGAATACATTGGCTTGTAGTGAATACACTTGCTTTGACGATAAAAGTTTTGAATATCACCAAAACACCTTTTTATTAAGGTCCGCTCCTGCGTGTTTTTGCTAAGCTCCAAGTTGATTTTTCTAGATCTGGCTTTTGGGTTTACTTGGTTATACTAGTTTCGGTATGTTCTGGCGCTAGGTTCTACTAGCTTTTGTTAGCTCCGGCTCAAGGTTTGGGTTGCTCTGGCAAGGTCCGGAACTTGACCGCAGTGCTTCTGTTTTTCATTTGCAATGTTTCGTACTTGCTTTACATCTCTAGAAAGATTGCTTAGTATTCATTTGCTAAGTCTTTGGTGCATTTTTGGTTGAAATGAATGATATCATGTTATTGTGGTTTTGCAACATGCTTATGTGAGGTTCTCACGTAAGGTGTTGTGTTTGGAACTAACTTGAGTCAAGTCGAGGACTTGGGCTCGTATGGATTGGTTGTTTATTCATATGCAGGTGTTGCTTGAGTTCAAGACATGGCTGGTGATGGGATCCATTGGACTAGTCTCAGGGAGGAGATGAGGTTCCAACAACCAAATTCAAGAGGAATTGTGGTTGAGCTGATCAGGAGGTTGCACAGCATGATTGAATCAAGAACAATGCATGTGAAAGTATCGTGGACGTCATTGAAAGATGTTTGCACGTGTGAAAGGAGTGCATGGACGTGGCTACATGGTTCCAAGACGTGATGAAGAGATGTGGACGTAAAGAGTTGGTCGGAAAGGTCCAACCGACTAGGTTATGGACTTAGGCTGCGGCTGAGTCGGGTTTGACTCGAATATGGAAAGATTTGAGTTGGTTATGATAGGATTTCGTGTGGGTCACGAATTTGGGTTGTTTAGTAATGTTGGAAACGTTCCTAAGGTGTTTGGAAGTCTTAAGATTGCTTCTATCTGCGTATAGAAGAATCCTAAGCAGTTATGGAAAGTTACAATTCGTGAACAGAGTAGGATTAGGTTCTTGATTTGAGTTGAGTTGGCTTTCGAGCTGGTTATATAAGCAAGGGAGCCCAGAGCTCATGGTGCACGACTTTGGGGCTGTTCCTCCTGTGTTCTATTGAATAAAATTCGTAGTTTGAAGGAACTTTTGTGCCTTGTTCGTCCGACTTGTTCCAGACAAGTTTTACTCGTCGAGTTTCTGGACAGCACTACCTTTCGTTGGTGGTTTTATAATAACTCGAGTTTTAC
The DNA here is from genome assembly GCA_036927565.1 of Tuctoria greenei. NCBI lineage: Eukaryota > Viridiplantae > Streptophyta > Magnoliopsida > Poales > Poaceae > Tuctoria > Tuctoria greenei. The sequence continues at coordinate 103,642,987 of JAYESD010000011.1, read as the reverse complement.
AGATCCAATTGACGTGATTCTTTTTGGGTTGTCTTCACAACTTGATTATCTATCATCTGTCAAAATTTCACGGTCATTGGATTTGTGTTCTATGATCTACACGAGTTTGCAGCATTCCAGAACTGTTTTTTTTTTCGGGTAGGGCAGATTGACCTTTGTTTGATCTTTCGATCATAACTTGAGTATTTCTCGACGGATTTGAGTTATTCTTGTTGTGTTGTCTTCGTGACTTGATTCTATCTGATATCTATCACTTTTGTCACAGTGAAACACGTTTAGATTAGTCTCACACACGATTTCTTTAACAGATCGTTTTCTGCCGAAGGGGTTGGGGTTTAATTGTTTCCGCTGCGTAAAATTTTTAAATCTACAATTCATCCCCCCCCCTCTTGTAGCTTTTGACATGCTCTTCGATCCTACAATTGGTATCAGAGCCACGGTGCTCTAATCTTTGTGATTTGCATATGTTTTTGACTAATCATCATGGAGAAATACTCTGCCAAACCTTGTGTGTTCGCTGGTATTGATTTTCAGGTTTGGAAGGCACGCATGGAGGATTTCATCCAGGCACGAGGCTTTGCAATATGGGAGAAGGTATACAAGCCTTACGAAGTGCCATCAAATTATCAAGTTACAGCTACAAATCTGAGAGATGTCGACAAGAACAACAAGGCTTGGAACTTGATCATACAAGGATTAACACAAAGCGACTTCGACCGTGTTGCACACCTCCGATCTGCATACGATGTGTGGAAAGCACTTTGTGACTACCACGAAGGATCCAACACAATCAAAGAGGTAAGGCAAGACATGTTCAAGAAAGAATACATGCGCTTCGAGATGCAACCCGGTGAGTCTATTGATGACCTTTTTGCCCGCTTTAATAAGATTCTCAGCAACTTGCGTAGCATCAATGTTAATTTTTCGGATGCTGAAAATGCTAGGCAATTGCTAAGTGCATTAGATATGTCAATTTGGGAGATGAAAGTCACATCTATTCATGAATCTACTGTCATGAGTTCACTTACTTTAGATGTGCTATATTCCAAGTTAAAAACTCATGAAATTGACATAATCTCACGTAAGAACTCCAACAAGTCTATTGCTTTTGTTTCTCAACGTGACATGCCTAGTTCCGGTCAAACTTCATCTTGTGGTACACTTGCTTTGTTGTTCTCTCTAACCCTTGAACAGATTGAGGAGTTTCCAGAGGAGGAGCTAGCACTTCTCTCTACAAAGTTCTCAAAAGCATTGTAAAATGTGAGAACTAGAAGGAGAGGAAGCTCCGGACCTCAACGATGCTTTGAATGTGGTAAGACAGGACATTTTCATTCAGATTGCCCTAACCTTTCAGGTCCTACTTCCCGGGATGAAAAGAAAACAAGAACGAAGCACTCCTCTGCAAAAGATACGAAGAAAAAGAAGGGTTTTACAGGACGTCAATTGGTGAGCAGTTTTATCTCAGCACTCCAGGAACTTGGCTCAAGCGACGTGGACATTGGAAGTGATGAAGATGAAGATGATTTGGCAAACTTGTGCTTTATGGCGGGCAAGTCAAGATCAAGCATGGAGGAGGCAGAACACAACAGCGACAATGAAGAGGTATGTCCTACTTGCAAAGAAATGTGTGATGCTATTTCTCGTGCCACAATTATTGTTAAGAAAAAGGACAAAAAGCTTAGCAATAGTGTTGCTAAAATTGAATCACTAGAATCTGAAATCAACCGTTTAAAAACTTTGATTCCTAGTGATGATACATGTCCCTCATGTGATTTAATATATGAACAATTGTCCTCATTAAGAAGTGTGCACACCTCCACACTTGATAAACTTGAGTTAGAAATTGAAAAGAACAAAGAGCTTGCTGCACTTAATGATAAAAACTTGAAAGATGCTAGCTGTTCTACAATTGATTTGCATTGTTCTACTTGTGATGATGTTGATAAGAAACTACAGGATGCTATGAATGAAATTTCTATATTGAACAATGCTTTACGTTATCATGAAGTTAAATTTTGTTCCAATTGCAAACTAAAAGGAAAAACTTCATGTGAAAATTGCCTTGATCTGTCCATAAACTTAATGACATGCATAGGACATTAGATCGGTTTTGTAATGGGAATAAGAACCTAAACTTGCTGCTGAATTCTTCCAAGTCTTGCAATGATAAAACTGGTTTAGGTTTTGATTCTCATGCTCATGCTAAGGAACATCCACCTAAAATTGTAAAGTCATTAGGAAGTGGTTTGATTCAAACAGTTCCTAAACAAAAAGAAGTGGTTTTCAAATCTGCAGGAGTGTTGTCTCATTCGGTTTCAAATTAAAATATTGCTTGCTCATCTAGACATGAACACAAAGTTAAATTTCATTGTACCTACTGTGGTAGATATGGTCATGTCATAGATTTTTGTTATAGACTAGCTAAACAACAGAAAAGGGAAAGAATGGTTGCTAGATCTCATAACTTTCATGCAAAATTTGCTGCACATATTGAACCGAATGTACAACCTGCTGTTTTGAGTCAAAAACATTCGAAGTTTACCTCCGGACTTTCTATTTTTGCCTCCAGAGCTACTGATTTTTGTGCTACACAAGTAACACCTTATAGGTCAGTAGTTAAGAATAAAAAATCTCAAACTTTGACTCATAAACCTGTTGTTTTGTCTCAGCTTTCGCGTGTTTTTCCTGCTGCACGTCGCGTGACTCAGTACTTGATTCCTAAATGCCTTTTGACTAACCCCAGTATTGAGTCATTGACGTATTGTGCTTCTATGTAGGTTACACATTTGAGGAAGGAGAACATTTGGATTGTGGATTCAGGTTGCTCACGCCACATGACCGGTAAGAAAGATTGGTTCTCCTCCCTCTCTTTTGTGTCATGTGTAGAGAATGTTACTTTTGCCGATAATTCTTCAACTCCTATAATTGCTAAAGGTTCGGTTAGAGTAAATGATCATTACACTTTGAAGGATGTGGCACTTGTCAAAAATTTGAAATACAACTTGCTTTCTGTTGCACAATTGCTAGATGAAAATCTAGAAATTATTTTCAATAAAAACTGCTGCAAAGTTGTAGGTTCAAATAGTGAGCTTATTTTTAACATGTCTCGGTTTGGAAGAGTTTTTAAAGCTGATTTTGATATGTCTTCCTCTAAGCATAGGTGTCTAGTTGCTAATGATTCAAATGACTTATATTTTTGGCATCGTAGACTTGGTCACGTAGGCTTTGATCACCTAACGCGTGTTAGTGCACTTGATCGCATACGTGGGCTGCCTAAGCTTAATGGGGACAAAGAAATTGTGTGATCTTTTTGTAGACATGATAAGATTGTTGCAGGTTCACATACTCCTCTCACAATGATCATGACAACTGAACCATGTCAACTTTTGCACCTTGACACCGTAGGACCTTCATGTGTTCAATCCTTCGGAGGTAAATGGTATGTACTTGTGATTGCTGATGATTATTCTAGATACTCTTGGGTTTACTTTATGGCGTCTAAGAATGAAGTTTTTAGTCACTTTAGAACTTTATTTTTTAGATTATCAATTGATTACCCAGGATCTTTAAAAGCAATTAGAAGTGATAATGGAACTGAATTTAAAAATCAATCTTTTGATCACTTATGTGCTGAAAATAGAATAGATCATCAATTTTCTTCACCATATGTACCTCAACAAAATGGTGTTGTTGAAAGAAAGAACAGAACCTTAGTTGAGATGGCTAGGACTATGCTTGATGAATATCAAACTCCTAGGAAATTTTGGGCTGATGCGATTGCAACCGCTTGTTATGTCTCAAATCATGTTTTCTTGCATGCTAAGCTAGGTAAAACACCATATGAGCTCCGGTTTGGACATAGGCCTAGTGTTACACACTTTCGGGTCTTTGGTTGCAAATGCTTTGTTAAGAAACATGGTAATCTTGATAAATTTGAACCTAGATCCATTGATGGCATGTTTCTTGGCTATCCATCTCATACTAGAGGATACCGTGTGCTTTTACTTGACACTAACAAAATTGTGGAGACTTGTGAAGTGTCTTTTGATGAAGCTAACCCAAGTACTAGCTCAAACATTGCAGGTCCATATCCATATCCGCAGGGGGGAGCATTTTTGTTGAAGATGAGGAAGAATTGGAGCTGCTGCCCGAAAATTCAGCAGCTAAAGACTTTGGTTCAGCTCCGGATGTTAATTCTCAACCAGCACCGACAACCATCAATGTTGATTCAAATCATCCTCAAGTCACAAGCTCATCGATTTGTGATGAACATGAAGAAGAAGAAGCTTGTGAGACATCTGTTCCCCTACGGTTTTACAAAGATCATCCCCCACAACAGATGATTGGAATCTTGCACGAACGAGTCACACGGTCCAGGTTTTGCGATCCAAACTCTTATGCTCATTCTGCTTTTATTGCTTCTTTTGAACCCAAAGATATATCACACGCACTCACTAATGAATCTTGGATTATTGCCATGCAAGAAGAGTTAGAAAATTTTGAAAGAAATAATGTTTGGAAACTTGTACCTCCACCTCAAGGTCACACTTTAATTGGAACTAAATGGGTATTTAAAAATAAACAAAGTGAGGATGGGGTTGTGTTTAGGAATAAGGCTAGGTTGGTTGCTCAAGGTTTCACTCAAGTTGAAGGTCTAGATTTTGATGAAACTTTTGCTCCTGTTGCTAGATTAGAAGCCATAAGAATTTTGTTAGCTTTTGCTTCATCTATTGGTTTTAAGCTATATCAAATGGATGTTAAAAGTGCTTTTCTTAATGGCTACATAGATGAGGAGGTTTATGTGAAACAACCACCGGGTTTTGAAAATCCAGATTTTCCTAATCATGTTTACAAACTGTCCAAAGCCTTGTACGGTCTCAAACAAGCCCCTAGAGCATGGTATGATAGGTTAAAAACATTCTTACTTGAAAAAGGGTTTACCATGGGCAAGGTTGATAAAACTCTTTTTGTGCTTAAGCATGGCAATGACTCATTATTCGTTCAAGTGTATATGGATGATATTATCTTTGGTTGTGCTTCTCATGATCTTGTGTCCATGTTTTCAGCAATGATGAGTTCTGAATTTGAAATGAGTATGATGAGTGAACTCACTTACTTTTTGGGGCTGCAAATCAAGCAAACAAAGGAGGGTACCTTTGTGCATCAAACGAAGTATACAAAAGATCTCCTAAGGCGCTTCAACATGGACAAAAGCAAGCCTCTTCGGACACCAATGGGAACAGCAACAACACTTGGACTTGATGAAGATGGTGAACCCGTGGATCAAAAAGAATATAGAAGCATGATCGAATCACTTTTGTACCTCACGGCATCAAGACCAGACATACAATTCAGCGTATGTCTTTGTGCACGGTTTCAAGCCTCCCCACGTGCTTCACATCATCAAGCCGTCAAAAGGATTCTCAGGTACTTACATGGAGCTCAAGAATTTGGAATTTTTCTTCCTTCTTCCTCAACCGTTACTTTGAAAGCTTTTTCGGATGCTGATTTTGGGGGTTGTAGGATTGGTAGGAAAAGTACTTCTGGTGCTTGTCATTTTCTTGGTAATTCTCTTGTTGCTTGGTCCTCTAGAAAACAAAATTCAGTTGCACAATCCACAGCCGAATCTGAATATGTAGCTGCTGCTAGTGCTTGCTCACAAATTCTTTGGATTGTTCAAACACTTAAGGACTATGGGGTTGATCTAGATAGTGTTCCACTGTTCTGTGATAACACTAGTGCCATTTGCATTGCTAAAAACCCTGTGCAACATTCTAGAACTAAGCACATTGACATTAGGTATCACTTTCTTCGATATAATATTGAAAAAGGAAACATTGTGCTTCACCATATTGATACCGAACAACAATTGGCTGACATTTTTACAAAACCTTTGGATTTCACTCGTTTTTGTTACACTCGTAGTGAAATAGGGGTTATGCATCCTCATGGCTTAAATTGAGGGGGGTTTGAAACTTGGGAAGTCTATGTGTGAATCTGAAATTAAAATAATAGGAGCATAGTATTTCATACATATATGACTTTGTGATTCCTTTTACATGCTGAAAGTTCTTACTACATTACTCGTGTTATACATTTTGTAGTTTTTGCCATGTCTAGTAATTGGAATAATTACTTACACTAAAACTAGTCATGGTCAAACTTTCTTGCTGTTTTGAACTTGTTACATGTTCACAAGTGCTTTTAATCATTAAGAATTAATCAAGTAATCAACTCACATGTTGAGTTTTTATGAACAAATATAAATTGAGAAAAGATCAAGAGAATATGCATGCATCGCACTTCTTCTTTTGAGATGGCTTATCATTGCACTTAGATATGAACTTGGAAGAAGTTGTGTATGACTAAAACCATGTCCTTAAGCTTCTGATTGTCAAATGACATAGGCTTGGCTTGGTTAGTTAGAATAAGGCAGATGCGCATATAATCTCTTGCAAATATCATATGATCTAAATTTATGCTTTGAAAAATAATAAAATGCAGCAACTAGTGTCATGCTTTCAGGTTTTGAAATAGTTAAGTTTGTGAGATCATGACTTGCTTAAATTGAAAATTACATTTGATCTCTAGCATGACTTACACTACTTTATGTATTTCATTGATGTGATAATGTAAGGTACTTGATAGTATGACTTGGATGAGCTTTGTTTATATGTATATGTTATAATATGCTAATAACAACTAAAGTTGGAGAGATAATTTGTTTATATGCTCATGACGTGCTGAATACATTGTCAAAGGGGGAGAGATAAACATGAAGAGAAAGAGAATATGTGCATAAGGAGAGATAATAAAGGGGGAGAGATAATATGGGATAATTTTTGGATTTTCTTCTCATTTTACTTTTGATTTACAAAGGGGGAGAAATTTCCTTCAAAACTTTTATGTGAATAAGCCAATGTTCGGATTTTAAATGGTGTTGCTAATGCATTCATAGAGGGGGAGATTGTAAGACCTATGTGTGCTGAATACATTGGCTTGTAGTGAATACACTTGCTTTGACGATAAAAGTTTTGAATATCACCAAAACACCTTTTTATTAAGGTCTGCTCTGGTGTGTTTTTGCTAAGCTCCAAGTTGATTTTTCTAGCTCCGCCTTTTGGGTTTACTTGGTTATACTAGTTTTGGTAAGTTCCGGTGCTAGGTTCTACTAGCTTTTGTTAGCTCCGGCTCAAGGCCCGGGTTGCTCTGGCAAGGTCCAGAACTTGACCGCAGTGCTTCTGTTTTTCATTTGCAATGTTTCGTACTTGCTTTACATCTCTGGAAAGATTGCTTAGTATTCATTTGCTAAGTCTTTGGTGCGTTTTTGGTTTAAAGGAATGATACTGTGTTATTGTGGTTTTGCAACATGCTTATGTGAGGTTCTCACGTAAGGTGTTGTGTTCGGAACTAACTTGAGTTAAGTCGAGGACTTGGGCTCGTATGGATTGGTTGTTTATTCGTGTGCAGGTGTTGCTTGAGTTAAAGACATGGCTGGTGATGGGATCCATTGGACTAGTCTCAAGGAGGAGATGAGGTTCCAACAACCAAATTCAGGAGGAATTGTGGTTGAGCTGATCATGAGGTTGCGCAGCATGATTGAATCAAGAAAAATGCATGTGAAAGTATCGTGGACGTCATTGGAAGATGTTTGCACATGTGCAAGGAGTGCATGGACGTGGCTATATGGTTTCGAGACGTGATGAAGAGATGTGGACGTAAAGAGTTGGTCGGAAAGGTCCAACCGACTAGGTTATGGACTCAAGCTGCGGCTGAGTCGGGTTTGACTCAAATATGGAAAGATTTGAGTTGGTTATGATAGGATTTCGTGTGGGTCACGAATTTGTGTTGTTTATAAATGTGGGATACGTTCCTAAGGTGTTTGGAGTCTTAAGATTGCTTCTATCTGCGTATAGAAGAATCCTAAGCAGTTATGGAAAGTTACGATTCGTGAACAGAGTAGGATTAGGTTCTTGATTTGAGTTGAGTTGGCTTTCGAGCTGGTTATATAAGCAAGGGAGCCCAGAGCTCGTGGTGCACGACTTTGTGGCTGTTCCTCTTGTGTTCTATTGTATAAAATTTGTAGTTTGAAGGAACTTTTGTTCCTTGTTCGTCCGACTTGTTCCAGAGAAGTTTTACTCGTCAAGTTTCTGGACAGCACTACCTTTCGTCGGTGGTTTTATCATAACTCAAGTTTTACAGATCCAATTGACGTGATTCTTTTTGGGTTGTCTTCACAACTTGATTATCTATCATCTTTCAAAATTTTACGGTCATTGGATTTGTGGTATATGATCTACACGAGTTTATTTGCAGCGTTCCAGAACTGTTTTTTTTTCGGGTAGGGCAGATTGACCTTTGTTTGATCTTTCGATCATAACTTGAGTATTTCTTGACGGATTTGAGTGATTCTTATTGTGTTGTATTCGTGACTTGATTCTCTCTGATATCTATCACTTTTGTCATGGTGAAACACGTTTAGATTAGTCTCACACATGATTTCTTTAACAGATTTTTTTCTGACGAAGGGGTTGGGGTTTAATTGTTTCCGCTGCGTAAGATTTTTAAATCTACCATTCACCCCCCCCCCCTCTGGTAGCTTTTCACGTGCTCTTCGATCCTACACTAGCTCAGCCTCTCGTGCTTGTGCTACGATCCATTCCTCCTCTGTAGCTTTGCGATCATACTCTGCTCTCCATTGTCGAATTTCTTCTTGCTTCTTGCGACCACGCTCCTCCTATTCAGCTCTATTACTCCTCTCTTGCTCTATTCTTTCATCCCACTCTATTTCTTCTTTGAACATCCAATATGCATTTCGAGCAATTCTCTGAACCTCCTCGGCGTCTTCTGTCGATTGTTCCTGGTCGATGTAGTACCTGAAGTCGCAAAGAGGTGGTGGTGACTGCACAAGTTTTTGTACAAAAGATTAGATTTATAACATTCATAAAAAATGAAATAATGTTGTATATTACCTGTTTTCTACCACCTGGAAGAAATGGGCATGTCCTGTGAGGAGGATCGTACTCGTAGTTGTCGCACATCCAAAGCCGGCAACCATACGAGTAACCAGGTTGAAGATCTCTTACAAACCTACAATCAGTGCCACAAAAACATATTAGAGGTTGTAATCCCTCGGGGAGTGGAACCTTTTCTCTATTTGTGGGTGGTGAGTTCTCGTCCATGGTACTAAAGTGTATGGAATGATTGTAGTGACTGTCTGTTGAAGCTGTTAGCGGAGTGAAAGTTATATAGACGAACGGATGATGGTGTATGGACCTAGTGTAGGAGAAATTTCGTCCTTGAGATGGATAAGTGTGAACTGACATTTCACGTGGTCTGAAATGGAGCAGTGCAATTTTGTTTTTCTCTTGTACGAGATTCGCCTAACGTGGAGTAGTGCAATTTCGTTTTTCTCTTATATGAGATTTGCCTGAGAAGAAGCAGCGCAATGTCGTGAATTTCGTGTAAGAGATTCGCCTGACATGGACCTGGTGATGTCGTGGATAAGTTTCACGTGAGTTTTTGTTGTATTTTATGTAGATAAAATTCGTCTTACAAGATTCGTCTCACAAGTTAGAAAGTAGTATGGTGAGTCGCAAAGTAGGAAGACGACAAAGTAATTTTAACAAAATTATCATTCAAAACATACTTGTTATACATGGGAAACATACTTCTGATACATATGAAACATACTTATGATACATGTGAAACATATTTTGCTACTTTGCTACTACTTGTGATGCGGACAGTTGCAAGACATGTTATTGCAAACGTCGTTTTCATCCTCATCATTCGTCTGACTTGTACCAGGATATAGTTTCATTTGTTGAAGTTCCATTTCAGCTAGTTCACCTACCAAATCTTGATTGCAACATTGTACATGTTTAATGTACTCTTGAGTAGCCTTAATAGGTGGTGGATCAACCTAGAGTGTATATCCACAGTTTTCATCATCATAGTAAGCCTAAAACCAAAAGTTTTGTCAGTAAAACTGCATATATGAAAGATGTTTTGAAAATGATATTTAGTACTTACTCCACCAACAGGACAACGAAAGAAATGATGACCGCTGTCGTCTCCTTCGTCCGTCATTTGGACAATACAATCCAGGTCACAACGATACTTAGGTCATCGTATGGTCGTAGTGGATTAAATTGGCCAAAATCACTCTTAGTAAAAAGCGGGAACTCATCTAATGGTGGTTCATACCAAGTTGGACCTCCCATCAAGTAATTTTCAGGCACTGCTCTAAAGTTTACACCTCCTCGTGTACCACGACTTGTACTCACCATTGTTTCACCTCCACGCCTACCTCGACCTCTACTCGTCATTGTTGGCGTGAAAAACACAAGGACGCACGAGTAGTCGTATTTATATAGGGCGATGAGTGCAATGTCGTTCTTCTCTTGTACGAGATTCGCTTGCAATGTCGTTCTTCTCTTGAACGATATTCACCTGACATGTATCTATTGAGGAGGTGGATAATATTCGTCTGACACAATAAAGTGCAATGTCATTCTTTTCTTGTACGAGATTCACCTGACATGTATCTGTTGATGTCGTGGATAAAATTCGCCTAAAACGATAAAGTGCATTGTCGTTTATATAAAAAAATGATAGAAGCATGAAAGATATAGTGCATAAAGAAAACATAAAAACATAACATAGTTCTTATACAATATAACACACACATACATGGGTACACGTTACTAACGTCTACCACGCTTGTTGTTGAACCTACGCGCAGCAGTCACAAGAGCCCGATCGCAAGACACGCGCGAAGGAGCTGCCCTCCACTATCACTGGTGAACAGGCGCGGGTGTCTCGAACTGCTGTGAAGGTTGAGTCGGAATAGGAGCACCATACAACTGCGATACAGGAACTGTATCCTGCTGCCGCATGTCGACTAGGTAGTCGTCGATCTGGAAAGGTGAAGTTGGAGGACTACCGTGGTGCGTTTGCGAGCCGGAAAGCGTAGTATCATAGTATGTTATGCCCTCTCCTGCATTGGCATAACATATACAGTTAGCAAGTTCATTGTGTCCATTATATATTTAAGTAGCAAAATCGTTGCACGTCATAGTTGCGCCCTTTTGTGGCACATGCATGGACGGGCCAGCCAAGTCCGAAGAAGGAACCCAAGAAGGTATATGTGCTGATAGGTCTAGAAAATCCGAACCAGGTACCTGTGTGGATGGGCCTGGGGCCCAAGCAGCAGGTACATGTGTGGACAGCCCTGGAGCCCAAGCAGGCACCTGCGTGGATGGGCCTGGGGCCCAAGCAAGTACCTACGTGGACGGGCCTGCAACCAAAGTAGGTACCTATGTGGAGGTCCCTGCAGAAAATATATGAACAGAAATATTAGTTTTGTCCAAATATGTGAAGTTTACTAATAATTATGTACCTGCTGCGATGGGATGTCAAACGTTCCGTACGGTCGAAACTGTAGTGTCTTGTGCACATGATTGTGCACAAGAAGCCAACTTCAGACCCTCTTTCGCGTGGTTGTATATCATCTGCAGCATGTGCACCATCTCTGACAAACTCATCAATATCCCCTGCCTCGGTCATTGAAGTCTAGTTGAGGACTCTGCGAGAACCTGACGGTACCGATTCATCTTCACAAGAGCGAAGTGATCGGTCGTACAACAATTAATTAGTAATCTTTAATGAAAAGAACATATTAAATCGTTGCAAATGTACTTCAAAGAAATCGACCTTACCACCATTGAAGAAGCTTCATCTCTATGACGCGGATACATATCTGTCACCGAGGGTACGTGCGTATGTCGCTCGACTGGTGTGTGCGTGAGAACAACTCGTGTACGAGGAAGGTACCACTGTAAGTACTCCTCATAAACGGCCTGTGAGAACGGTCGTGTCTCCTGAACAACCTCGTGTCATGCAACCGTCCACTGTAGGAGCCATGGATGCATGCGCTGCAACCTAAGTACCGGCGCGGAGGTACCCTTACGACAGTACCTGCAGGACAAATAAATACATTAATATTTCAGAATTATTGTTTTCAAGAGATATGAGGGGAATTACTTACGTATGCACTTCAGAAGGCACAATAGAATGTGGAAGTACGGGACATGTCTGGTGTAGGCCAAACTAATGCAACACTCAGTGTGGTGCGTACTCCTCCATGTAGATATCGTACACCAGCGGTTTCCTTGTAAGCCAGTAATCCGAGTCTCTGTAGCACAGATACGCAAGTCCACTCGGTGCTCGGTGGTCGTGCTCCTCCATATCATACCGTGTCCAGCGCACATCCTCGTCCGCATCTAACTGATCAAACTCCTTGACGAACCCTTGGTACACCTTGTGCATCTGCTTGTTACTCCACTTTCACTGCATAAAGAACAAATGATTTCACATTACTGTATTATTATAATCATGAACAATATGAATGCACTTAAAATATAACAGTACCTGTCGGTGCCCCCAAAAAGTACCCATCGTAGGGCCGTCATACGGTGTCTCACCGTACTCATCACCATCGTATGGTGCCGGGTGCACTTGCAGTCAGCCTATCACGAATCGCTCGTATACCCATAGCTTCAGAAGTAGAGGACAACCAGCTAGTACTGCGTTACCTCGAGCCTTCGTGCAAGCGTCACAAAGTCCTCTGTACGTGGCCGCCAACACAATCGAACCCCAACCGTGCTGAGGCATCTCCTGTGTTGTGGACTTCGCTTTCTGTCGAGCAAACAGAATCAGGTGTCTGTCCACGGAGTCATCGTGCTTGTTGGTGAACATTAACGCACCAAACAGCCACAATAAGTATGCCTCCAAGTATCTAGTAATGGTGGCATCATCGGCGTGTGGATGCATAGTATCCACCTAAAATTTGAAAACAAAAAACTGTAAGTTTCATTTAAATTACATAATAAAATTAGAAGGCTCATTTGCATCGAATAACACTTAAATACAATGAAACAGTACCTCGTAGTACATCAACCACTTCTTTGTCGGACCATGCTGCTGGTTGTTGTGAAGTGGAGAAATAGGGTCAGTCATAGGGTGTCGTGCCACATCTTGAAACCGCGTGGACATCTCTGCACGCCAGGTGAGTGAGTCCTCAGGGGCGCAAACAGGGGCACCTGCGATAGGAAGACCCAACAATAAAGACACGTCCTCCAGCGTGACGGTCATCTCCCCACACGGAAAGTGAAACATGTGGGTCTCTGGCCTCCAACGATCTGTCAAAGCTGACAGCAGGGCTCTGTCGAGGCTGAAACGGTACTTTCGGTCATCACGATCAAGCGGCCTCTTCTCAAGCAGCCTACATATTGGAAGCAGCCCAGTTGCACTCAACCTGTTTCATACCAATCTATAAATTAATATCTATAGAATGATAAAATAATTTTTATTATCATATTAACAGAAGCACGTACCTGATAATCTATCTATCGTCTAACTTCCAAAACTTGGAATGCAGCTGAGGATGAAGAACGGGCAAATCCTCACCTCACTAAAGTCGGAAACCTCGGTGCGTTATATCAATCTGAAATTGAAGTAACTCAAGACATTGTCCTTGTTCTGCAGTCATACCTACATATGACAAGGAAAACATTAATAGGACGAAAAACTTGAAAAACATATTCAAATGAACGACGTGGACAACATATTCAAATAAAAAACATCAACAACATATTCATAACAGTACATATATCAATGTTCGATACAACAAACTTCACTTAGCGTACACGTACAAATTCATAGTACATAATAATAAGATATTACATAATGTAGCACATCTAAATATAACGATGCACATCAAATAGCATTGACATCCCTAAACATAGTTGTGCGGCGTGCATGAGGACGCCAGCCATCCTTAAGATTCCCAGAAGGTTTAACTTCAGCCACATTTGCCTCATTGTTTGAAATGCAATTTTTGTAAGTATGACCAGTTTGGTTGCACTTCCTGCATGTTCCTTGAAATCTACCAATTTTGGACTCATCCATATCATTTCTGATACGTCGAGTCTTGCGACGACCTCTTTTCTGTTTCAACCGCATGGTGTCAGGTCCTCACAAAGCATATGGTCCTGGATCTGTGGTAAATGTGCCTTTAGTAGCAAACCCATATATCTCAGCATTCCAAGTACTCACAAGAACCTCTTTCTGGAAGTAGTAGGATACGTAATTACTTGGTGTTAACTTGGTAAATGAGCAAGCTGCAATAACATGAAAACAAGGCATATGAAAGAGTTGTGGCTTCATACATGTGCACGTGCAATTATGCTGACGAAGAATGCACTGTTGAACAACTCTCTCATGGTTAGCACCACGACGATTCTTGTCCCTACACAGAATTTCAAACCTGTGCTCTGCAGTTCCCATAGGTCGCACATGATGAAATGCGGCCTTTTGGATCTTCTTCTCCTTGAACTTGCACATGTAGGGTGAATAAGCCAAATTGACATCATTCCTTACTGAAATTGCAGTTCGTAGCGCTCACGAAAGTACTTGCATGTCCTATATAAAATGCCCTTGACAATAGCAACCAAAGTTAATCCTCTTAAACCGTGTATCACCCAGTTGTATATCTGTATTGAGTACCAGTGCATTAGCATGTGTAAAATATAGAAGACCAAATAAAAATTAATAGAAGTAATGTCAAAGAAGGACCTCACCTCAGCTAAATTTGTTGTCATGATGCCATACCTAGCACCATTAGTGTCGTATAACAAAGACCACTTCTCTTATAGTTCGCGCTGAATCCAACTAGAGAAGTTTCGGCTTGATGAGCCTACAGTTGGAACAGATAATTCATTAGGATTGTCTCTGCTTGTAGACGCCTCTGCTTGTGTCGTAGTCAATTCGTCTAGACGTTGCCATAGAGCAATAAATTTTCTCTCTTGATTTTGACTACACAACATCTTGAACAAATTCATAAGTTGTTTGTTCTTGAAGTGACTGAAAAAGTTAGCGCCTAAATGCCTCATGCAATATCTTGATTGAATGTTTGTCCAATAAGGTTCTTGCCAACGCTCAGAGGAACCATGTTTCAAATCAGATATTGCTTTAAGCAATCCAGCATGACGATCGTGTATCAGACAAACATCAGGACATTCTTGCACTACAGCCATCTTTACCCAACTAAGAAACCAATACCAGCTGTCAGTGTCCTCGCTTTCAACAAAAGCAAAAGCCACAGGCAACACCTGTTGATTCTCATCAACTGCAATAGCTATTAGAGTTTGACCTTTGTACATTCCAGTTAAAAAAGTATCATCAATGCAGAGGATAAGGCTGCAATGTTTGAATGCAGCAATACATTGACCTAATGCAAAGAGTGCACCATGGAGAAACAACTTCTCAGGCATATCTCTGTTCAGCACATTTATAATGTCATAATAAGTACCAACATTCCTCTCCTGGATGGTCTGCAATAACTTTGGAAGATTTTTATAAAAAGCTTCAAATGAACAAAATCTTTGCTCAATCACCTTCTGTTTGGTCTTCCACGCTTTGGAGTAACTTATGGTGTACATGAACTCCTCCTCAATAGTGTTTATTATTGATTTCGGTTCAAACCGAATGTTATCCATAATTCGGGCATATATGTGATTCGCAACAAACTGCGATGTAAGAGCACTATTGCACTTCTCCAATTCATGCAACTCGCATGTGTGATCAATCATTTTTGATACTCTCCTTAGCTTCGTCCACTTCTCCTCGAAACCATGGACTCGAAAAGGACAACTTGAGAGCACACATTTCACATCATAATATTTTTTACTTGACTTGTAAATTGTAAATGATATCTGCACAGACACAGACCAATATTTCACTTCATACTTCAAACTATTTTTGTCTTTAAAAATATCTCCTTATGTTAACTGATTCTCATAGTATCCCGATAAGCCATAATACTTTTCTATAGCTGATAAATTACTCGAGATCGGATTGTTCCACTCTGTAGGAACAATAGTATCATTCTCATTCTCATCATTAGAAAAGTCAACTTATGGAACAATTTCGTGTTCCATATCTTCGATCCCAATTTGTTCAACTCTGTTCTCGATGTGCTCTCCTTCATCTGCCACACCACGTGCTTGTATATGTATCGAGTTCTCTCCAACTTCTTTCATTCCTACATCATTTTCTACACTATTTGCTTCATCAGCTTCTGCTGTAATCTCTACTTCTTTCATTTCCACTTGCGCAAGAAGCACTAGAGGCCAACCCCGCTCCACAACCAAATCTACAAATTTTCTCCAATTTTGTGTTCCCTTAATAACAATCAAATCCCAATAAAATCCGTTTCTTGCGCGATTAATCATTCCTTTCAATGTCAACTCATGTTGTTGTGGATCAAGGTTAAATGTTTTCATCAACCAGTTTACGACACCACTAAATGTCCTCTCATTTTCTCTTGTTATCCCTCCATCACACGACGTGAACCCAGACAAATCAATCCCATTAGAGCCATAAACAATTGTGCCTTCTCCATAAAATATCTGAAACACTAACTTCTCTAACATTCCTATTGGAATTTATAGAAACAAATCTATCATGTACTATTACTTCTAAAATAAAAGTAATCGCATGTTAAGAATTTACAAAACTAAATATTTCTAAAACTAGCATACGAATTTACAAGTCTATTACTTTTAAAGCTAGAAATTTAGTTCTACTTCTAAAACTAACATGCTAAAAACTTCTACAAACTAAAAACATTACATACGAATTTACATTACTTCTAAAACTCAAAATGTATCACATGCTATTACTTATAAAATAAATAACATTAACTACAAATAACATACGAATAAAAACCTATAAACTAGAAATAAATAACATTACCTAAAATAACTATCACATAGCACTATTAACAAGTCCAAAACTAACAAATCATTTACTAATTACTACTAAAATACATATTTAATCATTAGATAGTAGTACAAAGAGGAATAGAAAATACAACTAACTAGGAATATTTAATCACAAAAGAGGAAGAGGGAATAGAAAATACCAGCGTGGGCGGAAGCGGGATGGAGCGGCGGGCTGAGCGAGAGGCGGAGGCGGCCGAGTGGTGGCGCGATGCCGAGCAGCGGCGCGGTGCCGAGCGGCAGCCCTGGAGCGGTGGGATGGAGCGGCGGGCGCTGGCGGAGTGTCGAGAAAGGAGGGGTGCCTCGCGTTTTAACGATGATGAAAGTCGTCTGTGACGCATACGACGGTTCCGACAGACCCCACGGCTCGGCGAATTTTGTATGTGGCTCATACGAAATTCTCACCGGGGCCGAATGTCGTATGAGCCACATACGAGATTCGCTGGACCTCGGGAACAGGTCAGCCACCTCGGGAACCCCAGGAAAGTGTGGCATGCCACATCAATTTCATATGTGGCTCATACAAAATTTGTGGCCCACGTGTCATTTCGTATGAGGCACATACGACCCTAGGTTAGTTTTCAAATTTTTCAAATTCGGAGGTTATTTATATTAAATTATTTTTAAAAGGTACATTAATAAAAAAATTCATAACTTGGGAGCTGGAAGATGATCTCAATAAGGAATTTTCCTATCTCTTCTCTTCCGCGTCAAATCTCGAGGGCGAGATTCATTTAAAGGGGGTAGGTTTGTAACACCCTCATTTTCATCCACCATGCATTGCATACATTCTTAAGCATGTCTAACATTAATCCACATAAAAAGAAATAAGTTTAAAATGAATTAGAAGCAAAACCACACTTAAAAGTTCTCGGAAGTGCGGACTAGTCTGATTTTGGTGCGGACTAGTCCGATTTCTCTTTGACCTCGCTCGGACATGGCCGTTTCGTGCGACTATTCCGGTTTTTGCCTCTGTGTAGTTTCGAACTTGTCCGGTCTATTGCGGACTAGTCCAGTATTCCAGGAATCCTTGAAATTTTGCTAAGTCCCTGGACTTGTCCGAACTTGTCCGGTATTTCAACGGACTTGTCCATTTTTCCCTCTGACTAAAATCGGACTTGTTTGATTTTGGCCAGACTTGTCTGATTTCTCTCGAACCAAATTCAGACTTGTCCGATATCTCTCTGTCTAACTTCAGACTAGTCCGACCTCTTTTTGGACTTGTCCAGTAAATCATGATTCCATATTAATCTTGTGTTCCATGACTTGTTTTTGGGTTTTACTTTAAGTGGGCCTAAGGACGTTGTGTCTAACTCTTTTTGGAGCCCATGTGGGACCCCAAACTGGCCTCTACCCATATTAAACTCGAGTTCCATCAAACCCTAGCCTCCACCTCTATATAAACAACCCCACCCCTCCACCTTACATCCTTTTGCCTCAATTGAAAGTCCACCCAAACCCTAGTTCATTGGGAGCCGCCATCAAGGAGGGAGAAGGAGATCCCGAGCAAGAAGAAGAAAAGTAGGAAACGAAAGAGGATCAAGATCTCCACCAAGTTTTTGTTCTTCATCACCAATTCACATTCAGTTCTTCATCAACCCTAGATCTTCAAGATCCAAGTGTTTCCTCCAAAATTCTTGATTCTTTGGAGTCCTAAACACCTGGTATACCTTCTACTCTCTATTTCTCACGTGAATTCAATCTCGTTTCTCCAAATTCACATCAATCTAGAAAACCCTAGTTCACTGTTCCTGCGAAGGGCAGACTAGTCCAGTCCCAAGCGGACTAGTTCAATTTTGTGATCTATTTCCTGTTGAATTAAATCTAAATTGGTTTGAATCAATTCCAAACCTGTTCAAACTTGTTAAAAGCTATTAGAACTAGTTAGCAAACATCATTAACAACTCATTAACTAGTTTTGCTTTGCAATTGCATTAACCATGCATGTCATCTCATATTGAGTAATATATGTGCACTTATTGATTGTGATTCTTATCTTGTATGTTTATTGTGCGGTTTAGACGGATTTGCGCTAGAGAGTGTTGCGGAGGACCTCCAGCACCAAGAGTTTGAAGTCTTTGATCCTAACAATCTCAAGAGCAAGGCAACTATCCTTAAACATATTGATCATGTTTCTAAAATAAATGTTTTGTTAGCAAAACTGCATGCTTGTGTCAATTTGATGGGAATCCCTATGATAGGAAGTTTACTAGCTTTGTTTAACCACCCTTGTCACCTGGAATTCATGGTAGAGAATCGGGAAGGGCTTTTTACCTTTTTGCTTCGCTTAGATAATTGGGATGGGAGAACAACACTACACATTTACTTATGCATTAATAAGATTATGGTTAATATGAACTGGTCAATATGATATGGTAATGGGCGATCTAAGCAAGCATGGTATGTGGATTGGGTTGGATGTCATGGTGGTTTGCTTGCTTTGGATCTAAGGACTAGTTCATGCGAGAATATGCCAGGACAACAGTGCTACCACGAGGCCAAGTATGGGTGCGACGTAGCTGATTAATTAGGGTATTGCTAGTATTGCATGGATCATTTGGCGCACCGGGGAAGGGGAGTCGGATTGGTATTGGATATGGTTGGCGGGACACCCAGGGATCCGAATGGCACAAGAGGGGGCCCTGGGTTGAAGATGTGCTCAGTTGGAGACATCGCCGCCAGTGAAACCTCAGTGGATCTGTACATGCTAGTAGTCCCTTTGTAAAGGCTATTTTGTGATCTCTTAGCCATACACCAAAGGAAGTGTAATTGGCATAAGAGGGGTTCTTTAGTCGCCGACGGGTGACGAAATCACAAACATGTGGGTAAAGTGGTACAAACTCTGTAGAGTAATAAAACTATAATGATAGCCGTGATCCCGATTATGAGCACATGGTCAACTTCCATGATTAGAGGGGTTTTGGTTATGGATATGGGTTGGTATGGTTATGGGTTGGTATTGGTTATGATTGGTAATATGGTAATGGCTGGATATGGATTAAATTCTGGTATTGAATATGGGTAATGGTAATGATGAAATCTGGTATATGGTGATGGATATGGGATATGGGCTTGTACTATGTAAAAAATTATGGTTTATGATGGGTTTACTTCACATACATAAATTATATTGCTTTTCAAATGTTTTAATGTACTTTTCAGCACTTAGCCTTTATTATAGTCGTCATTTGAATCAGCTACATGTCATACTTTCCACACTTCTGAGTACGACATGTGCGCACCCTTGCGATTCCCCCACCAACAGTTGCAGGTCTGGATTGGGAGTATAACAATGATAATGCAGAGTTCTAGGTCGTGTCTGCCGTCAGCTTTACATGTGGTGTTGATTAGAGTTGCACTATACCCTTATGCTTATGTTGCTTAGTTGCTTTATTTAGTTAACTTCCGCTGCATTAGTTCAAACTTGTCATTAATATTCATTAGAGCCTATATTCGAGGATATTCTGAATTCTGTAATAAAAGTGGTTAATTAATCTTGTTATATGATAATTTTCTGTATATCCTTTTGTGAATGCACTCGTGTATGTGTGTTGAACGTCCTGTGCACACATATGCGTTCACTTGGTCCGTTTTTGGAACCGGGTGTCACATGCGACGTGGCTCAACTTCGCCACCAATGTCTGTAGTGGTTGTTCGTCGCGAGATCTACAGCTATCAAAGTGTTAATGCGACACTTCCCCCGGATCTACTAAGGAGCAGCCCGCGGAGGTTCTTGTTCAGCGGGGCTTAGGCCTCAATCAAGTGTGCAAGCACATGAGAGAGTATGACACAGTGGTTTTTACGTGGTTCAGGCCGCAAGGAGCGTAACACCCTACTCCATAATGGATGGTATTGCTAGTGTGTGTGTGTGTGTGTATGCGTGAGTCTGATGTCGGATCCTTGTAACAGTGGCAATCCGGGCCTTTTATAGCTAAGGCCTGATGCCTTACAAGTGGTGCTCGAGGCCCGACAGGTGGTCCCGGGGCAATCTTATCCTAAAGATCTTAGGCTTCTCGCATATGCTTGCTCTGACCGTGGTCTTGAAGATTCGCCATCTTGCCTCTTGAGTCGTCAGTAGCCCATGCACCGTTGCTGAAAATGGCAAGGGATGTACTGTCCAACTGTCTTTGTCGCCGTAAGCTAACCACTTGGCAGAGTGGGATAGGCCCGCGACATCTTCACTGCGACGTGATTGGTCATAGCGCTACCTGACATTAGGCGTGCGTCGCGCCATGCGTCTGGGGAAGCTGCGTATCTTCAATCCTTGACAAGGACAAGGCGCACCGCCATCTTAACTCCTGCGTCCCTCCATCCAGGGCAAGTGGCTGGACTACGTGACAGCTCGGGAGCACCTCTCTGTCGAGGAGGTCAGGCCCCGTCTTGTGGACCACGTGTTAGCTCGGGAGCTCACTTCCGTAGAGGGGGTCAGGTCTCGTCTTGCGGTCCATGTGGCAGCTCGAGAGCTCACCTCCGTGGAGGAGGTTAGGCCCGCCTTACCGGACACATGGCAGCGCCAGAGCTCACCTATATGGGAGGTGGCCCATTTGATGCCTTGGACCACGTGGCAACTCTGGAGCCCTGTCTCGTGGGGGAGACGGATCCTTCCCGGCTGGACACGTGGATGCTTGGGAGCTCGTCTTCGAGGGGGGGCTGAACTCTTCCCCAAGGTCTCTTGTGGGTACCCCAGACCCCGTATCTGAGGTTGATGGGTCCGGGTCTTCTGAACATGTGGCGCCCTTGGACCCTGCCTCTGCGAAAGGTGAGGTACCTAGGCGGCTCTAGCTTGTGCGCGAGGGTACCCGGTATGCCAGGTACTAACAGTGGCCCCTTGGTCCACCTTGGGGGGAGGCGGCGAGCCCGAGGGTGGAGCCCTATCCTGCTTTCTCGCGCGACCTTTCAATTTTGTCTTGATTAGCTAAAGCGGTGTGTGCCTTTGCTGTTGTTACCACGCGTCCCTCTCTGGTTGAGGAGTCATGGCGATGAGATCTTTGCTTGATGCAGTCTGTTTACTGCGATGGTTCCCAATGCAGCTGCTGCACTTCTGCTCCTTCCACGTCCGCCTTTATGGGAACTGTTGGGTTGCCTTCTCGGGTTGATACCCCTTCAGGCCGATCTCTCTAACAGGGGACCTGGGCCCCACCGTCAAGGATGTTACGGGTTGATCAGCGGGTTTCGACCTCAAGCAATCTGCTTGGTGCGCTCGAACGCCTAACGGGGAGTTAAAAGGAAACCTTTAGGAGCAAAGGTGTTTCTTCCTTACACACTCCCCAACGTTCGAGCCTTTGTCTTCCACCTTGTGCACCCACTCTCTCCCCACCTTTGTGGTTCTTGACTCCTGCCCTAGTGGATTCAGCCTTGCGTCCTCCTCTCATTGTTGACGTAGTGCCCGTGAGACGCCTGTTCTGCTAGGAGGACGAGGAGCGACGGGATCTGATCTGCCCAGGCACCCTGCCTCTGAAGTTGGGGGAGAAGGGGATTTTCTTCTTCCAGGCGTACGTGTACTCTGGGTTCATTTCTCTCATTTCCTCCTTCCTGGTGACACTCCTGGAGGTCCTCGGACTTCAACTTCACCACTTGTCGCCAAACTCTCTGGTGGTGGCGGCGGTGTTCTCGCAATTCTGCGAGATGTTCGTCGGGGTGTTCCCGTCTATGTTGGTGTTCCGGCAGTTCTTCGTGCTGAGGTGGACCGGGAAGAAGAACAAAGCCAACTTCCTTGGCAGCTACTGCCTCCAGCATCGGGCCAACAACCCCATCAAGTAGATCACCCCGCTCTCCTCAGCGAGGTGGGCCGATTGGAGGAGGGACTGGGTGATCGTACAATTTGACGCCCACAATCGCATGGTTATGCCCATCGAATGGGCGACAATCAGGAAGGAGTCCTGAGAGGAGCAGCTGGAGTTGGAGCAGGCCTACACCCCGGTGATGGAGCGGATCATGGCCTGTCGGAGTTGACAGTGATGGCGGACTTCGTTCGTTGATGCCTGGCTCCCCTTCAGCACCGTTGTCGTCCTGCATGGATTTACTTCGGGCTACAGGATGGCACCCGACTGGTGTGGTGTTGCAACACAGAGATGACCCCGCAAGAGGTGCTCGATGCGTTGTCCAAGGCGTGCGGCGACCTACTGTCGAACGACATCTTCAACTTCATGCGGTCTTGCTCATCGCTTTGCATGGATCGGGACCTTCGGACGAAGCTTCTGAAGTAGATGCCAAACCTTGATGCGCTTGTTCTTGCGCTGCGGCAGGTAGGTGACAAGGGGCGTGGGTTGGCCATCGTCGACTCTCCGCTGGAGTCCGCACCTGCTCCAGGCTCCAAAGCTTCAAGGGCGGAGGATGCATCCTCCATCGGAGGGAAGGGCAAGGCGTCGATCCCTGAAGCAGTCAAGGGAAAAGCTCTGATCCCTGACATGGGGATGGGGAAGTTGTCGGTGTTTGAGGTCGTGAAGGAGAAACGCTCTCAGTCACTGCCGAAGTTGCCGCTGCAGGTAGCCTTCACTCCAAGTCAGCGTCCTCCAGCGCGCCCCTCCTCAGCATTGGGTGTCAGCGACTCTTCAGGGGGAGGCTCAATCCGTCAAGCTGTGGATTTGTCGATGTCTTTGGTCGGAGCATCATTCAGCATCCTCAGAGCCGGCACAGTCCAAGGCTCCACAGGGGGCTCTGGGGTGTTACACCTACGGAGCCTCAGGCCAAGAGGCCTCGGGTCGACGTCGGCGGCAGCTCGGGAGGAGGCTGCGGGACTGGCTCTGTCGGGGCCAGTGGAGGTACGCCGGTGCAGGGTGGCGGCGTCACTGGTGGATTTGGTGGAGGCCCGGCTGGGGCGACCTCGCTTGCCACGGCGTCATCAGGGTATGTGACTTCAGGGCCCCAAAGGTGGAGGCTCGCTGGAGCTTCCGGGGACATCGGTAAGGCATTCATTCCAACGCTTGCTTTGTTATCCCACCTGCCTTTGTTGGTTGATCGGGCCTTGATTTTGATTTGCAGGGCCACATCAGCTGTTGTGACAGCCTTACCACCAGGGGTAGTGCCCTAGAGCACTTTGAAGTCGGCCTAGGAGGCTACGGCTGTTCCAGCGGAGCAGACAACCAAGCCAACGCAGGAGAGCGCTGCTCTGGCGTCCGTACTCCGCATGGGGAGTGAAGCTTCTTCAGTTGCGCCTCCGTCTATTGTGCTGGAGGCACCCTCAACCGTCGCGCCAGAGGTTATGTCGGAGTCGGCTTAGGGGGTGAGGGCTTGGGCTCTGCTGTTGCTGATCCGGCGGGTGGCTCCCTGGGCGATGGTGACATTGCCACCTTGGGTTGCACCGCCACTCCTACCTAGCCTCTGGAGACAAGGTCTCCGGTACTGGTGGCCTTGCCTTCACCACTTTGGGAGGAGGAGGTCCCCAGATGATTGTCGGGCAGACCTCCATAACTTCAGTGCAGCCAGAGCGACTCTTTGACATCATGGACTTGGCGCAGTCCAGCATCCTTCAGGTGCAGTCCAACCTCCGTTGGGCGCAGGGGGCTCTCACCGCGGAATGGGAGAAGCTGTGTGCTGCGGGCGAGCGCCTCCAAGGCTGGGATGACCTTCTGAGGTCCAGGATCTCTGAGGCGAAGGCGAACTACCATAGGGAGAGCAAGGAGCTAGAGCTGAGGCACCGCTTGGTGAAGGCCCTGGACGCAATGTCCCAGAAGATCCTGGCTGATGCCAAGGTGGCCAACGATACGGCTGACGCCCGTCTGTGCTCGCTTGAGGAGGGTCGAGAGGCCTTGGATCACCGCGAAGCTGCTATTGTTGAGCGGGAAGCTGCTATCGCCGAGCAAGAGGTGACGGCTCAGGCAATGATGGCTTGGGATGAGGCTGATCGGGATAGGTTGCACTCCCGCCTTGAAGATCTTGAGCTCCGGGAGAGGGACTTGTTGTGGGATCAGGCGCAGCACTCAGCTTAGCGTCAGAAACTTCTCCTGCGCGATCTCGATGTCCAAGCCTGGGAGTGCTCGATGGAGCGTCGCACCCGGGAGCTCAATCTGCAGGAGCGTCAGTTGGCTCAGCACCTAGAACCCGAGGGTAGGGCGGTGGCAGAGATGGTGGCAACCCATGTCCTGGTGTGCTACCGGAGCTGGTACCCTGATCTGCCCCTGGGGCCAATTTTTGAAGGTCCTATTGAAGAGCGCGAGGAGGCGGCAAAGGTCAAGAATGCCACAAAACATGTCGTCACGCAATTCTCCAGGGACTGAGGCTGGCAGCCCGACTTTTATCCAGGGTTTGCCCCTTTGTAAATATTCCTTAATGAATCAGAATTTGTGTTTGACTTCTTGTCTTGTCTTTGCGCTTCTCAACTGTTGTTCTGAGTCCTTAGCTACGTAAGGGTTTGCAGAACCTTTGCCGAGCTTGTTAGTTTGTGGGGACCAACGACTGCACAATTTATATGGCCGAAGTGTTGTCTGTTGACCAGCTTATGGAACCCCCTTAGAGGCCCCTTGGTAGATGTGGTTAGTTGGCTGGTCACATCTACCACTTGATCACAAGATGTCTTCGACGGGCCCCCAAGCAGAGCAGGGGAGTTGGAGTGCTTCAGTGTCACCCACCATCGTCATGACAACGTTCATGACAGGCCCCTTGGGAGGTGCCAGAGCTGGATGCTCCGACGTCGTCCACCATTGTCATAGAGTCGTCGACAGTAGGCCCCTTAGGAGGTGCCGGAGCTGGATGCTTCGGCGTCGTCCACCATTGTCGTAGGGACATCGACGGTAGACCCCTGGTGTACAGGCTATCACAAGAGAACCCTGTTAGCAACAAGAGCGGGCAGGAGAGTTTACTCACTTATCCACACTTGTTGATGTCGTCGACGTGCTAGGAAGTTGACGGTAGGCCCCTTGCGAGGTGTCAGAGCTGGATGCTCTGGCATCGTCCACCATCATCGTAGGGACGTCGATGGCAGGACCCTTGGGAGGTGCCAGAGATGGATGCTCTGGTATCGCCCACCATCATTGTAGAGACGTCGACGGTAGGCCCCTTGGGAGGTGCCGCAACTAGATGCTCTAGCGTCGTCCACCATCGTCGTAGGGACGTCGATGACAGGCCCCTGGTGTACAGGCTATCACAAGAGAACTTTGTTAGCAACAAGAGCGCGGCAGGAGAGTTTGCTCACTTTTCCATGTTTGTTGATGTCGACGGCGTGCTGGGACATCAACGGCAGGCCCCTTGCGAGGTGCCGAAACTGGATGCTCAAGCATCGTTCACCATCGTCGTAGAGACGTTGACAACAGGCCCCTTGGGAGGTGTTGAGGCTGGATGTTCGAGCGTCATCCACCATCGTTGTAGAGTCGTCACGGTAGGCCCCTTGGGGAGTGCCGGAGCTGGATGCTCCGACCTCATCCACCATTGTCGTAGGGATGTCAATGGCAGGCCCCTGGTGTACAGGCTATCACAAGAGAACCTTGTTAGCAACAAGAGCAGGGTAGGAGAGTTTATTCACTTGTCCACGCTTGTTGTTGTCGTCGGCGTGCTGGGACATCGACGGCGGGCCCCTTGGGAGGTGCTGCGGCTGGATGCTCCGACGTCGTCCACCATCATCGTAGAGTCGTTGACGGCAGGCCCCTTGGGAGGTTTTAGAGCTGGATGCTCTGGCGTTGTCCACCATCATCGTAGGGATGTCGATAGAAGTCCGCTGGTGTACAAGCTATCACAAGAGAACCCTGTTAGCAATAAGAGCGGGGAAGGAGAGTTTACTCACTTGTCCACGCTTGTTGTTGTCATCGGCGTGTTGGGACGTTGACGGCAGGTCTGTTGCGAGGTGCTAGAGCTGGATGCTTCGGCGTCGTCCACCACCGTCGTGGAGACGTTGACGGCAGGCCCCTTGGGAGGTGCTGGGGCTGGATGCTCCAGCGTTGTCCACCATCGTCATAGAGTCATCGACGGTCGGCCCCTTTGGAGGTGCCGGAGCTAAATGCTTCAGCGTTATCCACCATCGTTGTAGGGATGTCGATGGCAGGCCCCTGGTGTACATGCTATCACAAGAGAACCCTATTAGCAACAAGAGCGAGGCAGGAGATTTTACTCACTTATCCACACTTGTTGCTTTCATTGGCGTGTTGGGATGTCGACGACAGACCCCTTGAGAGGTGTCGGGGTTGGTTGTCCTGCACATATGATAGAAAGAGAGAGGGGACTAGTATTGCTTGCCGGTCCTACTTGTTCCTCTCCTTATCTCTATCATGTCTTACTGTCCTGGACAGATGCACGGGGCTTGGGTAATTCGATGCGTTGGTGCTCCGGGGTCCGGCTCCTGCCGTCTTCATGGTGTGAGCCTTCTGGCTCCAGTACTCAGCTCTAGCGCTGGGAGGCAGGGTGTGTATGCTTAGGGTGCAAGACTAGGTTGGGATGAAAATGGACGAATATAAACGGATAAAATGCTTTTCCATATCCATATCCAAATTATAATTTCGGAAACGGATTCAGATCGGATGTTGTCAGAAATGGATATGGTATCTGTCGAAGGTCTTAAACGACACTTCCCCCAGACCTGCTTAGAGAGCAGCCCGCGGAGGTTCTTTGGATTCACGAGGGCTAGTCCCACGAGATTGAGCGCAGCAGGATGGTGAACACAGAGGGTTTTACGTGGTTCGGGCCACCGGAGCGTAACACCCTACGTCCACGGGAGTGTTTGTGTATTGCCTTGCTTGAGCGTGTATGAGTCTTAGTCTGATTTTTCGATCCCCTTCCAAGGTCGTCTGTCGAGTCCTTTTATAGTTCAAGGACTTTGTAGTCACAAGGTAGGCCCCAGGGCCCGACAGGTGGTCCCGGGGAGAGCCAAATCCTATACAAGATCTAGGATTAAATGCTATTTACTTCCCTTTGTTAGGGGCATCAATGCGCCGTCCCGCCTCGTTGTGCGCCAGGGCTACACATAGTTGGTCATGATGGCAGTGCACGTCTCGCCCGTCTTGTCCTTGCGGCCCATTCATCCGTCTTGCGGCGTGGGTCTGTACCGGTTACTTGGACAAGACAGGACACTAGAGCCTTGACTTACGCATGCGCGACTCCGCTTCGCCTGGGGAAGGCGCACGTACTTTAATGCCTGTTCGAGCGGCGCACGCCTTCCTTTACTGCAGCCTCCAACCGCACTGAGTTGGTCATCTGCCACGTGGTTGCACCAGAGCCTGCCTCTGTGGGGAGTCGAGCACTCGATGGTAAAGGCCACGTGGCGCATCTGGGTCCCACCCCTGTGGAGGGATGGAGGCTCAGCCCTGCTGGCCACGTGGTAGTTCCGGTGCCTTTCCCTGCAAGGAAGCAGGCCTGGCCCTGAGGTTCCGATTGGCCACGTGGCAGCCTCGGAGCCCGCCTCAGCGGGGAGGCGAGGGTCCAGTTCAGCCGACCACGCGGCAACTCGGGAGCCTGCCCCAGCGGAGAGGTAGGATCTGGTCCTTCCCTCCACGACGTGGCAGCCTCGGATTCGGCCTCTTTAGTAGAGGCCAAGTCCCTAGCCGTTTTCTCCTTGTGCGCGGGGGTACCCGGTCTGGGGGGTACCGACAGTGGCCCCCGAGCTCACCTTGGGAGAGTCGTCGATACCGCAGGTGGGGTCTTCTTCCTTATCTTCCCGCGCAACTCTTTTGATTCCAATTCTAGGCAGTTCCCCGGGCGACACGTTCCTGCCGTTGTGGCGATGCGTCTCCTCCTGGTAAGCGGAGGCACTGGAAGGGCGCCGCACGACATGACTTCCGCCTTCAACCATGCTTTAACTGCGGTGGTTCCCAAGGTGGCTCCTGCACTTCTGTTGCTTTTGCCTTTTCTGGAACCGCCGAGTTACCTCCCGCATAGTTAGCCACCCGGCTCGCCTTCTTTGTCGAGTGATTCGGGCCCTCATGTCATTGCCTGTGTGGGTCTGTTGCTCTTCTACCGAGGCCTGGAGATTCACACGCCGCGTCTATTGGCTTGCAGAGGTGGATAAAAAGAGACCTTTCCCCCTAAGGGTCCTTTCTTCCGCTTCTGCATCCTTGCGCTCGTGCCTTCTTTCCCCAAGCCCAATTCTTGCGCTCTAGCTCCCGATCTCCCCTTCCAGAGCCTCCTCCTTCGATCCTCATGGCGAGCATCCTGCCCAAGCCCGGCTATCCAGGTCCGCTGACCTGGCCCCCATGCGCCGGCTTCTCGGTTGGCATGCTCCTAAGCAGGAGAAGTGGCTCCATCCCGGGAGGCTGCCGCTGAGCCTCTCCACCGGGGAGATGGTGCTTTTTTCGTCGTACGTGTTGGCCGGCTTTGTCCTGCCTGCATCCACCTTCCTGGTCATGCTCCTGGAGACCTTCGGCCTCCAACTCCACCACCTTGCGCCGAACTCGATCACCATGCTGGCGGTCTTTGCTCACCTCTGTGATATGTTCGTGGGGTGATGCCGTCGGTGAAGCTCTTCAAGTACTTTTTTGTACTGAGGGCCACCGGCAGAAGCTCGAAGGAGCACCTCGGCGCCTACTACTTCCAGATCCGCACCAAGGTCCCCACGAGGTACATTGCTTCCTTCAACACTGCACGATGGGAGCAGTGGCGCGAAGATTGGATGATTGCCAAGGTTGAAGCCCACGACCGGATGTGCCTCCCCACCGGGATCCCCTACTCCGAGCGGTCATTCTGGGAGGAGCGCCCAGAGCTAGAGGAGGCGTTCAATCCGGTGTTGGGGAGGATCCAGATGTTGGCGGACCACGGGCTGTCGTCTGCCATGGTGCTGAGGGACTTCATGTCCCGCCGCATAGCTCCGCTCCAGCGCTGCACCCGCCCGGCGTGGATGTTCACTGGCCTATCGGACTGCACCCGGCTCGAGACCGGCCCCGACTCCAACCTGGACGAGCAGAAGCTGCACGACATGCTGACCCGGGTCTGTCCCGACGACATTTCCCCCGAGGAGCTGGCTCTTCTAACGGCCTGCCACCCCTTGTGCTCAAACTCCGAGCTGAGGAGGCAGGTACTGAAGACGATGCCGACACTCGACGAGTCCGGGCTGGCACAGCGCCAGATCGGGGACCCATTCTGGGGGGTCAACATCGTCGACGACGCTGAGGGAGGCGGGGCTCCCCCAAGCGAAGATCCATCAAGCGAGGACACCTCAAGCGGGCCCCAGCACCGTCAATGGGGAGGTGACGACGCCTCTGTTGACAAGGGGAAAGGGAAAGCACCGGTTCCGATGTCGGACCCGACCCCCAAGAAGCGCGCCCGGTCGCCGCCGCTGGCCCCCTCCGCTCCTCGTCAGGATGTCGAAGCCCTGCCGCATTCGTCGTCAGGGGGCACCGATGGCGCCACTTTGCCGCCCGAGTCCTCGACGCGCAAGAGGGGGAGGCTCCTCAACGCCGACGGGACCCCAGCATTCCCTCGTCGTTTGGAGGAGCGCTAGACTTCGGGGGTGCCACCGACTCCTCCACCACAGGGGCCCCCAGCACACTCAGCGGCCCCCGCCACGGGTTAGGGGGGTCCGAACCCCCCCAACCCTTTCGGGAAGCGGTGGAACTTCAACGTACCCCGGTAAGCCTGCATTTTATCTTGGGTGCTCTTTGCTGTGTGCTTACCGTGTCATTTCCTTATGATCCAGGTTTGCTGGATTTCAGTACCACTACAGCTACTCCTCCGTCCGCTGGCCCTTCTGCTAGGCGGTATGCCGCTCCAGTCGGCTCCCGGTGCTCTTCTGTATCCTTGGGTCCCGCTCCGACGCACCGGGCTACTGCCGCCGGGGTGCCCTGGGCCTCCGTGCCCGAGACCCCCACAGCGGCTGCTAAAGCCTAGCCGCACGCGCTGGCTATTGCTGCTGCGCCCACCAACGACTCCGCACCACCGGCTACTCCGTGCCGGCCGATGCCACTGCGTCGTCTGACACCGCTACGTCGGCTGGCGCCGCTGCCCGGGTGCCGTCACTGGGGAGGAGGCCCTTGGGGGAGACATGCCTGCTTCTGGCGGTGGTCCCCCCCCCCCCCCCCCCGCCTTCTCCGATTGGGGGAGTTCTGGTCCCCGTCTCCCCAGTGGTCCTCCAAATGGAGGATGATATTGAAGATGTGGGGGGGGGGGGGGGCAGGGACCTGCTGCTACGGTGGAGCCCTTCCCCCTGTCTGAGGCCATGGTCGTGGCCTACTCCAGCTTCGGCAGGCTCAGGCGGCCCTCGCCCGGGAGAAAGTACGGCTTGAAGACGAGGATGACCGGCTCTGGGAATGGGCTAAGACCCTGGAGGCTCGGACCCGGCTGGCGAAGAGCCGAGCGGCTCAGCGGGAGGCGGTTGTTCGGGAGGAGATGAAGATCCTCGAGCAGGAGCGCGAGCTCATCGCTCAACTGGACGCCGTCACCCAGAAGCTGAAGGCGGATGCCGTGGCTATCCACGCTGAGGCCAGCTCTCGCCTCCAGTCCTGCGAGGACCTTCAGCAACTGCTGTCTCGCCGAGAAGCTGCTCTTGCCGAACGGGAGCAGGAGCTGGCGGTGAAGCAGGCTGAGGTGGAGGCGATCTCATGCTGGCTCGTCCTCCAGCAGGAAGGGGCGAGGGTCCGCGCCGCCGAGCTAGACCGCCGGGATGCCGCCTTGGCTGAAGCGGAGCAAGCCCAGCTCGCCGAGTGCCAGGCCCTCCTGGACCGCGAGTTCAACGTCGCCTTCAAGGAGGGTGACTTGAGCCGCCGCGAGCGGGAGGTCAGCAAGCGCGAGAGGGCCCTGGCGGCCAAGGAGAAGCGGTTCCTGGACAGCGGCCCCCGAGCGTTGGCGATGGCCCAGCAGGAGGTGCAGGAGCTCCGGACGTCGCGCTCTGCTGAGGCCCGGAAGGTCTGGGAGTTCCTTGGCGGCGCCGACTCGGCTCTGGTGCCACTCGGCTTCTGCCCGGTGTGCGTGGGGGAACCAACGCAGGAGGTGAGCCAGGTGTTCCCGGCACTTGACTCCACCAGCTCGAGGATGCGTTCGCTGGGGGCCATCATCGACAACCAGCTGGAGGCAGAAGGGAGGATGCTGGTGCAGGAGGTGGCGACGCACATCCTGGCCTGCTACTGGAGCTGGTACCCTGATGTCTCTCTGCAGCCGGTCCTCGAGGGGCCCATCGCCGAGAGGGAAGAGGCCGCCAAGTCTGAAGTCTCGGATGCGGTGGCGCTTATCACCTCAAGGTTCCAGCGGAGCGGCTGAGGGCTCCCCATGCGTTGTTTATGTTTTGTGTTTCTTTCAGCTTTTGTCTGTGGTTGCTTGTGGTGGTAAAATTTTTATTTTGGAACAAAAAATCTGCCTGTGGTGCCTCTTATACTCAGCATGCTTTTATTTCCAGCAATATCTTCTAGTTGCTTGTTGCTCCTTAGCTTCCAGGACCTGCCGCCCCCCGGAGTGTGGCCCCCTGACAGGTGTGGCCAGTTGTTATGGGCACACCTGTCAGATACCTAGAAGTTAGGGCGGACGGTTGCAGGGGAGCTTAGGATGCGTAGATTGCATTGCTGTAACTGAGTATGTAGGATCGTCGACGGCGGGCCCCCTGGGGGTGCCGTTGGATCTTCGGTCCGGCGGTGCCCACCATCTTCTATGAAATGACGACGGCGGGCCCCCTGGGGGTACCACCGGAGCTTCGGTTCGGCAGTGCCCACCATCTCTAGTGAAAGGTCAACGGTGGGCCCCCTGGGGGGTGCCACCGGAGCTTCAGTCCGGCGGTGCCCACCATCTCTGGTGAAAGGTCGATGGCAGGCCCCCTGGGGGGTGCCACCGGAGCCTTGGTCCGGCAGTGCCCACCATCTTCGTGGGTACTCTAACGGTTATCGCCGGGATATCTCCTTGAAGACCTGCGTATAGATCAAAAAATAGGAGAAGTAATTTTGTCCGCTGGTCATTGTTTCCCTGCTCCTTTTTAGTGTCGCTTGACTTACGATCTTGTGCTGACTCATGAGGCTTGGGTAATTCAGTGCGTCTGCACCTAGGGCTCGCTATCCATACTACTTAAGGGTGGTCCATCTGGCCCCCAGTACTCAGCTTTAGCGCTAGGAAGGCAGGGCGCACAGGCTTAGGGCACAGGACCAGGCTAAGCAGGTTGTGCCCCTAGACCTCCCTCTCGGCGTAAGCTTTTCCCAGGGGAGACCATCTGGAGACACTTACCCCTGAGTATGGGAACATCCGAGGCCCCAGGCACATTGCAGGTACCTCAAGCTACCCCACTTGCAACCAGACAACAAGGCTCCCACTATTGCTAGAGCACGGAAAAATGACAGCGCTCATGATAGATCACGAGCTACAGCGAACGTATAGCAATATCATAAAAAAATTAAAGATAATTTTTTGAATGAGGAACCCTATACAGGGTAGGACAACAATCTTTCATTGCGGTATCCCATAAGATGGGACAGGTTTTACAAGGGGAACGACCTGGCTCGGGCGACAAAGGAAGTCGAGTGCACCTACTTAGGGTTCTGGACCAGGCTAAGCGAAATGTGCACTCAGAGCCTCGTCTGCAGAGCCTTAGTTGCCCTAAGTATCGTTCCTAGGAACCATGTACCTTTTACAATGAAAGAAAATTGTCCTAACGCTATTCTAGGGGTAGAACTTACGGAGGTGCTCGATGTTCCAGGGGTTGGGCAGTCGCTCTCCATCCTCCGTGGCTAGGCGGACGCACCCAGGGCGGCATACCTCCGTAACCCGAAAGGGTCCCTCCCATCTGGGGGAGAGTTTGTTAGCCCCTTCCTGGGAGAGTATGCGACGCAACACCAGGTCGTCTACCTTTAGCTCCCTACTCCACACGGTCCTCTGGTGGTAGCGCCGGAGCGTCTGCCTGTACCGTGCATTTCGGAGAGCCGTTCTCACTCGTCCCTCGTTGACGAGGTCCACGTCTTCACGTCGGAGATGGTCCTGCGCGGCTTCGTCATACACCCGGACACGGGGGGGGGGGGGGGGGGGGGGGGGAGCCCCTGGTAATTTCTGGGGGGGGGACGGACTCTGACCCGTACACCAGGAAGAAAGGCGTTTCCCCCGTGGCCCGACTGGTTGATGTCCGGCTAGCCCACAGTGCACACAGAAGCTCGTCTACCCAGTTTGCACCATGCTTCTCAAGGCGTGAGAATGTGCGAGTCTTGAGGCCCTTGAGGATCTCTGCATTGGCCCTCTCGACCTGTCCATTGCTCTCTGGATGAGCGACAGATGCATAACAGACTTGGATCCCAAGGTTCTCGCAGTATTCCTGGAACGCTGCACTTGTGAACTGGGTCCCATTATCAGTGATGATTCTGTTCGGGACCCCGAACCGGCAGACGATCGACTTGATGAATTTGACTGTTGACTGCTTGTTGATGGTGACGACTGGAGCGGCTTCCGGCCACTTGGTGAACTTGTCTACGGCGACGTAGAGGTGCCGGAATCCTCCGACGGCTCTGGGAAAGGGTCCCAGGATATCCAAACCCCATACAGCGATTGGCCATGAGGGAGGGATCATCTGCAGCGCCTGAGCTGGTGTGTGGATCTGCTTGGCATGGAACTGGCATGCCTTGCATCTCCTGACCATCTCGGCAGCATCCTGGAGTGCTGTCGGCCAGTAAAAGTCGTGCTGAAAGGCTTTACCGACCAGCGTGCAGGATGATGCGTGGTTCCCACACTCGCCTCCATGGATCTCTGTGAGCAAGTCGCAGCCCTCCTCCCGGGTAATGCAACGCAGCAGGATGTCGTTGGCGTCACGCCGGTAGAGATCCCCTTCCACCATCGTGTACCTCTTAGCCATGCGGACTATCCTTTCTGCCAGGGCATGTTCTTCGGGAAGGATGTTGTCTTTCTAGTAGTCCCGGACCTCCGAGATCCATGCATCGGGACTTACTTGAGCCTCCGGATCTTGGGCGCCCGGTAGCTCGGAGCTCCCAGTGGCGCATACGATCCTTGGCGGGCTCCATGGTAGAAGGGCCGTCGGGACTGCCAGCTTCGAGGTGTTGGGCTCGCCCCCTTCGCTCGGTTCGGCTGCTCGGGTGGTTGGTCGCGGTAACGTCCTTGCAAAGACTCCTTCAGGCACTAGGGCCCCTGTGGAGGCCTTCGTTGACAGGTCGTCTGCGACTGAGTTGTCGGCTCGGGGTACATGGTACAAGTCCAAGACTTCGAAGTCCTTTTCAAGCTTCCGGACGTGCAGCAAGTATGCTGCTAGCTAAGGGTCATTGCAGCTGCACTCCCCTTTGGCTTGCTTGATGATCAACTGGGAATCACCTTTAGCCAGAAGTTGACGGACATTGAGAGTCAGGGCAGCCTTTAGCCCAAAGATTAGGGCTTCGTATTCTGCCATGTTGTTAGTCGCCTTGAAGTCGAGGCGCACCATGTACTTGAACTGCTCCCCAGTCGAGGTGAGGAGCAGGACCCCGACCCTGGCCCCCTTCTTCCGCGAGGAGCTGTCGAAGTAGAGCGTCCAGGGAGGTTCGGTGAAAGCTGGAGCCTTGGGCACTGTTTCTCCGTTGTCCGGGCCCCCTGGGTTGCTTGGCGATGGAGTCCATTCTGCCATGAAGTCCGCCAGTGCTTGGCTCTTAACTGCATGTCGAGGTAGGCACTCTAGCTCGAACTCCGCCAGCTATGCTGCCCACTTGGCAATGTTGCCAGTCGAGTTGGGGCTGTGGAGCACGGTTTTTAGTGGGAAGTAGGTCACCGCTGAAACTCGGTGAGCCTGGAAGTAATGTAGAAGCTTCCTCGATGCTATGAGTACTGCATACAGCAGCTTGTGTACCTCCAAGTACCTTGTTTTTGCTTCATGGAGGACCTCACTGATGTAGTAGACTGGCCGTTGGGAGGTCCGAACCCTCCCTGGGGGTCCGGGGCTCCTTGCAATGCGTCTGCATCCTCGGGAATGTGGCTCCCAGGGTCCAGACGGACCTCCGGGGGCTGGGGCCCAGAGGGCACTTGGTTGCTGGAGCACACAGCGGGGGGGTTCTCTTCTGGGTTCGGCCCCTGAGGCTCAGCCTCCCCCTCTGGGGCTCCTTCTGGTGCTTGTTGCGGCAGTAGCTCCGGCCGCTCTGCAACCAAGACCATGCTGACCACCTCCGTTGTTGCGGTGATGTATAGCAGGAGCGGTTCTCCGGGTTCTGGCACCACCATAATGGGTAGCGTTATCAGATGCTTCTTGAGATCCTAGAATGCCGCTTCCGCTTCCTCGGTCCACTCAAAGGGACCCGACTTCCGAAGAATCTTGAAGAAGGGCAGGGCTCCTCAGCCAGTCTTGAGATGAACCGGCTGAGGGCCGCCAAACACCCTGCAAGCTTCTGCACATCCTTGATACGGGCCGGCGGCCGCATCAGCTGTATTGCCTTGATCTTCTCTGGGTTAGCTTCAATTCCTCGGTGTGAGACCAAGAAACCAAGGAGATTCCCTGCAGAAACCCCAAAGACGCACTTGTCGGGGTTCAGCATTGTGCGCGTCATGCGCAGCTTGCTGAAGACCTGGGCCAGGTTGTCTAATAAGGATGTGCGGGCTCTAATTTTGACCACGATGTCATCAACATACACCTCTACCAGGTCTCTAATGAGGTCCCCAAATGTCTTATGCATTGCATGCAACAAAGGTGGGGAGAGCATTCTTGAGTCCATAAGGCATGGAGACATAACAATACAGGCCATCTACTGTTATGAAAGCAGTGTGTTCCTCATCTTCCCTAGACATTGGTATTTGGTGAAAACCGGAATACGCATCTAGGAAACACAGAAGATCACAGCCTGATGTTGAGTCTGCTATTTGATCTATCCTAGGAAGAGGGAATGGATCCTTTGGGCAAGCCTTATTGAGGTTGGTGTAGTCGATGTACATTCGGAGCTTCTCGCCAGCCTTGGGGACGACAATAGGGTTGGCCAACCACCGTGGGTGGTGGACCCCCGGATGAAACCAGCATCGAGCAGCTTCTTGATTTCTTCACGGATGAAGTTCTGCCTCTCGATGGACTGTTTCCTGGGCTTCTGTTGCACCGGTCGGGCGTCAGGGTATATCTTCAGATGGTGCTCAATCACCTCCCTAGGGATCTCGGGCATTTGTGATGGTTGCCATGCAAACACATCGACATTGTCCCGGAGGAAGGTGACGAGCGCGAGTTCCTATTTGCTGTCCAGGTTCCCCGCGATACGGGTTGTCTGGGCAGCCTCAGAACCAATCCTGACGACCTTTACTGGGACATCATCGTCGGCTGGTTGCACACGGGGTGTAGAAGTGGAGGCCCGCTGTGTCATACCCTGTTCTGGTTGACTCTCCTTCGTGCCCCCTGAAGCCAGAGCCCTCCCGGTTGTGAGTGCCCGGAACTGCTCCAAGA
This sequence comes from Tuctoria greenei, assembly GCA_036927565.1. Taxonomy (NCBI): domain Eukaryota; kingdom Viridiplantae; phylum Streptophyta; class Magnoliopsida; order Poales; family Poaceae; genus Tuctoria; species Tuctoria greenei. The sequence goes on along the minus strand of JAYESD010000011.1, from coordinate 103,605,931 downwards.
CGGATACTGCGGCTGAGCGGTCCCCTCTGATCCTGAGGACACCAGAAGGTGTCGACATCTTCAGGACGAGGTAGCTGTAGTGGGCTATGGCCATGAACCTGTAGAGTGTCGGCCTCCCGATGATTGCGTTGAAGGGGAGGTCGACGTCCGCCACGTCGAACAAAACGCTCTCTATATGGTAATTCTCCGGGATCCCAAAGGTCACCGTGAGATGAATGTTTCCGTACGCTAGGATCTGCCCTGGTCCGGCAACTGAGAACGGGCTCGAAGGTGTGAGCCGGGACATTGGCAGCTGCAGCTTTCAGAAGGCCGCCGTGGAGATGAGGTTGAGGCATGCCCCACCATCAATCAGCACGTGAAAGACCTTCACGTTGGCGATGGTCGGGGACACCAGCAGCGGGAGCATGCCTACTCTCGCCATGTTCTTCGGGCAGTCAGAGGCGTCGAAGCAGATTGTCGTGCTCATCCACTTGTGGTGGGGAGCCGGGCTCAGAGTGGGGGCCACTACGGCCACTGCCCGTCGCAGAGTCTTCACTGCGTTTCAGGACGTGGGATCCGTGGCTCCCTCGTAGATGACGTGGAGAGTCTTGTGGTGCTCCTTATCACTGCTGGAGTCGAAGTCTCCACCCTCGAAGATGGCCTTCACCGCCCTCTGGGGTTCCTGGAACCCCATCTCGCTGTCATTCTCCTTTTCAGGATCGACCTTCTGTTTGCCGTACCTCTGGCGGGAAGGTGCGCCCTCCTGGCGCTGCTGCTTCTGCTTTTGTTCACGGAAGCGCTTCGCGAACTTCTTCACTTCCCGGCACTCGCTAGCGCTATGGCTATTTGTGCGGTGCACCGGGCACTTGAAGTCAGGCTCCTCGAGTTCAGGTGACTGCCGAGGGCGCTTGTCTCGGCGCGGCGGCCGGGCTCCGCCGGGAGCCGCGACTACCACTGCATGGGCTTCGGGCTCTGGCTTGTTCTTGCCATTGCCCTTCTTCTTCTTGCCGCTGCTTTTTGTAGAGGCTCCTTCATCAGTCGGCATGGCTTCCCTTGCCTCCGAGGAAGGTTGGGAGTGCTAGTTGCGTCCCTCAGCTACCCTAGCACATCTGTCTGCCAGGACGAACAGCTCGGAGACATCACGAACTTCATGCGTGGCTAGCTTCTCAAGCATTTTCTTGTCCCTCACACCATGCCTGAACACAACAATAACTAGTGCGCTAGCGATATGAGGGATTGTGTTCTGTACCTGAGAGAACCGTTAGATGAATGATCGCAGCGACTCTCCAGCGCGCTGTCTAACGGCGTGGAGGTCAAGCTCTGTGCTGGGGCGCTTGTAGGAACTGCCGAAGTTCGCCACGAACTGTCGGCACAGTTCTTCCCAGGAGGTTATGGACCCCTGGGGCAGGTTCATGAGCCATGACCGGGCTGGGCCGGTCAGGACGACGGGGAAGTAGTTGGCCATGACGGCCTCGTCGCCTCCTGCAGCTAGTATCGCGGTGGAGTAGATCTGCAGGAACTCACTCAGGTTGACACTCCCGTCGTACTTCTCCGGCACGTGTGGCCGGAACTTTCGTGACCAGACCACGAAACGAAGGTGAATTGCCAGAGCCGCACACCCTTGGGTGGGGCTGACTGGCGCCGGTGATGGCATTGCATACCCCGGGTGAGCAGGTGGGCCTACATACACCTGATGCTGGGGTGGTGCAGCGTACGCCTGTGGAGGTGGAGGCGCGACGTACGCCTGGTATGGAGGTGGCGTAACATACGCCGGGTTCGGCGGTGGCACGGCGTGAGCCTGGGGAATAGGGCTCGGCGCACTGTAGTCCGCCTCAAGGTTGCGCCGCCGTTCCCTCTGTCGCTCGATGGTAACTCGGCAGTCTTCTCCCGACCTGTGGCGCTACAGCCCGATTCTCAGGTCTGTTGCCGAGATCCTGGTCGATCGCGAGTTCGCCGTCCATCGGTCGATGGTTGGAGTCCATGACAACGACACATGCATCGGCTGGGCATGTGTCTCCCTTGCTGGAGGTGCGTTGAGTGCAGCGGTGACGAGGTGGTCGACGTCGTTGATCCACTGCTGAGCTGCTCCCCGGGGAGCATCTCCAGTAGGTGGATTGTGGAGTAGCACGCGCGCTGCTGCGAGCGCACTCTCCGGGCTTGCTGCCGGCAACGCTGTAGCTGTCGTCACGGCTGGAGTACGCCATGGTGTGGCGTGCCGGCCTTGCTGCTCTACAGCGGGATCCCGCTCTAGAGCGAGATGATGCTTGGTCCTCAGCTGCTGCCTATCGTTGCGACTGCGGCCTGGATGTACCAGCGTTGGAACGGCCGTTCACCATTGCTGCTGGTGGAAATCTTCTCGGGGAAAAAGCCCCCTACCTGGCACGCCAAATGTCGAAGGTCTTAAACGACACTTCCCCCAGACCTGCTTAGAGAGTAGCCCGCGAAGGTTCTTTGGATTCACGAGGGCTAGTCCCAGGAGATTGAGCGCAGCAGGATGGTGAACACAGAGGGTTTTACGTGGTTCGGGCCGCCGGAGCGTAACACCCTACGTCCACGGGAGTGTTTGTGTATTGCCTTGCTTGAGCGTGTATGAGTCTTAGTCTGATTTTTCGATCCCCTTCCAAGGTCATCTGCCGAGTCCTTTTATAGTTCAAGGACTCTGCACTCACAAGGTGGGCCCCAGGGCCCGACAAGTGGTTCCGGGGAGAGCCAAATCCTATACAAGATCTAGGATTAAATGCTATCTACTTCCCTTTGTTAGGGGCGTCAATGCGCCCTCCCGCCGCATCGTGCGCCAGGGCTACACATAGTTGGTCATGATGGCGGTGCACGTCCCGCCCGTCTTGTCCTTGCGGCCCATTCGTCCGTCTTGCGGTGTGGGTCTGTACCGGCTACTTGGACAAGATAGGACACTGGAGCCTTGACTTACGCATGCGCGACTCCGCTTCGCCTGGGGAAGGCGCGTGTACTTTAATGCCTGTTCGAGCGGTGCACGCCTTCCTTTACTGCGGCCTCCTACCGCACTGAGTTGGTCGTCTGCCACGTGGTTGCACCAGAGCCTGCCTTTGTGGGGAGTCGAGCACTCAATGATAAAGGCCACGTGGCGCATCCGGAGCCCACCGCTGTGGAGGGGTGGAGGATCAGCCCTGCTAGCCACGTGGTAGTTCCGGTGCCTTTCCCTACAAGGAAGCAGGCCTGGCCCCGAGGTTCCGATTGGCCACGTGGCAGCCCCGGAGCCCGCCTCAGCGGGGAGGCGAGGGTCCAGTTCAGTCGGCCACGCAGCAACCCGGGAGCCTGTCCTGGCGGAGAGGTAGGATCTGGTCCTTCCCTCCACGACGTGGCAGCCTCGGATTCGGCCTCTTTAGTAGAGGCCGAGTCCTTAGCCGTTTTCTCCTTGTGCGCGGGGGTACCCGGTATGCGGGGTACCGACAGTATCGGATATGTCGGATGTATCGAAAACGGATTCATCAGATCAGAAATTTATGGATATCAGACCGACTCGAATATTTGTTTCAGAAAAAAGATTTCGTGAAACACACTAGCTTCATAGACGAACCTTACAAAACAACTCTATATTAACAACCATCTATTTTATATTATATAATACAACATATTTTCTCTTTTCCTCTCTTTTTTATTATCTTTTCATTTTATTTATTTTCCACTTTTTTTCTTTTCTTCTCTTTTTACATTTTTATTCTCTGCCTTATTTTCTCACTCTCTACTTTCCAGAAGCTTCCCGACATAAATAACCTTTCGACATGGACAAATGAACATTCCTGGCATCCTTCCTGCTTGCCCCATTCCAGCGCTTGATCCCGTCCTAGGCTCCCAACGCCACGCTCGCCCACGCGATTGGGCCCTGCGGCGCTGGGGGCGTGGTGGCGGCGACTGCCGACGGCAGACTGGGGGTGTTGGGGCGGCGACTGCCGGGCGGCACGGGCAGTTCGGACTTCGCCTTCGCGAGTCAGGACGGGTGGACGAGACTCGAGAGTACGGCATACGGGACAATCAATAGATTAGGGTTAGGCTGCCGGTGGGGGTTTGCGGTCTTTGGGCCAGCCGCCAGGCTGCCGATTACATTTTGGGCCAAGACAGAACCGGATCTTAACCAGATATCTATTCATATATATCCATCAAAAATAGACATCCGACAATTCGGACGGATATTAGTCTACACCATTTCCGATTCGATATCCGAATATAAATATCTGATATCCGTCTATATTTGAATAAGATCCGACCAAAACAGATATGGATCGGATATTTTCGAATCCGACACCCGGACAGATCGAAAAATATCCGATCTGTTTTCATCCCTAGGACCAGGCTAAGTAGTTTACACCCTCTGGACCTCCTTCTCGGCACAAGCCTTTCCTGAGAAGCCTTCTGGCGCCACGGGACCCTAATGACGAGAGCAACCGAAAGAACCCCGCACACATTGTAGGTATCTCAAGCGAACCCGCCTGTAGCAGGACTGCATGACTTCAACATGGGTGAGTTACAGAGCATACAACCGTGTATATGAAGATAGCATACAATAAACGAGGCTAGTATGATATGATAATAAAATTAATGCATAACTAAATGAACGATGTTTTAAGAAACCATTAAGTAAACAGTGATTTTTTATCAGTTCTCATAAGGGGAGATAGGCTTTTTACAAAAGAGGTCAATGGCTTGCTTCCGGATGATGAGGGAGGCAGGGTGTACAGGATTAGGGTTCAGGACCAAGCCAAGTTGACTGCACACTCTGGACCTGACCCTCCCGGAGCTCGGTTGTCCTTAATGCTGCTCCTAGAACCTATGAAAACCTTTACACTATCCTACTAAGCTAAATATTTACAATAGGGACGCCTAAAGCTCCAAGGGTAGATGTGATGGTTGCGGGGCAACCTTGCTGTCAACAGCTACTAGAGGGGCAATGAACGAGCATCCCTACTTCCTGCCTTGACCGCCCGCCTTGCGAGTGGTCTGAGCAGAGCCGGGACTGAGCTCGACAACTTTGATGGGGGTGTTGGTGCTGCTAGAGGGCTGCAGCATGGGCGCAGTGGGTGCTCCGGGTTGACGCGAGCTCGGCAGAGGCTGACTTGATCCAGCGCTGCCCGGAACTGGTGTCGGGTCTTCTGAGAGGGTTTGGAGCTGCACCAAGGCTAATACCGCAGCGGTGCGGTCTCCGCGGATCCTGAGGACGCTAGAGGGGGTTGGCGTCTTCAAGACAAGGTAGCCGTAGTGGGCTACGGCTATGAATCGGTACAGGGCAGGCCTGCTGATGATGGCGTTGAAGGGGGGGGCTGACATCGGCGATGTCGAAGAGGATGCTCTCTGTCATGTAGTTGTAGAGTTTCCCGAAGGCCACCCGAAGATGGATGTTGCTGTGTGGGATGATGCTCCCTGATCCCACCCCTAAGAACGGGCTCGAGGTGGTGAGCTTGGACACTGGGATTTGCAGCTACTAGAAGGCTGAGCGGTTGAGGAGGTTGAGGTTGGCCCCACCATCTATCAAGACGTAGTGGAGCTTGACCTTGGCAATGGTCGGGGCGACCACGAGAGGTAGAATCCTTGCCCCGACCATGTTCTTGGGGTAGTCGGAGGCGTCAAAGTTGATCGGCGTCTCCTTCTATAGTGGTGTCGTGCCGATGTGGGGGCAGAGGCTATTGAAGCCATAGCACGACGGAGGGTATTGACCGCGTTCTGGGACGCGGGATCCCAAGACCCTCTGAAAACGATGTGGCATGTCTTGCGACGCACATGGTCGCTACTGGCGTCGGAGCACTCATCTTTCTGGACCACTTTGACGACCCACTCTTGCTTCTGGTACTCCATCTCCTCATCATCGTTGACCTTGGGGTCGACCTTCTACTTGCCCCCCCCCCCCCCGCTGGCGGAAGGGGTGAAAGTGCATCTAGGACTCCCTTGTGGGTTTTGGATGATTTATGACAAGCAATTGGGATCCTAACCTTTTTGTTGAGATGAATGCAGGCCAATAATGAAAAATGAGCAAAATACCAAAAAGAAGGGATAATGAGGAGCAAAGTGAACTTGAGCTCAAGGAAAAGAAATAGTAGATTATTGTGTACGGAGTGTGTTAAGGAAACACACCCAAGAGCTCAATCATATTTAAGCACACACACATATTGCACAAAGTTACACAGGACCGGACTAGTCTGATATCAACTGGACTAGTTTGATATCCTTTCTGCACCAAATCGGACAAGTCCGATATCTGTCGGACTAGTCCGATATCTTTCTGACTTGAGTCAGACTAGTCCTCCCCAGGGCGGACTAGTCCTCAACACACTTCACAAGTCACACAAAATCAGACAAGTGCGTTGTTAACCGGACTAGTCCGATATTCCTTCTGATCCTCTTCGGACAAGTCCGATGGCTATCGGACTAGTCCGAAGATTTACAGTAGTGAAATCAGACAAGTCCGTTTTCGACCGGACTAGTCCGATATTTCGGGACACTTAGGGTTTGCTACACACAGCACACCAGACTAGTCTGGTGAGCACCACGGACTAGTCCGATCTTTCTGAACCCTAACGGTCACTTTTAGAAACCCCATATAAATAGAGGTGCACGGCCCACTTTTACAATCACTCGAAACCTAGCGCTGTCACACCTCCCAAGAGACTCAGAAACCACTTCTCTCCACGAAGTTAAGTGCAAAATCGATCAATCCTTTGAGGATCACTTCTAGATCATTGGAGAGACACTTGGCACACATCATTGAGCTCTTGGTTTGAATCTCTAACACACTCATGCGTTTCAATTGTAATTTCTGAGTGTGTTTTTGGTGGCATTGTGATTTGTAATCTAAGGGAGCTCTCAACGTGTGAGAACGCCCCTTGAATTTGGTTATTCACCCCTTTGTGATTAGTGGGAGAGGGTTGGCCTTCGTGGCGATCCGACGAGGGTAGGGTTGGAGAAGACCCGGTCCTTTTGTGGACTCCTCAACGTGGACGTAGGTTGCCTTCATGGTAGCCGAACCACGGGATAAATCGTATGTCTTGTCCTTTTTGTGTTCATCACTCAAATTGATCAACTTACTCTAGGGTTTGATACACATTGTTCAATTTACAATAAATTGTAGAACACAAGCCTTAATTGTGATACAATCCAATATACAATTGTTAAACTGTTGTTTGATTCTATATTTCCGCTGCACACATTGAAGAATCAACCTAATCGATTAATCTTGATCATCTTAGTCCGTGAACACCGGACTAGTCCGCACTTTACCGGACTATTCCGATTTCTCTAGTATTGAACTTGTTGTTGAGTGTTGCAGGATCCGACAAAAATTCAAAAGGCCTATTCACCCCCCCCCTCTAGGCCTACATTCAATTGGTATCAGAGCTTGGTTCTTCAAGAAAGAGTTTAACCACTCAAAGAGATCATGTCGGACATGAAGGACGTCCACAAAATCAACAACCAAGAGGAAGTCAACAACGACAAGACCCAAAAACTGGAGAAGTACCTCGAAGCCATTCAAGACTTCAAGGACGACGATGAGGAGACGCTGGAGCTAAAGGCGCTCCTCAGAAAGAAGGCACTTTCAAAAGGGAAAGCGAAAGTTGAAGAGAAGAAGAAGGGGAGTAGTCACACCGACTACTCCCGATATCCTTTTAATTATGATCGTCTAAATTCCAATAACAATCACTACTTATCTATCCCACTTGGAAAAGCCCCACACTTCGATGGGAGTGATTACTCCATGTGGAGGCAGAATATGAAGATGCATTTGATTTCCCTCAACCCAAGTTTATGGCATGTTGTATGTACAGGGATAGATATTTCGGATGACGACGAAGAGCTCACCCCAAGTCAAGAGCAGGCCATCCATAGAAACGCTCAAGCCGTGGCCGTAATCACCTCCTCTCTCAGTCGAGACGAGTTCACCAAGGTGGATGGACTCAAAATTGCTAAGGAGATATGGGATACACTACAAACAGCACATGAAGGTGACCGGCATGTGCGTGAGGCAAAAATTGAAATGATCGAAGGCGAACTAGGAAGATTCGCAATTGAGGAAGACGAGTCACCCCAGGATATGTACAATCGATTGAAGACACTTGTCAACAAGGTTCGATCATATGGGAGCAAGAAGTGGAATGACCACGAGGTGGTAAAGCTCATCCTTAGAGCTTTTATGCCTCGCAATGTCATGCTATGCTCAATGATCAGAGAAAGCCCCGGTTACAAAAGGATGACTCCGGATGAATTGCTTGGTAAAATTATCAACTTTGAAATGATTGAGAAACAAGCCAAGCACGTCAAAGAAATTGTTGACCTCACCTCGGCCAAGAAGAAAGGAGTTGCCATAAAATCTACTCTCAAGCCTCTATCCAAAGAAGCAAGAGAAGCACAACTAGAGGAGGACAGTGATGACGAGAGTAGTGAGCTAGATGAAGAGGATATGATTTTGTTCATGAAAGAGTTCAAGAGAATAATGAAGAAGAGACAAGGAACAAAATCAAGTGAAGGAAAGTACAAGGAAAGGACGAAGCCAAAGATGAGGCGGGCGTGCTATAATTGTGGTGAGTATAACCACTTTATAGTCGATTGCCCGTATGAGGACAACAAGAAGAAAACTAAAGAAACCAAGCCTCAACCTAAGAAATTCTTCAAGAAGAAGAAACAAGCCGAACAAGCACACATTGGGAAGGAGTGGGACTCAAACGATGAGTCCTCATCATCCGATGAAGAAGAGATGGCTAGCATAGCCATAGAAAGCACATCCAAGAAATCCACACTCTTCCCCACACTCGGTGCAACAAGGGAAATGGCACTTGTCTCATGGCAAAGGAAGGTAAACGCAAGGTAAACATCAAAACCCCTTCCATGCATTCCTACTCTAGTGATGATGAACTAGATAGTGATGATGAGGACATGCTAAATGGACTAGATAGGAAAACTGCTGTTAAAATGAGATTTTTACTTGACCAACTTGTTGAGAAGGAGAGGTTAATTGATCATCAAGAGGACATGATTATCTCCCAAAAGGAGAAGTATGTCAAACTTGACAAACTCCTAGAGCTTGAAAAGGAGAAAAACAGTTCACTAGAGCTTGAGCTAGCTTCAAGCAAGAAAACTTGCTTGGAGTTAACCGACTCAAATGTTGCAATCAAGGACCAACTTGCTGACCTGATCAAGGTTAACAAAATCCTTGAAGTGCAAGTTGAGTCACTCAAGCTAAGTGAACCTTCCTCCTCTTCAAGTTCACCTTCTCAACCCACTAAAACTGATCTTGTTCATATGTGCACATGTAGTAAAATCAACACCAGTTTGAAGGAGAAGTCAACCTCCACAAAGGATAAAAATCCTACCCAGTATGGAATATTTGACAAGGAGAAGATCAACTATGCACGTAGTGCATACTTGGTCCAAAGACCTCCAAATGTCAAATATGGCATTGGTTACTCTTATGATGAAAAGCAACATGCTGGAAGTCATAAGAATAACAGGGGAATGATCTCCTTTGTGAAGGGAAGATCCTCTCAAACTGATAAGTTGAAGAATAAGAAACTGAACTCGCATGAATACCGGACTAGTCTGGTCATCCGGACAAGTCCGGCCACCCAGACTAGTCCGATTCATAAACAACAGCAGCTTCTATTTAAAACTTTTGATGCCTCTTATGTATTAATGAGAAACAATCTTGGTAAGGTCTATGCTTATTATGTTGGGCCACGCCATGGGAACACAAAATCCCATATGTGGGTACCCAAATGTATTGTAACTAACCTCCAAGGACCCAATCAAGCTTGGGTACCTAAAACCAAAGCATAATTTGTTTTTGCAGGCCTATTCCTCCGGTGGATCCAAATGGGTGCTAGACAGTGGATGCACCAACCACATGACCGGAGAAAGGAGGATGTTCGTGGAATATAAAGAAAACGAGGACCCAAACGAAGGCATCTACTTCGGAGATAATAGTCAAGGAAAGGTGCTCGGTACCGGTAAAATTGCAATATCCTCTGAACACACGCTTTCTCATGTTTTACATGTTGAATCTTTAGATTATAACCTGCTGTCCATATCTTAACTATGTGACAAAGGTTATAATTGCTTGTTCACTAACGAGGGTGTGACCGTCTCAAGGAGGAGTGATGGTTCCGTTGCATTCAAGGGTATGTTGAAGGGAAAGCTTTACCTTGTTGACTTCAACAAGGATAAAGCCGAACTCGACACATGCTTGATTGCAAAAACCAACATGGGTTGGCTGTGGCATAGACGGCTAGCGCATGTTGGTATGAGGAATCTTCAAAAACTCCTCAAGGGCGATCACATCCGAGGTTTGAAAGATGTTGTTTTTGAGAAAGACAGGCCTTGTAGCGCGTGCCAAGCCGGGAAGCAAGTTGGAGCACATCATCCCGCAAAGAACATCATGACTACAACAAGACCGCTCGAACTACTTCACATGGACTTGTTTGGTCCAGTTGCTTACATAAGCATCGGCGGTAACAAATACGGTTTGGTTATCATTGATGATTTTTCTCGCTTCACTTGGGTTTTCTTTTTGCATGATAAGTCAGAAACACACAGAACACTCAAGAAATTCTTCAAGCGAGCTCAAAACGAGTTTTCATTGTCAATCAAGAGTATTCGAAGCGATAATGGCACGGAGTTCGAGAACATACAAGTGGAGGAGTACCTTGATGAAGAGGGCATCAAGCACGAATTTTCAGCGCCATACTCACCACAACAAAATGGAGTTGCCGAAAGGAAGAACCGAACAATCATGGAGATGACAAGAACAATGCTCGATGAATACAAGACTTCGGATCGATTTTGGGCGGAAGCGATTAACACCGCTTGCCACGCCGCAAATCGGTTGTATCTTCATCGACTACTCAAGAAAACTCCCTATGAGCTACTCACCTGGTAACAAACCTAACATTTCATACTTTTGAGTTTTCGGTTCTCCATGTTATATCCTGAACAAGAAGCCCAAGACTTCAAAGTTCGCTTCGAAGTCCGATGAAGGTTTCTTGCTCGGTTACGATTCGAACACCTACGCCTATCGTGTTTTCAACAAGGCCTCCGGACTTGTTGAAGTAGCACGTGACGTAGTGTTCGATGAGACTAACGGCTCCCAAAAGGAGCAAGTTGATCCATGTGAATTAGGTAAAGAAGAAGCTCCTTGTCTAGCATTGAAAAGAATGGCTCTAGGTGAAGTTCGACCACAAGAGTCACCTTCACACATAAATGAGGAAAATGAACCACAAGAGGAGACCAACAATCAAGGGGGAGCTTCAACACAAGCACGAGAGTATGAAGATGATCAACAAGTCAACGAGGGCAACCACTCAGGGGGAGAAGAAAACGATCATGAAGACACAACTCCCCAAGTGCCCCACCCAAGAGTACACCAATGCATTCAAAGGGATCACCCAATCGACAACATCATCGGTGACAACCAAAAGGGAGTAACCACTAGATCTCGCATAGCTAACTTTTGTGAGCATTACTCGTTTGTCTCCTTTTTGGAACCACGCAGGATTGAGGATGCATTGAAGGATCCGGACTGGGTGGTGGCAATGCAAGAAGAATTGAACAACTTCAAGTGGAACGAGGTGTGGGAACTTGTGGCAAGACCCAATGCAAACATAGTGGGCACCAAGTGGGTCTTCCACAACAAACAAGACGAACACGGAGTGGTAACAAGAAACAAGGCGCGACTTGTGGCCAAAGGGTACTCACAAGTCAAAGGTTTGGATTTCGATGAGACTTTTTCTCCAGTAGCTAGGCTTGAATCTATTAGAATATTACTTGCATATGCTACTCACCATGATTTCAAGCTGTATCAAATGGACGTGAAAAGCGCCTTCCTCAACGGACCAATCAAGGAAGAAGTGTACGTGGAGCAACCACCTGGGTTTGAAGACGAAGAATTCCCCAACCACGTATATAAATTGTGTAAGGCTCTCTACGGCCTCAAACAAGCTCCTAGAGCTTGGTATGAGTGTCTTAGAGATTTCTTAATTGAAAATGGTTTTCAAATTGGCAAAGTAGACTATACATTATTTTGAAAGAATTTAGATAATGATCTTTTTATCTGTCAAATATATGTTGATGACATAATATTTGGGTCAACTAACCAATCCTTCTGTGAAGAATTTAGTAGAATCTTGATAGACAGGTTTGAAATGTCAATGATGGGAGAATTGAAGTACTTCTTGGGATTCCAAGTGCGGCAACAAAGGGAAGGAACGTTCATAAGCCAAACCAAGTACACGCAGGACATACTCAAAAAGTTTGGCATGGACAAGGCAAAGCCCATAAAGACCCCCATGGCAACGAATGGCCACTTGGATCTCAATGAAGATGGACCTAGCGTCGATCAAAAGGTATATCGCTCCATGATTGGATCTCTACTTTACTTATGTGCATCTAGGCCAGATATTATGTTGAGTGTATGTTTGTGTGCACGATTTCAAGCCAACCCTAAGGAATGTCACTTGACAACCGTAAAAAGAATCTTGAGATATTTAGTTCATACACCCAACCTTGGTCTTTGGTACCCAAAAGGCTCAAAATTCAATCTCATTGGTTACTCCGATGCATATTATGCCGGGTGCAAATTAGATAGATAAAGCACCTCCGGCACATGCCAATTCCTAGGGAGATCCTTAGTTTCTTGGTCATCCAAGAAACAAAATTCCATTGCTTTATCCACAGCCGAAATGGAGTATGTTGCAGCCGGGAGTTGTTGTGCACAACTCCTTTGGATGCGACAAACTCTAAGAGATTACGGTTACAATATGAACCGTATTCCTCTCCTTTGTGACAATGAGAGTGCCATTAAAATAGCCCACAATCCAGTTGAACACTCTAGAACTAAACACATAGACATAAGACATCATTTCTTGAGAGATCATTCCATGAAAGGAGACATTACCATCTCACATGTCAACACCCAGAAACAATTGGCCGACATATTCACCAAGCCACTTGATGAAAAGCGTTTTTGTGAACTCCGAAATGAACTAAATATCCTTGATTCTCGGAGTGTGTCTTGAAAAGTTGCATACCTGCATGACCTCTTCAAAATTTTGACTGAATTGTGAAAATCATCCCCCTTCTTTTTTCTCAAAAAACTATGTCAATTATTAGATCTTGATGAATTATGATCATTGTGTGATTGTTGTATGCTTACTGGTCAAATTCATCAAGATTAATTGATTTGTTTTGTCCCCCCCATTCTCTATTAGTGAACCTTCAAATATATATGAATGGGCTATACAATTTATCCTGGTGACCACGGACTAGTCCGTGGTTACTCGGACTAGTCCTCTCTTGCAGACTAGTCCGCAGAGTGCCGGTTAGACCGAACTAGTCCGATAGACCACAGACTAGTCCGATATAGCTCTCTGGATGACTTCGGACTAGTCCGGTCGTGTCCGGACTTGTCCGATTTTTCGTGTCCATAACCCTACCCGCCACCAAACCCTAATCTTCTCATCCCCACATTTGCTCACGCCTTCCTCTCTCTTGCGCTCGAGCTACCAAGGCGATTCTCTGCTCCCTCCGTCGAAAAAGTCCACATTTGGACGGAGATCAAGCTTGACCTATTGGGGATTGAAGCTAGCGGACTTGTCTGACCTCCAACCCCCAAACCTTCAAGCTTCAAACGATTTCTTTGGTAACTTTCTTCGAAACCCTAGAAATCTTGTTTTTCTCCATTGTTGATCGTATAGCCTAGCATCCTTCACTAGATACATGCTTATTTGATGTACTACGTGTATGCTAGACTAGATTTGCATTAGGAATCATTCCTTGACCAATCTGTTAGGTTTTTGAGGATGAACACCGGACTAGTCCGGTCCATGCACGGACAAGTCCGGTCCTCCGGACTAGTCCGTGCCTGTGCACCAGACAAGTCCGTTGAACTTCTCCTCAATGCAATTCATTTCTATCTTTTCATACTTATGCCTTGTATCACTTACCATCATTCTTGCAAAATCATTCTCGGATCATGTCGAGCTCAAACAACGAAATCTCCGACTTTGAGGCTGAGTTGGACCATGAAGTGGCACCTCGGTCCTCGACGGGTCTTGGCAAGAAACGCCAAGAAAGACCCTCGGAGCCAACTCCTTCACCTCCTCAGGTTCGAAGGAAGGTGCTGGCAAAGAAGCCAGTGTCAAAGGCAGCAACATCCTCAAGTGCCTCTCGCCAAGCCAAGGGCAAGGGCAAGGGGATAGCAACGGGGCCAGTCGGGCCCTTGAAGCTCCATGCTCCCAGGGAAGGGGTCCGGGACCCTACTGAGGAGAAGTTCAACGGCAAGGGCAGTGACTCTGCAGCCAAGTTCAGAAGCATTGACTGGTATGGCAGGCCAAAGCAAGCTGTCGATGGAAGGTTTTGGTACAACTTCCATGCAGACTTCTACAAATCGGTGTATCTCCCAATGAAGACACCGGTGGTGCGCAGTCAGTGGATCGATTGGGCACACCTTGAGAAGAAGAAGTGCTCAGCTTTTGATGAAGTCATTGCAGCAGTTGAGAGGCATGGCCTGAAGGATCTCTTTACCTTCAGGCATAACTGGAATGATGAAGTGATTGCACAGTTCTTTGCAACTTGCCACTTCTCGAGTGAGGATGAAGATAGTGTTACTTGGATGACACACGGATCTAAGTATAGTATCACTCAAGAGGACTTCACTAATCTGCTCCATCTGGACACCTCTGGACATGACATGCTGATCATCCACAACATAGGTGTCATGGAGAAGGATAGGATGAAATTCCTATATGAGCCGAACTCAAAGTATGTCCCTCCCTCTACAAAGAACATGAAACCATTCTTTGTGGTCCTCAACAGAGTGCTGAGGAAGACTATTGCTCCTAAAGATGGAGACGCTGGGAGCGTGCAAGGATACCTCCGGACTCTGATGAGAGTCATAAGCAAGGACCGCCCATTTGATGTGGCGGAATACATTTGGAATGATATGGTAAACATATCCTGCACGCCTAACAGGCCATGTGGCTATGCTCCCTACCTCATGTATATGATTGAGAAAGTCACAGGTATTGAGTTCGTGAAGGATGTGGATCACACTCCTTTGAGGCCTCAGAAGCCTCAACCAGTGAGTGTCCAGGCTGCTCCCTCGCCGGCCTCCAGTCCCGAGGCACCGGCAAGATCAAGAAGCGATGCTAGGGCTATCTCTACCTCTAGGGAAGCCCCTCAGAGAGGATCAACTAGTGGGATCCTCAAGTACCTGACCGCCATATTCTCCTCCTGCAAAAAGACCGAAGTGAAGGTCCAAAAGCTCAACAAGAGAAGAAAGGAGGACATGAAGTATATAAAGGCCAATATGAAGCAAATCTGCCAGAAGCTGGAGATCGACCCCATTGGATCTCCAGTGATTTCTGAGGAGTCCGACCCGGACTTCACCGAGCTCGGGCCTCTGAATCCCTCCGAGCTTGCCTACTTTGGCATTGGGGGCTCGAGTGACTCCATCCCTCCTCCTTCCCCTCCTCTTCAAGCTGATGATGATGAAGACGAAGACGACGACGAGAGGACCAACAGTGAAGAGTGAAGACCCTAGGACCCTCCTCTCCTTCTTTTTGGTGTCTTGATGCCAAAGGGGGAGAGATTGAGGGGGAGTCTTAGCTTTAGCTGTGGTAGGGTGCGAGGAGAGAGTTCTCTTTATCTTTCTTTGTGATTGTAATGCTTTAACGCTGTTTTCATGTTAACTATGGTTCTGTGTTGAAATGCTTAATTAATTTGCAAGTATGTGTTGAAATCTGCAACTTTGCTCCTGAAATGACATATGTACTTTTTATTGATTCATCAATGTAAATTATGTCATTCTCAATGTTTCAATGCACTTAGTTATGCATCCCACCATAAAGAATGCACATATGGATATTTCTCTTACTGCTTGATGTATTTTTGAGACATATGTGCATACTTTATGAAAATCTCATCTCCTTTTGTCATATTTTGTGAAATCTCAATTGGTTGTCATCAATCACCAAAAAGGGGGAGATTGAAAGTGCATCTAGGACTCCCTTGTGGGTTTTGGATGATTTATGACAAGCAATTGGGATCCTAACCTTTTTGTTGAGATGAATGCAGGCCAATAATGAAAAATAAGCAAAATACCAAAAAGAAGGTATAATGAGGAGCAAAGTGAACTTGATCTCAAGGAAAAGAAATAGTAGATTATTGTGTATGGAGTGTGTTAAGGAAACACACCCAAGAGCTCAATCATATTTAAGCACACACACATATTGCACAAAGTTACAAAGGACCGGACTATCCGATATCCTTTCTGCACCAAATCGGACAAGTACGATATCTGTCGGACTAGTCCGATATCTTTCTGACTTGAGTCGGACTAGTCCTGCCCAGGGCGGACTAGTCCTCAACACACTTCACAAGTCACACAAAATCGGACAAGTCCGTTGTTAACCGGACTAGTCCGATATTCCTTCTGATCCTCTTCGGACAAGTCCGATGGCTATCGAACTAGTCCGAAGATTTCCAGTAGTGAAATCGGACAAGCCCATTTTCGACCGGACTAGTCCGATATTTTGGGACACTTAGGGTTTGCTACACACATCACACCAGACTAGTCCGGTGACCACCACGGACTAGTCCGATCTTTCTGAACCCTAATGGTCACTTTTAGAAACCCCATATAAATAGAGGTGCACGGCCCACTTTTACAATCTCTCGAACCCTAGTGCCGTCACACCTCCCAAGAGACTCAGAAACCACTTCTCTCCATGAAATTAAGTGCAAAATCGATCAATCCATTGAGGATCACTTCTAGATCATTGGAGAGACACTTGGCACACATCATTGAGCTCTTGGTTTGAATCTCTAACACACTCCTGCGTTTCAATTGTAATTTCTGAGTGTGTTTTTGGTGGCATTGTGATTTGTAATCTAAGGGAGCTCTCAACGTGTGAGAACGCCCCTTGAATTTGGTTATTCACCCCTTTGTGATTAGTGGAAGATGGTTGGCCTTCGTGGCGATCCGACGAGGGTAGGGTTGGAGAAGACCCGGTCCTTTTGTGGACTCCTCAACGTGGACGTAGGTTGCCTTCGTGGTAGCCGAACCACGGGATAAATCGTGTGTCTTGTCCTTTTTGTGTTCATCACTCAAATTGATCAACTTACTCTAGGGTTTGATACACATTGTTCAATTTACAATAAATTGTAGAACACAAGCCTTAATTGTGATACAATCCAATATACAACTATTAAACTGTTGTTTGATTCTATATTTCCGCTGCACACATTGAAGAATCAACCTAATCGATTAGTCTTGATCAACTTAGTCCGTGAACACCGGACTAGTCCGCACTTTACCGGACTAGTCCGATTTCTCTGGTATTGAACTTGTTGTTGAGTGTTGCAGGATCCGACAAAAATTCGAAAGGCCTATTCACCCCCCTCTAGGCCTACATTCAAGGGGGCACCGTCCGAGCACTGCTGCGTCCGCTCCTGGTAGCGTTTGGTGCATCTCTTGATCTCCCGACATTCGCTCGTGGTGTGGTCGCGAGTTTTGTGCACCGGGCATGGCTAGGCGCCGTCGTCAGTAGCAGGTGGCTGGCGTGGGCGCTTGTCGAAGCGTGGGGTTTTCCCCCTCCGGTTGCCACTGCTCCACCCTGGTTCTTCTTCTTGTTGCTACTCGGGGTGACAGGACTGTGACAGGTCTGACCGACTCCGCCTTGAGGCCCATACTCAGCGTCGAGGTTGCGCCGTCTCTCCCGCTGCCGCTCGATGATGGCGCGACCATCTAACTGAGCTTGATGACGGTCAAGCTCAACCCTCAGGTCCTCCATGGGGATCTTTCCAGCACTGGTAGCTATGGTAGATGTGGAGTCGGCTTTGCGACGGTCAATAGACGGCGTGCACGACATCAACGCATGACGCCTCCCTCTATTGGGAGAGTTGATGGCCACAACAACGAAGTTATCGATGTCTTGGACCCACTGCTGAGCCACTCCCTGGGAAGCGTTCAACGACAGTTGGTGGTGGGGAAGAGCTCTGGCCGCTGCCAGAGCGCTCTCCAGGCTTGAGTGCTCTCCGGACTTGCTGTTGGTGGTGCCAGAGGAGCCGACTAAGCCAGGATGTGTCCTGACGTGCCGTCTTAGTCAGCTATACCTGCACGGAGGCTGGATGGACCAAAGAGCGCTGCTCGAGCGACGGATCTGGTCACTAGACGATACCCACGGAAACCGCCTTCCATGGGCCTGATGAACACCATGATGGTAAAAGCGCTACCACTTTCTTTAGGGAAAAAGATCATACCTGGTGTGTCAAATGTCGAAGTGCTAATGCGACACTTCTCCCGAATCTGCTAACGAGCAGCCCGCGGAGGTTCTTGTTTGGCAGGGCTTAGGCCTCAATCAAGTGTTCAAGCGCGTGAGATAGTATGACACGATGGTTTTGACGTGGTTCGAGGCGCAAGGAGCGTAACACCCTACTCCACGGTGGATGGTATTGCTAGTGTGTGTGTATGCGTGAGTCTGGTGTTGGATCCTTGTAACGGTGGCGATCCGGGCCTTTTATAGCTAAGGTCGGATGCCTTACATGTACGGCTTGGGACTCGATAGGTTGTCCCAGGGCGATCTTATCCTAAAGATCTATAGCTTCTCGCATAAGCTTGCTCTTACCGTGGACTTGAAGACTCGCCATCTTGCCGCCTGAGTCGTTAGTAGCCCATGCCCCGCTGCTGACAATGGTAGGGGATGTCCTGTCCAACTATCTCTGTCGCCGTAAGCTACCCACTTGGCGGAGTGGGATAGGCCTGTGGCGTCTTCACTGCGATACGATTGGTCGTAGCGGTATCTGAAATTAGGCGTGCGCCGCGCCATGCGTCTGGGGAAGCCGTGTATCTTCAATCCTTGATAGAGACAAGGCAAACCGTCCTCTTAACTCACGCGTCCCTCCGTCCAAGGAAAGTGGCTGGACTACGTGATAGCTCGGGAGCTCATCTCTGTGGAGGAGGTCAGGTCCCATCTTGCGGACCACATGGCAGCTCGGGAGATCACCTCCATAGAGGAGGTCAGGTCTCGTCTTGTAGTCCACGTGGCAGCTCGGGAGCTCACCTCCGCAGAGGAGGTTAGGTCCCGCCTTGCAGGACATGTGGTAGTGCCGGAGCTCGCCTATACAGGAGGTGACCCGTCTGATGCCTCGGACCACGTGGCAGCTCCGGAGCCCTGTCTCGTGGGGGAGAGGGATCCTTCCCGGATGGACACATGACTGCTTGGGAGCTCGTCTTCGAGGAGGAGCTGAACTCTTCTCCAGGGTCTCTTGCAGGTTCTTCGGACCCCATATCTGAGGTCGACAGGTCGGGTATTCTGAACACGTGGCGCCCTTGGACCCTGCCTCTGCGGAAGGCGAGGTACCTAGACGACTCTAACTTGTGCGCGAGGTACCCGATGTGCCAGGTACTGACAATAGCAATTTCTACGACTTCAAATCGGTACGCGATATTTCTCATCCCGTCTGTCTGCCAGTGTTATTTGCTGCTGTTTTTCACGTGTTTTTACGAAATTGTTCAATAAATTGCCCATTTTTTAACACAGACGAAGGACCGGGAACTCATCTGCATCCAGCATGCGCACGGCGGCCTGGAGCTCAGCGGATGCAATGGCCTCGGGTATCGTGGTGGACGAGCTTGAGGAGACAGCTATTCCAGGCTGCTGGGGAGCCATGAGCGGTGCTGCTCTGGTGTCCAGACAGCTATTCGAGGCTGCTTGGGAGCCATGAGGGGTGCTGCTCTGGTGTATCGTGGGAGAAAGAATAGAAAATAAACTATTATCAAATCAAGGGTATAATAGTAATATTGCAGAAATAAAAGAAAGTCCATATGAAAATAATCGCGATTACCAAACGCTCTGGATTTTATATACGGAGATTCTCCATAGAGCGGCTTATCAGGAAATCTTGTTTATCAGGTAAGCGAGTTTTATAAATGTGAAACCAAACAGAGCTCTAGTCGCTGCCAGCTTTGGTCTTTCATGGCCGTGGCTCGTCGTGTTGGTCCTGGGTACTGTCAGTAGACCATGGATCTAGAAAGCAGGTACTCCCTCCGTCCCAGGTGAAGTTGATTTGTAGCCCAAAAAATTTGTCCCAGCTTATGTTGATTTCTAGCGTATGGTCACAGTCAACTTTTGCACTGCCATATTCACTGCTATCTTTAATGTCATTTACTCCAACCCGTCCATCCTCCCCTTTCCTCCTCATTTCCATCGTATCCTCCGTCCTCCATCCCAGCAGCAGTCCTCATTCTCCATCCTCCCATCGCATTCCACTCCCAAACTCAGATCCCCTGCTCAACTATGGACCACGAAAGCAGCAGCCACCACAAAGCATTTGGAGGCCACCGTAGTGGGGGCTCTGAGGAGGACTGCATATTTCCACAGCGGGAGGAGCAACGCCATGGTCGTAGCGGGGAGTCCGATGAGGACCACTGCTTGTCGGATCAAGAGGAGCGACACCAGATGGGCGATGACGAAGGTACGCGCTCTCCCCGTTGCGACCTCAACCTCGATCTGGATCTCAAATCAGAGGAGCCACACCGGATGCGCGATGACGAAGATACGTGCTCTCCCGACCTCAACCTTGATCTGGATTTCAAATCAAAGGAGGGCCATCATGGAACATCAGGAGGCTGCGTGAACGAGATTTAGAAACAAACTTTCCGTACTGTGAGGACCAGAGGTCGACACGGTTGGATTCATGCCAACGAGCGTTGGGTTCGCGTACACTTCAACAAACATGGTGACCCGTATGTTCCAGATTCGGAGGAGGAAGATGAAATGGAGGACATGGATGGAGAGGTGGAGGTCACTGTCGGCCAGAAGAAACAAATCGTCGATACCAGCGAGGTGGACAACACCACTATCCAGGACCAGCAATGCTCAAGCGACGATTTGAAGCACATTGACCGTGAAGCATTAGTCAGTATGCTTAAGATATATTTGCCTATGTATTTTGACCTACCTCCATCTGGTGATGAATAGCTAATAGCAGTACAAGTAATTTAGATTAATGCCCTCAATCTGATGATGAATAGCTAATAGTGCTATTATTATGTTCATCTGCGACTATTGAGGATTTAGTACTACTTTGTACTGTAAATATAAATTTGAAGCGTGCAACCTTTTCTTACAAAATATGATGCCATACAAATGAATGTTGTCATTTTCTTACAAAATATATCTTCCTTCGTAGATGGCACCTTGCTTGCTTACAAACCTTAGGATCTAACCAGCTAATAATTGAACTGCACATTCATATAATTCAAGATCACAAGTAAGAGTTTTTGGAAGATTGCCTAACTGTTGTAGCCTTGCTTTGTTCATGTGTGGGATCTTATACCGATTGCCTCCACCAATCTTCATAACCTCAATCAAGCAACTTTGTAGTGTAAGAAACACCATGTTTAGTTTGTTTGCGTCGTACTCATCATACTCCTTATGAATATTATCAATTAGATCATCAATATTCTTAGAAATCCTCTTATATGTCAATGACTGAAGTGAAGCAAAAAATCCAAGGTCTAATACATTCATATCAGGAGAATTTGGGGGTTGGTTCATCAATCCGATATCAAGCCCTGTTTGAGCTACAGCATGGGCAAATTGCTCATCATCACACAAAACATGTGTTCTTGCATTGTCCTGTTGAATCCATATAGTGTTTCTAGCATGCTCTTGAGGCCAACGTGCTCTAATAGCTGGTAGAACTTTTGCAATTAAAAATGATCTCATGGTGTCCCTATTAACAATGATAGACTTAGTCACTAGAGTTCCTCTGACTCGATTTTGGCTGCTTCGTTGTGCTGGCTCCTAGTATAAAAATCATGTTAGAACATAGAAATAAAATAAATAATTGTATAACAGAACTAAAAGATTGGACTGCACCTTTCTAATAAACGGCCATACTCCTATCTTGCCATAAAAAATACAGTCATTGTATTCATCAAATAGTGGTCTTGCAACAGCTGCCAGAACCATCACCTTGTCAATGGAGTTCTTATTTTGTATAGTTCTGTGTGGATCTTCTTCCTCTGGAAGCATATAAAAAGTTCTACACTTTTTTGTAGCATTGAACCATTTCTCGTCTATGTGAATAATGTTGCACATATCAACAAATGTAGGTTCATTTTGCAAAGTTAGCTGATTTAACATAGAAACACAGAACCGCAATCTGGTATTTTTGTTTTCTTCTTTCAGAAATGGCTTAAGTGAGTTCGAGTGACGTCTTAACATGCCTTTTTTGAAGCACATGTGAAGACTACTTTTCTTAACACTTAATCGTTCCGCTAGTGCTCGTATTGTAGTTCTTCTATGTAAAGGAATGTTACCAATCTGTGATAGGTCAACTGTAGTTGGCTTGCAACCGGTTTTCTTTGATTTGACATCTACAAGTATTCCCATTGCTTGACACTGCTTTGCTCTACGCCACACAGCTTGGACATTGTATTTCTTTGCATTGAACATTTGAGCAACTAGAGTTGTGGAGTTTTTTTTTTCAACTTTCCATTATTGCTATGGGTGAGCAATGCTTCATATATATCTGTCCTCTGTTTTTCAGTCATATTTTTGTACTTCATATACCCATTTTCAGGTGCTGGCATATCTTCTTCACTTGAGTCATCCAGGTCATCATTGAACACAACGTGAACATTGCCACCATAGACATCACAATCCTGCAGGTCGGTATCTACTTGATGTGCATTGTGTTGCAAGGATTCATTTTCAGGATCATCTATATCCTCCATATTTAGATCAAAATTATGACAGATCTATTCATTTATCTCAATTGCAACTGCAAATTGAAAGTTTACATTCTATAAAACCAAAGCATCATCATTTTTGACATAAAAACAGAGCATCATCATTCTATAAAAAAGAGCATCATCTAAAATTGTTTTATGATTGCAGTTTGTAGAAAAAAGACACAAGAGGCATGAGTACCTTCATGGATTGCAGCACACACTTGTTCTTCTCTAGTCTCTGCAGCAGACATTTGCTCTTGCTCAATCTCTACAGTAGATACTTGTTCTTGTCCAATTTCTGGAGTTGGTACCTCATTTAGATCAAGTAGGAGTTGTCTATGATCCTCATCTAGTGGTACTGAGTTGAGATCAAAAATCATCAGTGTGAAGAAGGGAGGAATATAGTGTATTCTGATGTGAAGAAGAGACTTGTCAAAAGTGAACTGAGATGTGTATCATAGGTTTTTCTCATGTCTTAAATAGCAAGTTTCAAATCACAGTTTTCATTTGAGCGCCTTCTATTTCAAGTGCCATTGTGTAGCTTTTCTAGTCAGCTGAATTATTTCATTTGGCGGGAGCAGGTCATGGCGCCAGGAGAAGTTTCTGACTTTGGCTGGTATTGAATGAAGCTGACATTGAATGAAACTGGCATTGAATGAAGGGTGTTGAAGTAATTTTATATACCCACTGATCTGAGATTTGAACTCTAGAAGTAAACTTCATCTGGGATGGAGGGAGTAGCACTGAAGGAGGCAGAAAGCCGGTGGCAGCCGACGACGGAGGCAGAGCCGCGGTGGCCGAATCAGACACGGGACGTAGGCTAAAGGGGTTGTTGAGAGTGGAGCCAGGCGACAGTGTCTGCCGGGGGCCAGACACGGCACCGTGATCGGGTTCGGATATCGAGTCGGGGGATATGGGACTACGGATTACCAGTGAATGGCGGCTAGGGTTTAGTAGATATGAATGGGCTTTGAACTAAAACTGCATTGGACTGAGCTGCATGAAGACATGAGTGGGGGCGACGGCCTGACCCGCGCTAAGAGGAGTCGAGAAGCGGAGGGAGTGCGTGAGTGTATCGGTCGGAATCCGGGATCGATTAATAGAATCACAAATATTGAGCTACAATACGGGAATGCCGAGTGTATATTGTTTTTATGATTATTAAATAAGTCATTTAGAAGTTAAGTGAGATTTAAACAATGTGTTTGGATGGGATTATTTATTTTTTCATTGATAAATTACATATAAATAGAAATAAGAGGACTTTAGATGGGTAAAAAAAATCTCCATATTATTTGCACTACAGGAATCGCGATAATAGACGACGGCCGCGAACCGTCGTCTATAAGGCCGAAACCGTCGTCTATAAGTTATAGACGACGGTATAAGCTTATAGACGACGGTTCTCGGCCGTCTACTATTATTTGTCGTCAATAAACTTATAGACGACGGTTACCTTCGTCAATAAACTAATTGACGACGGCCAACTTTAGCTGTCGTCATTAAGGTAGCTCCGTCCAGTATCAGTGTGGAAACCTTATTGACGACGGTGGCCGCTCAACCGTCGTCTATAATGACAGTTATTGACGACGGCCGAGGAGGAACTATCCTGTATAAGGACAATTATTGACGACGGTTTGCTTGTAGCACATCGTCTATAAGCCCCCTAAAGACGACAATTTTCAAGGGCCGTCGTCTCTAGTAGCTCCTTATAGACGACGGTCCAGAATAACCGTCGTCTATTATTTTTCCTTTTTTAAAAAAAAAACAGAAAACATATATTACACAGATTTCACAGATCACAAACAACACAACCAGAAAACATATATTACACAGATTTCATAGATCACAAACAACACACTATCTCAAAAACAGATTCGCGATTACACACTATATCTCAAAAACAGATTCGCGATCACAAAGTAGAAGTTTGACTCCAACATTATGGTTTTATTTTCCAACCTCCCGCTGCCTTGCCTTACCCCTGCTTCAAAGCAACAACAAAAAGTTCATAATTACAACAGGAACATGAACTCATACTTCATACAAAGAGATGGTGGTAAG
The DNA here is from genome assembly GCA_036927565.1 of Tuctoria greenei. Classification (NCBI taxonomy): domain Eukaryota; kingdom Viridiplantae; phylum Streptophyta; class Magnoliopsida; order Poales; family Poaceae; genus Tuctoria; species Tuctoria greenei. The sequence goes on along the minus strand of JAYESD010000011.1, from coordinate 103,581,135 downwards.
TTGTACGGAATAGCGAACACAGGCCAACAAGAGTATGGTGTTGCGTTTGTACTGAACGGTGAAAAGCCATCTGTTGCCAACCCGATGCGAACATTTCTCACGTCATTGGCGAAATCTGGATCGAAGCGGTCAAGCGCTTTCCATGCCTCACGGTCGGACGGGTGCACCATCATTCTGTCATTCTCGCGTACACCTTCTTTGTGCCACCTCATGTGTCTAGCTGTTTTCTTTGAGAGAAACAAGCGCTTCAACCTAGGTGTGACAGGCAAGTAGCGAAGCTGCTTCTGTGCAACTTCAGTCATTACTTTTGTACCGTCTTCATTAATAACTTCGACAAATCTCGCCTTATCACATTTTAAGCACTTATTCTCGTTGGCATGCTCTTTCCAGAAAAGCATGCAGTGGTCTGGACACATATCAATCTTCTCATAGTTCATACCAAGATCAGAAATCAATTTCTTAGAACGATACATATCCTTAGGCAATTTATGGGGCTGCGGAAGGACATCGCTGATCAATTTGATGAGGTCGTTGTAGCAATTATTGGAGAAGAAATACTTAGACTTAACTGCCATAAATCTAGTCATGAAATTGAGGACCGTCATTTTGGTGTGTTCATGCACCGGTTGTTCTGATGTCTTGAGACGCTCGAAGAACTCCTTTGCCTCCGTTGTAGGAGAATCCTCCGTCAATTTAGGATTTATGGCTTCAAGCATCTCGTCTATCCTATCGACACTAGTGCTATCATCCCCATCTCGATCTTCTACGGCTTGAGAAGGTGTCTCGCCGTGAAAGGTCCATAACTCATAACGTTGCATAAAACCATTTAGACACAAGTAGAACGTCAATGTCACTTTGTCGAAACACTTCACATTTTGACATTTGATACATGGGCACCGCACCTTGCTGTTGTTTGACAACGAAAAAGCTCGTTGTATGAAAGCATCCGTCTTGGTGAACCACTCATCTGAGTGACTCCCATCCTTTTTCTAACCAGTATACATCCAAGTGCGATCTTCAGCCATGTTTGAGGGTATACCTTCAAAGCAGGTAAATCATTATTAGTTTCATTGTTATGTTATGTCACGGCCCTACAACTAGGCAGATAGGTCCTAAACCCACCCAAGAGTGACCGAGCGGAGCGTGCTCATGACAGGACACACGGTCTGGATCCGGACGAAATTTCGGCAGCATAACCCCGTTGTTCTCCACTGCACGCCCGAAAATGGTGCAGCAGAGAACAACAGGGTTATGCCGTCGAAATCTCGTCCAAATCCAGACCCGCGTCTCGTCACAAGCCACCCCCCTCGGTCACTCCCAGGCTGTCCAAAAAGGGACAATTCCAAACCTTCACATCTCACATGCCAATAGCATGTGAGACGTGCCGATCCGAAATGGGTGACGCATTGGTATTGGTTACATTCCTCATTTTCATTGTTAAGTCATTTACAAGAGGAAAGAACGAGAAAAAGAGGAGGAAAGTTGGCCTTAGATGAAAATTCCATGTCCGGATCCACACCGTCTGCGCAATCGCGGGTGATTGACTTTCTTACCATCGTCGTTCGCTTCTGTGTCGTCTCGACGCATACATTACGACTACAACTGTCTATACAGCACAAACGTATTTATTCCGTGTCGTGTTGTGTCAGCTCGGGCCAGCCCAAAACCCGTATATTTACATATTAATAAACAAACCAACTAATAAACAATTACACGTTCAATACAACTGAAAAGAGCAGAGTTGTTATGCCTAATGACATCAAAAACAAAACCGCAGAACAGTAGTTAAAAGTAAGTGGTGTTTAGTCACTAAAAATAGCAAATTATTTTTAGGATTATGATCCGGATGATTTTTAGTTTACAATATCATGCAGGCTTAGCAATTCCGAAATTAACTACTTCCATGATTAACTAAGACCATGATTAACATGCAAGCTTAGCAATTCCAAAATTAACTACTAGCAACTTACTAGCACATAATCATGGTGTCCTAGAAGGGCAGTAATGTACGGAGAAGTTCTGCTACAGCCAAGCACGCGCTAAACATGTACGAGTGTTGTTCCTTTTTTTTTTCTCAAAATTGAGAGATCAGGACATCCTGCTAATCTTGTAAGAAGATGATAATTGAATCAAAAGGCATGAGAGGAAGAATCCACATAAAACTAAACTTCATTACCAAACAGAACAACAATACCAATAAATTACATACATTGACATTATATCAGTGAAGTACCATAATACATGGTCAACATTTTAGTAGCTATATAGTCGTGACACTAGAACATTTTGATAATAGATAAAAACTAAGACAACTAACCCTAAACTACCCTTAACAACTAAGACAAAACCTCAGAAGCTACAGACTACTCAGATGCTTGGATTTTCGAGTTTTACGAACGAACCGGAAATCACTCGTTGATTCCTTAGTGCAGTAGTGCTTGTCAACTAAGACGCATTATGAAGGTTCATCACAGGGAGCGCCAATCCCACAGAAATAATATGAATCTATCGTGTCCAATTAATCTATACTAAGTACAGTGGGTCATAACCCCATCTATTTTTCACCAAAAAATCCAAAGAAAAAGACGCCCAAATCCAAGCTGACGCGCGAGTACGAATTTGCCGAGAATAATAACCATTTCATCCCGAGGCGGCTCTCTCGGAATCCACTGCAACCCAATCCCAACGCCAACTAGACCAACCCCTCGTTAAACCCTGAACTGCGCAGTAGTAAACAACCCTAAAATCCTCTCGAACAGCAGACAGCGGCGCGGGCGGCAGCTAGAGCGGCGGATTCGGGCCAGGAGGTGAGGGGGTGGGAGAAGAATCGAGGGTACATGCTCACCGGAGCGTGGAGCGCGGGGGGCGAGGGGGAGCTGGAGACGGATGCGCACGGGTGAACCTCGGCGGTGGCGGCGGCGCAGCGAGAGTGTACACCAGAGCAGCGGCGGCCTCAAGCGCGACCGAAGGAGGAAGCCAAATGAAAACTTAGTCGCGAACGGGCTGAAAATAGTACCTAATAGACGACGGTACAATTCAACCGTCGTATATAGACCTTATAGACGATGGCCCCTGGTCACCGTCGTCTATAAAGACTTAGAGCGGGCCCGGTTGAGCCCGTTATTGACGACGGACACTAAAAGACGACGGCCCACCGTCGTATTTAATTAATTGACGATGGTTCAACCGTCGTCAATTACGGACTTATTGACGACGGCTAGAAAATACCGTCGTCTATTAATTAAAAGACGACGCGGCCGTCGTCTATAAACTTGGCCATCGTCTATTGTCACGATTCCTGTAGTGTTGGGGCACGCGACGAGCGGGAGTGGGTACGAAATGAAACCCACACGCGCACCGTAATTCCTGTGGTTGGATGCTGATGGATCCACCGGCTAAAAATTTTCACCCGCGCTCCGAACCGCGGGTGGGATTGCCATACTGGGTGTCTTTTTCCGAAAGCTCTGCCATACTGGGTGTCACCGAGAGATTGACCGACGCCGCGGCCGATGCTGCTGCTGCCGAGGCTCGCGCCGCCGGCTCCATCCTTTTGCCGCGCGCCGCAAATCGTGCCACCTCCGCTTCTGGCGTCCACAGTTCCCCTCTACTCCTCAAACTGCTCCTGGAACTACCGGAGGCGGTGTCCATGTGCCCCCCTTGCCACTGCCGCAGACGTTTCCCAAGGAGGCCCGCTCCCGGAACCGGAGGGGCGCGACCCTATTCTTCTAGCTGCACTCTGCGCCGCCCGCCTTCGCGACCAGGAGTCCCGCCGCCCAGGTATTCCTGAACTGGCCTCTGATACTTTCTCCAGTTCTTACTTGGTTGAGCATTCGGTTCGGCGAGAATCGCCGCACTGCAGCGCTACCTGTCGCACGAATTGACGGGAAACTAATTTCTGATCTTGAGATACGTAACAAAACGCAATATTTCTGGTTTGGCTAGGCGACGGTACATCATGCGTTAATATTCTTCATCACTGAAAACTCATTTAACAGGCAAATGGTGCGCAAGAAAATCAGGCTTCATAAGAGGAATACCTTTGTGTATTCGTGGTTCAAACTATACAGCTACAGGAACGCGTGTACTGGATGGGATGCAATTGGTTTGTGATTTGGTTTCTTTTTTGAAATCGGCAATAAACTGTGACAAATTTGCTTGGTTGGGTTTATTTTGAGGAAAATATAATCTACAACTATCTTAAATATTGTTTTGTTGTTTCTTTCATGGAATATTGTTCCTTGTGATTACCATTGTTGTGTTGTGTGTTTTTCTGATACATTATTAGGTCAATAATTATAATTCAGTCCTAAACTAGATTTATCGTCTTAAGGAAATGTCTATTTTACTCGTCTGTGCTATGGTTAGTGTTATGTTATTCCTCCATACTATTTTTTAATACACTTAACCCCCCCAACCCCCCCCCCCCCCCCCCCCCCCCCCCCCCCCCCCCCCCCCCCCATTTTGAAAAACCGGAGCACTGTCCACCTATGATAGCCTTCCTAACCCGGTTTTGCTCATTAGGACTACGATTTAGTGATTTTAGTAATATATTGATGCCAAGTTGACTGCTGGCATGGACAATTTTGACCTCCAAGCGTTCTGGTGAGAAATCACAGAAACATATGTAACAAAAGAAACTTTGAATTCATTGAATGCCAGAATAAACATCGAATCTCACAATAAAAAAAAAACATCAATACCCAACTTCGCCTCACCCAGATGCTCTCTGATTCTCACAAGTCACAACGCTAATCTTCGTGACGCGAAAAGAGCTACAGGCTTAGGGCCAACGGTTCAACAGCTCCGCCGAACCATTTCGATTTGCCCTGTTCATACAACAGGTGAAGCAAGGAGGGAGACAAGAACGGACCGCATTTGGAGTCGTCGTTGCCACCTATCAGCACAACCACTCAATGATCATGTATCACTCCGCCCTAGCTGGCCCAAGTCGATAGGAGACGAACCGACTGGAGGCAAGGAGAGAAAACAAGGTGGGCGCTGTGCGAGCTGGTTCGAGGATGGGTGTATGTGGGTCAAGTCCAAACTATCCACGTTAGCAGTCCATGTTGCGTCAATATATTCCTAAACCCACTAAACCAGAGTTCTAGTCAGCAAAACCGGGTTAGAGACTATTAAAGGTGAATAATGCTCCAGTTTTCCAAAACATGTGGGTTAAACGGACCAAAAAATAGTACAGGAGGTTTACTAAACACTGGTCATAGCACAGAGGAGTAAAATATACCTTTTGCTTGTCTTAATGACATCAATTTGAGAACAGAGGGAGTATTGGTTTAGTGTGCTGCAGGACCGGATAGACGTTCCATTCTCATTTTCTTGATTGAGAAGGTCACTATGTCAACTGACAGAATGACTTGAACTTGATTGCTATATATATGCAGATAGCATTGTGCATTTCTCATTCTGTGCTTTTAAATTAGTCAGTCGCTAGTCATTTAATCATAAGAGAATATGTCACAGTTTCACGTGAGGCAACCATTGATATGTGTCGACAATAGTTTGATCCTGTTATACTTTTCTTTGCAATGTTCAGATTGATATCTCTATTACTGTCTTATTTTTCAGAGATCTGTGTATGTGTCCTGACATGTTAAGTGTATTGTTATATTATGCTTGCAGATCCACTTTTCATTGATCCATATGCCGCTGTTTTTCTTTCACATGATGCGGAACATCAAGATATTGGATACCTAGTTTCACATGCACTTCCTTATCCAGACCATTTTAGGCTAGCAACCAGATATATTGATGACAAATTGCAGAATTTGATAACCAGTTCAGAAGATATTAGACAGGTACTGAAATTTAACTAAATATTATGCTGGACTTTCTATGTTCAAATTTTGTAAAATTTGCTTGCTCATTCCTTATAGGTTGTTCTGCTGACAGATGGAATGGACACTCGTCCATACAGGCTGACCTGGCCAAGGTTATCTGTTGTGTACGACGTCTCACCTGGAAGAATCTTCAATACTGCAACTCAGCAGCTCAGAGGTGTAACAGAAGTCTTGTATAATCACATATTTCTTCTTTTTATCCATTTTGAAGAATTTGTTAGTCTTTCTCTGCTGATTTTTTGCTGTTGTCTGTAACATAGCAACATATAAATGTGCTCTTCATTTCTGACAATTTTACCACTAGTATCTGAACTATATCAGTCCATTTCAGCCACTTTACACATAGTTTGTCGACTTGAGCCTTAAAACCGTCCAGCATTATCTAATCATGCTGTTCCATCACTCCAAAAAACAGAGCTTGTAACAAACAGTTTTTCTGTTGAATTTATCAATTATTTGAAAACAGAGGTAGTAATAACAGTACAGCTGAAGTAATATCAGATCCTATCCTTATTTTATATTTCTTAAACTGAACATAATTAGAAGTTCATAAAAAATGCCAGAAGCTCACATGCTTTTCTTCTTTGGTATCATAGGAACTGGAGCAAAAGTTTCAAGAAATTGTGTCTTGCTTCATACTCCTTTTGAATCTCCTGATTTACAAGAGGGCTTGTACAAAAAAGGCTTCAACGGGAATAGGCTCAGCTTGTGGGTACTGCAGGTAGTTAACTCAAGCGTACCAAATTGTCAATCATTTCCTTATTCTCTAAATCAGGTCTGTCCAGCTCAAGGATATTCTCCTAGAACATAAGACATACTTCGGTAGTTCAGAACATAAAAATTAGAATTTTTTTGTTCTATTGAGATGCAGTCGATAACAGCAACTTGCGAGTGTCAGACCAGTTATGCTATTGAGGTACAATTAGTAACAGCCACTAGAATATTTTGTGTCAAACTGTAATTATATCAAATATCATACTTCTATACTAGGCAAACCATCCTTGTATACACTATACAAAGACTTCCATATATACCTGCCCTCTAGAAAACTGATGTTATCATTATTATGACTGATAGCATACTGCTTGAATGGTTAGTGTACACAGACATCATTTGGAAACTAATTGATTTTTGGTCTTTAGCCATATAATTTATAGGATTGCTCCAGAGACCAGAGATTGTGCTTCTGTGTGTCTTTTTTTTTTTTTTTTGCAGGGCTTACCTCTTTCCACTCCCGCAAGCTTGGGAAACCTTTTGCATGTCATAAGCGATTTAGCGACGAAAGGAAGTATTGTTATAGGAGAACTGCCACATTTTTCAGATTGGTCTGCACCAACCGACATGGTTGATTTTGTATATACTACAAGCTCATCGTAGTTTCAACTTGGGTTGTCAATAATAATTCCCCTACGTGGTGCAGGGCTCAGAACAGGATAAGCTGGAGAAACTTTTCTTTACTCAGGGCTTTCGAGTCAGCTTTGTGCACTATGAGAATGTTGCAAAGGATACTGGCTTGGATCTAACTCCTCTGTGGGAACAACATGGTGGACTGCTTTTTGTTGCAGAACAGCTGCGATTTTCAGATGCACAGGTATGCCAATCAACAAATACTGTCACAAATTTTCAGTATGGTACTTTGGAAGTTAGCATGAGTGCATGACACCAAGTATTCTATCAATGATCTAAATTCCATTTTGTGAATGATTCTGATATGCAGTAGCTTAATGTTAGCTAGTTGCTGGTACACAATGTCACAAGGAAAAAAATCCGAATCAGAGTGTTCCAAAATTTACCCTGATATCTGTCAAAAACCATCTTTAGCTTATGCAAGCAGCTTGTGCGAGACACACATTACTTTGAGGCTTATTTCCAACTAATGCTCCGATTCTATATGAAATGTACTACCAAAACATCAGGACCTTAACTTTTGTCATGCTGTTGCAATATTTTTCATGACTGGGCAAGAAATCTGGTATTGATATGATATGTATCCCTAGAGAAAAAGAAATGCACTGACACATCCTAGCTAGTGTTAAATTAAGAAATAAACAACTGAATGCTGTGGACTGGGTCCACCAAGGGTCCAGGACCAACATACGCAAGTCCACGATAGATTCTAGAAGATTTATCTATACGAATAAATCTGTAATAGATCAGATTAGAATTGAAGATTAGGGAATAAGAGATTGATTAGAAAATAAGAGATTGAGGTGGTTGGGAGGATCCCAACCACCTGGGCGCGGTAGGGGTCTCCTGGCCCCTATATAATGCTGCCCTACCCCTTGTAATCTCTCATCGAAGAATAAATGAATTTTCCTCATTGGGCTGTTCCTACCTTCGGTCACCGGGCGCCCAGCCTCGGTGACACTATCCCCACCACGGTTCACAGCAATTAGTATCAGAGACCACACATTGGATCATCCTCATGGTCGTTGCTGTACAAGATCCTAGGGCCTTTACCCTTAAAGATCTCGACATCATGATGACTCACATGATGGCGCAACTGAACATCATGAACTGCATCCTCGACAATCACGATCAACGTCTTACACGTTTAGAGAAGGCTCGATCAGATCGATTGCAAGGGACACGATCAGATCGGATGTCCTCCCTTGCGATGACGTCGGGCGACCACGCTGAATCAGTCATCGCTGTCCAAGGTCAGCCGTGCATCTGACTCTGATGCCTGCATCCGACCATAAAGGCACTACGGCGAGCTCTCTCCCAACCCCCGCTCCGACGTCGAAGCTGCCATCGCGGATAGCGTTTCGACCAGGAGGTGCGACAACGAACGCGTCAGCTTCCCTCACCTTCAATCCTCCAACCCTGACGGATCCGAAGACTGTGATGAGGGGAACAACTCTCGACTTCCTCGCGATCGTCACCCCGCTAGCCTCGTGACCGCCGATGCCTCCTTCCCCGAGATTCACTCCACTTCAGGCCAATCACCTCCAGGATTCATGTGGGTTGCGCTGGATTTGCGCGTCGTAACATTAGATCCAGCAGAAACCCGTCGATTCTAGCCAGATGCGATCGCCTCCTTCAAAATCCATCGCCGAATCATGGATTTTGACATTGTGCTGCTCCAATTTGGCCGAAAACCACGAGCATTCGAGCTGGCTGCACCCGATTCCCCTCGATTCATGCCGAATTTGGGGAAATCACGTGCACCGACAATGGAATCGGACCATGCGATGCTATTCATCGGAGACATTCGGTACTTGACTGACGAGTACAACCTCTACAATTGCTTTCTGCACGACAACAATCAACTCGACAACAAGGAGGCCAATGTGTTGTTGCAGTCGAGCCATGATGCTAGTGTCATCCTCTTTTTTTTTGAAGGAGAACAGTAGGGGAAGCCCCGACTGTGTTATATTAATATGTATAGGGGGCAATCCGGGGATTGCAATACAGGCAGGTGCGGTTATCGGCATAGAAAATTATATTCATAAGGTAGGAATGTCGAAGTTCATGCCAGATAACCACAACTGAGTACAAGATTTGATAAGGGGTGAGAACCTAATATATTGTAGGGAAAGAGTGGTATGAAGATTATGTTTCCAAGTTGCCAATGAGGGTGCATTGCTTCTGAATATTAGCTCGTTTCTTTGCTTCCAAATTTCCCAGCACGCTGTGATAAATATTTCCATAAATGGTGGACCTGTCCAACTTCTTTTTGCCTCTTGAATCATTGCGAAGAAAGGTATGCTGGGATTCCAGTTGATTTGTATGGCTTTCCAGCAGGCGTTGCTGAAGTCACATTGGAAGAATAGGTGGTATGTCAGTTCCTTCGGTGCTGCGGTGCAGAGCACACATGAGTAGTCATCGTTTTCGATCTTGAACTTCTTTATTTTTAGTAGATTTCTGGAGTTCAGGCGGTCCAGCAACATGAGCCAACAGAATATTTTCAGCTTCTTTGTTAGCTTTATCTTCCAGATCCAAATCATTGGTGGAGGTGGTGTTGTGTTCCTTCCGAAGTTGTCATTGTATATGTGGCTAGATGAGAATCCTTTTGGAGTTTTCCTGTATGACCATGTGTCGTTGTTGTTTTGTAAATCTTGGATGATGTTGGTCAGGAGGTTGTGTTCCTGTAGGGCCTGTGTTGATATTGGTGTATGGAAGTTGGTGTGTATGTTTGCTGTTGTGGTGTATTGGGCTATGGATGCATTTGGGTGTCTTGTGTGTGTGTAGAGGTTGGGGAAAGTTGTAAACAATACAGATGTATGCCACTTGTCGTGCCACATGCTTACCGTGTCCCCTTTGCCGATGTTTACCTGAGTGTGTTGTTTGAAGCTGTCCCACTGGCTCATGATGTCCTTGAACCAGAAGGAACCCCGGTTTGTTACTTGGTGGGGTGGGGTGCCAACCGCGCAGTATGAGTTGAGAATGAGGTGCACCCAAGGTGTGTCTTTTTTGTTGTAAAGTTTGTAGAGGAATTTCTATATGAAGGCCTGGTTCATGAGTTGCAAATTTTTGAGCTCGATTCCTCTTTTGTTCTTTGGTGTTGTTGTGTCTTCCCATTTTCTCAGAGGTTTTCCTTTGGCCATGATGTCTGAACCTCTCCATTGGCAGGTTTTCCTGGATTTGTCTATCTGTTGGATTGTTTTGGGTTTGAGTTTGAGGGTGCACATTGTGTAAATTGGCATTGATGATAGAAGTGAGTCTACTATTGTGCATCTTCCGGTCATGGGCAAGTAGGCGGATGTGGCATTGAGCGTTCGCTCAATTTTGGTGGTTAGTGGTAGGAAGTCTGTGGTTTTTGGTTTGGTGGTCCCCAGAGGTATGCCAAGGTAAGAGAAAGGCAGTGTCCCTAGTTGACACCCAAAGGTGCCTGCCATGATGTTTGCTTGGTCTGGAGTAAGGTTGATTGGGATTAGTGAAGTTTTTTCTAGATTGATCTTGAGGCCTGTTGCCATAGTGAATGCTGAGAGCAAGGTTTTGAGAAAGAAAATCTGTTGTTGGGATGCTTGCAGTGTGATGATTGAGTGTCATCGGCATATTGGATTATCGGGAAGTCGTGATTTGAAAGATGTGGTAGTGGGGGTATCAGGAGTCCTCTTTGTTTGGCATGGTTTGTAAGGTGTTGGAGTAGGTCTGCGGCAATTACGAAGAGGGCCGACGAAAGTGGGCAACCTTGATAGACCCCTCTTCGGCAGTGAAAGAATTTACATGGTACTCCGTTGAGTAAGATTGCAGAGGTGTTTGTATATAGTATGTTGCTTATCCAGTCTACCCATTGCTGTGGGAACCCTTTGTGGAGTAGTGATCTTAGGATGGTTTCGTGTTCCATTATGTCAGGCTTTTTCAAAGTCCAATTTCAGCATGATTATAGGTCTCCGTGATTTTTTGCATTGATGGATGAATTCCAGATTCCATGCAATGCAGTCTTGTATCGTTCTAGTTCCGATGAAGCTGTACTGATTGGCATGTATGATGTCTTTTAGGCATGTCTGTATTCTTTCTCCCATTAGTTTGCTTATGAGTTTGATGCTTGAGTTAAGTAGGGAAATGTGTCTGTAGTCTGTTGAGGTTTCTGGGGTCGGTCTCTTTGGAATGAGTGTGATGATGGAGCTGTTGATTGGTTCTAGGCTGCATCCATTATTGAAGAATGCATTGCAGAGGTTGTAGATGTCGGCTTTAATGATGTCCTAGAATTTTCTGTAGAATCTGTTGTTGAACCCGTCCGGGCCCGGAGCTTTGTCTGCTGGCATATTTTTTACTGTATGGTCAATTTCCTCAGTCGATATGGATCTATGAGGAAGTGGAGGTTTGGGTGTGGTGTGATTATATTCTGCAAGCCTTCCCATATCGTGGTTGCATTGGTGCAACCTAATCTTTCTTTGAAATCATTCCACAGTAGCGCTGCCTTGGCTTCGTGATCCATTACTGTCCTTCCCGAGTCGTCTCTTAAGCTTGTGATCAAGTTTTGTCTATCTGTTTGTGGCTGCTGAGATGAAGAATCTTGTTGGTTCGTCCCTCACTTTTGTCCATCTTTCTGTGTATCTTTGTTTCCGATATTCTTTTTGGTGTTGCAGCAGGCTTTCGGTGTGTCTCTTGATGAGGTTTCTGAATGTTTCTTCTAGTTGGCTGAGTGGCCTTTGTTCTTCTAGGTGGTCTATAATGAGGATGTATTCATTGGATATTTTCAGTTTCTTGGAGAGTGAGCCCACCGATTTACTCCATCTTCTGATAGCTGCTCTGAGTATTTTGAATTTCGTTGAGATGGTTCGAGCAGCATCTAGTCCGTGAGTTGGTGCCCCATTCCATATGTGGGATACTAATTCTCTGAACCTCGGCATATCGAACCAGTAGTTCTCAATTCTAAATTGTTGGGACTTCGGGATAGTTGTCTCCAATTTTACCATGCATGGAATGCGGTCTGATGTTGTTTTGGCTAGAGGTAGCAAAAGTGTGGCAGGGAATGATAGTGTCCAATGGGGCGAGGTGAAGCACTAGTCCAGTTGTTGTAGCAGTGGAGAGGCTTGCATGTTGATCTAAGTGTATTTTCTGTCTTTTAGGGGAATTTCTACCAGTCCTAGTTGATTTATTGCTGCGTTGAATGTTTGCATGTCTGTGTGGTTTCCTCCTGGTCTATTTCTGTTATCCAGTGATCTATAGTGGTTGAAATCACCGATAATGATCCAATATTGATCATTGTTGATGTTTAGTGAGGAGAACCAGTCCATGAAGTCTAATCTTGGTTGGCCCGTGCATGGGCCGTAGACTGTGGAAAGCGTCCATTGTTTGTCATTTATGTTTGATGTGAATTTGATGGTGATTGGGAATTGCCGTGTTTGTTCCACTGTTCCTTGTAGAAGGCTACCATTCCAACTTACTAGGATTCCTCCTGAGGCTCCTTGTGAAGGGATGAATGCGTATTGGTCAAAGCGCTTTGGTGCTATTTGTTTGATTAGAGTGTGGTTTATTGTTTTTTGTTTTGTCTCTTGGAGGCAGTAAATGATGCAATTGGTTTCCTCTATTTTGGCTCTCACCGCTTGTTGTTTGGTTGGGTCATTTAGGCCTCGGATGTTCCAGTTTAGGAACGACCATGTCTGTTGTGTTGTACTATGCTTTGGGAGGGTTTTGAAGACTTTAGACGTGGCCGCAGACGTAATCTGAGGGTAGATAAAGCATGCCCATATACGAAATAGAAGACATAATTATGTTTATAACCACGAAGGGTACAAAAGGCAGACGCTCTGCAGTACTTCTGGAGCTTGGCCGGGTGGCTAGTCCTTCTACTACTGGGGCTACGGGGCCCATGGGTCCTTTGGGTTGTGGCATCAGTTGTCACACGCCACAAAAAACAAAAGGTGCGGGGACTCATTGATCTATGCTCGGAGTCCCGCCCGCTGCTGCCTCGGACGGCCTAAATGCGGCGATCACCATCGTCGCGTGGACGCCGCAGCGCTCTGCTTGTGCCTGCAGTTCCAGTAATGGAATGTGAGGAATGAGTTCTACAACAGTTGCAATGTCTTGGATGGTTAGAAATTTAGTTGGGCCTTGGAAAAGTTTTTGTTTGGTTTTACCGTTGCGGGATGGAGTTGGCGTGGCTGCGGGGGCAGAATGCGATGCACCGTCCACCCTCCTGGTGAGTCTTGTTGGCATGCGCCGCCCTTCCAGCGCCGCAGAAATGCGTGGGCTTCGTCTTACTTGGTCCTGCGAGACCGGTGGTTGTTTGCAAAATGCTTTTTTGGAGGGAATGCATGCTATTTTGTGGTATGAAATGGTGGTGGTGGGAGGTACCTGAGGGGGCTGAGTGGCCGGCTGATGGATGGTGTTGGTGGCGGAGTCCTCTGCTGGTGGCCCGATTGGTTCCGAGCAAGTCCGGCGCTGGTAAACTCGCTCGAAGCAGTTGGCCGGGCGTCTCGGGGAGGGAGGGACAACCGGGTCCTGGGGTGGAGCAAGGGCTCTGAACCGTGCTGTTGGCGTTTGGCCGCGGCGCGCTCCCATGGCGGAGGATTCCGCATGGTCCTGGGCAGGAAGGCCCAAGGTTGGGCCCTGGTTGGAGGTCATCCACGAGGGGTTTTGTGCTGCTGGGAAGGCCGCCGCTAGGAGACGGCGGAAGGAGGCGGAGTTGAAGGGCCTTAGCCAATCAGGTTGCACTGGGGGGGCACCCCCGACGAATTGCAGTGTTTGATCGTTGTTGTTGTGGTTGTGGACGCGCTGCTGGATGTTGGCGTTGGAGGAGGCGGAGCTTGCATCTCCGTCTGGGTTGGAGTCTGGACTGAGCACCAGTTGGTCCTGTGGCGGAGCTGGCCAAGCTCCCCAAACAATGTGGTTCTGCTGGTTGCCCTGCATTGCCGTTGCCGCTGCATCCCACACCGGATCATGGTTTGGGTCTAGGGGTAGGATGGGGAGGTGGAAGTCGCCGACGTTGTCGTCGTTCGGCGGCGGAGGGGGGAATGGGTGGGGGTTTCCCCCCGAAGGGACGTCGTCTTCTCCTGGTGGGTTGTTGGGGAGGATGAAGGCCCCGTTGAGGACGATGACTGGGCACGACCAAGAGTGGCCTTGTCCTCTAGCGTCGCACTGCCGGATGACGATGTTGCGGGGGACGCTGTTGGCGCCATTGTAGAGGCACCTGCAGAGCACGTATCCGTGCTAATCCGGCACGTTGTGCCAGGAGAGGAGGTGACCAAAGGTTGCCACAGCGACGACAATACGCTGGACGTCTTGGTAATCCAGGGGAAACCCTAGGATCATGATCCAACCATTGTGGGTGTAGTTCGCCTAACGCCTGTTGATGCCGTGGTCGTGGTGGGAGAAACCGATGTGGTTCTCCACAAAGATGGGTTCATCGAGAAGCACTATGTCGCGGTGGTAGCCGGACTCGAGCCTGAACAGGCCAATGCCTAGCGGGGCGGGGTGATGCAGGACGAGATGACCCAGAGGCCGAAGTCCTCCTCTAGGACGTGAGCTACGCGGCCACGAAACCAGTTATACTGGTCGTGTGGGATGAGGCCTTCATAGTCTTCCACAATGAGGAAACCTTCATGGCTTCGGATAGCAGCGGTGCTGAAATGGACGTTCATGCGTGGGATTCTCGCCGCTCCTCCTTCGTGGATGAAGTGGTGGCCTTGGGGGATGAATCTCTTGGGCTTTACTGGGAAGTTGGCCATGGGATGCAAGGGCGGTTGGGAGCTAATGAGTTGGAGGTTGTTCTGGTGGGTAGCGTTGTGTGGAGTCGAGATGCTTCTTGGGGGGGGGGGGGGGTTATATAGGGGGCCTGGTGGGGGGTTTGGGCTGCTTGTGTTGGATTTTCCCTGTACACGTGTGGAGCTACGGTTGGGTGCCAGAGTTCAGCTGTGGAGTAGTACTTTCAGTCTGTGTGGGACAGCTAGCCTGTTGGGCTTCCACGGGGCGGTATACCCGAGATGTTGCAGTGGTACTCCTCGGGACCTGTGTGATTTTCAGAACCCAAACAAGGAAATGTCTGACGGCAGAAGAGCATCGAACGTCTTTGTGTCCAGCCTGCAGGCATCGGAGGCAGCGAGCTGTCACTCGACAATTAGGGGTTAGGTGCTTCTGACTGAAGCAACATTTGCAGCAGCCATGGGGGAATAAGTTGTGTAGGGTGTAGGCTTCTTTGATACGTAGGGGCCGGGCCGCTTGTGCATTGGGAAGGGACTTCTTGTGCGCCGCGTTGGTGTTGCGTGTCTAGTCATTGTTAGTGGGCAGGCAATCGAGTGCTGAATTTATTCCGCTCTGCAGCGTGGTTTGAATGTGGCCTGGATGTCGAAAGTCCACTTTGGTAGTTAATGCAGGGGGTGCGTTTGTAGGGAAGCCGAGTGGTTGGGCTTGATCTTTTGTGGGCGATAATAGCTGTGGCCTCTTTCGGGATGTGGGGCCTGCTTTGAACCGCTGTTAGC